>CM054058.1:223091592-224295179 GCA_028641055.1 Alopecurus myosuroides | reverse complement strand
TCCCATTACAAGGTACTGATGAAATTGAGCTACCGAATGGCCGATCATGATCATAGTTAGCAAACCTTTTCACGAGTTGCAACAAGGCAGCAAAATATCATTTCACACAGCAAGGTTGGATTATCGACTATACAATCATAGTGACGCCTCAGTATATCCTTGATTCTACCGCACAAGACAAACAAGCTGGTTCAAATGAATGTTAGGCATGTATGACACGAAACCCTAGTTCCGACATCAGATCTGAAGGCAGCACCCCTCACCTGGATCAGTTGGTGTAGCCACCGCCAACGGCGCTGTAGTCCTCTTCGACGGCGGTCTTGACGTAGGGGATAGGGAAGCCCTTGGCGGGGTCGAACTGCTTGGCGGCCATGTAGCGCTCGAGATCGGGCTTGCGGAGGAGGGTGCGGCGGACGGGAGGGCGGTTGCGGCGGCCGTCGCGCGGGAAGTACTTGATGTCGAACACGGTCTCCGGGTCGGAGGTGGGGATGACGGCTCTGGGGGAGTTCTCGAGCAGGGTGGCCGGGCAGATTTGGCGGTACTCGAGGGCGCCCGGGACCGCGCTGCGGTACTCCGGCGAGGAGCACGGGCCGGTGATCTCCCACGGCTTCTTGAAGAATTTGCGGAAGGTCTGGAGCAGCGACTTGCCGGCGCCGGCGGCGGAGGCGGCCATGGAGCGGTGTGGTGGCAACGGCCCGACGGGATGGGGAGGTGGGGAACGGGGGAGATCGGCAAGTGCGGGGAACGAATAATTCAGCGAAAATGAAGAACGTCGACAAAACGATGGTTGCAGACCGTGGCCTGATCTCGACCGTCTGAGGTCTGACCGAGGAGATGATTTTTTGAATAAAAGAGCACAGTGAAGCAAAACAGTACGTAGATATGATGAAACCTGAATTCTGAAATCTTCAAATCCATTTGAGCGACGATTATTTTGAGGCGGAGGGAGTATTTCAACTCACAGCCCCGATTTCAATTTACAGAGCTTATTTTCTTTGCAATCTCACATCGTGTATGATTGGACGTTTTGCAAAGAGGGAATGGAAAAATCAGTGGTGTGTGGTGCTAAGATAATAACATAAGTATTCCCGAAGAAGTAATACATGGTAGAGATATATCAGCTGTCTACAATGATTACAAAATAAAATATAAAAGAGACGAGCAAATCTTTGAAATCTTTAAACCCTTTCTTTTTTCATGACATAATCTAGTAATTTTTTTTGAAAATAACTGTAGAAAAAATACATAGATACCAAACTACAAACCTGTAAATACTAATGTGGGTCCTCCCATAATTTTGAGCCGCAGTGTTAAGTCTACGTGCACGCACGCAACCACTAAAGTGTTCAACACCAATATTCCAGGGAAAGACAACCGAACAGTCTAGCCAAAATTGTCGGGATTCGAGAAACGAATCACCATTGTCGAGGACATAAAGTCGGGGAAAATATTGTAAGGAAAAATCTCCTCGCGACAACCATGAGAGAGAATCCAAAATCGATCTGGCGAAACAAGATCCGAAGGATCATGCCTAGAGAAATTTAATCTCCCAAGACTCCCGTTGATGCCGGGAAGGAGATCTCGTCTAGAGTAGCTTGTAGTACTCTGGACCTGCGAGCTGTCCTTCGAGTGATCGTTATGGCTACTGTAATTTTTGCTTTTATAGCACTATCAGGCTTAGCTACTCTCGTCCAGAGCAGCTTGTAGTACTGAAACTTCCCCCCGCCTCATACTAGCCGGTAGAAACCTGTAGTTTTGGTACTCGTGTTCCTTTCCTTGTATCCAGACTCGTTTGGTTTTCCTTGCTTGCAATGAAAATCAGGGACGAGGTCCCTTTTACTCTAAAAAAAGGAGATCTCGTCGTCAAACGAAGGGACGAAGATCACTTATCGTAGATGATGTCATCTCCATTGATGCGGCTACAAAAATCCTAATCTAATATATTGAAAATATTACTTCTTATTGAAAGGTCCACTCATTTATCGGGTTCCCCACCCTTCCTGACGCTGACAAGGCCGGACGGAGGACGGCGAACCGATGTATGGAGGAAGCGGAGCTAGAGGCGGCGGCTAGGTTTTTAGGAGGAGGAGGAACACGACGATTATCATTATTGCTTTTTTCCGTAAATATAGCTAGTGTTGTCGGGGGGGCTACCCCCGAGTAGGGGTAAGACAGGTGGTAAAACAGAGATCAGAGTACTGTTTACCGGGTAGGCGGCTACCTGGGTACCTGCTATCCGGTAGGTGCTACTCAGTAATAAGTATTGAAGGCCAAGAGAAGATAAGAAGGAAAGTTGGAATCATCCGAGTAGAGATCAAGTGGTCCGAATAGATGGGCATCAACTCTACTCGGCCACAAAGTCAATGGAGCCGTTCTGACGGGATCCCGCAGATCCCGCAGCCGTACAGGCGTGCGGTGCAACTTACAAGACGCATGATAATCTGCGCTACGGCGTAGGTACAGTGAGGGTGGGCACCTGTCTTGTCTTGTCACTGACAGGGGGGCAGGACAAGTCAGGGGCCTACTCTGTGAGACTGACAGGGTGGACAAGTCCTGTCAGTCGGACGGCGCGGCGAGTTCTCGCACCGGCGTCAGCGGGAACACGGAAGCGTGTTGTTGCTGTCACTGTGACGTTTTCTTGTCGTGTACTTTCTATTCGTTGTTTACTCAGCTGGGTACCAGTATATAAGGTGCCCATCCCCCTCCTGCGCGGGGGACGCTACGCGAGAGAGCATTTATTGCACGAGGAAGAGCTAGAGGTAGAGATAGCAGAGAGTGGCTACTCGGTTGAGAACAGATTTGTATTGTGGCTACTCGGATATCACGTATACAGAGAGATAGGCAGGAGTAGGGGTGTTACCTCCACACGAGGGCCCCGAACCTGGGTAGATCGAGGTGTTTGCAGTGTTTCTGAGCGCGTCTACTCGACGTGCGATCCCTCCCCGAATACCTACAGCGTCCATCGGCCCCAACACTTTAGCCATCCCATGGCATCTGTCTTTACTCAACCACGACAGTTGGCGCCCACCGTGGGGCCAGCAGCGGCGCTGGTTGGGGTTCATATTCGGACGGGACCGATTTCTGCATCGGGAGAGCGCGTAGTCTATGGCCTTGTCCACATATTCGGCTCCTTTGACTTCGTCACCGACAATGCCGGCGATTTCAGCGGCAGGCCCGTGCCTGCAGGAGGCTCGGTCCTCTCCTTCGGCGCGCATCTGGTCTACGTCGCCACCACCGTCATCCGCGACTTCCCGGAGGAGTGCTCGTCGCGGATGATCCTCCTGCTGTACTCGCTGCTCGCGGGAAGCCAGCTGGCTGCTCTGCGGACAGCGTGGAGGTGATGGTGACGGGCCCGGCTATCGATGCCGGGAAAGGCGCGACCGCTGCGGGTGAGGTCATCGAGGAGCAGCATGCGGCTAGGGGTCACAAGCCCTACGAGATGCCCTGGAATATTCCAGGCTACGTGGCTCCTTCCATGTCAGCGGCTATACCGGCTGCTCGCGTTGGCGCCACCGATCAGCTGGGCATGCCGCCTCGCACCGACACGGAGCTCATGGCGTTGAAGGTGCAACTCGAGCAGCAGCGTCAAGCGCTACTCACGAAGGCCCAGGAGCTGGAGAAGGTTAGGCTTGAACTTAACCTGGATCAAAATGAGTACAATAGAGCGCATGGCTTTACTCCTATTTCTAGACTGCCTAGCAAGATAGACACTATTCGTCGCAACTTGGGCGCTGAGCTAGCTAGAGATGTTAGGGCCGCTAGTCAATCTGCTAGTTTGAACAGTGTTGGTAGGCCAAAATATAGTTCCCCTGCCAAAAATCTTAAGGCTGCAGAGGCAGTTGCTGCTGAGTTGCCGCATCTCACTAGCGACGCTCGCGCTAGGCAGCAGGACAGGCTTAATGAGCTAGTGCTAGAAACTGGCAGGCAGAATGAGGCTTTCCGAAAAGCCAATCCGGGAGCCGGTGCTTCCCAGGTTGTTCACTCGCATGGGGTCAGATCTGTAGATCAGGCCTCATCGCCGCTTCCCTGCACTGAGAGGGACCAGAGTGTGAACTCTAGAAAAAACAAACAAATGAAGGTGTACGACCCGGCTGTCGCCAGAAAACAGCACGCTGTAGCGCGACAGCCCGGCCAGAAACACAACTCTGCAGGAGCAGGCTATCAAGCCACTAAAGCTCACAGCAAGGGACAAGGAGGAAATCGAGCGGGACCATCTCGGCCTCGGGCTGCCAACCCGGTTCAGCAGAGGGTACAGCCGTGTGCAGCTGTGCAGCCGCAAGCTGTTGTGGCAGTGGCCAACCCGGTTGCTCAACCTGGTCCTGTGCAGCCAGACCTCTATGATGATGGGTACTCGGCGATGGAGATGGCCGGGTACGCTGATCCAAGGGACGTCACTGATCGTTTGGGTGACAGGATGCTGGAGCCCAGCGATGCAAGGTACAAGTTGGACCGGATTCACCGGTCCGAGCATATCGAGAAGAGGGGGCCACCCGGCCCAAGCTGTTTTGGCCATAGAATCATGGGAGAGCCTGTCGTGAACAAGTTCCAGTTGGCCAGGGGGACCAAGTCGTATGATGGGAGTACCAAGCCGGATGACTGACTGAATGATTATGTCACCGTTGTGCATATTGCAGGCGGCAACCGAAGATGGGCTATGAGATACGTCCCACAGATGCTGGAGGGCCCTGCCCAGATCTGGCTCAACAACTTGCCCAAGGACAGTATCAACTGCTGGCTCGATTTCTCGGAAGCCTTCATCAGCAACTTCACTAGCACGTACAAGAGGCCGAATAGGCCACAACAGCTCTCGGCTTGCAAGCAGCGGGAAGAGGAGACTGGCCGAGAGTACCTTACTCAGTGGAGCACGCTGAGGAACACCTGTGAGGGTGTGAACGAGTCACAGGCAATCGCCTGGTTTGCTCAAGGCTGCGGGCATGGCAGCATGTTGTGGCAGAAGTTGCAGCGAGAGATGCCGAGTACGCTCGCCGAGACGATCAAGATAGCTGATATGTATGCACTTGGTGACCCTACTCAGGCTTTGCTCGATGCTTTCGAGCCGAGAAGAAGAAACCATGATGGCAGCAGACGCCAAGACTTCCGCAACAAGCGCAGAGATGACCGTCCCGATACTCGGTATGGTTCTAAGCAACTGAATGCTGTGAACCAGGACACTGCGGCTGCTGGGAGTAGCCAATAGCAAAAAACTGCTGGAGCCCAATACGGGCAGAACCAGAATCAGTGCCAAGGCTGCAAGAAGCCATACAATGCTCCCCAGCAAGGCAACACCAACCCAGACGCCGGAGACGCTCAGAGATTTATCTTTGAGAACATGAAGGATGGGCCATGCAGCTTCCATACTCGGCATCCGAGTAGGCCAGCCAACCACACTACCCGGCAGTGCAGCTGGTGGGACCGCATCAAGAGTGAAGGCTTTGGTCAGCTGCCCCCTCCTCCTCCTCTGCCGCCTGCGGATGCCAATGTGCAGCCTATCCGGGCAGCTGCTCCTACGCCGGCAGTGAATCCGAGAAGGGAGAATGTGAATCAAGTGGCTCAGGGAGCCAACCGCAACTACAACAACCGCAACGACCGCAACCACAACTACTACACCCGCAACAGGAATAACAACAACAACAACAAAAACAACAACAATGGTAACAACAACAACGGCAATGATGGTGGTGGAGACCGCAACCAGTACTAGGAGCACCATGAGAGCTACATGGTGTTCACCACCGAGCCAGGCGACAAGCAATCACAGCGTAGGCGTGCGATGGAGGTGAATGCAGTGATCCCAGCTGTGCCGCACTATCTGCACTGGTGCGACCAAGAGATTACTTGGTCCAAAGATGATCATCCCAAGGTGATGCCCAATCCGGGTACATATGCACTAGTGGTGGATCCCAACTTCCTGGGGACCAAGAAGAATGTCAGGTTCAGCAAGGCGTTGATTGACAATGGCAGCAGCATCAACATCATATACCGAGATACCCTGGAGAAGCTCGGCTTTGCCGAGAACATGCTGCTTCCCAGCAGGACCACTTTTCATGGCATTGTGCCGAGAGTGTCTTGCGCTCCAATCGGCCGCATCTGGATAGATGTGCTATTCGGCACCAGGGAGAATTGCCGCACCGAGTGCCTACATCTTGAAGTGGTTGACCTTCACAGCCCCTACCATGCTCTACTCGGTAGGCCTGCGCTCACCAAGTTCATGGCCTCAACCCATGCTTCCTACCTGAAGATGAAGCTACTTGGTCCCAATGGTGTCATCACCATCTCGGGTGATTACAAGCGCTCCCGGGAGTGCGCAGCTGATGGTTCTCTGCTGGCAGAGTCTCTGGTCATTGCTGCTGAGAAGAAGAAGATACACGAGGTGGTGGCTATGGCTCAAGCAGCGCAAGTCGGTATGTCTGGCATGTCGGGTACTCAATATGGAGAAGCTTTCCAGGCCTCCCAGGAAACCAAGAAGGTGCAGGTGGACCCTGAGTTCCCAGACCGAGTTTCCATCATTGGCGCCGGGTTGGGCGAGAAATAGGAAAGCGAGCTCATCCACTTCCTCCGCGAGAATTGGGATGTCTTCGCATGGTCCAATGAGGACCTGTCGGGTGTCCCGAGGAAGTTGGTTGAGCACTCGCTACATGTACGTCCTGACGCCAAGCCAGTCAAGCAGGCGATGCGCCGCTTTGGTGATGAGAGAAGGAAGGCTATCGGTGATCAGATCACCAAGTTGTTGATAAGTGGATTCATCATGGAGGTACTGCATCCGGATTGGCTGGCCAACCCGGTCATGGTTGAGAAGAAGAAGGAGGACCCCAAGGCCGCGGTGGCATGGCGCATGTGCGTGGACTACACCGACCTGAACAAGGCCTGCCCCAAGGACCCGTTTCTGCTACCCCGCATAGATCAGGTGATCGATTCCACTGCCGGGTGCGAGCTTTTGTCTTTCATTGATGCCTACTCTGGTTTTCACCAGATACCTCTTAATCCGGCTGATCAAATAAAGACTGCTTTCATTACCCCGTACGGGGATTATTGCTATTGTGTTATGTGCTTTGGGTTGCGGAATGCTGGGGCTACCTATCAGAGATGCATGCAGAAATGCTTGCATGACCAAATTGGCAAGAATGTGCAGTTGTACGTAGATGACATTGTCATCAAAACGAAAGAAACACATACTCTGCTTAGTGATATTGAAGAAAGATTTGCTAGCCTGCGCAAGTACAGGATGAAATTGAATCCAACTAAGTGCACTTTTGGCGTCCCGGCTGGCAAGCTACTCGGCTTCTTGGTATCCAGTCGGGGAATTGAGACCAATCCTTCAAAGATAAAAGCTATAGAGAGCATGTCTTTGCCGAGATCACTGAAGGATGTGCAGAAATTTACCGGATGCTTGGCTTCCCTTAGCCGCTTCCTGGGAAGAATGGGCGAGAAGGCTTTGCCTCTCTATAAGCTCATGAAGAAAAGTGATAAGTTTGTCTGGACATCACAAGCTGATGTGGCCTTCAGAGAACTCAAAACCATGCTGGGTAGCGCTCCCATCTTGGCAAGCCCGCTACCCAAAGAGCCAATGTTGTTGTACATTGCAGCAACCAACCGGGTAGTCAGCGTGGTGATGGTGGTGGAAAGAGAAGAGGAAGGCAAGACTGTGCAGCGGCCAGTGTACTATCTCAGCGAGGTGCTATCCATCTCCAAGCAAAATTACCCGCACTACCAGAAGATGACATATGGCGTGTACCTAGGTGCCAAGAAGCTCAAGCATTATTTCCAAGAGCATCCCATCATAGTGTGTGAGCACTGCTCCCATCTCGGAGATTATGGGCAACAAGGATGCAAGCGGCCGGGTAGCCAAGTGAGCTATTGAGCTAGCCACGTACACCCCTCTGTACGCGAGAAGAGAAGCAATCAAGTCACAAACTCTGGCAGATTTCTTGGTGCATTGGGCCGAGATGCAGTATGATCCTCCCTTGCCGGAAACCAACTGATGGAAGATGCATTTTGATGGCTCTAAAGTGAAAGAAGGGCTCGGTGCTGGCGCAGTGCTTACGTCACCCAAGCGAGATCAACTCAAGTATGTGATGCAGATCCATTTCAAGGCATCCAATAATGTGGCCGAGTATGAGGCACTGGTACATGGCCTGAGAGTATCCAAGGAGATCGGAGTTCAGCGCATTGTCTGTTATGGCGACTCGGATTTGGTGGTTCAGCAAGTTTCAGGCAATTGGGATGCCTTGGATGCCAACATGGCGTCCTACCGGTTTCTAGTGCAAACTATGACTGGGTCCTTTGAGGGGTGTGAGTTTCATCATATAGACCGAGCTGAGAATGATGCAGCTGATGCACTGTCCAAGTTGGAGTCTTCTCGGCAGTTCATCCTGGCTGGGATTGCCTTGGAGCATTTGAGAAAGCCATCCATCAAGCCATCCCCCGACTCGGAATCTATATTCATCCCATCTCTGCCAGAATCAGAAGTTGTTCCAATGGAGATTGATTGGGAAGCTGCAAAGGAGAACCCGGGGACTGCCGTCTCCAACCCGGGGACTGGCGCCTACAACCCGAGGACTGCTTCACTCAACTCGGGGACTGTTGCGCCCATCGAGGGAATCATTTCTCGGTACTCGGGGACTCGGGGACTCGTCTCCAACTCGGAAGAGGTCATGGTAGTTGATCCAATGGAAGTGGACGAACCAGTGTTTCGCATCCGGGAGACACCGAGTTGGGATCTGCCCATATTATCCTTTCTAACGGATGGCTCATTGCCGAGTGACGAGGTCACGGACAGGCAAATACAGAGAAGGTCCAAGGGCTACACAATCATCAACAAGGGGCTGCACATAAGGAGTCCTACTGGCGTGCTGCAACGCTGTGTTGAGCCAGAGGAACGAGAAGAAATTCTCAGAGAAATACACCAGGGAGAATGCAGGCATCACGCCTCTTCTCGGGCACTGGTCAACAGAGGCTTTTTGGCATGGATTCATTTGTCTCACTGCCTTGCGACAAGCTGAAGATATAGTGAGAAAGTGCAACGGGTGCCAGAGGTTTGCAAGCAAGATTCATATGCCAACATCTGAGTTGAAGACCATTCCCATGACTTGGCCATTTGCTGTCTGGTGTTTGGATATGGTAGGACCTTTCAAGCCAGCTAGAGGCAACATGACTCACATCTTGGTCATGGTTGACAAGTTCACTAAGTGGATTGAGGTCAAGCCTATTCGGAAGTGTGATGGAGTCACAGCTGTGAGTTTCCTCAAGGATATCATTCTGAGATACGGCTACCCGCACAACATCATCACTGATAATGGCACAAACTTTGCTGAGGGTGCATTCACAAGATTCTGCAAGGAGAAGCGAATCCGGTTAGATGTTGCATCAGTGGCGCATCCAGCCTCTAATGGGCAGGTTGAAAGAGTAAAATGGCATGGTCCTATCCGGGATAAAGCCAAGGCTGATTGAGCCGTTACAGCGAACCCCTGGTCGTTGGCTGGACGAGTTGCCGGCGGTGTTGTGGAGTCTAAGGACTACCCCTAACCGACCAACCGGATGCACACCATTCTTCCTGGTATATGGAGCTGAGGCCGTGTTGCCCACTGACGTAGAGCATGACTTGCCCAGAGTAACACTCTGCACTGAAAAAGAGGCGAGAAAAGCTCGAGAAAATGATGTTGACCTGCTAGAAGAAGTAAGAGAATTAACTTTGACACGTTCAGCCATTTATCAGCAAAGCCTGAGGCGCTATCATAGCCGGAAAGTAAACCCAAGGGTTTTCCGAGAATGAGACATGGTCCTTAGGATCGTGCAGCGCACGGGCGGGATGCACAAGTTATCCCCTCCGTGGGAAGGGCCTTTCATTGTGAGCAAGGCTCTTCACAATTATGCCTACTATCTAGTTGACGCACAAGCACCACAGAAGAACAGGCCGGATAGAGCTGGAGAGGAATCCAAGCATCCCTGGAATGTAGCTCTACTCCGCCGTTTTCATTCATGAGCAAAAGTTGTATGTATCTCCTTAACCGAGTTAAAATTCCAGTTGGCACTCCGAATTCAAACTCGGGGACTGCCTGTGCAAAAAACCTTGCCTTGTGTTGTTTATTTTATTTCCTTTGCCTACTCGGTTGGTCTACTTAGAATTTCATGCGCATATCTAGTAATGTGTTTAAACCCAAGGGCCAACTCTTCGACTCTGCTGCTGTCCGCAACCCGGCTTCATGGCAAGCAAGAGAACAAGCCAAAGGTCAATGAGCACATGAAAAATTGCTAAGGAAAAGAGAGTGTAGCAACCGAGTAGGGTGTATTTACTTCTCTGTTTTCCTTTTCGGCTAAGTGGTGGGTAGCGTTAGAATTCAAATCCCAAGGTGGTTGAGTATCTGAAACTTGGTATTTGAAATCTTGTGACTCGACTACCAAAAAGCCACAAGTGGCAGGTAAGAGCAAAGACAAAAAGACAAGTGAATGAGAAATGCTACTCGGGGACTTGCATTAAAACGCAATCCGGCATCAAGCCAGTCTTGCTAAAAAGTGAAACAAATAAAACTGAGTATCGAGATAAAGCATAAGTATTTTGATTACATCTGCGCCCGGCATCCCGGGGATCTGATAAGTGTTTTAGATAAGAAACTGCAGGAACTTAGACGACGGTGGAGGTAGTGGTATCCGAGTTGGTGCTGGTAGGCGCCACTGGCTCGGAGGCAGCTGTTGTCGATGTAGGCTCGGCCGTTGATGACGCTGGAGTGTTGGAGATGGGCTCTGATGCAGAGTTGTTGGAGGCTTGAGTGACGGAGGCGCTGGGAAGAGGGTAGAGCACGGAGGTCGCAGCCCCGGTCACGCCCAGCTCGGGAGCGGGGTCGTCAATCACCATCTCGGTGGTGACGACCGCCTCCTGCGTGGCGGGTTGCGACTGCTCGGTCTCCGGGTTGGCGTCCTTCCCGGAGTCCTCCGCGCCGCCGCGCTGCTCGGTTTCCTCTGGCTCGGCTTCTCCGTGCTCGGACTCCTCGTGCTAGGTTTCCTTGTCATCTTGGCCTTGGTCTTCACCGGCATCCCCGTCATCTCGGCCGCGTTCTTCACCAGCATCCTCGCTGAACTCGGATTCCTCCTCATCTTCTTCTTCACCGACATTTGTATCCGGCTCAGTGGGCCGTCGATGTATACATTGGTCTCCGCGTAGGAGGCAATCTCGTATGCCACTGCTTTCCGGCGTGAGACGCACTCGGGACGCGCAGTCCACTTGGAGCCATTTCGGCGAGTTCCAATCCTGTCAAGATCTAAGTTCTCGTACCAGGACAGGATGAAGTGGAGGATCTCGTCGGCTCCTGTCCGAGCTGCGGAAGCGCGCCATTTCTTCAGTTCTTCCTTGACATGGTCCAGATTGGCTGCCATGCCGCTGAAGGTCTCTAGGACATCTCGGTCAGGCCAGAACAGCTTGTGCAGATTGATTGCAGTGGATACCATGGAGGTACCCAAGCCCTTGAGGGAGCGCACTTGGGTCTTGAGGTTGACGAGATGATCGTCGATGCTGGAGGTAGCATCAACACTCAAGCCAGCTGCTGCCCTAGGCCTTCCTAGCTTTGTCCACGACAGTTTCACCGGCAGCATGGAGTTCAGGGAAGATAACTGGGGCAGAAAATGACAGTTTGGATAAGAAGGGTAACCGAGAAGAAGAGAGACGGAGTAGAATAAGACAAAAAAGCAAAAAACCAAAAAAGGTGAAGGCTAGCGGCAACTCACATTCCATTTCCAGCACGAGGGCCCCCAGCTTGACCTTCCAGTCATCTGATTCTCGAATATGTTTATCCTGGAGGCGGCGCGAGTCGCTGACTGCGACCTCGAGAGCTTGGTTCCTTTCCTTCAGAGCTTTGATTTCTAGCTCGAGTTTCTTCTTCTCGGCAGCCGCTGTCTTCTCAAAATCCTGCTTTTCGCGGACAGCGTTGATGGCAGTTTGGAGTGCGTTGCTGAGATCAACCTGGAGTTTCTCAAACTCCGCCCTCTCGTTCTCTCGCTCCTTCTCCAACTCGGCCTCACGGACCTGCACTTGGTGGTGCGCTTCAGCTGGAGTGAGGCATTGCAGATGCTGCTCCCGGAAACTCTTGTATTCTTCTGTGAGTAAAACAACGCTATTTAGCAGAATAGCTCAATGAGAAAAAGCAAATGCAGAGAAGAAAGAAGATTGCTCACCTTCCAGAGAGAGATTTTACTCTGCGCTGAGGCAAACATAACTTCACAATCCTGATGTTTCTCCACCAGGGCCTTGAGTTCACCTACAGAGGGGACAACAGTTAAGCATAAAGCAAAAAAATGGGCGTAAGCAAAAAACGCACAAACCAAAATGCTAAGGGCTTACTTTCAATAGAAGAAAGCTTGAGGGTGTTGTCCAGAGCGTTCTTCTCCAGAGCGTCCTTATCGCTCTTGTCAGATTCCAGAACCCGGTTCCGGTCTCTGAGTTGGCGATGCAACCAGAGAAGCTGGCGAAAAAGCAAGGTCCTTTCCTGGATGCTATCCTGCAGAGAAGAAGGAATGTATATGAGTTTTGGAAGATTTGGCCCGAGTAAATGTCAACTCGGATGAGCCTCACCTACTCGGCCCGAATCTCGGGGACTGGGGTCGTGGCTAAGAGAAGAGAAGGAGAAAAAGGTAACTGCCAACTCGGGAAATTCAGAAAGAGAGAAAACACTTACCACATAGCTTTGCTCGATATCCTCAATGGATTTGCGCAAGAAAAATAGCTTGCTAGCCAGTGTGTTGCAAGGACTAGCTACCGCCATGCTGGCAGGACCGATGTCGGTCTTGTTCCATTCTACGCGGTAGTTGTCAAGCTTGCCCAACTCAACACCATCCGAGGAGGCATGGCCAAGTGCCCGGGCGTCCCAAACTTTCTCGATATGGCCTACTCGGTCCAAGATAGCTGCAATGCCCGCCTCAGGAAGCTCCCTGGTATCCTCGTTAGAAATTTCTTTGATGATCAGGGAGTCCTTCTTTCCCTTTGACTTAGAGCGGGTCACGGCCCTTCGCTCTTTGAGAGCAGCTATCCGTTCCTCTTCCTTGGACATATGGATCTTATGGCGCTCCTGCAGTTGTGTCCAGTACTCGGGAAACGTGGGCTCAGCCTCCTTCTCGCTGGCACTTGCGCCGGCATCCTGCTCCTCTTCAGGACCAAAGGTAACGTCGGCCGGGACCAGCCTGGTATTCTGATTGGGTTCTTCTTCTTCTGGTTAAGGGTCCACTTGGTGTTCTGGGCCGGCTGCCCGGCCTGTCCGTCTTGCGGCGCACCCAGCTACTGAGGTCCGGAAGACTGGGCTCCAGAGGGTTTGAAGGGAAGCACCTGCTGCCCAGCCTGTGCGGCGCCACGCTTTGGCTGATGCCGAGTTGGCACCGCTGCCGGCTTGGCGGGATTCTTGGAGTTGGGCGTGGGAGTTGGCGCTGCAGCCGTCTTGACGGGCTTCTTGGTGTTGGGCGTAGGAGTTGGCTGAGAAGGCGGAGGTATTTGCTGAGAAGGTGGAGGTACTTGGCGAACTGGCGGAGGCACCTGTTGAGTTGGCGGCGCTGGCGGCCGGCTAATCGGTGCAGCATACGGCTGCAGTGTGCTTTGGCGGGGTGGCTCCGCCATAGGGTCTTCTACCCGCTGCTCGGCAGCGGGGTCTGGCTGCTCTGCAGCGTTGTCTTCTGGCTGCTGCTCGACAGCAGCATCTGGCCGCTCCACGGCGGTGTTGGCTTCCGGTTGCTGCTCGGCAACAGCATCTGACCGCTCCAGGGCTATGTTATCTTCTGGCCGCTGCTCCACAGCAGCATCTGGCCGCTCCACGGCTATGTTGTCCTGCCGCTGCTCAGCAGTGTGCTCGGTGGTCTCCTCAGCTGATGCGACTGGAGGAGTTGGTGTTGTTTAGGCGTTGGTGGCATCCTGGGCAGCCGGCTGCGCATCAGGCTGCGACTGCTTGGAGGTATGTTCGGTCTCATTCTCGGCGCCAGTGTTCTCGGTGCCAGGGTCTTGATTTTCTCTGAGGGGGAGGACGCCTGCGTACTGTCCTCCGGTATCTGGTCCCCATCATCATCGGAGAGATCCACGAGTTCTCGGGGAGCACTCCTCTGCTTCTTGGGTACCGGTGCGGCGGTGGCGTCGGCATCTAGTGCATCACTGAAAAGAAATAGGCAGAAAAGGAACAAAGTCAGAAGGAGACCGGGAAGAAAAACATCAAGAGAGCCAAAATTTACTCGGAAATACTTACCCGTCTGCGGTGGGGGCGTCCTGCGAAGGTTGGGCTTGCCTGCCGGTTTGTTTCCCGGCTTCTTCTTCAGCTTCTTGGGAGGAGGTGCTGGTGCACCACTGTAACATCCCAATTCTGCTAAACTAGGGTGTGTGGTGTGTGTTCATCCCATACATGCATGGAAACAAAATTTGAAACCAATTTAAACCAATTTAAGTTATGAATTTAAATGGTTTGAGAAAAATCCCACAAAAAGTACTTAACTTGGGTTCCAAAATCTTGTATTGAAAAATATTTCAAACACACCAAAGCAAAACATGGTTAGGTTGGAAATTTCATAAGCTTACCAAAAGTTATTTTTCCTACTTTTTCTGTTTGCAAAAAGGCCCTCAAAATGATGTTCTTTGTCCCGTTTTAAAAGAGAGAAGGACCTCAATGCAGTTTTTTTGTTTCCCAGGGGGTTTTCGCAAGAAATGCCTTTTATCTTCTTCTACCTTCAGCCAGGCAGGCAAGCACCTCGCAGGAGGGCTGCTGCCACGTCCTGCTAGCCACCCGTGGGCGGGTGAGAAGGCCACGACGAAGCCGTGCCCCGCACTCCTTCCCCTCCCGCAACGCCTTCGCTCTCTGTATGTTCCCCGAAAACAAACCCTAGCCGGAACCCTACCTCGCCGGTGATCTCCTCTCGCCGCCGCTACGTCGCTTCCCCCGCCATTCCAACCATACACGAAGGACCTCCGCATCCTCCTACCTCGCCTCGAGCAAGGAATCGCTCCGGGAGGGCCGGAATCCCCGCCGCCATCTGCGTCTTCCCCGCCTCCGGCCGCCGTGTCCACGGCCGATTCCGGCGCCGCCGCACCCCCTGACCACGCCATCCTCTTCACCGCATCGTGGTGAGCACCCACATGCCCTCCCCTTCGCTCCAGCCCCTCCGCTCCTCCTTTTCACCGAGGAACACAGTCGGCCGCCGCGCATCCTCGTCGCCGGCGAAGCTCCGGCGACCGTTTGGTCGTTCCGCCGCCACCGTTAGGTCGGGCTCGGCCTCCTTAGCCCGTGGAGCGGTTTGATTTCGGCAATTCGCGATCAATCGAACAATTTCTTCCACAGCAGAGCATCAGTGACCAACGATGACGTCACCTGGACGTCATTGTGACGTCGTATCCCTGTTTCATTTAATTTCCAGAAAATGAATTAATTTTGTAAATTCAATAACTATTAAAATATTAATCACGAAAATAAAATGAAAGCATGGTTTTGTTCATAAAAATGTACTCTTCATGAATATGCCATTTTCGTATATGTTTGACCAAGTTGAAAAATGAGTATTATTTAATGTTATTTAATTCATTTAAAATAGAAAAATAAGTTTTTATTCACTAAAATTAGAAAATTAAAAGTTATATACCAAATTGCTCAAAATGATAAATGCAATCTGTTTATGATGTTTTCAAACCCATTTGAGCAACTAAAATGGTACTCACTTTCATAATTGCCCGAATTGCCCCTCCGGGGTCTATTTCGGGATAATTTCACTAAAATTGCATAACTGACATACGAACCCTAGCAACTCATCGAGCATGTTTAGAGCTTTATTTCGGTGCATTAATTTTCTCATGCATACATATTGCGCATTGCATCGATGCCATGTGTTGATTGTTATTCTCATTTTCGGTGTTTGTTCCCCCTCGGTAGAACGTGACTCCGAAGAGAAGGCCAGCAATCCAATGGTGAATACTTGATCTTAACCGACAAGTCAAGCACTTATTCCAGAAGATATCTATTGGTTTTCTTATAACCAAGGCAAGCATAACCTCTTATCTGCTCATATATGTTTCGAACAACATTTGATTCTCGTACTTTGCATTCGATTCCAAAGTATCCGATGCTAGTAGATATAGATCACCTATACACTGCATTGCCTCAATATCCTGATCCACTGCTCCTAGCCGCCATAGATTTTCTTGTGCGCATCGCCAGAGCCTCATACCTGCTTTGCTTAGCTTTACATGCTTGTTTACCTCTGCTCCATCCGGTTGATGAATCAGAGATGCGATAACTTAGTATGATATTATGACGTGGTAAGATGAGCACTGTGTGGTTAATTTGACTAAGGCTTGGACGGGAGGCCACTTGGCAAGTGGTTGTTCGTTCCGTACTTGCCACCCCTAGGAGTAAGGTCGGACGCAGAAGCCAAGACTGAGCGTACAACCACGCGCGATGGCCATGAGCCTCGCCGACCGACTAACTTAGCTGGCTTTATCCATGAGTCACGTAGTTTGAGATTTCCATTCGGCAACGCAAATAAAATCTTTTAAACGGTTTTGAAAACAAAATGCTCCGCTAGGGCGTGACCGGGGCCAAGTGATGGACGTACACGGATCTTGACCCCGCCTCACAGAGACAGGTGCAGTCAGGAGGATGGCCAACTCCCTGTTGACGGGGTGGCCCTGTCTTGGGTTGACTCATTGATAGGGTCGGGTAAGGTAAAGGTCGTGGCCGACCACACTCTGCCGACACATCGTCGGAATTGTGCCAATAGCTTGGCATTAAGAGTCGGTTGGTACGTGTGGGTAAAGTGTACCCCCTGCAGGGATAAATCTTTTCGAGAAGCCGTGTCCGCGGTGGAGGCAATAGATGAAGGGTGCCTCCCCGGAGATACCGGGAGGGGTAATCCTTGTAGCATGTGAGGTGCTGGGAAATGATGTTGGTGGATGAAAAGATGATGATTTCAGAAGTTGAGTAGTCTTCTCATCTGTTTTGAAAATACTCCTTTAGACGTGCTATTCCTCCTCGATTTGTAAAACAAAGATTGCTTTATGCGGAACAGCCTTCATAAAAACCTTTATAAAGATAGCAGATATATAATAGGTTAACTAAGTCTTGTTGAGTACCTCCCGTACTCAGGTTTGCTTAATTTTGGTTCAGGTGAAGATCTCACTTCGGTGGTGATTCAACATGGACATCGACGAGTAGTTTGGGGTTCCCAGGCAGCAGCCTGGAATCTATGGGTTGGGACGTCGCCTTATGTTGCGGCCTCTTAGGCCTTTTTGGTTCTTGTTGATTAGCAACATAATTTCCCTTCCGTTGTCTGATGTAATGTTGGGTCGTGTGACCTCTGTTTGTAAGCTATACTCTAGTAACACCTTTTAATACAACTTCAATGTCTAGAGTGTTGCTTTGATCGGTTGTTGGTTTCGAGCTCATTGTTATACAGTTTTGGCTATGCCTGCATAGTTGTCGCGGTCGAGGGGTTATGGAGCCGATGATCCATGTCGAGCCCGCCTGTCGATGTGATCGGCCTGGGGCGAGGTAACCCCAGTAACCCTCGATTGTTGTTGCACTTTCTGGACACATAGCATCTCTGTATATCTTTGGTCCCGTTTCCTTCAGTTTCATTAGATTCGTGGACGCTTTGATATGCATAGTTGGTTATGACTAGCATGGGTACAAGGAGTAGTAGACTGGGGATCCGGACTACGTGCCGATGAATCCAGTCTGCCTGCTGTTGTTTGTCGCGGCCGGGGCTGGTAACCCTGAAGCCCTTGTGAGTCCATGGCTAGGAGCACATAACAGTATGTATATCTCTGGGTCCGGGGTCGTGACAAGTCATGGTATCAGAGCAGGACTGCCTGTAGGAAAACCTTACTGCTTGGTCGATGTTGAGTCTAGTGTTTGTGAAAGCTATTTGAAAACTTCAAATGAGTTGTGAAAACCTTCTTAGGATTCTTTTTACTCCTTATCTGGTATCGCTCTAAATATGGGTCACATTACCTGTTTTGATTTGAAAAGGTTTTGCTATCTTTTCTAGTCATTCAAAATCTAGGTGCCTTCTTTGGCAAGGACGTCGTTTACCCAAGTTGACCTAGTGTTAAAATTTCTAGAGTCGTGTGTGTTCCTTACTCCGTTGATTGTTGTTCAACTGTGAGATTCCTTTCCATCCTAGTCTCTCAGAGTTATGTGGATTCCACATTCTTATATGTTTCAAAGTTCTAAATCCTGAACCTCAAGATCTGCTTTCCATCTCGAATGTATCTGTCATCTTCTGCTCAAACTCTTCCGGAGTTATGTTGTCTTTTGAAAGATACTTCATGATTGCTACTCGTAGTGTCTTTCCAGTCACTAAGAGAGTAGTTACTCCTTCCTCAATTTTTTTAATCCTTGGACTTGAACCGAAGTTCCCGGAATGTGCTGAATTGTGGTGAGTTGAATCATGTGGTTTTATAACCATGTGGTGCTCACACTATCGGTACAGGATGCTGACCTTTAACCCAAGTTCTTATTCTTTGGATCCTGAAGAATCTGTTCTACCTCAGGATGGCTAGGTAATCTCAGATCCAATAGCCATAGCTTTTCTCTTTGAATCAAAAGGGTCACGACAAGAGTGATCATCGTGAACCCCGCATCTTTGTTCTTGATTCGTCTGTACCAATCTTTTGGCATGGGTTATACACATGAGTATTACCCTGTGCATCTAACATGATCTCAGGATTTTCCAGAGCACGTTCCTACTCTTTAGTCGCTTTCCGAACTTTGTCCGCTGTTTGGAAACCAAGTTACATATGGTGTTGGATTCTTCCAATGCATCTGCTCTTGTTTTCTGTCAAAACATTCCACCTTGGAATGTCAGGAGAAACAAACTCCAGAACCTCGTTCATCTCTAGGACCAGGTCAAAGTTTTGTAATCCGCAGATTAGAGAAGTTTCATCAACTTCTACTCTGTTCCACCTTCGAGTATCACACTCTTACATATCAAGAGGCTATGTTTAAATTCATGGATCTACTGATGAAGTGATGCTTTTACACATTTTCATTCACCCTTCCTCCAAGCTTGAATGCTTGAGTATGATGGATTTGTGCTTTGAGGTGTGTACCAGATATTCCTAGCAATTTGTATTGCTTTGAAAAAACTCTAAGACATACCGGTGGGTTGTGATATTCTGGTTGTCTTTCTAGAAGTATCACCAGGTTGTTACCTGACTGTGATGTCTAAATAAAGGGGTAATTTGAACTACTCCTTTCTCCAAGGAACTCTGCTGGATACCCTGGACTAGTTGGTTGAGCTTAGACAACCACTTGGAGATTTGAAAGGCAAAAGTTCCACCTAACTTGACCCTCTGTTAAGGGATGTCCAGTTTCCTTTGTGTTGAAGCAGGATAGTATCTCCTTAGTGACATGCTATCATTCTACCTTGATTTGATTTGGGCTATCGTCGGATCAAGTTCAGATTCAAGGACTATCTTGATGGTGTTCTCACTCATGGTGTTTTGCTCGAGTACACCTTCATGTCCTTTGGTCTGACCAATATTCTACCTTGTTCATATAGCATATGAATCCCTCTTCTTGGAGTGTTTTGATAAGTGTGTTTTTGAGCCCATCGATGACATTCCTATTTTCTCCAAGTTGCGAGAGGCTCATGTTGAACAATTGGCAACAATGTTGGAAACTTTCGAGAACGAACTTTGTGTTATCACGAAGTTGTGTTCTGGATGTTCGAAGTGGCTTACTCCAGTCCATGTGCTTATGCTGAAAGTTGTCGACATGGATCTGAGTATAGTTTCCTTGTTCCTTCGGGAATAATCCCAAGTTGGTCATGCATGTGTGGACTATTCATCAGATGGTAGGTCGTTACCTCCATGTTTGCATCCACGCTAAGCCACTGACTGATTTTCCTTGAGAGAAGAAGTCCAAGATCTTGGTGATCTTTGTTATCATCTTCCCAACAAGGACTCCGATGTGTTTTGTTGCAAGTAATCCATGTAGGTGCAACCACCTTCCACAAGTTGCTAATACATGAGTTCTGCAATCTCGCTCATCTTCTTGAGCATGGAATCATAGTCCATATCTTGAGAATCTAGTAGATGTGTCCCGTTGGTAATCGGTGCAAGCTCTTCAATCAAACACGTTGAGTCTCAGTTATTCAGCCCACTAACCAGAGCTGAATCTCAAGCATCAATGATGGTTGGTGTTTCCTCAAGGGTATTGAATTAGGTCCTTTTGAAAGTACGACATGGTTTATGTTGTGGTTGACACAATTAGCCGTAAGGCCTAATGTCATATCTCTTTGAATCCGTAAGTGTCGGATATATACCAAATAGGGGTATATAAGATGGTAGATAAAGTGCCGGATTACCAGGGTGGCCTAAGTGGTAGTGGGCTCAGGTCCATTAGGCGGCCCAGTAGCCCGACGCACAGAAGCTGGATTCTAGAAGAACCCGGATCACGGCTCAGGTGATCTGGCTTGGAGGAGAAGACGGATTCCTTGCTTTCCAAGTTACGAGTTACCGTAGTCCTCTAGGTTTCCTATTCTGTAAGCCCTAATCCGGCTATTATATAAAGCCGGACGGGAGATAGATACAAGGAAGAGAGAGAACAGAGAAGCTCTACGCCAACTCGCCGAGAAGCTCATCCTCGTCGAGTAACTTAGATCCAAACCCTCACATTGTAACCCTGTTTACGGGCTTTAGTCCCGAATAGTGAGAAGTGCAGGAGTAGGCACGTCGTACTGTCGCGACGTACCGAACCTGGGTAAATCTTGTGTTCTGGGTTCACTACGCGATCCCGTTACCCCACGTCTCTACCGTAGTCTCATGGCACCCCCATCTATGAAAACTACTACGATGTCTCGACAGTTGGCGCCCACCGTGGGGCTGACGACGTCAGGCGTGAAATTCCGATCGGGGATACTTGGCGGAATCGGAAGATCAATCACTGTCGGAAGCCTGGAGTTCGAAGACGATGTCGGACGCTTCCTCGACAACGGATCCTACATACCGGCGCAAAACCACCTGGTAAGTGCCTGCGTGTTACCGATAGGATCTGCTAACATCTTTATCGGACTAACTGCAGAAGCAATGGGGTTTTGCGGTGGAAGCAAATTTATCCCACCCGCCCTATACCCAGTCGAAGATGACTATGATACCGGATTCTGCTCAGATCGCCGACAACAAAGTGACTTACACTTCATCGGCATGGTGCAGTCCACAGTCGCCGAAAACACGGATGACGGAAATCCCGTGCAAGAGGCAGACAACAATACACCCGTCGCAGAGACGGAAGATCCGATACCCGTCACAGAGACGGAAGACCCCACATCCACGGATGTGGAAGATCCGACATCCGTCGACAAGACGACGAACTCGGAATCCGACTCAGTTTTAGCCGCTATCGAGGCAAGACTAGAGTCGGAAACCGGATCGGACGATTTCGATTCCGAAGATGAGGACGCCTTCGTAAGAAAGGTTAAATCTTTTCAAGAAGGATTCCACGAAGTACTAATGGCAAAACCGGCTGAGACCGCGAATGCCGACAGTCAGGAAAGTCCTAAAACCCCTCCGCCAGAGGAAGAGAGAGAAGACGGAGAAACTTCTCCGTTATTACCCAATGTCAAGGAGATGACAGAAGATGAACCTGTCAAAAAACCTCCCTCTTCCAAGAAAATGCACCGTTCTGCTAAGAAACTCCAATACAAAATCCGGAAGAAAAAATCAGCCGATCTCGCTGATGAAAACCTGGAAGTAGGAGATGCTAGCAGAACAAAGCCTGCGGAGAAGAAATCCAAAGAAATCACTGCTCCGCCAATGACGGAACAGGAAGAGCAAGAACTATTGCAAACACCAGTGGGACCAGATGAACCCTGTCGTGGGATAATCACGGCAGACGTTACCGGGGGTAACTGATCTTGGGGCAAGACGACACAGGCGTTTGGGAGAGGGTTTAGCTCAGAGGAAAACATGGTGCAATTCGATCTGGTAGCCGGCAATCAAAGTCGCCGAGTCTCCGATCTTGATATAACAACTCAACTCTGGGATTACACTAGATGCTCGATATCAAGCGATATTGCTAGGGTTCTTAGATCTCTGTCTAAACTAGACCTGGGGGTCGGTTTATAAAGCACCCGTACCCCCTGGCTTATCCTCCAAGGCGCATCCTGGATCCTACCCGGACACGGCGCACAAACCCTAACTTTCCTTTACAGTAACCCACAATCCGGGTTACTGGGCCTACAAGCTTGGGCCTTCCACAAGTTTCCTTATCCTTAGCCGGATCCTGCGCACCGTCCTTTGGGCCGGGTCACTCCTTGGAGTTTGGCCTACCGGGTTATCATCCCCCCATCAGTAGTCCCCAGAATAGCCTGGGCTTCATGGATCCTCCTTGAAGCGCTCGCTATTCCCTGCAAAGACATCAGACACACATGCATATGGAGGCCGGGTTAAGATGCTTTGATATTCAGCTAGGCCTTACTCCATGGTGGCCATGTAGTAACCCGGGTTTTTCCTCCAAACACTTTGATCTAATTTTCCAGGTCCAAACCCTAATAAAAATGCCAAGATCCCATACTCGATAATCGATCCTGACATCACGGGGTAGATCTCCTTCTTTCTTTTATCCAAATGCCTTGCTCAATATTTGGCGCATATCTCGCAGAATCCACGTGGATAACCATCACCCCACGATTTCCGGCTTCTGGCCGTTGAGATAGACTCACCCTTACCTTATAAATAGCACTTAGAGGGTAACCCTAAACCCATCACTACGTCTCAGCTTCCCCTTTCCTTCCTTGCTCCTTACACCCTCGCAGCACCACCGCAAGAAACTCGTGCTTGTCATCGAAGCAAGATCGCCGCCGGCCGCGCCCGCCCTCGAGCCATCTCGCGCCGCCGTCAAGTGTCACCGTCGCGCCTTTATTCCTCTCGCCAAGAATTGCGAAGGGGCATTCGAGCCACGCCGCTCGCCGCCGTCGCGCTAGACTCCAATCTCTCCAGTAAGCCTCTCGCAGCCGTTTAATTTAGCCCCGCAATTTTTCAATTCATCCAAGATCGGATCTAGGTCAACCCGTGAATCATTTTTCCGATTGCATCAAATTAGATCGATTCGATGCTCGCCAACTCCTTTAACCACCTGCTAGATAGTTACAACTCATCCTCCTACCATTACTAATCACCAAATCTCCTGTAAAATCGCTCGCAAACTTTCCCGTCTAGATCCATTCCTCCTTGATTTTCCGCTCATTGCGTTAACACCCGGAAAACCCTCCTTTTCCAGCTATTTTGCTTGCAGTAGACACATGGGCAACCATCCATCTTCCCCAAATGCTTTTTCATACGTAAGTGACCAATAATTTCCACAATTGTACTTAACACCCGGATACCTTGTAATCTCCACCTCATAGCGTGATACCCGGATAATTTTTAGCTTCATACTTTCTTGATACCTTATACTCGGATAATCCAACACTCCCGGGTCTTATTTCCTATACCTCTTTTTCTTGTGTTTTGCAGGTTGATCCCATGGCTCCCAAACGACAAGGAAAACAGCCGACTCAGGCGAGGACTACCCAAACCATATCTGCCAACTGGGGGCGTTCCACCGCTACGAAGGCCAAGTTGGACGAGCTAGCCGAATTAGGAATTCTCCCTTCTCAGAAGGACATTTACTGGAGGGCGCCGGGCAACGAGACCCGGCCCACACCCGCTGATAACGAGGTAATCTGCTTCGTAGAACACGTGACCCGGGGATTCCGTCCTCCGGGTCACCCTTTCTTCAGGGAGGTCTTAAGCCATTATGGCCTCCGGGTATTCGACATAGGGCCTAACTCTATGTTGAATATTACCCACTTCATCGTTCTATCCGAGTCGTACTTGTGCATACCACCAAGTCTGACTCTCTTCATCGAACTATTCGAGTGTAAGCCGTGCCGCGAAAGTGGTGACGGAGCACTTCTTACTTGCGGCGGGGTATCCATCCAACGCCGCAAGAATTCACCGATGCCAACTCTCAATTTAAACTCCCACGTCAAACATTGGCAGCTGTCTTTCTTTTACTGCCACGATACCTCCCCAGACGGCGAAAAGAAACTGCCGGGTTACTCGGAAAACCTCCTCGAACCTTCCGAGTCTTTCAATGCCTTTGCGCCAGACTCAGACAGGGAGGTGATCCTTCCCTCATTAGCCAAGATAGCCATCCTCTCAGCCCAAGGCCTCCTCGGGCTAAATTTAGTAAAAACATGGGTTGATTTTCGGATCCAACCCAACTCCATCCGCACCAAATTGATGTGCGAGTATTCGGGGCACACCACAGATGCACTCCGATACTCCACCAAGAGCTTTGCGACCGGCGATACCAACAAGACCATCAAGGGCTTCTTAACAGAGAAGCTGGAGGTGATAAAGGGCATCACCGGGTTACCCCCGTTTACTCGGGAAAACCCGGCTCCAGCGGTAATACCCGATATTCATAACTTATTTCCACATTTTGACTTGATACAGCTTCTAACCCTTAGTCTCATTCTTTTGTCTTAGGCTGATGACCCTTTCTGGAGAGTTGAACCCTTCCCCCCTTCCAGAGACCCGGAAGAAGAGGACGAGCCGGCTGATGACAGTGAAGGTATTTGCACAGAATTTGTATATCTTTACTTGTATTATTTTCCTCCCGTTTACCTTTTTTCCAACGAACACACACCCGGTTCGCAGGGCTGGAGGACGAAGGTGAGGCCAACGAGGATGACCCGGAGGCAACCGAGTCTGACCAAGAGGCAACAGTTGGAGCCAAGAGGAAGGCCAGGGGGCCAGTGTCCAAGGTTCCTTTTTCCTCATTATCCTCTGAACCTTACTCCTTTGACGCCATGCGACGACTTAACCATCAATTATCAAATTCGTCGTGCTTGAAGGATTCTTTCCCAGCCAAACGCAGAGTAACTCGGAGCTCCCCGGGTGAAGATCCCCTTAACCCGGGCATCTCTACCCCCTCGGTCCCTCGTGCCAGCGCTCCTCCGTCTCGTCCTTCCGACTCTCCTCAACGCCACCCTTCTCCTAACCATCCACGTGCCGGGCAATTCCGGGTTCCGTTAGTGGTCCCTGTGACGACCTCATCTGCTTCCAGCGGCGAGCTCCCGCCGGACTACACCGTGAATGCTGGGTAAGTTTTTGCTACATGATTTCTTTTTACGTCTGACAAATTTCCACTCAAGCCACCATCATCACTAATAACTGCCTTTTCTCATCTTTCTTTCAGCACTCAAGTCACCGTCAGTGACCCGGAAAACGTAGAAACAGATAACCATCGGGTGGAGAAGCCAACTGATAACGCAGACGCCGCGACTGGCGGTGATACGGCGAATAACCAGGAACAAGGCCCTCCGAACAATCCGCTTCCCCGAGCCGCCGGATCTCCTTCCTCATCGGAACCAGTAGACGAGGAGATCGAGGTTCTAGATACAAGGATGGGTTCTCCCAACCCGGGTACTCAAACTGTCTGGGTCTCGACTCCAAGGGCGGGGAGAGCCCCCCCACCAGGCGACCAAGCTGCCGGCTCTTCCGGTACTCGATCCGAGGAACTGACGTTTGCCCAGATGCTGGAAACCCTGCGCACTTTAAGGGCTAATGAAGAAAACATCTTGGGGGCTTTAATAGCCAGACATGAGGTAAATCCGATTAATGTTGCTTGTGCCCTTGTCCAGTCCCCAAGTTCCGAGTGAATTGATTCATAATTTGCTTGAGACTTTATTATACAAGCGACTGATAACTTGCTCCTCTACCCGACTGATCCTTGTTTGCATGCATGCAGTCTTTCGTGACTCAATCTGAGGAGAAACTGGCAGACGCCACCAAGCTCATCGAAAAGGAGGTAGCTTTGCGTGAAGCAGCCGAAGCTGAGGCCAGGAGGAATAGGCTGATAATGAGGAAATATAGGAAAAGGGCTCACAAAGCAGAAGATGATCTAACAAGCCTTTCTGTCCAAATATCAGACACATATCGCGCTTTACTTGGTACGTTTCCTCCTCCGGGTTTACCCTTTTGATAGATAGCAAGAGTTTTCCCGACTTACGTTTCCATTTTTTCAGGCCCGGACGAAACCATGCCAGAAGAGGATGACATTGCCAAGCTGAAAACCATGAAGCGCGTTATCCGGCAGCTATGTGCCGGAACCAAATGGATCCTGCAGGAATTACGGTGGCCGGGTAAAGGACATGTTGATCTGAAGAGGATGCTGGATGCCTTCTCCACTATTCCTGAGTGGATTTGGCACTGGAAACGCTCGTCTTGCCGGGTTGGAGTGACCCGGGGGCTTGCACTCGCCAAGGCTTATTTCCCCAAGCTCGAGCTAGCGAAGCTTATGGGCGGCCTCCCAGAGTTCAAGCTTGATGGGTCCAAGTTCTCGGTGAAGGATTTTCAGGCCGTCCATAAGGAGGTCCGTCACCCGGCCAGCGTGATCGCTGACGAACTGGATGTTAATATCCTTGTTCCAGCATATGATGCTGCTGGTGAAGCAATTAAGTCGGATCTTCCCGAGCCGTATGATATGCTGGCTCGGTGGAAGGAGGAAGCTGCTGCGTTGAGGGCGGAGGCTGCCAAGAAGCAAGCTGAAGCCGGCTCTGCCCCCGCTACCTCAACACCAGTCGTTCCCCCTCCTGCACGGGCTGGTACCGCTGATCCGGGTGCTGCTGCTACCACCAATGATGGCAAGGGCAAGGCCAAGATGAACGTCGAGTGACATCTGATCTCTAATGCCTCTTCTTATGCACTGGTTGGCCAACATGCTGCTTAAACAGTTATATTTTGGGTGGTGCGCCTGTGCACCTTTGATATCTTTTCACCGGGATTTTGTAATGCACGCTAAGGTCTTGATATACTCTATGCCTCTGCCGGCCTTTTTAAATTTATCCATTATTTGAGCTCATCTGTTCTCGATACCCGGCTTTCTTTATTGTTCCTTTTGTGAAAACTCGATTTCCGGGTCTCATGGGTATTGACAAGCGGATTTGCTTCTAAACCCCCAAGTCCCCAAGACTCGGATATTTGGGTTTTTGGAATTCTACAAGTAAGCAATTTTTTCTCTTTTCAAGATTTCAAGTCACCCGGACCCGGATCTCCAAGTCTAGGACACTTGATCTTGAAAGGGGAACGAACTGCCTACTGCTAAATTCGCAAAGATCCCTGAGTTGTTTCACATAGGATTTGAAGTTATGCTTAATAATCGTTGAGCTTCCAGCTGTTTAGCCTTGTACTCTGCATAACTTGTGGTTTAGATGACCCTTTTGACTATCTTGTACTATAAGCCGGCTTTCGCGTGGATACCATGTTGTTACATCTATACGAAAACGTAGCCAGTCAAGCCCCGTCGGGTTCATGACTGACTGTAATCGTAAGCGAACAAATCATGCCACTTTAATGCGAGTCACATCGAGCTTAAGTAAGAATAGCCAAGAAATTTGGACTTCTTTGTCCGGTTATAAGATTGTAGCCGTACTCGTTTGCAAGTAATCGGCCCTTATAACTCATAGGCATCATGGCCGGGTCTTTGAGTTTGTAACTGTGCTATTCAAGCGACCAGCCCCCAAGACCTAGATATACGCATCATACTGAGAGTACATAACCTGATAATAACCATCTCTTTTCTTGATAATCACCTCTTTACTTGATATGAAAAATCTAGGTCAGCAAGCCGCCTCATTAAAAACCCGTCCAGTCCCCAAGGGTACCCTGGATAGGAAAAGAGTACGTCTGAAAACCTGCTGCCTATTACATCGTTCAATTCCATATGCCAATACAATTTTTGCTAAGTATAATATGGACGTAGCTGAGCCACGTTCCACGGTCTGTCTCTTTCTTGCATAGATGAAGTGGTGTGAGCAGTGTCATTAACTGTGGTCGACTCTTCCCTTGCATCTATCAAGTAATATGACCCATTATGCAAATTCCGGCTTATGATAAACGGTCCTTCCCAGGGTGGTGATAACTTGTGCTTTCCTTCGTTCGACTGTACCAGGCGCAGAACCAGGTCTCCTTCCTGGAAGACCCGGGTTTTCACGTGCCGGCTATGATACCTTCGTAAATCCTGCTGATATATGGCTTATCTTTCCAGGGCTTGTTCCCTTTGTTCTTCTAACATATCCACGGCGTCTTGCCGGGTCTTTTCATTCTCCACTTCGACGTATGCTGATACTCGTGGTGAATCATGAATAATATCACTCGGTAGTACTGCCTCCGCGCCATAGACCATGAAGAAGGGTGTCATCTGAGTAGATCTATTAGGCGTAGT
This sequence comes from Alopecurus myosuroides, assembly GCA_028641055.1. Classification (NCBI taxonomy): domain Eukaryota; kingdom Viridiplantae; phylum Streptophyta; class Magnoliopsida; order Poales; family Poaceae; genus Alopecurus; species Alopecurus myosuroides. The sequence goes on along the minus strand of CM054058.1, from coordinate 224,266,959 downwards.
ATTGATGCCCCAAACCACAGAAGGGAGTTCTTCGACCCATGCGCCAGCTGCCCTGATACAGGGGACTCGTAATCGTGGTTTTAACCCGCGAAGCAATTCTTGATTTGCCCTCTCCACTTGTCCGTTGGCCTGCGGATGAGCCACTGACGCGACGTCAAGTCGGATTCCATTGTTGCCACAGAACTTCTCCATCTCACCAAGGGACATGTTGGTTCCATTGTCGGTAATTATGCTGTGGGGATACCCGAACCGGTAGATAATCCTCTTCAGGAACTTGACTGTTGTGGCTGATTCGCAATTAGTAACTGACATAACCTCAACCCACTTGGTAAACTTATCAATAGCCACCAAAAGATGTGTCTTCTTGCATGGTGACATATGAAAGGGGCCAACCATGTCCATACCCCATACAGCGAACGGCCAAGTTAACGGGATGGTCCGTAACTCCATAGCCGGCACATGGGTTTGGCGAGCGTACCTTTGACATCCGTCACACCTTGCTACCAATCGCTCCGCATCTGCTAGAGCCGTGAGCCAGAAAAATCCGTGTCGATAAGCTTTAGCCACGAGAGATCTTGTGGATGTGTGATGTCCACAGTCGCCTTCATGTATTTCCTTGAGAATCTGTCGGCCTTCTTCTGGCGCTACGCAGCGCAAAAAGACCCCTGCTGCGCTTCTCTTATATAGTTCCCCGTTGATGATAGAATATCCCTTTGCTCGCCTCAAAATTTGCCTTGCTAATACCTCCTGCTGTGGTAACTCGCCTCGCGACAGGTAGGCCAAAAACGGTTCTGTCCATTCGGGAACAGTGCGTACAGTAGCCACAAGTCCTGAATCCGGGTCTTGATTTGCCAATTCCTCCTCTGACTCGGTTTTAACTGATGGTCGCCATAATTCATCCAGGAAAACGTTAGGTGGAACCGGCTCTCTGCGCGAGCCGAGTCTAGCGAGCGTGTCGGCTGCCTCATTCTTTCTTCTGTCTATATGTTCCACCTCATACCCGGAAAAACATCCTGCAACCCTATCAACTTCCCTGCGGTATGCTGCCATAGTTGCGTCCTTTCTATCCCAAGTTCCTGACACCTGCTGTACCACAAGGTCCGAATCTCCGAAACACCGTATCCTCTTGACGTTCATCTCCTTAGCTGCCCTTAGGCCGTGCAATAGGGCCTCATACTCGGCCACGTTGTTGGAACAGTCGAAGTGAATTTGTAGTACGTAACTTAATTTATCTCCTTTGGGTGACGTTAGCATCACCCCAGCTCCTGATCCCTCGTATTGCTTAGATCCATCGAAGTGCATGATCCATGATTCGGAATTTGGAACCGTTGTAGTCATGCCTGTATGTGTCCAGTCGTTAACGAAATCAATTAAAGCTTGAGATTTGATTGCTGACCTGGGTTCGTAGTTGATGTGATAATCCCCCATCTCTATCGCCCATTTGGCTATTCTTCCCGTTGCGTCCGAGTTTCTGATGATATCCGACATTGGTATTGAACTAACCACTGTTATGGGGTGTTCTTGGAAGTACGGCTTCAATTTCCGGCTAGCCATAAAGACCCCGAACACCAACTTTTGCCAATGTGGATAGCGCTGCTTTGCTTCTGATAATACCTCGCTGACGTAATAAACCGGTCTCTGAACCGGGTAACCCTTCCCATCCTCTTTGCGCTCCACAACAACTACTGCGCTGACGGCTCGGGGGCCAGCTGCCACGTATAGCAACATAGGCTCTTTAGGACTCGGAGCCGCTAGTACTGGTGCTTCAGATAACTGCTTCTTTAGTGCCTCAAACGCCTCATCCGCCTCTTGATCCCACACGAATTTATCTGATTTCCTCAAGAGCCGGTACAAGGGTATTGCCTTTTCTCCGAGTCTGGATATGAATCGGCTCAAGGCTGCTACGCAGCCCGTGAGCTTTTGAACATGCTTCAAATTTTCCGGTTTTTTCAGACTCTGGATGGCCTTGATTTTATCCGGGTTTGCCTCGATTCCTCTCTCGGAAACTATAAAGCCGAGTAATTTCCCGGCTGGAACTCCGAACACACACTTTGTCGGGTTAAGCTTCATCTGGTACCTCCTCAAGTTTTTGAACGTCTCCTTTAGATCATCGATAAACGTCTCCGCCTTCCTGGTCTTGATGACCACATCATCCACATAGGCATGGACGTTGCGTCCGATTTGGTCCTCGAAGCACTTTTGAATACACCGTTGGTAAGTTGCACCGGCGTTCTTTAATCCAAACGTCATAGTTTTATAACAGAAGGCCCCAAAAGGGGTTATGAATGATGTTTTCTCCCAATCCTCCCTCTTGAGCTTAATCTGATGATACCCGGAATATGCGTCCAGGAAGCATAATAGATCGCTTCCAGCTACTGCATCTATAATCTGATTTATCCTTGGTAGCGCGAACGGATCCTTTGGGCAATGTTTGTTGAGACTCGTAAAATCGATGCACATCCTCCACTCATTGGTCTTTTTCATCACTAGAACCGGGTTTGCCAACCAATCCGGGTGAAATACTTCCATGATAAAGTCGGCTGCCAATAGCCGAGCGATCTCTTCGCCTATAGCCTTCCTTCTTTCCTCATTCATTTTCCTCAAACCCTGCTTCACGGGCCTGGACTTGGGATCCACATGCAAACTATGCTCAGCCAGCTCTGTAGGGATACCCGACATGTCGCTAGGTGTCCAGGCGAACACATCTGCATTTGAACGAATAAACTCCACAAGCGCTTTCTCCTGCTCTTTTCCCAAGTTAGACCCTATGGTAAACTGCTTAGTGGAATCGCCTTCGACAAAATCTATCTTCTTGGTGTCTTGTGCTGCCTTGAATTTTGCTCTCTCATCCTCGGTATTCGGCTTTTTCAAGGCTGTTCTATCATCCGGATTTACTTGAGACCGGTAATATTCGAGTTCTTCCTTTCTGCATGCTTGTCAGCCATAACCGAATCTCCTTCGTCACACTCGGCCGCTATATCCCGGTTCCCATGTATGGTGATGGTCCATTTAGGACCCGGGATCTTTAGCTGCAAATACACGTAGCACGGCCTAGCCATGAATTTGGCATAAGCCGGTCTTCCAAACAGCGCGTGATAAGGACTGCGCAATTTGACCACCTCGAACGTGAGCCACTCAACTCGATAATTATCCGTCGATTCTCCAAAAGCAACCTCCAAGGTGATCTTTCCCTCGGGGCTCGCCGAGTGACCTGGCACGATCCCATGAAAGATTGTCGAACTTTTCTGTAACTGGGACTCTTTGAGACTCATCCGTAAGAAGGTTTCCCAATAAAGGATGTTGATGCTACTTCCACCGTCCATCAGGACCCTCTTCAGTTCGTAACCATTAACCTGTGGATCAACCACCAATGCCAAGACTCCTGGACGCTCTACTTTTTCCGGATGATCTCTTCTACTCCACGTTACCTCTTGTTCCGCCCATCTAAGGTATCCCGGCGCGGCCGACGAAACCGAGTTTGCCGCTTGCTTTAATGTCTCTTTGTTCCTGCTAGAAGTTCCTGTAGTATGCACATGATATTGTCCTTTTAAATTAGGCGTTCGTACCATACCGACGAAGATGTTGATCCGGCCGATCGTCACGACGGATCCGGATTCGAGGTGATCCGACTCTGGCCCCCAGCCGGAATTGTTCACCATCTTTTCTCCTTTGCGGTCGATGTAGATTTCACCGACGACAAGATTCTCCATGTTCTTCCGAGCTTCTCCCGTGATGTAAACACCTTTGGACGCAGGCCCCACGGTGGGCGCCAACTGTCGTGGGATAATCACGGCAGACGTTACCGGGGGTAACTGATCTTGGGGCAAGACGACACAGGCGTTTGGGAGAGGGTTTAGCTCAGAGGAAAACATGGTGCAATTCGATCTGGTAGCCGGCAATCAAAGTCGCCGAGTCTCCGATCTTGATATAACAACTCAACTCTGGGATTACACTAGATGCTCGATATCAAGCGATATTGCTAGGGTTCTTAGATCTCTGTCTAAACTAGACCTGGGGGTCGGTTTATAAAGCACCCGTACCCCCTGGCTTATCCTCCAAGGCGCATCCTGGATCCTACCCGGACACGGCGCACAAACCCTAACTTTCCTTTACAGTAACCCACAATCCGGGTTACTGGGCCTACAAGCTTGGGCCTTCCACAAGTTTCCTTATCCTTAGCCGGATCCTGCGCACCGTCCTTTGGGCCGGGTTACTCCTTGGAGTTTGGCCTACCGGGTTATCATCCCCCCATCAAACCCCCTGAGATGCTGGAAGCCAGGAGACAAGCTTTCCAACGGCAACATCAACATCTACTCAGATCTCGGCAACATCTCCAACAAACCCATAATGACATCAAGGTCATGAAGGAAGAAATAGAGGAGTACGAGAGAAAGAATAGATCCGCGTTAAAACCTACTAGGTTGCCCGGAATCGCAAGACCGGAAGAACTACCGCCAAAAGAAAGGTTCCATAACCCATCTTGGCAAAAGCAGGTAAACGACAAAGATGCCAAGGGCGAACCAATATACAAGACCGCAGCGAAAAACGCGGAAGCAACGTTTGCGATTCTTAATAACGATCTGTACTCCAACGGGGAAAAACTCCAAGGGGTGTATGCTTTCCTAGGAAAAGCATTGCAACAACAACAGCGCGCCCAAGAGCGATCAGGGAGGCTGCACGATAACTCCGCCCTATGCAAAACAGCTACTTGCGCTGCTGGAGCACCTGGACCGGAAGAACCCGGGGATTCAGACAACTCAAAGGATAAAAAAGAGGATCCGAGAAAAGACAAGAAAGACCCCGACAACCGGGATGCAGCGTCTAGGACCGGATCCCATCTCCCGAAAGATGGACATAAACCCCATGATCGGGAAGAAAAACACCGGAACGACGGCAAAATAATGCCACCTCCGAGAAACCCAGCTGAGAAAGCTGGAAGATACGATATACCTCACAGGCGTGAGAGATCCCGGACACCTCCTAAGGACAAAGAAAGGCACAGGAGCAGAACTCCGCCTAATCCAAAAGGGCGCGATCACGGAAGAGATAGAAATAATCCCGGAAAAGCGCGTTCGCGCAACAATGGAAGAGAAAGGAGCAGACCCCCTTCTGTCCATTCAGCCGGAAGATATTCTGCACACATTGACAGAGCAGAAAAGGATGATCTATACTTTGGTCCTAAGTGTTTTACTGACAGGATCCGAGGAATAACGCTGCATTCTGGCTTTGCCAAGGTCGGTCCAACATACCAGAAATATACCGGCAGCACAAACCCGGATACCTGGCTCTCGGATTACTATACAGCCGTCCAGATCAACAATGGGACAGACCTGGAAGCTGTCAAGTTTCTCCCCCTAATGTTGCTGGACGGAGCCAGAGATTGGATCAATGGATTACCATCAAGAACAGTCGACAACTGGGATGATATGGCTAGAGTATTCACTCAGCATTTCAGGGGAACGTACAAACGCCCGAACAGCATCAACCAGCTAAACCGTTGCACACAATTCGAGGATGAACCATACGTGGATTTCATCTCCAGATGGACAACAATGAAGAATAGTTGCTCTGGAGTAACTGACGTACAAGCAATGCATGCTTTCTTCAATGGCCTAAAACCCGGACTCGTTCCGTTCATGGTTGGTTCCAAAAAGCACAAAGATCTCGGATCTATGCTTACAACCGCCAATGAGCACGCTGCAGCCGAAGATGACATCAGAGCAAGAGGAGGCAATATCGAATCACTGATACTTGCCAAGAAAACCCCTCGTTCTGACAAAAAAAGGAACTCCGGAAGCAACGACGAAACCCAAAGAGGTAAACATAGCCTTTGGAGGAGAAAAGGGAAACAAGTGGAAAGGACGCAACCCAGATCCAATCAACTACACTCCAGAGGAATGGGAGAGGATTAAATCGGAACCTTGTGTTCACCACTCGCAATTTGGGAAACCCACCCATACAAACGCGCAATGCCGGCTGAATAAGCACATGAAAGGCAGTGCAGGAGCCGGAAGTAAGGGTAAGGGTTCCAAAAGGAAACCCGCCAAACAAAAGCCAGAAGCTGACAAAGAAGACAGTGAATCGGACACTGACGAAAAAATCCAGGAACAACAGCGTAAGGGCGAACCCAAATTTCCGAGAGTTGATGGAGAAGCAATGCTAACTTTCTTAGCAACCCCGTCAGCAAAGGTGGACAAAAGAACACTTCGAGAAATAAACGCGGTTGTTCCGGCAACCCCGAAATTCTTGAAGTACTCCAACACACCGATAATCTGGGATCAGTCTGATCATCCCGGAAATATCCCTGAACCCGGCACACAAGCTCTTGTTGTAAGCCCTATTGTTCAAAATACTAGGCTAAGAAGAGTGCTGATGGATGGAGGATCCAGCATTAATATAATGTACCTGGATACACTGAAGCATCTGAAGATTTCCGAGTCTCAGCTCAACTACAGCAACATACGCTTCCATGGCATTGTTCCTGGCAGGCAAGCACGATCCCTAGGAGAAATTTCCCTAGATGTCACCTTCAGAGATAAAGATCACTTCCGGCAGGAAAAAGTATCCTTCGAAGTAGTGCCGTTCGAAAGCGTGTATCACGCAATACTCGGACGTCCAGCTTTCGCCAAATTCATGGCAAGATCCTGTTATATCTATAACAAGCTGAAGATGCCAGGACCCAAGGGAGGAGTAATCACTATAGCTGGTGATTTCAAGCTGGCAAACGAGTTGGAGAAAGAAAACGCCCTTTGCGCTCAGAGAGTCATAGCAAAGGAAGAACTGAAGGAATTAGCCAAGGAGGTATCGCCGTCAGAAATGCCGGCAGGAAAAGAAACCCGGAAGCCAACAGACAGCTTCAAGGCATCCGAGAATACAAGACAGGTAATCCTAGATCCCAAAGATCCGACAAAATTTGTCGTCGTAGGGACTGGGATAACTGACAAATAGGAAGGCGAGCTCATCAAGTTCCTCCGTGAGAACTGGGATATTTTTGCCTGGTGTCCAGCTGACATGCCAGGTGTACCCAGGGAATTTGCTGAGCACCAACTTAAGGTTATTCCTGGATCAAAACCCGTCAAACAAGGTCTCTGTCGATTTGACGGAAGAAGACGGAAGGCTATTGGCAAGGAAATTATCCGGCTTTTAGCAGCGGATTTCATCAAGGAAGTAATCCATACTGACTGGTCCGCAAATCCGGTATTAGTACCGAAGAAAGACACCACTGCTCTTAGAATGTGTATAGATTACACAGGTTTGAACAAGTTGTGTCCAAAAGATAGGTTCGCGCTACCGCGAATCGATCAAATAATAGACGCCACTGCAGGCTCTGAACTTTTATGCTTTTTGGATGCATACTCCGGGTACCACCAAATACGCATGAAAAAGGAAGATCAAATAAAGACTTCTTTTATAACCCCGTACGGGACGTACTATTACGTAACCATGCCGTTCGGCTTGAAGAACGCAGGTGCAACCTACCAGCGATGCATGCAACGTTGTTTGCATAGCCAGATTGGCAAAAATGTCCATGTTTACGTGGACGATATTGCTGTCGTAACCAAGGAAAAAGATACACTCCTTGAGGATTTGCGAGAAATTTTCGAAAACTTGCGCACCTACAAGATGAAGTTGAATCCATCTAAGTGCGTATTCGGGGTTCACTCAGGAAAACTTCTGGGTTTCATCGTTTCTCACAGAGGAATAGAAGTTAATCCGGAAAAGATCAAGGCAATCTTGAACATCACGAAACCCACCCGCGTCAAAGATGTCCAAAGATTGACGGGTTCTGCCGCAGCCGTCAGCAGATTTATTAGTCGGTTGGGGGCTAAAACCCTGACATTATACAAGTTGTTGAAGAAATCCGACAAAGTCAAGTGGATAGCAAAGCTTTGGAATACCTAGCAGTTATGTCTCTTCCATACTTAGTTCAATATCTATGTAAACATCTTTTGAGATCATGAAATAAAGTTGTTGGATTTCTGGTATCCATGTTTTTTACAAGTTTATTATAGTAAAAGCATGTTTCCTCCTTCTCTATTTCCCAATGATCTTACAAAATACTCAATGTTAACCCGAATTGTGCCTGCGTACTCGGCGTTAAGAAACTGAATGATTTTTCAGCCTGTTAATGGCTAAAGGAAACTTGAATTGCCTGCGTGCCCAAGTTTCGGTCAAAAAATTCCTTGTTTCTCTAAGCATTATCTGAATGCGTATGTGTTGGGTTACTGGAGCTAGTTAGTAAAAATGCCTTTAGCATGATCCATGTTTCCGAGTTTAAACTGATTGGTTATACCCAGTTACTCGGCATGATGATTCGTATTGCTATTTGAGCCATTTCAAACACTAAGGACAGTTAAAACATATATGCCAGAGAACTTAGAAGATAAAGGAATAGTAAAATCCGAAAACCTTGCAAAAAAATTCATAATTAAGACTGCAAAAGGCGGAATTTTTCATTCATACAAATAGAAGCATTGCATTTTGGATTACATTGAAAGAATAGTAATGCTCCTATTGTCTACTTTTACTATCCAGGTCCAAGGTAGCCCGTCAAGCATCTGATTCCTCCTCGCTGCTGTCATACTCGGGGATTGGAGGGATCTCCTCTTCTGGATAATTGACGGAAATATTTACCATGGAGGCGATCTGGGTGGCGTGGCCTTTGATTTCATCAAAGATGGTATTTCGCTGAGTATCCGTGTATCCTTGAGGGACACCGGACGCCACGCGCTAAGATTTAGCACTAGGGTAGTGCATGCGCATAAGGCCGAGTGCCATGCGCCCACCACCCCGTGCAGCGGAACGCATGATGGAATCCTTGGACTCCGCCACCTCCATGATGGCTCCCGGAAGTTTTTCAACCTCCGAGAACTCCCCAGTCCTTGCGGGAAGGAACTTATTCACCAGCTGCATTCCAGCAGCTCGGATCGAAATCCATGTCTTCCCAAAGGCCCGGATTCCTTCAAGCCGAGTACCATCTAGGGTATCTCCTGTTTTTTCCGACAAAACAACCAAAAGTGTTAGGTGAAAAACAGAAAAGGAGAAGCAAGATATGGAAAAATGGTAAAGGTAACAGAAAGTTACCGATGAGTTTGTCGATCTCGGAGACTTCCTCCAGGCGAAGATTCAGAGCATTTTCTAAATCCTGAATGGTGGATTTATCTTTCTCCGCCTGTTCGGAAGCCTTGGAATTGGCAACTCCAAGGGCCAAGTTGCTGGCCTCCAGATCCTTTTGAGCCTTCACAAGATGCTTGTGAAGCTCCAAATTCTCCTTTCGGAGATTCTCGGCATTGCCGGCATCTTCAGCTATCTGCTTGGCCTTAGCCAAAGCAGCTAGAAAGCAAAGGAAAAATCCGAGTTAATAATATTCTCGGAAAAAATACTTAGACGAATATCTGAATAGGAGATTTCAGAGGAAAATGATTACCTGTCGCTTCCGACAATGCGAGCTGGGATGAGGCCAGCTCCGCCTCTCTCTCCTCAAGAATGGAAAGAAGATTCCTAACTTCCTTGTTCTTGATCGAGAGCTTGTTGAAAACCGCCATGTTAATGGCTTCGGCAGTTTGCTAGAACACGGCAACGAAAAGAATAGTTAGAAAGCATTAAGGTAAAAAGCATGCATTTTATTTAATGCTTGGGGGCTAGAGATACATACCTGGCTCATGCGTTGCAAGCCTGCCAAGTTTTCAGTGAACTCCTTTGCGTACTCCGCAAAGAGAGTTCCGGCCATACTTAGACCGTCATTGATGTGCTTGAAGTCCTTGTCGAACTTGGGATTTCTTCGTCGAAAGACCGAGAAGATTTTCCCGCGTCCGGAGCCGCCCTTTCCCTCGTGTCAGGTTCCGACACAATGGGATGGCTGGTCTCCAATGGTTCGGTGGGGGGGGGTGGCAGCGCGCTCTTCCGCCATTGAGGATGATGAGTCCAGAGGAATGGCAGAAGAAGGATGGGCGCCTCGGCTGGACACGGTCTTGTGCCTTTTCAGCTTCTTCGGCTTCAGGCTGGAAGGAGCTAGGCTAAAAAACCAGAAACCCGGAAAATGTTAACTTTCCGAAGACGAAAGGAAAACTTCGACAAGTAACAAAATAACCCGGATGAACTAACCTGGAAGTAGCGACGGGAACTCCGTCAAGGTTGATAACTTCCTCAGAGGAAGGAATCTTCTTTCGCTTGCGCCCACCTGTAGCAGCGGTGCGAAGCGCGTCCAGCTCAGCTTCGGAGGCCAACTCCGAGTCTGGAAGATCCGCGAACTGTCGGAAAAACAAATCGGAATCAGAAGCTAGAAAATCCGAGAAAGAATGCTGAAACTATACCCAAATGACTGAAAAATTACCTTGGGAACCGGATTGTCGCCCGTATACATCGGCCGACTCGCTTCGTATTGGTCGCGTGATGCAACCAACTGGTTGATGCGCCGTCGAAGCTCCTTTGCGGGCCAATCTTTGTTGGTTGTCCGCATTGGATCCTTGGCTCCCGTGTATTCGCACAGGAGGCGACCACCGTGGTTGGCCAATGGATGAATCCGTCTATTCAGCCAGCAAAAGACCGTGTCCATGCCGGTCAAAGGTGGAGTGGAGGAGGTGAGCTTGGCGATGCGCCGCTTGATCCTTAGTAGATCAGGCGGCAGAACCTGGACGGCTTCCGTTCCCCAGTTGTCTTGGGGAACCGCGGCAGAGTTCGAGAAAGGAGGAACCCCGATGGCTTCCTTAGGGAAAGGCACATCGGGATGGTAAAAGAAGGAACCCGTCCAAAATTTGACGGATTCCGACGTTTTGATCTTGGGGAACCAATCTTCTCTAAATCTCCGAAGAGTGAAAGAGATGGTTCCGCAAGTCGGGAGTGCGCCCTCCGAAGAGTTCCGCTTAACCCCGAAGCAATACGTCCAAAAGTCTAACCTAGGTTCTAACCCTAAATAGCCCTCGAACAAAGCCTGGAAGCCGGCCATGTAGAGGATGGAGTTGGGTGGCAGGTTGTGGGGCTGGATGTTGTAGTGGGAAAGAACTTGGAGGAAGAAGGCGGAAGGTGGAAGGCTCATACCTCGAAGAAGATGGGAGGAGAGGAGAACTCGTTCGCCGTCTTTCGGCGTTGGTTCGTTCTCGTCCTCGGGCAGACGCCATTTCCCCTTAAGGACTAGGCCCTCCTTTTCCATGTTTGGAAGGAGAGCTAGAGGAATGCTGCAGGCAATCCAGTTGCCTGCAGATTCCGCCTCTTCATCCGCTCCGGCGGTGGCGGCGGCGGCGGCTGCTTCCGTGGCGGCGAGCTCGTCACCGACGAGCTGGATCTTCTCCTCCGCCGTTTCAGGAGCAAACGGCGGGGAAGCTGCGGAGCCCGCACCCGCAACGTCCGCGGCGGCGGAAAGGTTTTCTTCGCCCGCCGCGGAGGCCGCGGTTTTCTCCGGCTCGTCGCCGGTGGGCTTGGGTGATCCCAACTGCGGATCCAGGTCGCCGATGAGGTCGTCGATGGCGGCGCGAGTGGGCGAGGATGGAGAGGATGCCATTTCTTGGCGGCGCGTTGCGTACCGGCGTGCTCTGAGGTTAGGTGCGCTCGGGGCAGTGTTTCGCTCGAGGAGCTCGTTCGCGTCAATGGCGTGGACAGTGAGGAGTGCGGAAGATTTTCGTTGAGGACGAGGATGGCTATTTATAGCTAGAAATCCGTCAAGATACATGCCAACGGCTATTTGACCGTTGGATGTTTAACGCGTGTCGCTCGCCGGAAAATCCGGGAAATAAAACGACAGGGGAATAATGACTATCTCCTCGTTTCCCGTGAGAATCTGTCAGAGATACGTTGCAGGGTTTCCCGCGTGAAACCCAATCGTCCCTTGCGTCAGCATGATTTAGGCGCCGACGTAAGGAGTTCCTTTTCCGTGAAGGATCGTGGGAGAAAAGCCGGATTTTCAGGATTCCGAGTTTCATGTTACCATCTCTTTCAAAAGAAGAATAAGAAGAATCAAGACTGCTGGCTCGATATTTCTCGGACAAAGTATATTTGGCGAAAGACGGAGAATCAGAGTTTTAATCCTTCTTGGGGGCTACTGTCGGATATATACCAAATAGGGGTATATAAGATGGTAGATAAAGTGCCGGATTACCAGGGTGGCCTAAGTGGTAGTGGGCTCAGGTCCATTAGGCGGCCCAGTAGCCCGACGCACAGAAGCTGGATTCTAGAAGAACCCGGATCACGGCCCAGGTGATCTGGCTTGGAGGAGAAGACGGATTCCTTGCTTTCCAAGTTACGAGTTACCGTAGCCCTCTAGGTTTCCTATTCTGTAAGCCCTAATCCGGCTATTATATAAAGCCGGACGGGAGATAGATACAAGGAAGAGAGAGAACAGAGAAGCTCTACGCCTACTCGCCGAGAAGCTCATCCTCGTCGAGTAGCTTAGATCCAAACCCTCACATTGTAACCCTGTTTACGGGCTTTAGTCCCCAATAGTGAGAAGTGCAGGAGTAGGCACGTCGTACTGTCGCGACGTACCGAACCTGGGTAAATCTTGTGTTCTGTGTTCACTACGCGATCCCGTTACCCCACGTCTCTACCGTAGTCTCATGGCACCCCCGTCTATGAAAACTACTACGATGTCTCGACAGTAAGAACAACCACTCCCCGTGAGGATTTCTGTGATGCTTATTCTAGAATTCTCCCTCATCGTTCTTTTGAACCGAAGTTTGACTTTCACTTGATGACCTTTTGAAGGCTTGTTAAGAGCCTGCCGTCGGTATCTAAAATATCAAGGATAACTTGGAAGTTGATCTTTCCAATATCTCTCAGTTGATCCTCCAAACTTTTCTTTCAGTGGAAACAAGTTCACCATGAAAACATCTCGTGGTGTTTTGTAACCGCCTTTGATCAGTTCCCTATTTCAAGTTGTTGGTACCTGAAGTTCTGTTCATCTCACACATTGTGTGAATTTGTCAGTTACTTCAGCCATGGGATCTTAACCATATGGTAACCGTATTGCTACGTCAAATCCACCATATGAAAGAGATTCCCTATTCCTTCTCGTGTTTCAATCCCCGTTGGTTACCCATACTTGTGGTGTGACCAAGAATTCCTCCTTAACTACAGTGTTCCAACATCCTTTGGTTACTCATCTTCTACAGTGAAGTAACATCCTGATTCTTGACAAAGTTCTACACAAAATTTTATGGAATGAAATTTCCTTTCATCTTTTGTGTCCACTCCGAAGAGTGAACATGATCCTGTATCAAATTTTCTCCGACGCACGATTACAGTGTTCTCTCGTGTTCCCCTCGTCTACGGATATTACATTGTGGTATCCAAGACCATCCTTCCCATCTTGGTATTCTATTTCGAAGAAACCTTTATGTCACAAGTTGTCCAACCTTTCTTTTGCAAAAGGATTTAAAGTCTTGTGCAAAGCTCATATTCTAAATCCTTTCAAGAACCATCATCCATAAACTTGAAACCATCTTTTATTCCCTCCGTTATCTTGATGTGTTTCATGCCTGTTAACTCAAAAGTTCTTTACGAACATTCCTGTCATGAGTTATCCATGAGATACTCGATCTTCGTGAAGATCAAACCCTAAGAGTTTCCCTCTTACCTAAGGTGTAGCCGCTGGATTTCTTCGCAAGTGCTAAAAATCAACCTCTTCGAGAAAAGAACCGTAAGGTTCAAGAAGATCATTCAAAACCGGTGTTCCTTCTTTCTTCTCCTTCGGGAATCTCGGGACGAGATTCTTGTAAGGGGGGTAGATTTGTAACATCCCAATTCTGCTAAACTAGGGTGTGTGGTGTGTGTTCATCCCATACATGAATGGAAACAAAATATGAAACCAATTTAAACCAATTTAAGTTATGAATTTAAATGGTTTGAGAAAAATCCCACAAAAAGTACTTAATTTGGGTTCCAAAATCTTGTATTGAAAAATATTTCAAACACACCAAAGCAAAACATGGTTAGGTTGAAAATTTCATAAGCTTTCCAAAAGTTATTTTTGCTACTTTTTTTGTTTGCAAAAAGGCCCTCAAAATGATGTTCTCTGTCCCGTTTTAAAAGAGAGAAGGACCTCAATGCAGTTTTTTTGTTTCCCAGGGGGTTTTCGCAAGAAATGCGTTTTGTCTTCTTCTACCTTCAGCCAGGTAGGCAAGCACCTCGCTGGAGGGCTTCTGCCACGTCCTGCTAGCCGCCCGTGGGCGGCTGAGAAGGCCACGACGAAGCCGTGCCCCGCACTCCTTCCCCTCCCGCAACGCCTTCGCTCTCTGTATGTTCCCCGAAAACAAACCCTAGCCAGAACCCTACCTTGCCGGCGATCTCCTCTCGCCGCTGCTACGTCGCTTCCCCCGCCGTTCCAACCATACACGAAGGACCGCCGCATTCTCCTACCTCGCCTCGAGCAAGGAATCGCTCCGGGAGGGCCGGAATCCCCGACGCCATCTGCGTCTTCCCCGCCTCCGGCCGCCGCGTCCACGGTCGATTCTGGCGCCGCCGCACCCCCTGACCACGCCATCCTCTTCACCGCATCGTGGTGAGCACCCACATGCCCTCCCCTTCGCGCCAGCCCCTCCGCTCCTCCTTTTCACCGAGGAACACCGTCGGCCGCCGCGCATCCTCGTCGTTAGCGAAGCGCGACCGTTTGGTCGTTCCGCCGCCACCGTTAGGTCGGGCTCGGCCTCCTCTAGCCCGTGGAGCGGTTTGATTTCGGCAATTCGCGATCAATCGAACAATTTCTTCCACATCAGAGCATCAGTGACCAACGATGACGTCACCTGGACGTCATTGTGACGTCATATCCCTGTTTCATTTAATTTCCAGAAAATGAATTAATTTTGTAAATTCAATAACTATTAAAATATTAATCACGAAAATAAAATGAAAGCATGGTTTTGTTCAGAAAAATGTACTCTTCATGAATATGCCATTTTCATATATGTTTGACCAAGTTGAAAAATGAGTATTATTTAATGTTATTTAATTCATTTAAAATGGAAAAATAAGTTTTTATTCACTAAAATTAGAAAATTAAAAGGTATATACCAAATTGCTCAAAATGACAAATGCAATCTGTTTATGATGTTTTCAACTAAAATGATACTCACTTTCATAATTGCCCGAATTGCCCATCCGGGGTCTATTTCAGGATAATTTCACTAAAATTGCATAACTGACATACGAACCCTAGCAACTCATCGAGCATGTTTAGGGCTTTATTTCGGTGCATTAATTTCCTCATGCATACATATTGCGCATTGCATCGATGCCATGTGTTGATTGTTATTCTCCTTTTCGGTGTTTGTTCCCCCTCGGTAGAACGTGACTCCGAAGAGAAGGCCAGCAATCCAATGGTGAATACTTGATCTTAACCGACAAGTCAAGCACTTATTCCAGAAGATATCTATTGGTTTTCTTATAACCAAGGCAAGCATAACCTCTTATCTGCTCATATATGTTTCGAACAACATTTGATTCTCGTACTTTGCATTCGATTCCAAAGTATTCGATGCTAGTAGATATAGATCACCTATACACTGCATTGCCTCAATATCCTGATCCACTGCTCCTAGCCGCCATAGATTTGCTTGTGCGCATCGCCAGAGCCTCATACCCGCTTTGCTTAGCTTTACATGCTTGTTTACCTCTGCTCCATCCGGTTGATGAATCAGAGATGCGATAACCTAGTATGATATTATGACGTGGTAAGATGAGCACTGTGTGGTTAATTTGACTAAGGCTTGGACGGGAGGCCACTTGGCAAGTGGTTGTTCGTTCCGTACTTGCCACCCCTAGGAGTAAGGTCGGACGCAGAAGCCAATACTGAGCGTACAACCACGCGCGATGGCCATGAGCCTCGCCGACCGACTAACTTAGCTGGCTTTATCCATGAGTCACGTAGTTTGAGATTTCCATTCGGCAACGCAAATAAAACCTTTTAAACGGTTTTTAAAACAAAATGCTCCGCTAGGGCGTGACCGGGGCCAAGTGATGGACGTACATGGATCTTGACCCCGCCTCACAGAGACAGGTGCAGTCAGGAGGATGGCCAACTCCCTGTTGACGGGGTGGCCCTGTCTTGGGTTGACTCATGGATAGGGTCGGGTAAGGTAAAGGTCGTGGCCGACCACACTCTGCCGGCACATCGTCGGAATTGTGCCAATAGCTTGGCATTAAGAGTCGGTTGGTACGTGTGGGTAAAGTGTACCCCCTGCAGGGATAAATCTTTTCGAGAAGCCGTGTCCGCGGTGGAGGCAATAGATGAAGGGTGCCTCCCCGGAGATACCGGGAGGGGTAATCCTTGTAGCATGTGAGGTGCTGGGAAATGATGTTGGTGGATGAAAAGATGATGATTTCAGAAGTTGAGTAGTCTTCTCATCTGTTTTGAAAATACTCCTTTAGACGTGCTATTCCTCCTCGATTTGTAAAACAAAGATTGCTTTATGCGGAACAGCCTTCAAAAAAACCTTTATAAAGATAGCAGATATATAATAGGTTAACTAAGTCTTGTTGAGTACCTCTCGTACTCAGGTTTGCTTAATTTTGGTTCAGGTGAAGATCTCACTTCGGTGGTGATTCAACATGGACATCGACGAGTAGTTTGGGGTTCCCAGGCAGCAGCCTGGAATCTATGGGCTGGGGCGTCGCCTTATGTTGCGGCCTCTTAGGCCTTTTTGGTTCTTGTTGATTAGCAACATAATTTGCCTTCCGTTGTCTGATGTAATGTTGGGTCGTGTGACCTCTGTTTGTAAGCTATACTCTAGTAACACCTTTTAATACAACTTCAATGTCTAGAGTGTTGCTTTGATCGGTTGTTGGTTTCGAGCTCATTGTTATACAGTTTTGGCTATGTCTGCATAGTTGTCGCGGTCGAGGGGTTATGGAGCCGATGATCCATGTCGAGCCCGCCTGTCGATGTGATCGGCCTGGGGCGAGGTAACCCCAGTAACCCTCGATTGTTGTTGCACTTTCTGGACACATAGCATCTCTGTATAGCTTTGGTCCTGTTTCCTTCAGTTTCATTCGATTCGTGGACGCTTTGATATGCATAGTTGGTTATGACTAGCATGGGTACAAGGAGTAGTAGACTGGAGATCCGGACTACGTGCCGATGAATCCAGTTTGCCTGCCGTTGTTTGTCGCGGCCGGGGCTGGTAACCCTGAAGCCCTTGTGAGTCCATGGCTAGGAGCACATAACAGTATGTATATCTCTGGGTCCGGGGTCGTGACAACCACTTCCCGTCCTCTTCCGAGTGGTGGGAGCAGCCACGGATATCGGAACCACATCCACGGGTTCCTCCATCTCATCAAGCTCAGGCTCCTCTGCAATGGAAAGAAGGAAGAATTCAGGATAGAAGAGATGGATTCAGGTGCAGTGCAAGCAAGCAAAGAGGTGAACCTGGTCACCTTCTTCATCCTCAGACCAGTCCCAGATAGAACCCGTGACTCGGGACTTACCGTCCTGACCGGCACGCGGGATGCACATGGTGTCTTGGATGTCGTATGCAGTTTCATCATCCTCTGTCCTATCTGCTTCCCATTTGGCCTCGAAGATGAGTTCGTCCTCGTCCTTGTGGCGATTGATGTGCTGTTGATGCAAACATAGAGCACAGTGGGTTGAATTTCAGCAGAGTAGATATACTACTCGGCCTAGCGTGCAAACAAAAAGCACTAAATGCTAAGGACGAGAAGAGGTAAACGAGTAGTGGTTCTACTCGGAACATCATGCAAACATAAAGCATATTAAGCTAAGTGGTTCTACTCGGAACAGCATGCAAACATAAAGCATATTAAGCTAAGTGGTTCTACTCGGAACAGCATGCAAACATAAAGCATATTAAGCTAAGTGGTTCTACTCGGAACAGCATGCAAACATAAAGCATATCAAGCTAAGGAGTTCTACTCGGAACAGCATGCAAACATAAAGCATATCAAGCTAAGTACCAAGCTAAGTGGTTCTACCCGGTACAGCATGCAAACACGAAGCATATAAAGCTAAGAGGAAGTCTATTCAGTACCAAGCACAAGTACCGAGCATGCAGAGAAGAACACTAACCTTGGGAATGGCCTTGGTGCGGCTATACGGCTCGAAGCCGTAAGCCCAGTTCTCGGTGAGGGTAGTCCGCATGATGGAATTGGCCCAGATGGCCACCTGTGCCTTGCTGAGCTCGAAAGTTGTAGTCCGAGTGCAATCACGAGGGCCTCCCATATAGCTCATCTTGTGTGCTCGGTCCTGGAGCGGGAGCACTCGGCGCGACATCCAACAGGCAATTGGATCATCTTGCAGAAATCCTTGTTCAACCAGCTGCATTAGGCGCTTCTCTACCTGGACGACATCAGGAACCATGTTCTTGGGATTATACCCCCAGTTCTGTCCGGTGGGTAGCGCGTTCTCGAACTTGGGGAGCCCAATTCGGTCCTCAGTGGGTTTTCCTGTTTCAGGAGGGACGTTCTTCACGTACAGGAAACCGCGCTGCCACTTGCGCACGGTCTCCAAACCGAGTACCCGCGGGTGGTGCCCGGTGCTACGCTGTAGCATCATTGCGCTACCCGTCTGGGTCATCACGCGTGGAACGAGGGGGTTTCCTGGATCGGGAACGCTCTGTTGGCGGAGGAAGAAGTAACGAGCCCATGTCTGGACTGTTGGGTACACGCCTAAGAAGGCTTCACAGACGGTGGCGTGGGTGGAGAGCATGACTATGGCATTCGGAGGAAGATGGTGTGGTTGAAGGCCAAAGTGGCGGAGGAAATCGGAAAAGAACTTAGAAATGGGAAGGCCTAGGCCGCGTTTGAAGTGAGAAAGGAATACGACATACTCACCGGCTTCCGGAGCCGGAACGAGCTCGTCGCCGGGAGGGCGACAAATCACGCCGGGAGGGACACGGCAAGTGTTCACCAGCCACTAGCAATCAGCAGCGGTGACGTCCGAGCCCTCCTAGCCGGCGCGGGTGGCGCCATCTCCTCCTCGTGCTGGTCCGCGGCGGTGTCCGCAAGGTCCATGGATGCGCGGTTGCTGGTGGAGAAGCGGGGGCTCGTCGGAGTTGAGGTTGATGATGACGACGGAGGCGCGCCGGAATCCTTGCTCTCTTCTCTCACTACGGCGGCGCGTGGCGAGTTCGCGGCGGCGCTTAGCTCTGTGGCGAGGGCGAAGGCGAGAAGAAGCGCTGCGAGATGGGGAAAGTGCGAAGGGGAAGAGATGATTTGGGCGGCGCGGAAGTATTTATTCCGTCTGCAAATTGCGGTTACTAGCGGATTGATCGTGGCAGAGATCGTGCGGCGTGGCTTTACTGCCCGTTAGAAACGCATATAGCGCGAAATGCGCGCGTAACGGGCACAATTGATCCCACGACGTGGGTCGTGGGTTTTCGAGTACACGATTGAGGTGACCTAACGGGATGTGGGCCCCAGGTGCAGTGGCGGGCGCGTGACACATCAAAACGCCAGAACCGAGGCGACGGGGGCGTGGGCGTGTGACACGTGCCCTCACTTGACACGAGAAGATGGATTTGATTTGGATTGAGCGGGAGCGAGTGGAAAATTTCGCTAAGTGTTGGGTTCTCGGCAGAGCTCTGCATTGCGTGCTCTACTCAACATTTGGCGGATTTCTCTCAAGACATTATTCAGAGAAGTTCGAACAAGGTCCTTGGATGTCCGAGTTGAGGAGCAACTCGGCCAGACCGCTTCACGGAGGCAATTTGGTTTAAGCTGGCAGGGCCCAACGAACAAGTTCACTGGACTCTACCAGCTTCGGGGACTAATGTCGGGGGGCTACCCCCGAGTAGGGGTAAGACAGGTGGTAAAACAGAGGTCAGAGTACTGTTTACCGGGTAGGCGGCTACCCGGGTACCTGCTATCCGGTAGGTGCTACTCAGTAATAAGTATTGAAGGCCAAGAGAAGATAAGAAGGAAAGCCGGAATCATCCGAGTAGAGATCAAGTGGTACGAGTAGATGGGCATCAACCCTACTCGGCCACAAAGTCAATGGAGCCGTTCTGACGGGATCCCGCAGATCCCGCAGTCGTACAGGCGTGCGGTGCAACTTACAAGACGCATGATTATCTGCGCTATGGCGTGGGTACAGTGAGGGTGGGCACCTGTCTTGTCTTGTCACTGACAGGGGGGACAGGACATGTCAGGGGCCTACTATGTGAGACTGACAGAGTGGACAAGTCCTGTCAGTCGGACGGCGCGGAGACTTCTCGCACCGGCGTCAGCGGGAACACGGAAGCGTGCTGCTGTTGTCACTGTGGTGTTGTCTTGTCGTGTACTTTCTATTCGATGTTTACTCAGCTGGGTACCAGTATATAAGGTGCCCAGCCCCCTCCTGCGCGGGGGACGCTACGCGAGAGAGCATTTATTGCACGAGGAAGAGCTAGAGGTAGAGATAGCAGAGAGTGGCTACTCGGTTGAGAACCAGATTTGTATTGTGGCTACTCGGATATCACGTATACAGAGAGATAGCCAGGAGTAGGGGTGTTACCTCCACACGAAGGCCCCGAACCTGGGTAGGTCGAGGTGTTTGCAGTGTTTCTGAACGCGTCTACTCGACGTGCGATCCCTCCCCGAATACCTACAGCGTCCATCGGTCCCAACACTTTAGCCATCCCATGGCATCTGTCTTTACTCAACCACGACAAGTGTTATCACATATGCTAAAGTAAGGGAATTTCCGAAAGAACAGGCTTGCCTGCATCTTTTCGAAATCATTGCTTGTTCGGATAGAATGAAAATGACATATTTTCATCTGAGCTGAGTGTCCAAAAAACTCAGTTTTAGTAACACATAAAAGTAGGTAGAAGAAATCATTGATGTACGGGCAATCCCTTCTTAGAAGAATATTGATCCTTCATTGCAACTCATTGCCATCGGATGATTCATCATCAGTTGATGTCTATATATTCCTAGTCGAAGTAATCATCGTTCTCCATAGTCTGTGCATGAAACAAACCTAAATGTGTGTTAGGTCAAATGACGAAACACCGTGCGTGCAGACGAGATCACGAGACCAAGTTAGGGCGTGTTTGGTAGCCCGTATCCACTCAGAGATTCCCAGTCCAACCGATATTTCGCTGTTTGGTAGACCGGCCCAGCACTCTCAGGTCGTGTTTGTTTGGGCTGGAGCTCCACGGCTGCAGCTGCCAGAATCAGCGGTGGCTGGCAGCTAGGGCTGGGAGATTGGAGTTGTCTGATGTCTGTTTGTTTTGCCCACTGATACAGCTGCGGCTGCACCTAAAATATGTCAAAATGACTTGAATGCCCATATAGTTCTTTATATTGGGTTTAAGTGGTGATTGCTTGTTACAAGTGTAAATAAAAAGCTTGAGAATCGTTTTTGTACGAATGAGCAGTTTTTCATTGAATTTAAGCGGGAGTGGGACAGGGGAATTAATTTTTAACACATGTACCCATCTGATTCTCGCATTAGCAAGTGGTCGTGGTACATCTAGCACATCTATACACTAGCTGGTACAAAACATCCGCATACCTTAGCATGTGGTACGTAGTACGTACAACCGCAAGTGAACAACACAACCTAGAGAACAAAAAGGGCAGCAGCTCGTTACCTAGCTGGCCGCAAGTGTACATGTGGTAGACGAACACGGTATTGGCCGGTCGGACCTCAGCTCGCTCTGTCGAGAGATGACAAAATGAAATAGAACGAACCGTTTTATGACATTTGGTGCGTAGTATGTAGATTGGTGGGAGGGTAAACCAGTAAAGCGCCTGTTTGGAGCTGGCTGTAGCTGCGAAAAGCACCAAAATGCCAGCTTCCCAACCGTAGTGTAATCCTTTGGAGCGCTCCGTAGCCGCGGCTGGTAGGAGCCGGCCTAAAATTCGCTATTTGTTTGGGCTCCGGCTTCCACAGCCTAGAAGTTGTTGGAGCCCAAACAAACGGACCCTCAGCCCTGCCCACCTCACCCAGAAAAGGCTCCTCAGCCAGGCTGAGGAGAGAAGTCAGAATCGAGCTTCTCTCCCCAACCAGGCTCCCTTCGTCCCACAGCCCCTGCGCGCGGACCCCCCAGACCAGCATCCCTTCTTTCTCTGCCCTCATTTCTCCCGAGTCTTCTTCTCTCAATCCTTCCCGAGCTCCTCCCTCCCTTGACGCCCCTCCTCCATTCTCTACGGGCCACCGCCGGTCGCCGTCGACCGCCGCAGAGGCGCCCAACGCCCGCCCGACTCATCCATCTCGCATCCGCCGGCAAGCAGTAGCCCAACGCGAGGCCGAGCTTCACCGCGGCCATGGCGCCGACGCAGAGGACGCCGTCCACCCCGCAACAATGGCGAGTTTGATGCCATCCGCCGGCCACCGCGCGCCTGACTCGTCCACCTTGTGTCCGCCAGCAAGTAGAAGCCTAGCGCGAGGCCGGACTTCACCGCGGCCATGGCGCCCGCGCAGGGCCCGACGTCCACCGTGTGCCCGTCGCGTCCAGCGCGCAACAATCGCACGTCCGACGACCATGGCAACGACCCCACGCTTGTTCTCCACCCAGAGCACGTCTTCCCCGCGGCCATGGCGCCCGGCGGCGGCGCCGGAGACATTCAGGGACTCGATTGCGTGCTCCTTTGTGTGTGCAGGGACCCGATTGCGTGCTCTTTTGTCTGTACAGGGACCCGATCGCTTTTTTATTTTTGTCAAGGTCATTTCTGTAAGAAGTTGGTCCTATTTGTAATATTTCATTTCTTAACTTTCAGCTCAGCATGTCCCAACACATACGTGCTACCAAACAACTTCTCACCTTAGCATAGCTCAAGCCATACGGCCTACCAAACACATCACCAAATCTCACCTCAGCCTGTATAAGGCCAGTTTGTCTTAATTGAGAAAGGCAATCTCAACCCACCCAATCTACCAAACACACCCTTAGAGTTTGGCGCCACTGACGAGCTGCGACCAGCGAGAAAGGACGAGGGGAGGCCACTGAGACAGCCGAGCGAGGGTCAAAAGTCGATCGAGTTGACCGTGCTCCCTCGGCCTCCTATGGCGTCTGCTGATATGTGTATATGTGTAAAAAGTATCTATATTTTTTTGATTTTTACATTCTTGTTTTATACCATTGTTACATATTTCTACTACTCTCTCTGTATCAAAATATAATATGTTTTAACATTTCTTAGACAAAACGAACCTAGACATGTTTTAGTGTAAGATGCATATGAATTTATACATTAAAACATGTCTAGATACGTTTTGTCTAAGAAATACTAAACCATCTTACATTTTGATACGGAGGGAGTATTAATTTATATCATTTTAAGGTATGTTATGGACTAACCTATCTATAACTCTTATAAAACAAAACCCCACTATAAAGTCATGTAATTTTTCTATCTTGACATGCAGGCTAGACATATCATCAACGAATCGCAGGCGATACCTTTGATCCGGATTACCGAATATAGTATATATCTTTTTTCCTTGAGACCCAAGATTTTATCGAACCGGGAAGTACGTGCTTAATAAGATCAATTGTTGAATCTACAGAAAGCTTGCTAATTCCTGTTTTATCGGATCAATTCTCGTATTGCAAAAGAGAGTTGCTATCAATGATTAAAAATAGGTATGGGTTTAAGGTTTCGCCTGCAGCAGTGCATTAGTAGTATGGGATAAATAAGATAAAGTTAAAACAGTTTGATATAATTAATACATATGCTATTTAGATGTGTGTAGACAATGCATCTGTAGTCCACTATGCCTCCGAGCACGGGTTAACATAGAGTAATTTGTCCAATCTTGGCCTTGTATTGTTTCCGTCTCGCGGGGTTGCCTCAGTTTTTAGTTCTAAAAAGAAAGACAAAAGTATTAAGCACGATGATGTCATTGTTAGTTCCTGAGAGATCCGCTTCCAGCGGTCTTACAGATACTCCTGTCACAGACGTTTGATGTCTACGTACGCTTCTATTTTTGTAGACATTGTTGGGCCTCCAAGTGCAGAAGGTTTGTAGAACAGCAGTAAATTTCCCTTACGTGAATCACCCAAGGTTTATCGAACTCAGGGAGGTAGAGGTAAAAAATATCCCTCTCAAGGAACCCTACAATTAAGACACAAGAAGTCTCTTATGTCCCCAACACACCTAATACAATTGTCAGTTGTATAGGTGCACTTGTTCGGCAAAAAGATAGTGAAATACAAGTGGTATGGATGATTATACGTGGTAATTGCAATCTGAAATAAAAATGGCAGCAAGCAAACATGTAGCAGAACTGGTTGTAAACGGTGTTTCAATGCTTAGAAACAAGGCCTAGGGATCATACTTTCACTAGTGGACACTCTCAACAACAAAAAATGTAATTGAATACATAAATATCCTCTCTTCACTATGCTACTCTGAACCACTCTCTGGTTGGATAACGAACACCAATTCATTGTGTAGGGCTACAAGAGCACACCTTAAAGTCGCATTCCCCACTAGGTAACCCCATACTGTCACCTTGAGCCCTAGATGGTTCCAGACAAATGATACGTCATAAACGTATCCTTAATTTCTGATGTTCCATGTTGTTTTCTTATTGTTTCTCACGTGTTTGCTATACACTTTATGTCATTTTTATTGATTTTTCGGACTAACCTATTGAAAAGATGCCACAGAGCCAGTTCCCGTTTTTTTTGTTGTTTTTAGTTTCAGAAAAGTTGTTTTGAAAAATATTCTCGGAATTGGAAAATTCGAAGATCGGAAGTCTTAGAATTCCCGAAGGTTCCACGGAGCCCCGAAGAGACCCGGAGGGGGGCCTCAGGGGGCCCACACCATAGAGCGGCACCCCCTGGACGCGCCTGGGGGTGGTGTGGGGCCCCCAGGCCTCCACCGCCTCTGCCCTTTCGCCTATTTAATCCCCCCGAGACATAAACCCTAAAGATATCCCACTTTTTTCCCGGGAAACACCTGAGGCCGCCGTCACCGTCATCCCAAGATCGGGAGGGTTCTGGAGCTCTCCCCGACACCCTGCCGGAGGGGGAAATCATCACCGGAGGGGTCTACACCACCATGCCCTCCTCCGAAGTGATGCGTGAGTAGTTCATCCCTGGACTACGGGTCCATAGAAGTAGCTAGATGGTTGTTCTGTCCACTTTGTACCTGATTTTTAGATCTTGTGAGATGTCTATCATGATCAAGATCATCTTTATGTAATGCTACATGTTGTGTTTGCTGGGATCCCATGAATGTTGAATGATATGTCTTCTGATTATCAATCTATCATGTTATCTTCATGCTTATGTTATTTATGATCTTGCATGCTCCCCGTTACTAGTAGATGCTCTGGCCAAGTAGATGCTAGTAACTCCAAGAGGGAGTATTTATGCTTGATAGTGGGTACATGCCTCCTTTTCATCTTTGCTCGAGTGACAGAAACGTGATTGATGGAGGATGTGTTGTTGCCATTAGGGAGAAAACAACAGTGCTTTTTCTAAGGATGATATTATTGTTTACATTACACACTTTGCTTACTGCGATTATCTATTGCTTGCAACTTAATACCCAACTTTTGTTAGGATGATATTCGGAGGGTGGATTTTTAGTCATAGATGCAGTTGGATAACGGTCTATGTATTTTGTTGTAATTCCTGCATGAATCACATAGTAATCTTTATGTCTTTCATATGCACTAGGGTGCAGCCTTCATTTCTGTCAATTGCCCAGCTGTAATTTGTTCACCACACATGTTATTTATCTTTCACGGAGAGACACCACCAGTGAACTATGGACCCTGGTCCTTTTTCCTCATACTGATAAAACACATAGTGCTTTCATATTGCTCTCATATTGTTCCTAATGTTTTCCTACTATTTTCCACACCATACGTTTAACCTCCTTGTGTTCAGCAAAACCGGTGAGATTGACAACATCACTGCTTCGTTGGGGCAAAGTGAATTGATTGTGTTGTGTAGGTTGCATGTTGCTTTTGAACCGGTAGTGCGCCCTGCCATCCTAGCTGCTTCAACCTTCTGAAGTTACTACTTCCTCCTACTGGTCGATCCAAGCTTGGTTTCTTTCTGAGGGAAACTTGCTGCTGCACTCTTCATACCTTCCTCTTGGGGTCTCCCAACGAACGTGTGTTCACACGCATCAAAGCATTTTCTGGCGCCGTTGCCAGGGAGGAAGAGAATTTCTACAAGGGGAGTCTCTCACTTCCAATCTCTTTACTTTGTTTTTCTTTGCTTGGTTTATTTTATTTTGTCTTGTTTGCTTCTCTTTATGAAAAAAACAAAAAAAATAGTTCTTATTCTAGCTGTAGTTTTATTCCTGGTTTTAGTCTCGTTAAAATGACTACTCCTGAGAACACTAAGTTGCGTGACTTTACTAGCACCAACAACAATGATTTCATTAGCACACCTATTGCTCCACCTGATCCTACTGCTGATTTTTATGAGATAAAACCTGCCATGTTAAACCTTGTTATGAGAGAGCAATTTTATGGTGTTAGTACTGATGATGCTGCTACCCATCTGAATAATTTTGTTGAACTTTGTGAGATGCAAAAATATAAAGATGTAGATGGAGATATTATTAAACTGAAATTGTTTCCTTTCTCTTTGAGAGGAAGAGCTAAAGAATGGTTGTTGTCTTTGCCTAGAAATAGTATCGATTCTTGGATTAAGTGCAAAGATGATTTCATTGGAAAATATTATCCTCCTGCTAAGATTATATCTTTAAGAAGTAGCATCATGAATTTTAAGCAAATTGATAATCAGCATGTTGCTAAAGCTTGGGAAATAATGAAATTTTTAGTAAAGAATTATCCCACTCATGGACTGACTACTTGGATGATCATCCAAACTTTTTATGCACTTATGGATTTTTCTTCAAGAAACCTTCTGGATTCGGCTGCTGGAAGAACTTTTATGTCCATGCCCCCTCGTGTTTTAGGTTTACAGGTCATATGTAGTCGAAAGGGGAGCCCAAGGGGGTGGAGGTGGCCCCCACACCACCTAGCGGCGCGGCCTAGGAGGGGGGCGCCCAGGGGTGGTCTGGCCCCTCCTGGCCCCCCTCCAGGTGTCCTTATGGCTCCCGGGGTCCTCTGGTGATATAAGCTCAATGGGGTCTTCTCTAGGCAATTTCCCAAAAGTTGTTTTTTCTGCAAAAAACAAGACACCAAGGTAATTTTGCTGAAAACAACATTAGTCCGTGTTAGTGGTATCCAAAACTCACAAGTTTAGAGGAAAACAATAATAAAAGTGTTCGGAAAAGGAGATACGTTTTGGACGTATCAACTCACCCCCCAAGCTTAGCTTATTGCTTGTCCTTAAGCAATTCAGTGACAACTGAGTGCGATAAAAGAGTTTTACGGACACATTTGTTTCATATGATGTAAATATACTCACTATATGATCAAGTGCTGGGGAAATTCATAATAAGATGTATGCAAGATAAAAGTCACCTAGCAGTTATGCAAACCATGAAGAGATGCCAACAAACTAATAATAGACAACATGAAATATATCAATCTGCAGGATTGCAATGCTAGGGTATGATAAAGTGTACTCGTTTTCCCTTAATAATAGAGCAAAACATAAATGCTAGGGCACCTCTGAAGTTCAAATGAAGACTAGAAATGAAGATATCAAAGATACAAGCATCAAAGTTATACCACAATCAACCGTGTTTTGGGACAAGCACATTACACTAAGAATGACAGTTATGCTCTCAAGAAGGTGCATAAAGTGAGAAGGTGAAGACTCAACATAAAATAAAAGAAAGGCCCTTCGTAGAGGGAAGCAGGGATTAACTCATGTGCTAGAGCTTTTTGTTTCATTAAATAGATGTATTGAAAACATTTTAAAGAGAGGTGTATGCTTATGTCAACGAATGGTAAACAGACAATACAGTACGTCACAAGCCAACTAGACTTCACAAGAGCGGATCCCATAGAAGGATGCATCTGGGTAGAAGGTCATCCCTCTTTCTCTTTTGTTTACACAATTATGCTTTTATTGATAAACCAGGGGCAAAAATAGTGAATAGAATTTGTTGTATTACTTTGGGGCTAGGCACCCCGCTGCCAGCTCTTCTATCATTTGGATAAGCGGATGAAGCTACTAGTACATGGTGTGAAATCCAATCAACAAGTGAGATAAAGATTCTCTATTTACATCCTCATGAGCTAAAACAGGGGCACAAAAACAGGGGCACAAAACAGGAATAATTTTTTGAAGGTTTTAAAGGTAGCACACGAGAAATTTACTTGGAGTGGCAGTTAAATACCACATATATAGGTATGTATGGTGGACACATTTGGCAAACTTTGGTTTTTGAAAGTTGAATGCACGAGTAGAGCTCATACTCAGTACATGTGAAGGCTAGCAATGGACGGGGAGCGACAATCAAGAAAGCAACAACTGTCATAATCATGCTTGCGACAAAACAAAATTAACAGGGGCATAAAAATGATACAAATACTCTGAGGCAAAATAAATCATCGAGGCTTGATTGACTTTTTGTTTTCAGCCATAGCATGCGTGAGAATGTGCCAAGTCAATTCAAGCGAAACAATCAGAGGGAGATACCACAATGTCATACCCTTCTATGAATAAAACAATGCAAACAAACATTTATACGACAGGCTATCTTATATTAATAAGTTGGAACTAAACACATGAGAGAATGAACTACTAAACATCAGTTAAATAACATACACCTTACACGAACGAACTAAGCATGTTCACATGGATGCGTATATGTACAAAAATAAAACAAATAGAGTTCACACCATCCTCTCACCACAACTTGGATTGTCGTAAATCGTCATTATTGCTCTTCACTTGTGGATTGAATAATATAGAATGATAACCAAGCTCCAAAGAAGACACAGAAGTCCGGCGAACTCTTCAACAAACTTTACAAAACCAAAGAAGAACAATAAATATTTTTGGGTTTTCGAATTAAAACAAGAACAGAAAGAAACAAGCATACAAAACAAAATATTTTTGGATTTTTGAATACTAAACCGTAAAAAGAAAAGAAAACAAACCAACAAAAGAAACTAGAGAAGAAAACAAAGAGAAACAACATAAATATTTTTAGTCTTTTAGTGTTTTGGAAAGCAAGAACAAAACAACAAAACAAAAAGAAACGAAAGAAGTAAAAAAAACGAAAACGAAAGGAAGAAACAAAAACATGGATGTACAAAGAACCGACGGAAACATGATATATAGATGAGTGTGATGTAGTTATACCTCCCCCCCAAGCTTAGGCTTTTGGCCTCTTCTTGATTACATTATATCACCCTCTTCTCTTGACCCTTCAGAACTTCCTTCACACCACACTAAAAGTAATTCGCAATAGAGGGTTAATGCACAATAAAAAAAATCATGGGTTCTGCAAGGGAACAAGTTCTATTGATACTTTTAAATATTAGCTACAGCCACTGATGTTTCGTGAAGCAAAGAAATCCACTCGACATAGTAAAAGAGCAAATGCAAGAAAAATGGCAGAATCTGCCAAAACGAGAACATTCTGTAAAGACGAATATTTTTCAGGGCACTTAAGTTGCTCAGCTTGAAAAACGTAAAGAACGAAAAAGTTTCGGAATTAGCTAAGGAATAAGCACAAAAAGTTTCAGGTCATTTTGATCTTTCTGTGAATTATACGATTTTTTATGATGGACAGTAGAAATCTGTTTCCTGCGCAGAAATCGAAAACCAACTCCAACTTTCGCTAGAAACTTTACTTGGCACAACTAAAACATGAAAATAAAGATACAAAGGAGTTTCTACAGAAGTATACAACCCCTTGACTCAAAGAAAATAGAGAAAACAAAGGTGGAAGTGGTTAAAACAAAAACATGCATAACCACAGTAATCAGGGTGAAAACATAAGGAAAACATGACTATGGATGATGGAAAACATGATTATACTAAAGTAGAAAGGTGATAACAGAAGTAAACATGGTGAAAACATACTGGGGAAGGTTAAAACATAGTGAAAACATTGCCCCCTTCATTCAAAATCATTTTGTTAACAAGGGTGATCAAGTCTTGTTACCAGAACAATTTTTATATGAAGCAAAACTTTGCATATCACTAGATAATTATGTTACCTCAACCTTGATAGACATAATACCAATCATAATGATTTCATATTCTTTTGGTGGCTTTGGAATGGAACAATAACATTCTCCAATCTTGGTGGTCTCAGTATTTTCAATTGAATTTAGAACATATCTTCTATCAATCTTCTTGGGAAAATAAACAGTATGCTCTTTATCATTAACATTAAAAGTTACTTTTCCTTGATTGCAATCAATAACAACCCCTTCAATGTTAAGAAAAGGTCTCCCAAGAATAATAGACATATTATCATCTTCAGGCATTTCCAACATAACAAAGTGAGTTAATATCAAACAACTAATAGCAACTTGAACATGAACATTCTCACATATACAAACAGGAATAGTAGTAGATTTATCAGCCATTTGCAAAGATATAACAATGTGTATCAATTTTTCCGGAGAGAGTCTCTTATAAAGAGAGAAAGTCATAACACTAACTCCAGCTCCCAAGTCACATAAAGCAGTTCTAACATAATTATTTTTAATAGAACAAGGGATAGTAGGAATACCAGGATCTCCAAGTTTCTTTGGAACCTTGCCATTGAAAGAGTAATTAGCAAGAATAGTGGAAATTTCCTCATTAGGAATCTTCCTTTTGTTAGAGACAATATCTTTCATATATTTAGAATAAGGAGGTAGTTTAATAGCATCAGTCAAAGGGATTTGCAAAAACAGAGGTTTCATCCACTCACAAAACTTGTTATAATGTTCTTCTTCCTTTGATTTATGTTTCTTATTAGGAAAAGGCATTTCTTTTTGTACCCAAGGCCCTCTTTCATTACCATGTTTATTAGCAATGAAATCCTCCTTAGTATACTTCACAGTTTTAGTTTGCTTTTCAGGTTCAGGTACAGTTTCTTCTTTATCAGAAGCATCACTTTTATCATTACCACTTTCAGTTTCAACATCAGAAATAGATATACTATTAGGATCTTTAGCAGGTTCAGGAGATCCTACAACAATTTTATGTCTCTTCTTCTATTTATTAGAAGAAGAACCATTGTTTTTAGATTGCTGAGAATCTTGTTCAATTCTTTTAGGATGTCCTTCAGGATACAAGGGATCCTGAGTAGAAATACCACTTCTAGAGCTATTGTTTTTATCTAGAAGCATTCGCTAGCATATCTTTTTGCACTTTAGTAAGTTGATCAATTTGATTTTGAACCATATGAAAATGTTTAACAAGCATTTTAACATCATTAGAGGTTCTCTCAATAATACCATGCAAATTATAAATAGCTCTAGTGTTTTCCATAAGATGGTTTTGCACTCTCATATTAAAGTTGTCTTGCTTAACAACATAATTATCAAATTCATCTAAGCATTGATCATGTGATTTAGAGTAGGGAATATCTCTATTATCAAAGTACTGGAGAGAGTGTACCTCAACTGTTGATGGATGAGGAATAGGCTTACATAATTCTTCTATAGGAGGTAAATTATTCACATCTTCAGATATAATACCCCTCTCTTTAAGAGAATTCTTGGCTTGCTTCATCACTTCATCATTTAATTAAATCATCCCTCTCTTCTTGGGTGTTGGTATTGGTTTTGGCTCCGGTGTAGGTGTAGGCTCAGGTATATTCCAATCATCATTATTTTTGGCTATTTTAGCCATTAATTGCTCGGCTTCTTCTGGAGTTCTTTTCCTGAAAACACAACCATCACAACTATCCATGTATGTCCTAGATTCAACAGTTAGTTCATTATAAAATATATCTAGGAGCTCATTTTTAGGAAATGGATAACCAGAGCTAGCTCTTATTAAAGAACAAAACCTTGTACAAGATTCAGGCAATTTCTCTCCTTCAATTTGCTCAAACTTAAAGATGTCCTGCACAGCAGCATGTTGGGCACTAGCAGGAAAATATGTTTGAAAGAAAGCATTAACCAAATCCATAGGACTAGTAATAGATCCAGGTGAAAGATTGTTAAACCAAGTTTTAGCTTCATCTTTCAATGAGAAAAGGAAGATCTTGGTAAAAAAATAAGTACACAACTTAGTATCATCAGAAAATAGACTACTCAAAGAAGAAAGCTCATTCATGTGTTCCATAGCACTTTTACTTTCAGTTCCACAAAAAGGTTCCTTCTCAAAAATAGATATATACGATAATTCTAGAGAGAAATCATAATCCTTGTCGCTAATGTGTATAGGAGATGTGGTAAACTTAGCATCAAGAGAAGATTTATATTTAACATCATGGCTCGCAAGAAGACTCTTAAGAGCACTTGCACCAGTAGTAGCTTGAGCTTCTTTAATAAAATCATCATTAAGTTCAATATAGGTTCCATCAAGATCATCAATAAACTCAGGTGAATTAACAGGTGTACCGATATTTTCAACAAAAAAATCAGCACTTTCAATTTGTTTGGATTTAGCAATTGTAGGAAAGGACCTAGAGAACCAGTATCATCAAGCACAGTAGAAGCATCATCAAAAGTATCATAGGCATTTTCAGACTCAGCAGTGGATGGTAGTATAGGAACGTTTTCATCACGAGTCTTGCCCATGATGAAAGGCTTGCAGCAAACAATATCACGATCAAGTGAGCAAATAAATAAAACTATGCTCCCCGGCAACAGCGCCAGAAAATAGTCTTGACGAGCCACAAGTATAGGGGATCGCAACAGTCTTCGAGGGAAGTAAAATCCAAATTTATTGATTCGATACAAGGGGATTCAAAGAATATTTATATGCCTTAACAACTGAGTTGTCAATTCAGCTGCACCTGAAAGTAGACTTGCTCGCAACAATTTATCAGTGGTAACAATTTTATACCAGCAGTAGTAGTAAAATAACAGCAGGAATAAAATAGTAACAGCTGTAGCAATTGCAAAACAGCATGATGGGAGTACCGTAGGCATAGAGGGAATGGATGAACGGGCGTTGCATGGATAACATAGGTCGTGTAATAATTTAAACATGGGCATTGCATATAATAATAATAAAGCATCCAAGTTCTAGGAAAACCATAGGAATGTGTTCCAATTTAGTCGTACGTGCTCGCAATGAGAAACTTGCACAACATCTTTTGTCCTACCAGCCCCTGGCAGCGGGCCTCTAGGGAAACTACTGGTAATTAAGGTTCTCATTTTAATAAAGCACCAGAGCAAAGCATTAAAACTCCGTGAACACACGTGATCCT
This sequence comes from Alopecurus myosuroides, assembly GCA_028641055.1. Lineage (NCBI taxonomy): Eukaryota > Viridiplantae > Streptophyta > Magnoliopsida > Poales > Poaceae > Alopecurus > Alopecurus myosuroides. The sequence goes on along the minus strand of CM054058.1, from coordinate 224,233,812 downwards.
CACATCAAAACAATCCACTCTGGTTGTCCCAATTTCTGCCACTTTGGGGCCTCGGGTTCCGGACAACAACGTGTGTAAACAACTTGCAGATATTATCAAGAAACATAATTATACTCATGAAACAATAACATGTTCAGATCTGAAATCATGGCACTCGGGCCCTAGTGACAAGTATTAAGCATAACAAGTTGCAACAATGGTAGAAAACACTAACAATGGATACTAGGCACTATGCCCTAACAATCTGGTATTATTACATGATCGATCTCATCCAATCCCTTCCATCCCTCTCAGCCTACATCGGTGTTTACTCACACATGGACGGGGGAATCATGGATGGTTGAAGGAGAAGAGGTGGCGGTGTCGATGACGATGATCTCCTTCGAATCCCCGTCCCGGTAGGGCGCCAGAACAGGAACTTCTGATCTCCGAATTAAGTTTTGAGGTGGCGGCGGCGCTCTGTTGTGTTTGTGTGGAATATGACGAACCCCCTTGCGTTTTAGGTTTACGGGGCATATATAGTCAAAAGGGGAGCCCGAGGGGGTGGAGGTGGCACCCACACCACCTGGTGGCGCGGCCTAGGGGTGCGCCCAGGGGTGGTCTGGGCCCCTCCTGGCCCCCCTCCAGGTGTCCTTCTGGCGCCCGGGGTCCTCTGGTGATATAAGCTCAATGGGGTCTTTTCTGGGCAATTTCCCAAAAGTTGATTTTTCTACACAAAAACGAGACACCAAGGTAATTCTGTTGAAAACAACGTTAGTCCGTGTTAGTGGTATCCAAAACTCACAAGTTTAGAGGAAAACAATAAGAAAAGTGTTCGGAAAAGGAGATACGTTTTGGACGTATCAGGTATCTTCTAGTTACCTAAGAGGACTTCAGCCCATCAATCGACGACATTGACATGGATGATTTTTTATGACAAGATATTCTATTATTCTTTTGCCAATTTACTACACCTGGTTACAAATGTGAATTGATGTTGGTTCTATGTTTACCACTTGGATTAGGTCTAGAGCACACATGAAGACAAAAATAACGTGTATCAAGCGCAGATGGGCTTTACGGAGGATGATGTCTCTTCGTCCATCGACATATGCACTATTGAATACATACTTGAACATGACCCTTTTTAGAAGGAAAAACAAAATAAATTCACCAACTGTAGTATGCACATTTAATTTGTTCAGTATCGTTTATTTGGCTACAGAATCCCTTGCGGGTGCTAATTTATACAATATGAATATTGTTATTATCAACCGTCAATTTATATTAAACTTTTTGACCTTTTATAACTCATCGTATCACTAAATTTTAGCTAGTTTTAGAGCAAGTTTTGCCATGGAATCCCAATAATTTTATCTTATATTTTAAAAATACAAATATATGTTTGTGTTTTAAATACATGAGTATATCGTGACTTTATTAAATTATCCATCGCTATACATTTATAAAAATATAATCATATTCAGGCAAAGAGATTGTATTAAAATAAAATCGTGTGCTTAACTCTTTTGGTTTGGATTGTATTTAATTAAATTAAAGGAAACCTCAAGAGACAATGAAATTTCAATTATCATGAGCTAGTTCCACCGCATATATGTACTAGTTTGTTTATTACACATCTATTGTATCTTACAAACTTCTAAACTTCTAGATACATGTAGAACACACGAGTTTAATAATTTTCTTCACATGGATTTAAAGATATGTTTTTTAATAAAAAGGATATATTAATATCATAGAGATATCAATTACATCGAGCCTTTGCACCAACAAGATGTCTAAATACATCACGAATGCACGCAACACTGAAAAGGCAAATAAAGAGAGAAGAAGAAAACAAAGACCCCATGGCGGTGAAGCCCCACTAGCAACAATAGCACTCTAACTGCCACCGAAGATTACACCGGGACTGCGAACGAGATTTTCCAATAGCAACATCTCCAAGAAAAAAACAAAGCACAAACGTTGTTATCGCCTAATCGTAGATCTTAGGTTTGCCACCCTGGAGAAAGTCCAAGTTTAGAAAACAATGCCTTCAACAAGGTCATTGACAGGTAGAACCAAACTTGTTCTGTTGTTCTCGCCAAACTCGTTGGCTGTTGAGTGACGGGTCTGGAACGGAAGGAATATTTCATCTAATGAAATCTGCCATGTTCAGCTTCATCATAAACATATGTGTTCACCTAGGGGATGCAAGTTTCAGGTGTGCCAGATTTCGAATCATGTGTTCTTGGATGAAGATAGTACATGTGTTCCTGTATCAGTCTGTGCTTTTCCCTTGCCAACTCTGTGAGATGATCACGTTGAAACGGAAAAGGGATCCTGTATGTCGGTTTCTCCTCGTGGGTCATGTGGTCCAGGTGTAGAGTTTACCAATATTACCTGCTGAATTTTTTACATTTTACATAGAACATATAATCAATCTTGTTAATTACCTATGTCTGTGTAATATATATATATATTTTTTGAACGCTCGAGCTGTTGCATCCTGTGCTTGGAATTAATGAATATATATTTTTGCGGGGAGGAATTAATGTGTATTGTGGGTTGCGTGCAGGCTAAAGTGATCAAGACCAAGAGCGTCGAGTACATGCCCTTCTTCCTGTCGCTGGTGAGCTTCCTCAGCGGCGTCTGCTGGACGTCCTATGCTCTCATCAAATTGGACCTCTACGTCACGGTCAGTAATATCTCCATCTTCAGGTTCCAACCAAATCTTATATAACTTGAGAGTGTCTCTCTAACCGTGCCGGCTCTTGTCTTCGTTCGTGCACTGCAGATCCCCAATGGCCTCGGTGCGCTGTTCGGCCTCGTCCTGTATGCCTGCTACTACAAGTCAACCCCCAAGAAGGAGAAGAACGTCAAGCTAAAATGTGATTGAAGCAAACATCAATATGTAGGAAGAATAGCCAGTAAGAAATAAATAAGTGGAACTGAAACGAATAGATTTTTAATGTATTTCAATTTCTCTTGAAATGTATGACCTATCGCATGAATAGTTAGTCCAAGCATGAATAGAATCCCCTTCACTAATCGATGGAACCGAAAGCCATATTACTCGCAATAGTTAGAAAGGAAAGGGGAATCCGAAGTAAGAGAGCAATGGGCCAGGTCTGGAACTCCACCGAAGCCTACACCCACCCACCGAAACAAGACTCTCTTCTCGACTAGGCACCTCCGACTCGTCAGATTCGAACTGACTTAGGTTGGGCCAGGGACCCACCTATCTCCACCAAGAAGGAATCGCTAAACTTCTGTTAGGTTCTTATCTTAGATTCCGTCTGTCTAAACAAAACAGAGTCTAGTTCTTTTGGTTACTTAAAGTCTCGCCCATTTGAGGTGAATCCTGTCCACCCCACGGGTAAAGAAAGGAGTCTAGTTCTTTGCATCAAAACCATGAATAGGAATGAAACGGCAATTATAAAAAGTACAAATAGAAAGGATAAGGAAAAAAGCCATGTATAAAATAGAATGAATTCATAAAATTCCAATAATAATTTATTTGCATTAAATAGATGGAATAAAAAGTATTATGCCAAATTTCTTCGTTAGTAAGCGATCGTATCCAAGCTGTTTGGGGGTCCAGGGCCCCGAAATTATCTGCGGTGCTTTCTTCGAAAAGAAAGCTGTTGTTGTTTACCGATTCAACAGAAAAAGAAGAAAAAGTCCCGTAAACCATATTGACTGCTTCGACTGACGGAAGGGCAAGGTTTTCCATTTTCTTTTCGTTTTGAAAACTTTCCTTATCAAAGAGGGGCCGGGGGGCTGGAAGAGAAGAACCTTCATATCATACTAAACAAAGTAAGTTTTCGATCACTTATTGGTGATTTGATTGGCCAATCGAAAGCCGTTGCGCGTTAGCGCATCCGTTTTCTTGCTTGATTTTTATACGATTTTCTGAAGACGGATTGAGCAACTACACGAGGGCTTCAACCCGGGCTTTGACCATGTCTCCCGAACAATTTCAGTACATATGGCGCAAGACGATTCCACATATATATCGAGGTCGGAATGGGATCGGGTGTTTTCACGTCTCACCATAGTGCCCGGTTTGTCTTGATTGGTGATTGATAAACAAGAAGGAAAATGGAAAAGTAGAAAATCTACATAATCTTCTGTTGAGGTCCTTAGTTTAGTCAAGTAGGCGAGGGCATTTCCATCGCGAAGGATTCAATCCAGCCACAGGTTCCCGTACGGCTACCTTGTTACGACTTCACCCCAGTCGAAGACCCCACCGTGGTATCGCCAATAAGACCACCAAAGGCCTTTGTGGCACTAGTGGTACACAGAAGTCATGGGTGATCATTGGTCCGATGCTTCGGGCGAAACCAATTCCCAGGGTGTGACGGGCGGTGTGTACAGGGCCCGGGTACATATTCACCGCGGCATGCTGATCCGCGATTACTAGCGATTTCAACTTCATGTTCCCGAGTTGCAGAGAACAATCCGAACTGAGGCAATCTTTTCGGATTCGCTCCGCCTTACAGCCTTGCTTTCCATTGTCATTGCTATTGTAGCACGTGTGTGGCCCAGCCCATAAGGGCCATGCGGACTTGACGTGTACTATTTCTAGTCGATATCCCATACCCATGGAGAATATACGACCTGCTTCTCGAAACCTGGAAAGTACTAGTCCGATCTCGGGATGGATCACTGGGCTGGCTTAGACAGGCTTGACTTAGATGGCGCTTAATCTGCATAATCTCAGAATCCACTTAAGCTCAGTTCACTAATCAAACTTCCTATACCACTCTTCCTTTCAAGCAAGTATTCAACCTTTCTTTTGTGTATTCTACTGAGGAGAAGGGCTTCGTTTCTCCGTTGAGTTGAGACTTATTTGCTATCATACGTTGGTTCAAAGCTGCTTTCCAGATAGAGATATTGAGAAAGGGCAAATAAATCGATCTATCTTTCTTCCTTTTTCTCTTTCACTCCACTAGAATCCCTGTCTTTCGTATCTGGATCTCATCCGTTGGTAAGAAGCTTTCTCCGCCTTATCTACGCAAGAGAAATGCAGACCACCTTCTTCATGAAATGGCTGGCCCCTGTATACTTCCTTCATCCTAATCGTCAGAGTGAACACCCTCAGTGTCAGAACATATGCTTCTCTTCTAGGAATTGGTACAGCTTCTATTTCTCTTTTCGCACCACCTCATCAGGAAGACAAGTGAGATCTATTTTGATTAGAAAGGAGAGAGACCGTCGCTACAACTACTAGAAGACATGGAAGCATCAGTAGACGGGTTCTTCATAGGCAGAGAAGGTTCTGGACACAGGAGCGGAGATCGATTCTACCAGACTTAGTAGTCTCCATCCTAGACCTTTCCTGCCCTCCAGTAGGTAGTACTAGTATCCCATGACTTGACCTTGCCCTAAGTCAACAAAAGTAAGAATGAATACCGGCACCTCGATTCATCCATTTTAGAAGTTCGAGTTTGCTTCATCCGTTCGTGTAGCTTTCCTCTTATAGTGGCACTTGCTGGGATAGCCAGCCAGTGGCCAATCCATATGATATGAGTGGGTTCCGTTGGCACCATTCCAGGTTTCAACCAGCTTCCCCAGAAACACTGCTGCTTCCCTTGAGCAAGACCTGAAACCAGACAAGAGAGTTATTCACCGACCTGTTTGACTGAGCTGCTTCTACTTCGGAAAGAATTCGATTTATTCGATTTCTTGGAGGTTTAAGGGACAGAACAGATTCCATTCTTCAAATGTTGAGCTGTATTCTATTCATTCTATCTTTCTTTCGGCTTCCTATGGTTCCACATGGATTGGTCGACTCAGCTTAAATAAAAGAGTTATAGAGTTCAGTTTCTACTGACTCCTCCGCATAGCCAAGAAGATCAGAAGAGAAGTCTGAATTGGTTTTTTCCAAAAACTACCCATGGGATTTCTTTGTCTTTTCCTTATCTTTTGTCCGGTGAAGAATCTCCTGCAATCAGGTCTTCCCCACTGCTGCATAGAATCTGAGCTGGGTGGAATTGCCACAACATGGGCATTCTTCTTAGCGAGAATTATTGCAGTAGGATAGTGGCTAGGAGGATTTGAAAGGCATTATGGAATTAAGATTTCCCAGGTTTAGCCAAGGCTTAGCTCAGGACCCCACTACTCGTCGTATTTGGTTTGGTATTGCTACCGCACATGATTTGTCATGATGATATTACTGAGGAACGTCTTTATCAGAACATTTTTTCTTCTCACTTTGGGAAGTTAGCAATAATCTTTCTATGGACGTCCGGAAATCTGTTTCATGTAGCTTGGCAAGGAAATTAGGAATCCTGGATACAGGATCCTTTACACGTAAGACCTATTGCTCATGCCATTTGGGATCCTCATTTTGGTCAACCCGCCGTGGAAGCCTTTACTCGATGAGTTGGCTGCCAGCCATAATCTTGTTGTCTTCTTCTTTCCCTAACCTTATCTTAGCCTTAGGCGCCTCTCGGAAACTTCATAATCTGAATCACTTTCCTCTCCGGGTAGTAACCATAACTTTAACTAGGAACTCGGCATTATAGGACCGAGTCTTCTTTAGTAGTAGCTGTCTGAGTTTTTCCGCTTTCTCCGATCTCCGCCACTTCATCCGTTGTGGCCAGTAATGTCATAGCTTTCAGGGTTGGGTTCTGATAGAACTCTATCCATAGAGACCTCCTCCCTTTGCTCGTATATAGCACTTAGAAGAGTGACTTCTCCCCGATAAGGGTTTAGAGTATAGAGAGGATGCCTTTCTATAAATAAGAGCAATAGTAAAAGACAGAAAGCAAAGACTAGATTAGATGTTGAGTCCGCCGGCATTTCTTTTTTATCGACTTTTTCTAAGATTGATTGGACTTGAATTCCCACTTGATTGCTTTTTCTCTCTCCTCATGTTTTGCTAATAGTTTTTATCAACATGGAGATACGAAAGTAGAGAACGCATTGCATTCAATGTGATTTCCGCTGCCTTGCTTCGATTTCCTGACGAGGAAGATGCTAAAGACGGTTCGATAGACTCCTCGAGAGCCTGCCCGAAGCAATCCCTTCGATCGACCATCCCTTGCTTGACGAGCAGCTCTTTCTATTCGCTTGACAAAGCCGTTGCTGCTCTTTCTTCTCACTGCCTGACCTTAGAGAAGACGAATTAGACTGCCTGATAGACTACTACTTCCTTTTCTTACCCGGCCAAAAAGCTATAGATTCCAAATAAGAGCACATCGACTAGGGCCCAACTATTTCTTTTTTACTAATAGTTAGCAGGTGTCCTCGTAACTAATCTTATTCCGTTAACTATTTATTAGTAGATGACCTTCCCTTCTATCAATGTGATAGGAAATCCTACTACCATCGGCAAATCATAGGAGCTAATCCTCACCCAGGGGGGGGTCTGTGGAATAGGCGTACATGGAATTAGGGGCCCGCCCCTAATGGTAATTCACCGTCCCGTTCTTATGGGAAGACAGAAAGATCGGATTCGAAAACTGCCTCCTCAAGTGGGGTGCCCTCGGCGGCTAGGACACACGTTGGGTACTATTTGTGGAAAGTAATGCTTGGGATGAGCAAGTGCATTTGTTGGCTTTCGAGCAGTAGCGGCAGCGGGGCGGGAGAGTTGGTTATTCAATTGATCCTCTGATGTTGGCCCTTCTGCATCATCCAGCAAGGCTCGGAAGTCTGAGCTATTAAGGTGCGGTTGACGGATAAGAGGCCTTCGATATGTTAAGGGAGAGAGGGGAGAGTCATTCCAGAGTTGGGTGGGAATCGTTGATAGAAATTTGGATTTTCTCTGAGGTACGATAGCGTCTGAACTAAAGAAAGAAAGGGAATATGGAAAGTGAATGTGGTAAAGGATACCAAGAGTAGGTTCCCTGAATGATTTTTAGGCGTCTTTTCTTTGAACAAATAAATCTATAAAGAAAATTGGATGGATCTTCCACCTATGCTATGAGTGAATCTTATCATCAGTGGCGAGTGGTATCGTATCACCGTCTTCGTCCTGAAAACATCTGCAGAGCTAAGCCAGTGTAGGCTTTGACACTACTTATATTCGCTACAAGTATTACACTTGCTTCGCTATACTCTTCTCTTATGCTTCGCGCTTCGCATAGGCTAAATAAGCCGCTCATCCCTGGCGAATCCTACCCACATAGGAATGCGGAACCATCGGGAAAAGGCAAAACATATTCAATCCCAGGAGAGAAGTCACTGGTTCGATAGGACCAGGGAGAGGACCCTGATCACCTTGCCAACGAATTCAAGGCCTTAGGAAAATCATCCTACAATGGACCATAGGGGCTGAGAACGAAGAAGACATAAAAATAAGGTTAGGGGTCCCATTCAAAGTCGTCTTCTAGTACCTTTTTGATTCTTTACCGAGTATGGATGGATCAACTATAGGTCCGAGTTTAGCCAAGATACGTACACGGCTAAGTGTATGAAAATCCAAGATAGAATCAGGGCTATCTAAAAGCTAGGAAGGAGAAGACCGGGTGATTGAATATGACTTGCTAACAGATCCTACTCTTCCTTAAGCGCTAGTTCTATTCACGATGGTTCAGTTTGGAGAGCAGCTAAAGTAGTTACCTAATAAGATAGATGAATATTCCACGATCTACGATTATCAAAATCTTCTTATAGAAGTCTAGTTCTTTCTTCTTTTATAAAAGGAAGTCTTGCTCTCCTTTCTTGCCGCTACTTGCGTTGCGAGCCAATCTTCAAACTGTTACGGAGAAGTCGTTTACTGATTAGCTGCTTGAACGTGGAAATATTTCGGCATATCTGCTCTTAGGTTAGTACGAGAACTCGACTCTACTCGTGCTATAGTCGAGGATGTACTTATACTACCCTAAAGAGGGATCAATTAATGGGGTGCATTTTTCTTAAGGCAATTCTAGGCAAGACCTTGAATCACAGGGTTTGTTCCTGGCAACCCAGCATTCTTTATCTTGGCGTAGATTGGTGTGATGGGACGGATGCCGTGAAAAAGCTTTTTCTTTGACCGGAATCGACAGGTGTGAACTCATCTAGGATGAGTCAAACATAGGGGGAAGGGCCTCCTGGCAATATCCGGCATACTAGTAATCGATTATTTGGCCTTTTGCGATCGAACAACCTATGAACAGTTGTAGCCTACATAACCTACCTACCCAGACCAAGGGAAGAAGGTATCAGATCACTTCTAGACCCCTTTTTTTCAAATAAAGGAAGTGACAACGTTTGCCCGAAGAGGTTGAATCAATAGTAAGTAGATGGTTGTTCGCTTGTGTGCTTATTTTCCTTCCCCACTTAAAAACAAGTGTTACAGAATGTTCTTCAATTCAAATAGGTATGATCCCGTCCATCCTTCCAGAGCTAGGCACCCGCTTTAGAATGAGAATCTTCGACAGAGATCGTTCCTTCAGTTTAGCAATCAATTAGATCCATACTGACTTAGCTTGAAGCATGGCTTGCCGTTTCGAGGCTCGATACTACTCTTGGGAACATTATTGATACATCGACTTTCAAGCATCTCGTAGTTGAGCGGTACTGCCGTCAACAGTACCAAGATGGAAAGGGACTGCTGAACATGGATAGAACGAGAGTCGAGCTCGCATGTCTCTCTTTTCCTGTTAGGAAAAAAAGCCGATATAAACTGCTCCATATTAGCGAATTGCCTCTGACTACTCTTCCCAGGCTGGTCAAACTATACTATAGGATTCCCATTCACTTAGTAAACTTATTGGACAGACGGGTCAACCACTTGACCGAGGAGAGTAAGGTTCGTCACCACAGTCCCGATAGAAGGTAGAGTTTAAAACAAACCGAAGACAAAGCAACGAATGAAAGGAAGGACGGCTCGCTTTACAACCAGGGCGGGTCTCGCTGCCGGATTAATGCGCAGGACGCACGATCTACAAACAACAATAGGGAGAGCCAACCAAGAACGAAAGAACCTGGAAACAAACCCGCGAGCGAATACCAAACAGAGTAAGAAGGAGGAAGGGCCGAAGGCGGCTTACTAAGCGAGAAGGCTCCAAGCAGCCTAATAACGCATTAGAAGGGAGCTTGCTGCTTTGCAACCTAAGCGGTATAGCTAAGCTTACTCATCAAGGGCCGATAGATAGAGCTGCTCTTGTTGCTAATGGAGAAAGATTGGAGTGAAGTTTAGTATGCTTTCTAAGATCAGAGGAGGAAAAGAATGAAGGTATGGGCGGGAAGGAGGAGGCAAGGCCCCCTCAATGTGTATTCGACTACTCATTACGGAACCACCGATTGATCCGATTATACTTCCCGCGGGGTAGCGCGGGGAACTTGCTGAATCAACTCCTTGGAATCGGAGGCCTGACTGAGGGTCAATCCTATGGTAACCCCAACCTAGGAATGCCTGTTTCACTTCCTTGACAGAGCCAACTGAGATGCTCTGTCTCGATGTTGACCTAACATGGATTGATTCTCAATTCTGAAGGGTCTCATCCTGATCTCGCAAAGGATCATCAATAGTTGTGTGTACTCGAGGACTCTTAGGGAAAGAAAAGCACTTTTTTCTCTCAGCAGTTAGACCGGCTATGGGTGGGTTGGTTATATACTGCGCCTTCCTTCTTCGAACCTTTTGGTATGTATTGCCCCCTAACTATAGATCAGATCCACCGGACCAGAAACTCAATTCCCCCTATACTGAGTCGTCGGACTTATCCACCTCAGGGATTCGTGGAATTTCCATTTTTGAATTGCGTTGGGGGAAATCTACCAAAGCTAGGCAGATAGATAGACTCCTTTCCCGCTGCTAAGGGAGAGCAAGAAACTAAATCAAATGATTGTTTTTTTTCACCAGCGCCCTTTTTTTGCGGGTACTAAGAGTCCTCTCACTACCAACCAGCAGACATCATCATCTGGCTGGGTCTTGCCGGTATCAACAACGAGAAAGAAGAACCAAATGGAAACAACAACTAACTATGACTCTTGGCCCAGACAACGTCCTAGGCGTAGGGGAGATCAAAACAAGAAGTCACGCCTAGACGACGACGCCTGTCCTGGGCTGCAGTAAGTAGATCGAGAGGTCGTTCCGCCCCTTGTCCCCGAAGATGGGTAATATGTTTTCATACAATGTTGCTCCAACTTTTTTTTTTCTAGAGGGCCTAGCTGGCGAGCGATCCCAGTCCGCAACAGAGAACAAGACAGCAAGCGATTTGGACTATGTTAATGATTTTGCTAGATCGGACCATAAAAAGGAATTGAGCAGGCATCCCTTGGTCCAATAGATATTTCCTTATGTATGATGGAACTTAGGTGCACTATTTGTTCTCTGCAAGGGGGACCAGCACGCACTATTTCCGCAGTCCAAAGAGAGAGTGGAACCCACACAAAGCGAGGACTTGAGTTCAGCTAGTTCTAGCTTAGAAGAGAAGGCTGGGAGAATGATGGTTGATGAAAGAAAGGGGTCCTGCCCCGGCTACTATTATGAATCTGGTATCGGGGTTTGGTTTCACCGAATGTGCAATCAAGCTCAGAGACAACAGCTCAGGGGTCATTCCAATGAAAGACGAATGGAGTGGTTGGTTCCGTTTTAGTTGGGGCATTCTAGGATCTTTTTCTAATGGGCTTTCGTCCCTTCGCCCTCATCTTACTCTCCTTGGAAGGATGAAGCAGCCGCTCTGCCGTCGGATCCGCTCCGCCGAGGTTTAGCTAGGGGCGAATGAGCCTTAAGTTCTAAAAAAATCTGAGCAGGAGGGCCCATTTGATCATTCCGACGGTACATCCCTTCCATGGGTAGCAAAAGTGGTGGGTTCAGGGCTACCAATTAGGGCATACAACAAGGCTTCCAGATTCCATTCACTGGGCAGGAGAAGGGAGAAGTTCTACTGGCTTTAGCTTATCACTAAGTGTAGAGCAAGCATGCTAATGCTTGCGGAGAGTGGGGTTTCGGGAATCCATCCCGTCTGTCTTGCGTGTGTTAGCTTCCATCTATGCCCCCCTCGAAGGAAGCGGATAACTTGGATAAGGAATCCTTACAACTATGGAACTTTTCATACGCATTTATTGACGGACCGGTAAACTAGACCCGAAAAACTCCTTTTTTTTTCACGAAAGACCCATCACAAAATTCTGGCGCAACGCTATGACGAGCGTTCTCACAGGCCGGCACCTCGATGCATCCGTCTCAAGAGTTGTACACCTTACATGTGCTTCACGCCACAATCTCTCACTTTCTGCTTCTCCATCTGTCTCCATCATATAATCGATCTCACCTCTCATGTCTGAGTGAAAAAACCATATTTGTTAGTATATATAAAGGCCGAGAGGACACGTTCCTCTCATGTCGAGATTAGTATTAGGGACCGGTTACTATACGTACATGCAGTGAGACAATCAATCTATGCTCTCATTCACATTTCATTCTAGCACTGACGACTCCAGCTCTATCTATCCCTAGAAGCAAATGGAGTAAGTCCGATGGAACACTCGGATTGGAAAATCGAATTATACTGATAGGCATGGATGAGAAAAAGCTTGGAAACTAGTTCAAATCGAACTCAAAAGCAACTAGGAAATCCAACTTCCATTGAAGCAGCTTCCCTGGAACTAGCTGCCATTGTATCGGTTGGTGCCATTTCTTCTCTTGGAGGCAGGGCAATAGATTAAGATTAGGCGGTAAGCGAAGGAACTGTAGGGCTTAGGGCTGCGGGTGAGCGCAATTTCAATAGGTCGAGGGGGAGGAAGAGAATAAAAAGCAGCTATTTTCACCTGGTGTCGTAATAACCACTGTTTTCGGGTTTGAAGGCATAAGCGCAGCAGAGATCTTCTTTAATTTAAGAAGAAGCCACCGTAAAGAAGAGGAAACAAGGCGTTTAAGGGACACTGACTCCCATTATTTTCTCCAGGCCTGCGCGTGCGTCAATGTAATCGTTGGTTCCTTATAGTTTAGCGCGTTGGACTCAAAATCCTTGCTGCGCTTGCTGTGGTTCGAATCCACCTCAGAACGAACAATGAATGAATGTGGGCGGTCAACCAGGTAAGCCTGTGCCCAGGAAAGAAAGGACTAGGGAGGGATTGAGAGAAGCTTTCACAGTGGAAAATGAAAAAAAGCATATCGTTCTTAGAAATTGTGGAATTTTACTCAGTTAGAGCTATGGTTTAGCATCAAGAGGAAAGTTTTGTAAAAGCAACAGGAAGAATTGCTCAGATACCCGTGAGCGAGGCTTACTTGGGTCGTGTTATAAATGCTCTGGCTAAACCTATTGATGGGAAAGGCAAAATTGTAGCTTCGGAATCTCGCTTAATTGAATCTCCTGCTCCGGGTAGAATTTCCAGGCGTTCTGTATATGAGCTCCTTCAAACAGGGCTTATTGCTATCGATTCGATGATCCCCATAGGGCGCGGTCAGCGAGAGTTCATTATTGGGGACAGACAAACTGGCAAAACAGCAGTAGCCACAGATACAATTCGAAAGACAAAAGGGAAAGATGTAAGAAGAACGAGAGCGAGCCTTCACGAAAGAAAATGCAAGTGAAAGAGAATTGTAGGCTTATTTCCTAAAAGCGGTGGTTCTCGCCTCCCTGTGCCCAAAGCGGGGTGGGCGACACCGCTGCGGTTCGAGTCTTTACCGATCGGGTAGATCCATATGTTCTGAGGGGGAGACGAGGTGTAGCGCAATCTGGCCAGCGCATCTGTTTTGGGTACAGAGGGCCATAGGTTCGAATCCTGTCACCTTGATGTGGTATTAACACAATGGGGCCGAAGTGCAAAGCCCCGTAGCCTATCCGTGGTCGGGAAGGCAGGCGAAAAGCGCGCACAAAAAAAAAGAAAAAAATCTTATTTGGCTTATTTTGGAATCCATTATCAGGCTTTTGGTATTCTATATCTATATAATATTAGATAGCTATTTCACAGGTTTTATTTACATACCTCAGTCATGTTATTTGTCTAGCCTTCAATCAGAATAGCCTCTCCACCGGTTCCGAAGATTCTTTCGGCATCAATGTGCTTTTGGAATCTTCCTATGAAACAAATAACATTATGGAACAGTTTAGGACAGAACAGGCCTCAGTAGAAAGCGAGCATTTTTCGCGTATAGCCAACCTTGAAGCCCAATTAGCGCACGGGCTGCCCCCTCAACTCAACCCTTACGAGTATGGTAACTTGGTCAGGGAGCATTTAGACGGTGCAGTTAGTATTGATGATTTCCCCCAAACTCGTTCTACCTTCAACAAGGTCATTGACAGGTAGAACCAATAAATGTCATACCTTGGACGTCTCGAAGGAGATATTGCCCATTGTACCAAATTGCGCTATTGGCGTCTCCGGTTGGCGCGTTTTTTGGTACAACGCGCCCACCTATTAAGAGCCTTATTGGGAGGCTACGGACGCCGTGAGTGGAGAACTAGAGATACTATGACCATGAAAAATATCTACCCGACAAGCAAACATAGCCTTATGAGGGACAGGCGACGTCACACTCAGTGATGTCTGAGCACGGATTGTGGTCGACCTTTTTGTAATCGTACCCAGAAGGAGGACTCCCGGGAAAATCTGCCACAAATATGAGCATATCCACGACACTCATCAAATATGTGCCCGACATCCCCAATTGTACCATCTTTGGGAGGCGTCGGACATGTGTACACCGCGATGGGGTTGTTTCCCATAGCGATGCCCCCAAACAAATTAGATCAAAATATTTAAACACGGAAATATACGAAATATTTGCAATATCATTCAAACTTTGCAGACACATTACAAATTTGAACGAAATTATAATTTGGGCGCCACATCTAACCCTAGCTACTCCTTCTCCTCCCCGTCGATGCCCTTGTCGCTACCACTGGCGTCCCTGCCCTCGTCGGTGGTCGACGCATCGTCGTTCTTCTTGTCAGCACGGCCGGCGGAGCATGGTGATGTCATACATATTGATGGACAACACGCCGTCCCCTGCGTATCGGAAGGTGAGAAGCCAACCCTACTCTAGCTGGTGCATACTGGTGAACCGCACCCACCCGTTCGCGATGAACATGTCCGCGCCATCCCCGAGCATGAACGCCTGAATGGGGCCATTGGTATAGTTCTCGTTTGCAGCCAGAAGGAGCGGGGATCGTGGCTTCCGAGCACCTCCGAGATTTTCCGTGGTAACCTCACTAGCCGGCCCAATGACTGGAAGAGGTGCACAAATAACTCGGGAAATGCAACTCTATCGTCGCCGGCTCGGCCACCTCGACCACCACGACCCACACGCCCACCACGACCACCCCGTGCACCACAGCCGCCGCGTGTGCCGCGCCCACCACGTATGCACCCCTTGGAACTCTCGCCATGGGGGATAAAAGAAGGAGACGCTGCAAGGGGATTTGGAAGAAGTGGTGGGGGCATAGATGATCCCCTCTCCGGGCGAGAGGGGATTTAATAGCACATGGCGGCATGGGGAAGTGTGTGTGTGTGTGGGGGGGGGGGGGGAGGGGTATCGGGGGAAGTGGCGGCCGAGGGGCGTCTCCTTGGTCTCCTGCATGTGTTGGGAATGCGCACGTTGCATCGAATAATGACATGCGTTGGGAAGGCGCGAGTCACCCTGCCTTCTGCTCGGGAGACGACGCGTCCTCTCGAGATAAGAGAAATGAAGCCACATGTGGCTCTTTTTAACCGCGCCCACCACGATGTTTGTACCGTACCTTTGCCCTACGCTCCAACTCCCTCGTCACCATGTCTGTTCTAGAGAAGAAGGCCGTGCTACCAGAGTAGGAGGAGAAGATCGTCATGCTGCCGGAGGAAGAGAAGAAGATGACCATGCTGCCAAAGCAGAACGAGGCGCCGCCGGACACGGAGGAGGACGAGGAGCTGCCGGAGTAGGGGGAGCACGAGGCGTTGCCGGATTACATTTCGTGGAAGCCTTGGCCCTGGGAGTCCCGTTTGACTGGTACAGACCCTAGGTGGTTTGCACCGTAATGGGCAATTCCGTCGCCTCATGCGTTGGCACTTATGGTTTGCCTGTTTTTCTCATAGGGCCGGACGATACCGGGTGCCGATGGCCGAATTTTTTCAGTCTGGAGTGTCCGTTTGATGATGGAGATGGAGATGCTCTCATACCGCAATTCAACGCTCGGCGGTTATACCGAGGCCCCACGTGTAAGCGAGGTAGCACTGAATTAGATTCGACTCCAGAGCTGTTCACCCCAAGAAGAGCTATTCTCCGAATATTCCGTATTTCCGTCCGTCAACTCGCCTTGAAACCGTATCTGCCACACCTGTGCTAGCCTATCTCGCAGGCGCGTGGGCCCTGTATTACATACTACTCCGTACTAGCAACGTAGTAGCCCACATGGCGGGCTACCCTCGTCTCGTGGGAGAATACTATTGGTGGGTGTCTTCGTTCCCCACTTCTCTACTCAAAAAGAAAAAAAAATCAGATAATACGTAATGGCGTGACGGAAAGAAAAAGCGGGAGCGAATATAGAGAGACGCAGAGCGCCGCGCCGTCATCTCCTCCCCTGTCTTCTCTGCTCCATCGGAACCGAGCTCACCTCGCTTCCCACCTGTTATTGGGGATCGCAGCGGAGGAAGAAGCAGCACTATGAGCCCTTCTGTCTGTAAGTCTCCCCCTCCTCTTCGATTCGCTGGTTCCTGCCCCCAATGCCTTTTCGCCTCACCGATCTATCGAACCTATCGAGTTATGTCAGTAAGCTGCAGTGGATGTTTTGTTGGACTCCCTCTCTTCCTCATGGACGATTCTGCTTTTTTTCTGGTCCAGTAACCTCGGTTGACCGCCGGTAGCTGCGGAGCGCCGATGTTCAGGGGTCAATTGACGCGATTCGTGATGCAGCAATTAGGCAATGGCCGTACTAGAATTGGGGTTGATGGCTACTAGCCGATGAAATTGCTCTGGGGTTGCTTATCTGTAGCTTGTCTGCGCGATTCTGTACAATTTCGCCCGTGTTAGTGTTTACTTTTCTTTTTGTGGTCGAGGGAATTATTGGTACTGGTTCCTTGTTAGGCGCGTTGCTATTTTTAGCTAGTTATATATATGGCCGTTCTGTGCTTTTCTACGATGCTACTATATGCTATTTGTAAAGAAAACGGTGGCTTGCTTGAGGAACTGGACCAAGATACCTTATGTATAC
Organism: Alopecurus myosuroides; assembly: GCA_028641055.1. Lineage (NCBI taxonomy): Eukaryota > Viridiplantae > Streptophyta > Magnoliopsida > Poales > Poaceae > Alopecurus > Alopecurus myosuroides. Next base: position 224,216,764 of record CM054058.1, on the reverse strand, counting down.
TGGGGTGAAGATAATAATAACTATAAAGAGAAAACTTTGGTCTCCGACTTTTCTTCATTTGATATGTTATACTATGCACAAATGCAAATTAAGCTCTGGAACCCACTGATCGACTCGCCCCCTCGATCCTGTGAATTATGGCTCTTAGTGAACTACAGTACACAATGCATACAGTGGCGGAGCTAGGATTAGTGTTGAGTGATGTCAAATGTCCAAAATGAGTGATATATGTGGCTACTGAGGTCATTATCTAATACTAGTAGGGTCAAAAGCTGTGTATGCATAGCTGCCATAATGGTGCTAACCAAATTTATGTGATATCGCTTGACATCATTAGCAACACACAGCTCCACCACTGCAATGCAAGGAAACTATGACAATTAAAAGATGAGGAATTCACTTATGACTTATTTTGAACATACTACTCCACAAGGAATCTTTTCCTTGTCTGTATCCATAATCCAAACGTGCATATTCTTTCACCAACATGTGCAGAAGTTGAAAACAAAGGAATGAGAGCAGCTAGATTACTTTCTTCCCCTGTCTCATGTATACTCAACTCTTCAGCATATAGCATCTGGCCTTTACATATTCTATCCATGTAACTCTAAATTAAATCCATACGTTTAGGTTAACAGATTTCCAATTATAAAGCATCTTCATGAGCGTGACCAACCAATGGCTTCCTTGTCTTCAAGTAGCTCTATAATGTTTTCAGCATTGCATGTGCACATGGCTAATTTTTTGAAAAAAATATTCAAAGGGCTCTTCGTGATAGTTATATTTGATTTTTTTTTTTTCCGGAGAAAACACAAAAGCTCCGTGTCTTGAAGCATTGGTAGAAGAAAAAAGAGTTTATGTACAATCCGGCAATGGCTACACCCTGGAAGACCAATGCAACACACTAAGTGCTATATCACTAGAGGAGTAGCGCCGCGAGATTCGTCGACCCTGCCATCGCCCACCCTGGACCTCAGCCTTGGTTGTGTCGAGCAGTCTGGCGACGTTTGGCTGCATGCTGTTGAACATGACCGCATTATGGTGCCTCCAGATCCACCACACTGTGAGCATAGTCACCAAGGATGTCCCATTGTCCCCTTTCGAGCCATTGTGGGCGATAGTTATATTTGTCCCTGATGGAATATCGTTGAAACATTTCTTTTTGACTTAGGATTAGTATATGTGTACACTAGAGATTTAAAGCAATGTCAAATTGTCCTCACAAATGAAACAATTAAACATGGCTACTATTAAAATTATGGAAAGAACTTTAGCTTTCATGATAATATAGTAACATGTGTTTCTATACTGCCTATAAAAGGTCACAATGAAATATAGTACCGGGGTAGTAGCCCACACCCTAACACCCAGAGTTCGAGTCCTGTCTGCGAATTCCTGAATTCTCACCAAGGAGTGCTTCTACCTTAATCCGCTGGACTGTTTATTTATTTATTTTTATTACAAAAGGTCACAATGAAATATTAACTTTGTTCATATTTTAAGATAGTATTGTATCTGCATTTGCAGTTTGCACATAAGCCTGCCCTGTATTTAATTTGTGATGTCATCCGTGGCAGGTCATATTCCTTTTCTTCTTCTGCTACTGTTACATATTGTCGTTGCTAGACCATTCTTTCCACTGCCAAGTAAGAATGTTAATGAGGAGAAGAAGCCTCTACAGACATTTCGACCATACAACATTGCTCACCGTGGCTCAAACGGGGAAATCCCTGAGGAAACAACTGCTGCTTACCTGGTACAGCTCAGAGAACTGCTATATCGTAAAAATTATTGATTTTCTGTATGGGATGTGCTACCTTCGTTAAGAGGATGAACCATTTGATGATTAGATTTCATTACACTGACCATTACAAATGCTACTAAATTCAATTCTGAAAGTTTTTATCATGCGATCTTTCACCATTGATAATTAGGTTAAGAGATTTTACAAAAAAAATATCTTTTTGCAGAGAGCTATTGAAGAAGGTGCAGATTTTATAGAGACAGACATCCTTGCTAGCAAAGATGGGGCATTGATCTGCTTTCATGATGTAACACTTGATGAAATAACTGATGTTTCCAGCCATAAGGAGTTTGCCAATCGAAGGAGAACCTACGAGGTGGAATGGCTAAATGTTACAGGATGGTTTGTAGGTATGTCTATTCAAACCAAACCTGATTTCCTCACACATTATTGTAAGTATTTGTAGGTATATATTTGCATCATCAACAGTAAGCAATAGGATGCAACAAAGTATCTCATCATAAATTCCTTGACTCAAAATTAGGAAGCTTTTACGATTGAAACTAGTTTGTGCATGATGTCCTAGTACCATCACCTGGTGCATTCTACCAGGATTAGTAATTTCTACTATAGTATTTTATGGAATGCCATGAGCTAATGAGCATCCGGTAGCAATTCTGACCATGGCCCACAAGCATAGAATGCATAAATCTCTATGGTTTGTAAAGTATGGCAAGATCATAGTGGTTGATCTATGCTGCTACAGAACTGACCTATCTGCATATTGCTATGATGGAACTAACGTGGATGGTAAACCTCTGAAACTGCTGGTTCTTGTTTTTTCAAACTATTAATTAGTTCTTCATATGTATGCAGTGGACTTCACACTTGAGGAACTCAAAACACTGAAATTGAAGCAGCGATACCCATTCAGAGATCAGCAATATAATGGTATGTGGATGTGTCCTTGAGCACTTTTTATTGTTTTTCTGTCCTCGATCACTGCAGAAGACATATCCCTCTATGGGTCATGCTTTACTTCCAAAGATCACTTTATGGACTTGTAAGATGGATCAATTTAGGGCATCGTAAAAAGAGACCAATTCATAAAAAGAGATCTGTATCAGGTGTAATTCATCCTTTCTCTGTTCAATAACCTGCCTTCCAGTTGCCACTACTAATACCTCAGAATATTGTATTCCTTCATTGGCTTATGCATTTTAGTCTTCTCCGAAAATATATTTATAAGTAGCATGATCTCATTTAGAGTTAATAGATAATTTTTCTCTTACCCAAGCTAACAAAATACATACATGAACTAATTTGGAAGATGAAATCTGATGGCATAGTTGCGAGTTAAGAATAATCATTTTTCCTATATGCAGGTAAATTTTCAATCATCACATTTGAAGAATTTATTTCAATTGCCTTAGATGCAAGCAGAACTGTTGGCATATATCCAGAGATTAAAGATCCAGTTCTTATCAACAAGCATGTAAGTCCCACTGTTCTCAAGAAGCACTAGGTACATCGAGGATGCAAATTCTCGAATTAAATATGTTCTGGCAAAAAATAGTCTTAGAAGGTAAACCAGAAATTGCTGCAAATTGATACAATACGGCATGACGGCTTTTGCAAGGTTCTTTTGACACATAGGTGTAGACAACATCGCAGCATCTGATATATTTTACCTAAAGTACTTCACCTTGACTTTGATGAGCCGAACAATGCAAGAACTTCAAATTTGTTCAGTACAATCTTAGGCGAATTTTCCAATTCCTGGAGTGCTGTAAGCAATGAGCTTGTATTCTACTCTTTGACAGGTAAAGTGGGCAGATGGAAAGACGTTTGAGGACAAATTTGTGGATATCTTACTACAGTATGGATATGGAGGACAATATATGTCTGAGAATTGGCTAAAACAGCCATTGTTTATACAATCCTTTGCTCCCACTTCCCTTGTACATATATCAAAATTGACAGACTCTCCTAAGGTCTTTCTGATCGATGATGTCACAATCAGAACACAAGACACAAATCAGGTATCCCGTGAAATATATCTTAAACATCAATTTTAGCTGTATGAAAGGAAAATAAATTTTATGCCTGAATGGATGAACTACATCTGAGCTTTTGGTGCTTCAGCAGAACTGTTTTACTGTATGGATATTGCTGATGCTATTTTTTTCCTTGCAGTCATACTGGGAGATCACTTCAGATGACTACCTTGCATATATTAGTAAATATGTTGTGGGCCTTGGTCCATGGAAAGATACTATTGTTCCAGCTGCAAATAACTATTTGATGGCACCGTCTGATCTTGTTGCAAGAGCACATGCTCATAATCTCCAGGTGTGATTTTTGTTTGTTTTCTTTACAAGTGTCTGGATTTACTACTTGCACGAACACTTGTAAAGTAATACATACAGGGTGTGCTAAAAAAATTATGCATACACCATTGTTCTTGTGAGCCCAACATAAATTCAGACCACCTTCATCACTTTTTTTGTTTAATATGTCTTTGGTCAGTCTGAAAGTCTGAACCACCAGAATAACCCAATGTAACCTCATGGTTGTCTTCTATTATATTGTCTCATAAGCATTAACTAATCAGTAACTCAATTTGTTGGAACAAAACACATGACCAAGCTGCCGATATCTCCATCAGGAAATCTCCTCCGTGCCCTGATCCTCACCATGCCATGTACTGAATTTGGATTGAACTAATCGTTGCAATCGAGTCTCAGAAGCTCAATTTTAATTATCATTAGGGCATTAACTCTGCTATATATGCTCTTGATTCCCGAAGGACCAAACTGTCACTTACGTTTTCCATGCCAGGGTAGTTTGTACCTGGACAGGTCTTAAACTGCATCCTGTTGTTTCTGCAGGTACACCCTTATACATACAGAAACGAGAATCAGTTCCTGCATTTCAACTTTCATCAGGATCCCTATGCCGAGTACAATTTCTGGATAAACACGGTGGGGGTTGATGGATTATTCACAGATTTCGCTGGAAGCGTACACCAGTACCAGGAGCTGATATCTCCGCACCCGAAGGACGCAACTGCGAACAAGCTCCTAGTAAAAATTTCTCAGATGATCGCAGCATACGAAGGCCTCTGAATAAGTTTGTGTTGCCGATAATCCTCCCATGTTCCTGCGATTGATGCGCAAGACCAAATGAGTCAGCATTTCGCGGTCCGTGGGGACCTTGGAAGGTCACAAATAGACATTGTTTTCTGGTGGTTTCGGAGTTCACACGAGTTTGTATATACCTCGCCATTAATCCCCTGAATCTCGAGGGAAAATTTTCTGTTATCACAATAATCATTTTTCTGGAAGGTATAACAGAAGGAATTTCTGTTATCACAATCTGTCAAGTTGGCGTGTCTATATGTAAAGTGGAATGCATTTATTAGAAAACAGTGTGCACAACTGACCTGCCGTTGGACTAAATAAGTGTCTCCATTCTGCAACTTGTGCCCGGTGGTGACTGATCAGTGATCACCTGATCTGGCAGGCGGCAGCCACAGCGTGTGGTGGTTGCGTTGTCCCTGTCACTTCCCATTGGGAAGGAACCGGTCTTCCTTCTCTCTTTTGGATAGATATTTTCTCACCAATCTTAATGCAGGGGGAAGATAAGCTGGAGGTAGACGACCGGCCAAACAAAATGTTTCAGGCCAGCCTTTGAAGGATAAAGATTTCAGGCCACACAGGAAGGATGGAGGCGGCGGCTCTGGCTCGGCTGCCGGAGTATGCCTCCGCCAGCGCGCTGCTCACCGGTAACGGCTACTCTTCTCAGTGCTCAGTACTCTACCCGTTTGCTAAAGAGAAAAAAATTGTAGCCTTTGCTTGAGGTAGGTAGCATAGCATCCCGATTTCTATCTATAGTTTAGGTTTCAAAGTTCAACGAGGTAATTATCCAGGAAAGAGGGCACGGGCTCTGGCTACTCAGGTGTCAAGGTTAGGTAGACTGGAGAAACAGAGTATTCTCCCTGTTCAAGTTGCACCGCACATGAAACACCCCATACCATATTTCTATAGTTCACTAGCAGACTGTGTAGGCACTGCTAAAACCAATCGGTGCTATACCATGACTCAGGGGTCAAGGTTAGGCTGGTGCCAATGCACCACCCACTCTCACGGGCTATAGCCCCGCCACGTCACCTTTTTTCACCACTCTCACGCCACTCTCACGGCACGGTGCTAGTGCACGGGCTATAGCCCGGGCTATAAGCTTCTCTCTGCCACATCAGGTTTTCTCTCTCCTCCACGTCAACACATTTTTTTGTGACGAAAACATTACAAATAATGCAAGGAAATAATTTTATTGAACTAAAATTGTTACCGATTACATACTAATTAATAAAATTGCATAATAAATTGTAAAAATTACATAAAAATTAAAAAATCTAATCCTCGTGCTCGTCCTCGTCGTCGTCATCCTCTTCCAGCCCTAGCTCTTTTTCCACTATCTGGATGGCCTTGGCATGTTTGCGCTTTTCAGCTTCGTTCATGCCGGCGGTTGAGCGGTCTTGCAATTTGTTATATTGCTTCAGTAGCTTAACCTTCAATAAACCTTTCCACATTTTCTTCATTCCGAAGGTTGCACTTGATGCCTCACTGGACGATTCCTTCTCCTTCTTCTTTCCCTTGCGAAACGCGGCCTTGGCCTTATCGCGGCCAGGAGGACGCGGCTCCTCCTCCGTCGCGTCGCTAGAGCTGTACTCACCTCCGACCCCCAGACGGGTTCTCTTGGAACTGGAGTCAGTCCCACTACCAGGACCATGCTGTGCTCTCCACTTCGCTTCCTTGCGAACAGCTTCCCACCACTTGAAGCGTTTGAAAGGCTGAGTCACTCTAGGGTCATTTGCGTACCTCGCCAGTGCCGCGTCCATGACCATTGCATCGTCTGCTCCACTCTGACGTACCGCTTCTTCTTGGATGTGGTATCCATTGAACAAGGACACCTCACGGTTGTAGACGTTCCAGTGATCCTTCAGTTGCTTCGCGGTCCTTTGGCGGGCAGGATCGGCGGTAGAGTTGAACGTCTTCGCTATCTGACCCCAAAAACTATCGCCGGTCTTGCTATTGCCATGGCGAGAGTCCTTGGAGTTGAAAATCCAAGCATTCACCTGCAACGAAATAGATATTGTCTTAGTGAAAAATCCAAACAAAAACCAACTCCGAAATAAACATGTGACGGGTAAGAAAAGTACCAGTTTTTCCTCGTCAAAACATTTCCACTCGAGCCTCTTTGGACGCTTTGGTACCAGTGTTTCCGCGGCATCGGACCCGTCGCTTGGAGCACTGCCTTCTGGAGCAGACGATAGAGGTGGTTGCTGATACGGAGGAGGTGGAGGTGGAGGTGGAGGTGGAGCGTATGAACCGTATGGATATGGAGGTGGAGCGTAAGAACTATATCCCGTATGAGGGTACGGAGGAAGTGGACTCCCGCTACCTGTAGGTGGAGGTGGTGGGGGGTAAGCATACGGAGGATGCTGGTACGAACCATATCCCGTAGGAAGCGGACCATATGGCCCCGGAGGTGGTGTGTTGGAGGGGTACAACACTCGGGGATGCGGCGAAGAACCGGCATTCGACCGACGATGTGTGGGAGAGACATCTTCTATGTGAGTAGGTTGTGACCCGTCGGACTGCAAGAGTTCCGTGAACGAGGTGATATCTGGAGTCCAACCCGACATGGCGGAGATGGTATGAGAGAAGAGAGAAAGAGAAGAGGGAAATGGTGTGAAGAGAAGGGATGGATATGGGGGGGGGGGGGGTATTTATAGGATTGGAGATGGAAAATTGGGTCAATTTTTTTTTCCAGCCAGCCACGCTCCCCCCAACGGCTAGCTGACGTGGACCAATGGGGGGGCGCCACGCCAGCTAGCCGTTGCGCAACGGCCACTGCAACGGCTAACTCGCTACCGCCCCTAGCTCTCGCCCCGCCACGGGCGGTAAGCCCCCTCCCGCCCCTCCCTATCGGCTGCGTTGGCACCAGCCTTAGATGATGAGTTTTTAAAGATTTTTTATAGGTATCTGGAGAGAGTAAAGTCTTTTTTTTTTTGACAACTTTGGAGAGAGTAAATCATTTGTATAGTCAACTGCTAAAACCAATCGGTGCTATTCCAACAGGTATCGTGGTAAGAATGTCTTGTGGTTACCGGCTACTCCTGCGTGTTTTCTACTAATAGATCATTATGTAACCTCTTGGCTATATGATAGCTAATCGCACACGTTCGATCGTCCTAAATCTTGTAGTCAATCTGTACAAAATTTGTCCATGCTAGCACAGAATTGCAGTTGCTTGGATGAGTTCGATGGGTACTGTGTTCTTTTTTACGGGTGAGGCGTTTTGGCTTCCGGGCGCATATGCACCGTATATTTAAAATACATTTTAAACGTATTTTAAAATGTCAAAAAAATTGTAAGAATATATTTGCACATAAATTTTTACGTCCTAAGTGTTCAGAAAGTCGTTTCACAAAAACTGACACTTCTTATGCCTTATATAAAATGGTCAAAATTTGGTGCTAAAATTAGCCTTTTCGCGAGATATTTTTGTCTTTTTTATACATGACATAAAAAATGCCTTTTTTGTGAAACAACTTTGCGCACGCATATTATGTTAAGATCTGTGTGTGATTTTTTTTCCAATTTCTTTTGACATTTCATAACATCTTTTTTATGCACCCGGGAGCGAAAAATAGGCTAGTATAATCTCGTCAGATAAGATAATATCTGCAGAATTTGACCAGTGTAGTACTGTATTTATTTCGCGCAAAACCCTTTTGACCAAAGAAATCCAGTTCCGTTGTGCACTCTAGCTTAGTCCGGGCATGACTAGCACCACCTCCCCAACTCTGCTGAGAAATAATCACGGAAACACGGCTCTCTCTAGACTTTAGTCAGGGACAGGGAAATATCAGGGAGAAAGCTTGCTACACCTTCCTACTTTCGTACGGGAACTTTGACACCCGGCGTGCAGCCGGCACACCCCTACCTTTGAATTGAACGAGAGCAACTTTCTTAGATCACACAATCATTTCATGGCAACGAGCCTCTCACGACAACTCGTCACGTCAAACGATCCCCGTTTTTCCACCATTATTCAGGCAGTGCAGCTTCGTGCGTTCTCTTTGAATTCTCCGGCGCACCCACCACACTACCGATCGGTTCGATCTCACTCTCATCCACATGTCCCCTCCATCGCAGGCAAGAGATGGCCGTCACGCCAGCGGGGATCGCGCAAGGCAACGATTTCATTTGCAGCAGCCTCTCCGCCGCCCGCCGGAGCCGCGAGCTTCTTCTCCACGACGAACATCATTCAACGACGGCCCGGAACAACAAAGGTCAGAGCTCCATCCATCGTGGAACGGTCAGATATCTGTACTACTTAATGTATTCAGTCACTCAGCCGGTCGTGGCCCAAAGTTTCTAACGCTAGCTGTAGTATTGCAGCGACGTAGGAGTAGTATTTTCTTTTCTTTTCTCGTGTTTGAATTCTGTTTGGGCAGTGCGCGGCACGGAGGAGACGGGCGGACATCCAGTCGGACATGTACGTGCTGCTGGAGCCCGGGATGGACGAGGAGTTCGTGTCCAAGGAGGAGCTGGAGGAGAGGCTGATGGGCTGGCTGGAGAGGTGGCCGGGCGGCGCGCTGCCGCCAGACCTCGCCAGGTTCGACACCCTCGACGACGCCGTCTCGTACCTCGTCCGGTCGGTGTGCGAGCTGGAGGTCGACGGCGAGGTGGGGTCCGTGCAGTGGTACCAGGTCCAGCTCGAATAGCTAGCTGCCAACACCTTACGTCGCGTCCACTGTACTGCAACTGCCTGCATGTGCACGGAAGTAGTTCCAGGGAACGAAAGTTTTGGCCCGAATATACTTATATTTCATCTTTCATTCTTTTGGTAGTTTGGCGCCCGGCCTATATATGAATAAATTGGACGGGAATTTTCGGAGAAACTGCGCCGTGTTTGAAGCAAGTCCTGAATAATGTGGCGTGCAAAGAATCCGCGGTCACGGAGCCGACGGCCATGGAGAAACATTGCTGTCGACGCCGACGGCCCGCACTCACAAATAAACAACGAGAACAGGCTACCGGTGGCCGGCAGTCAGCGGAAGCCAGTCCAGTACTCCAGTGCGAAAGCTCCCCTTCCTTCCTTGCTCCGCTTAATTTCCACAGGGTTAAAGAAAAGAAAGGCGTAGTTTTCGACGTCCGTCGGAACGGAACGGCATGGAACATGGATGGATGGATGGCCCTTCCGACGAGACGAGACGAGACGAGAGCGAGAGGGACAGAGAGACCCCCGGCGCCACGGCATCCGTTCCAATTCCATTCCACGGAGACCATTCTTCCGCGGTCTGTCTCGCTCCCCGTCGCCGTCCCCCTCCCCATCGGGTTGACTTGACTCCCCTTCAACCCCCACACACCACCCTTCCTCCCTCCCTTGGCCACTCCATTTCCGTCTTCCCTTTTCTTTTCTGCTCTCTCTCTCTCTCTCTCTCTCTCTCTCTCTCTCTCCAACCGATTCAGCAATCTTGGGTTGCGCCGGCGGACTGGTGCACGGCCGCCGGGGAAAGCAACGCAGCGGCTCGTCAGTGCCGGCGGTAAGTCCTCCTATCTATCCTTCTCAGGCTCTGTAAAGGGAGTTCTGCAAGCACCTTTTTTGTTTTGTTTCCTTTAGTTAGTTGATTTCTTCCGACTTAGAAACCTGGACTTGTTTCCGGATGATAGGGGCGAGCATCTGAACTGGTTATTTCAATGCATCCCTTGTCCGGTGTTAGATTTTCTTCTTCGGGTGGGGAAACTATTTGCAATAAATGTCAAGTGGCAACTTGTGGGGGACAACTTTGGCCTAATAAGTGGTAAATATAGAAGAACTTCTATAGTGACCCCAAAAATATGTTACGAGAACTGCTGCAACATTCATCTCTACTGGGATAAAGTGTTCTGAAAATAAGGAGGAATCATCTGTTTTTGTGCTTGCGGAATCACCTAACGAATCATTTAAAGCTCAAAGTTGATGAGCTATTTCTGTTTGGGAGCAACAAGTCACAACTTGTGCTCCTACTATTACCCTTTATGGCGTGTTATCTAATAAAATCTGACCTAGAAAGTATATGTATTCAAGTCTCCAACTTATTTTAGCAAGCGCAAATAAAGAGAATTGAGTGCAACGGTATAGGAGAAGAAAGATACAGTAATTGATTTTGTTAATGCTTCTCTTTATACCTTTAACCTAGAGGTTGCCCTGTTCTCTTGCTACCTTTACTAGTAACTGTGTTAGATTATCACTACCTTTTTTATTTGAAGATTTTCTGAATTTGGAGCTGGAGTTGATCTTTGTTGTAAACATGTGAAACAGGGAAAGGAGCCCCCGGCACACCTTCATTCAATAGGTCAATTAAAGAATCTACAAAATGATGGCTCCTGAGTTAGTTGAGCAATATACAAACATCAGCTTGGGAGAAGAAATACAGATCTGTGATTTCAGACTCGCGCTCAAGGTCTTGCGAAAGAAGATCCTTAGTTTGGATTTTCAGAACTCCTTACATGTTCACGATCCACAGAACTCTTTTCAGTACTTAGAAGTGATGTACAAATTACGGCAACTGTCTGAAAGGTTAGGTAATTTGGACCCTGGTGGAGAACCCAAAGAGCACAAGGAACTCACTGTGTATGCTGATGACCTTTTTGAAATGGCAATGGCGAGGCTTGAAGAGGAGTTTGTTTACCTTCTTACATACTACAAACAACCATTAGAACAGGAACTTCTCTCCTTCCGTTCGACAGAGGATGGCAGCACAGATGAATTTTCATGCAGCTCATTCAATGAGGAACAGAGTGAAGGGAGATCAACACAAACTGGTAGTAGCGGAGGATCTGAGTATATCGTGGCTGATTTGATTCAACCTGGTGCGCTCTCTGCTGTCAAGTCCATTGCGAACTTCATGTTCCTGAGTGACTACAGTAACGAGTGTTGCCAAGCATATATAAATGCACGACAAGGTGCAATCGATGAGTTTGTTGGGTCTCTCCATATCGACAAGCACAGTATAGAAGAACTTCTGAACACTAGATGGAACAAACTGAGCTCATCAATAAAGAGATGGAACCGGGCAATGAAGTCTTTTGTCCGAATGTACCTTGCAAGCGAGAGGCGCCTTAGCAGTCTTGTCTTTGGCGAGCTTTCAGAATCAACTGTAGACTTGTGCTTCTATGAGATCTCATTTAGCTCGGTCATGCAGCTCCTGAGCTTTTATGAATCTGTAGCAATTGGAGATCCTAAACCAGAAAAGCTTTTCCGTATTCTTGACATGTATGAAGTCCTAGACGATCTGCTCCCTGAAGCAGAATTCTTGTTTCAGGCAGGGGGCAGTGATATGGTTTTAACCGAGTATAATGAAGTCCTACTCCAATTGGGAGAATCAGCGAGGAAAATATTTGCAGAATTCAAGTATGCCATCCAATCCTACACGTCATCCAGTGCAGTTCCTAGTGGTGCGGGTGCATCCCTTACAAAGTATGTTATGAATTATATAAAGGCTGTCACAGTTTACAGCAAAACTCTTGATTCACTTCTCAAGGACACAGATCAAGGACATCATCATTTTTCTGCTGACACTCAGTCCACGCCAAATTCAAGCCCTCATTTCACAGTTACAGCATTACATCTGCAGTCTGTTGCTGCAGCTTTAGAAGCGAATCTTGAAGCTGGGTCTAGATTGTACAGAGATGGTCGATTACGGAACATATTTATGATGAACAATATCTGCTACATGGTCCAGAAAGTGAAGAACTCGGATCTCAAAAGCTTTCTTGGTGATGACTGGATCCGGATGCACAATCGAATGTTTCAGCATCAAGCAACACACTATGAGCGGGCATCGTGGAGTCACGTCCTTTCTTACCTCAGTGATGATGGCTTATGTGCTGCTGGAGGTGCCGCTTCTCGTAAAACCATTAGGGAAAAGTTCAAGAATTTCAACCTGTCCTTCGAAGACGTTTATCGAGTTCAGACAGCATGGTCTGTCCCAGATGACCAACTCCGTGAAGATGTCAGGATATCCATATCACTGAAAGTTATCCAGGCTTATAGAACATTCATGGGAAGGTACTCTTCCTTCCTTGATGGCACGAAGCAGAGAGATCGTTACATAAAGTACAGGCCTGAGGATTTGGAGGAACTTTTACTGGATCTGTTTGAAGGAACTCAAAAATCATTGCAGCATCCCTGCCGAGCTTGAGGCTTAAAAGCACATTCATTCTTCGAGAGATGTCACGCTGGCTGTAATTTTTTTTTTTGTACCAGTTTATTTAAAATGGTATGGTTTAGTTATTGTATTGATGTCCACTCTCAAAAGAACATAAAAATTGATGCTTTGTACTAGTATATGGTTTAGTTATTCTTCATGGCGGCTATGGTTCCTACAGCTGGCGGTTGCTTTCCAGGTGGTGTGGCACATTGGCGCTGCTAACCTCCGGATTAGGTTGGGCGGGATCAGTACATATACATGTGCGGCAACTACCAGAAGCGGGGATGTGGCAGTCTTCAACATGCTTCTAACCAATTCTCCTTTGGTGCGAAAAACACACAATGTCACATTTGATTTTGGGGCATTTTGAAGAGGCACTTTTGAAAAGTGCATATAAAAATTATTTTTAGGAGCACTTTTAATTAGTGCCTGCAAAAATCGGTTTTTAAGGGTGTGTATTGAAAATGCCTGTCAAAATACGATTACATGGGGCACTTTTCGAAAGTGCATGCAAAAATACGAATTTTAGAGGCATTTTGGAAAGTGCCCGCAATAATCCTTGCAAGAGAGCCGTAAGATCGGTATCCGAAGCTTCAGCTGCACCCTTAGAGCATCTCGACTCGCCGCCCCCAAAGCCCCTAGCCTTATGAGGCTTGTCCGCCCGAAAACGGCGCCCACTCGCGCGCCACATAGTCTGGTTTCGTCCGGGGCACAACCGTTATTTTGTGTGGGGCTACTGGGCCACCTCCTGCCCCGTGAGGGGCGCTTCGCTAGCGTCGGACGAAACGTCGTCCGCGGGCCCGACCTGTCATTGGCACAACAAAGGTCCACTAAAATCCCTCCCCACCACCCCGTAGTTCATTTGTACGCCTCCCACGACAGCTATTTGGGTTGCCTCCCACCTCCCGCGTAGGCGGGCGGCAAAACTATGCTACGATCGGCCCTCCTCCGCCCTCTACCCCCTCCCGCCACGACGGAGCTCGACGAATCACTTGGAAAAGCCCACGACGTCCTCGCCCCCACCTTGCACCCAAGGTGTTCGTCCGATTGACCGGTAGGCGCCATTTTTTTTAATTTCTACTGGCGCTGGCGATCGGTTCTTGATTGCATCATATTTTTGTTCCAACAGATGGACATCAACGATGAGATGATGGCACACTTGATCATGGAAGAAGAACCTCACATCAACGTTGAGGAAGATGAAAACTTGACAATTCTTGCTTGTCTTGCACAGATTCAAGCCTCGGTACAAGAGAGTACGAGAAATGATGTCGACCGTGCACTTAGAGTGATCCAACATAGATTTACTATTGTACGGTACCCTGACGATGAGGATATAATAGGGGTACATGATGCTTATACATGCTTGAGCTGCAAGAAAATATTGAGCCTCACTGAAGTTCATTATAAGGTGAATTCTTTCCTAGTAATAAATATTATTTGTGTTTATAAGAATGTTATACTACCTAAGCCTATGCATTATGTATTAGCAGGGTTATTGATAACACAAACACGGATGGAGGAGGACCTCAAGGCATGCTGAAAAACAACAAGTACCTGCTGGAAAACAACCATTACAAGATGGAAAACAAACATGTCATGCTAAAAAACAAGCTGGAACACCCGGAAAACAACAAGTCTAAGATGAAAAACAAAGAGAGAAGCATGGGGAAATATTCCAGCGCATAGAAGGATGAAGCGGAAGCACTCAATAGTTATTTCGTGTTCCACTTACGTTTTTACTAGGGACACGCGAGTCCAATGGGCTGAACCCATGTTGGATTCGGTTTGTAATGTCTTGGTTGCACCAAACCGAGTAGGAATAGGTTAGGGAGCTCACTGAGGCTGGTTGTGGCCGCACCCCCTCTCTTGGCTGCACCCCCTCCTTCATATATACCTAGGCCATGAAATTAGAAAGGTAGATTAAGTTAAAGTTAGAACCCTAGATTTCCATACTTGAACCATGTTTATCTGAAATTTATGCCCACCAATTCGGTGGTGTTACCTCTTACAAATTATGCGTGTTATCTGTTGTTCCACTAGGAATAAGACGGTACAAGACCACTCATAGTTTTTTTATTACGTTGTGCAAGTGTGTGGAGTTGAGAATATCCAAAGGGATTGAGAGCTGTTGCATTGGCATCAGGGTTCATCCAGGAGAGTTTTCAGTGAGACATAAGTTATCATACCAAAGTTATCGAGAGTTCATCGAGAAGATCGGGCCACCCCTTATCATCTTGGTATCGGATTTACATGTTGCCTCAGTGAGTTGTTTTTCCCCCTTTAGATTCGAGTGTTTTTCATCCTATACATAAAAAGCCCCACAAAAATAGTGTTTAGATCATTGTCATAGCTTAGATCATCGCCAATTTGCAATCCCTAGTTGTTGTTTGTGTTGATTTTTGCATCCCAGTTTTTCCGTTTGTGTCTTCGTGTCCAGGTTTAGGATTCTTGTTCGAGTCCTTGTTTTCTATTCATTCGGTGTCTAACAGAAAATTCCCACAAAAGTAGTTGCTTTTGGATCCAATCTTGCTCGGGAAAATAACCCTAAAAACTTGCAGTGTGAGTTGGTTTTCGTTTCCTACCCGAGGTCAAATTTACATCCAATCCGAGTACTACAAGAATTTCCTCACGGGCATTGATTTGTCTTAAGTTTTCTGCCATGGATTATTGCTTCTTGTTTGCTTCAGAATCCATTGGCTGCCACCAAAAGTATCACAAAGTCTGGCCGTGATTTCCTGGTTCTAATCGGATTCAAACCCGAGCTCCGTCACGGCACAAATTGTGCTCATTTTTTTCCCGCGCGATCACGCCCTAGTTCCACTCGGAATTGACCTCTGTCGTGGCACCGATTTGCTGATTTCTCTGCCGCACCCGCAAGCACACTATAATAAACCTGCGCGCGTTTCTTCTACCCGGCACAAAAACGGCTAATTTCGCTGCCGCGACGGCACAAATTTCATGGTTTTCCTGCCGTGAGTTCTAATAGTTTTCGTGTATGTTTCTTTGCCAATTTCATAGAATTTTCACTCCGTATCCTTGTGACTCATAGACACGGCCTTCCTAAATATATTTTTAGGAGCTTACCCATTCAAGACTAGCTCAGTTTTGTGCTCACGGGCTGCTCAGTTGATTGTTTCATCATGTTGTTTTCTAAAAACAATTGCTCCATGGTGCGACATATTGTGCCCGAAAAGAGAACAGAGAAAAAAACAGATTGAACAATTTTGCCCAAAAGAGTAAAAAAATCGAAGAGAAAAAAACAGAAAAAAGAGAAAAGGAGGTATGAAAAGTATTGACCATTGCCACAAGTTTGGAGCTGTTTTACATGTTGTTTGCACTACTTCTTTGAGCAATCTTGTGCCTGTTTCTAAGAGTTGTAGCTAGTTTCTTTTCAGTGGATTGCAACACGAGCTATACTCTGGCCATACATCATAATTTTCTGCTCATCCCTATAGTTGCATTGCCCCATTTGTCTCCACGTGTGTGTTTCTGCTTTTTATATCACATTGGACAACAAATAGGAGCTGTTATTTTGGTGTTGTTAGGTATCAAAACCAAGACCCACCATATCCCTTGTTTGTATCGTGATAGCTAAAATCCGTACACATGTTACTACTACTTGTTGGTGAGTGTTTTCTATTCACTTTGGAACGGTAAGATACACCATTATTTGCTGTTTTGAGTGAGTTATGAGAGTGCCACCATATACGTACTGCCATATATTTATATGTACTAACAATGGTTGATCCTTTCATGGAGAAGCCATTACTATCTTTTTCTTGGTGCAATAATACATTCTCGGAGGAGGATTCTAGTGGGATACCTGTGCCAGGCTTGTTCCACTTCATCACGCACATCAAAGGTAGCCATGCTACTATTACCATTGATAAGGGTACTACATATAACTTTGTTAGTATTGACGTTGTTGAGAAATTTCAATTGAAAACATATCGATCGGATCCATATATGTTACATACTAATGATGTTGCACTTCACATTACTCTACTTACTTTTGTTCCGTTAACCATTATTGGTCGTACAGAGCAAATTCATTGTAATGTGATTCCTAGAGTGTTTATCTATTTTCATCTTTTGTTAATACACAATGGAACTACAAATTTAGGTTTGATTTTGATAGATATTATTTTGATATAAAATTCCTTTGTAATCATAAGATACATCGGTTTAAACATGCAACACTTGCAAAATTTCAGGAGGTTATACGTCAACCCTTATGTTATCCTCAAATCCTTGAAATACAAAAACTTGAGCGTATGGTCATGGGAATTGTAGAAGTTCAGGAGACATGTGACGTTGTTTCTACTAATGTAATCATTTCTACTCCTAGTGTTGTTTCTTGTGATGTGCATGTTGCTTTTGAAGAAAGGGAGCCTATAGTACAACCTGCACCGCCACCACATACATTGGAGGAACATGACATTGTGCCTAGTGTTGTTTCTTGTGATATGCAGGTTACTTTTGAAGAAAGGGAGCCTTCCCTAGTACTACCTGCATCACCACTTGAGATAGATGAATCGGTGCCTACTAAATCCGAGGAGGATGTCATTGATATTGGTGTTGATTTCGAGTTGCCACTTGCAAGTGCTGAATTTTGTGAGTATACTAATTTGCTAGTTGATTCTTGTGAGTTGACAAGCACATATAGTTCACCACCATGTGATAATTTGAAGATTTTGAATTTTGAGCATTTGGTTTTGATTGCACATAAAGAAGTTCTTGCTAAAATATCACATGTTAATATTGTGTATTCCATCATGTTAAATGAACCAATTACTGTACAATGTGCTATGAATAGAATTTTTGAAATTTCATATGTCAATTCTAGCACCTATGCTCCTTGTTTCACTTTTAATTTGTCTGGTGACTATAACATGAATGAAAATTTTATGGTGGATCAAATATGTGTTACTTGTGATAAAATTGCTGAATTGAACATTGTGTTACCTCAGTTGGATTGTTTAGAATTTTGTAAATCTGAGCATGCTTCTACACATATGTTTGGTTTGCCACAAAACTTGATAAATACATATGCTACTGATTTGTACTTCACTTATATCTTCAAATTGAGTTGCAACCTTAAATAATGAAAATTGTAAACATGTTAACACACTTGAGTGTACTACTACCACTAAATTTGATCATAGATCTTCCGTGAAAACACATGATTGGATACTAAACAATAAGAACTTATACATAGATGTTTCTCCTTATGATCATGATTATATGAGCTTCAATTATACTTGCAATTGTGATTGCTATTTGTTTTCATATGACAATTTTGTGCTAAATACATGCAAATTTCGTTGCTTCATGTCATAGGAGAATTTTTATCATGTCTACAAAACTGATGCACCCCATTATAATACATCTATTGTGCATACACGTTGTTCTTTTTGTTTCTTCCATGTTCATCTTACCACAAGCTAGGGACGTCTTCTCTTGAAGAAAGGGAGGATGATTAGGATATAATAGGGATACATGATGCTTATACATGCTTGAGCTGGAAAGAAATGTTGAGTCTCACTGATGTTCATTATAAGGTGAATTCTTTCCTAGTAATAAATATTTTTTGTGGTTATAAGAATGTTATACTACCTAAGCCTATGCATTATGTATTAGCAGGGTTATTGATAACACAAACATGGATGGAGGAGGACCTCAAGGCATGCTGAAAAACAACAAGTACCTGCTGGAAAATAACCATTACAAGATGGAAAACAAACATGTCATGCTGGAAAACAAGCTGGAACACCTTGAAAACAACAAGTCTAAGGTGGAAAACAAAGAGAGAAGCATGGGGAAATATTCCAACACATAGGAGGACGAAGTGGAAGCACTCAATAGTTATTTCGTGTTCCACTTATGTTTTTACTAGGGACCTGCTAGTCCAATGGGCTGAACCCATATTGGGTTCTGTTTGTAATGTCTTGATTGCACCAAACCAAGTAGGAATTGGTTAGGGGGCGCATTGAGGCTGGTTGTGGCCGCACCCCCTCCTTCATATATACCTAGGCCATGAAATTAGAAAGGTAGATTAAGTTAAAGTTAGAACCCTAGATTTCCAGACTTGAGCCATGTTCATCTGAAATTTATCCCCACCAATTTGATGGTGTTACCCCTTGCAAATTATGCGTGTTATCCATTATTCCACTAGGTATAAGAGGGTATAGGACCACTCATAGTATTTGATTACGTTGTGCAAGTGTATGGAGTTGAGAATATCCTAAGGGATTGAGAGCTATTGCATTGGCATCATGTTCATCCAGGAGAGTTTTCAGTGAGACACAAGTTATCATACCATAGTTATCGAGAGTTCATCGAGACTATCACATGCTCTAACATGATCGACCGAGAAGATGGGGGAGGTCATGAATTTACGTGGGATCATGCAGAAAATGATGATTGAGGAAGAGCGTGCAAATTCAGTGCACGATTCTCTGCCATATGAGTTCCAGGGTCCTTTATCTAATGTTGATCATAATGTGCGAGCAGATTGGACTGATTTTATCGTCATGCATATGGATATATGAGATGAACTTGTTCATGACCAACTCCAACGTGATATAGTGGATCATTTTTGAGGCACAAAGGATTGGCCGCAACATAGTTGAACTCCAATCTATTTTAATCGTTTGAATAATTTTATTTTTAGTTTTAGCTATGTATGAAACTATATTCTATCGGTGGGAAATCCAAAACAATTTTTATTTGTATCTATACAACATGTTTGAAAATGCAAAAAAAAAATGCTATGGGTAGTACGTTTGGGATGGCGAGTGGGAAGAGGCAATGTCCATATGCGCCATATCGCCTAGACGTCCCCCATAATGCTAGTTCCGGCGCTAATCCAAGCAGTATGTGGGGCGCCGGGTGGAGAAGCTATTAGCGCTAGACGGCGCCTGCATTGAACCGCATGAAGGCCCAACTTGTTCCGGTCCAAAAGAAAATAGAAATTACTAAAAAAGGGAAACCTTTACGAAGCTCCAAGTCGCACGCTATTATCGCGCTAAGTGTCACGTTTTCCCTTCTTGTGCATTTTCTGCGCGGCAAGTCTCGACTCCTCCTTCAATGTGGTCTCATGTGGGTGTCTGCACGCGTGAAAAGTGTCAGAACGAGATAATTTTAGTGAGATTTATTTTTCGGAAGCAGAGCGGGAGGATAGAGGTGTACGTGCATTTATTTTCGAGATTGAAAATTTAAAAATGAAATATCTTAAAATCTGTTTGTCCAAATACGAACCGTTTTCACTTTTGAGATCCTTGCGCCGAGATAATCAAAACAAGATCTCATGTTAATCAGAAGAAATAAAAATCCCGAAGGTATTTTATAGAATTTAATGGCTATCTTAACGGAATGACTAACATGCAAAGTTTTCTCAACTTTTTGACTTATAGTTAGCATTATTTTTTGACTTAGTGACCAATCTGCTCATTGGTGGAAACTTGATAGACCACATGGGACTTTTACTCTAGATGAAATTGAGCCAGTACCATATATGGCATCTTTAAAATAGCTGCGATTGGCCTATATGAGGTCATTATTGACACTTCTGGGATGCTCACCGAGCGGATTACCCATAAGAAGCTTGTGACAAGTGGCATCAAGATTCTTGTGTTTAATGCGGCAAGACATATGCTTGCCGAAGTACATTTCGGTTCTGTTGTTACCTATGTATTCAAGTTCTTAATTTACCCGGGTTATTTAGATGCTCCAGTGTTAGTTGTATGCCATTTATGCACTATATTTATACTGTTAGTATTCTGGAAAGGATAACATTGAGTCCTTACCCATGGGAGACATGAATTTATATCAGTGTAAACCTCTGATATTGCTATGCAAACAACCTTATCACATTTGTATTATTTAACTTTCAAGAAGTTATGCAACAATGTTTGTATCTGTATCGTTATTCATTAGAAAACACATGTACCATTATAATGTAGAGTCAAATGTCTTCTGTTCTCCCGTTGTTGTCAACATAACACTGAACAATCATGTTATACCATAGTTGCAGTATGAGTGTGTCTACCCCCAGGGAATAGTGCATATAGATACAGAACCTGGAAACCTGCCCTTTTCTCATGACCAGACAGATGAATATCTTAGTGACTTCAACTTTTGAAATGTTATTGTGCGGACTTATCTCCCAACATTTTTTGCGGAAGTACTTATCTTCCAACTTGATGCTTGTTTTATTATTTTCTTTGATGATTTCCTTTCTGTAGTACTATATGAAATTGAGCCAGTACCATATATGACATCTCCATAATACATGAAATTGGCCGATGAGGTGGTGATTGACACTTCTGGGATGCTCAAGGAAGCAGATTAAACATTAGAAGCTTGTGACAAGGGCTATTGTCAGGGATATCCAGAATGGGATATCTCTCGGTATTCAGAAACCGGACCAAAGGGGAGGCCCAAGACAAATAGCAGGAGGTTGTATGGATGACCCAATGGTGCGAAGCGCAGGACTACATCCAGGACGGTGGCCACAAGCCCATTCGGGTTAAGCAGAACCCGGATGACCATAGATTATAGGTTTAGCCGTTTAGATAGATGAATATCTCCTGTAAGCCTCGATCTGACTATCTATATGAAGCCGGACGAGATAAACCCTAGGGAATACTGAATCGAGCCTAGGTACTTGTAACCTGTGTTCAGCAATCTGCCACCATAGTTGATCTGGCAGGAAGTAGGGAGCCATCTGGCTAACCTGAACCTGGGTAAACCACCGTGTCCTCGTCCAAAGCATTTCCCCGTGTTCTACCTTCAGGATATGACATCCCCATCTGGGAAACCATGTCCGGGAACACGGCATTTGGCGCCTACCGTGGGGCCAACGATGTCCGGGGTGACCTTCCGGGCAGGGCTGCTGGGAGGCATAGACGACACGATTGCCGTAGGCACCGCCATCCCGTGATAATATGAGGCCACATAGTCAACGGCGATACGGTAACTCCGGCGCACAACCACCTCGTATGCTCCTATGTCGTCCCGATCAGCTCCTTCAACATCTTTGTAGGGATAACGGTGGAGGCAATGGGATTCCTGGGAGGGAGCAAGTTTTTTCCTCCCACCCACCACCCAATCGGCAAAGATAATTTAAAAACACATTTCCCTAATAGATCTATAGCTAAGCCTTTTATAGAAGTTCCAGCAAGTAGATCTATATGTGTTGTCATGGTGCAAGCAGAGCCCTCAAAAGAAGGCTCTGAACTTGAGTCCATACTTGCTGCCATTGACGGCAAGGACAACTCGGAAGCCAGAACTGATTCCAATGACGATGGTACAGGCTTTGCTGAAAAAGTCCGGAAAGCCACTAGATGCTCAAATAGCATCTGCATGGCGGTGCGGGCTAAGCCAACAGATAAGGATGAACATACACCCTCCAAGGAGGAGCAAGCCCTCGGAAGCCAGCAGCCGCGTTCTCGGACGGCAAAAAGGAAGATCCCCCCTCAATGGAAGCACAATTCAAGAAGACGAAGTCCAAATCACTGCCTCCACCACCCTAGAAGGTTGAACCACCGAAGTGGAAGTCGCCAGTAAATCCTATAAAGCTGGATATGCACGATAAGGCGATCAAAGAAGGTGGCCCTAGTGGATCGAAGGAGGATGATGGGAACAAAAAAATCCCCACCGGCCCGGGAAACCCTAGGAGAGGTAGATGAGTAGGAATTACTCAGAACATTGGTGGACCCAAGCGTGCCCCCAGAATTCCTAGAAGCCAAACGCCAACTGCTTCTTAAACAAACTAACTATCTGGAAAATAAGCGCAAGGAACTGAAAAACGCGCAATCCGCTATTGAGGAGACAAAAGATTCTGTGGAAGAATACGAGAGACAAGTCACGTGCTCTGCTCTCAAGAAAAAACGCGGCAAGGAAAATCCTGACAAAGAAAACCTAGCTCATCGTCGGATACTAGCCACTGTTTGGACGAAGGAAGCAACCCGCAAAAACAAAAAAGGGAACCCGTATATGGAACTCCGGCGGTGATCACGGCAGCAACGTATGAAATCTTAAATGATGACCGCTACCCGCTGGAGGAGAAGCTAAAATTTTCGAACGTGCTGCTACATAAGGCAATGGTCCATGAGCAGAACAGTGAAACACGTTCGGGAAAGCTCTTTGATGACTCCCAGCTATGCAGAACCCATACATCAATCGTCGTTCCGAGTGCTACCAAAGCCCCTAAATATGCGGCTAATGGGAAAAGGGAAGATGAAGTGTCAAAGACGGGGTCAAGCCACAGAAAGCATGAGGGAGGCAGCGGGAAAAAGACCCAGCCCCTCATAAGGAGGAAATTTCCCGCCAGGATAGGGACAAGGGAATACCTCACCAATCCCGCGCCGCCAAAAACACGGATTATGAGCGCCCCCAATGGAGGACACAGAAGATCAGCCAATAACCACAGACAAGAGCGCTCGCGATTGCCACAACGCGACAATGGCGGAAGGCAGAGAAACAGAGCGCCCTCAGATCGTAGAATGCTCATGCTGGAAAGGCGAACGGTGAACCCCGGCGCGAGCACTCGAGAAACAGTGGCTCACTCCACTCTAGATCCGTGCTTTGTGATGCTCGAGAAACGCTGGACACGATCAAAGCGACCAAATATGCAAACCACCTAGGGCCAAAGTGTTTTGGAGAAAAGATCCGGCATTTAGATATCCTAGTGGGATTCTCTAAAGTGAGAACAACGCATGAGCGTTATGACAGATCCACTAGCCCGAACACATGGTTGTCGGACAATCACATGGCTGTGAAAATCAAAGGTGGATCGAACCTGGAAGCGGTGTGTTTCTTGCCTTTGATGCTAGTCTAAGGAGCAAGAACGTGGATTGAAAGCCTTCCGCTAAAATCAATAAACAACTGGGAGGATATGGCACGGGTATTCACCTAGAATTTTTGGGACACATATAAATGCCCCAAGAGCATAAATGAGTTGTAAAGTTGCGTCCAATATGACAAGGAAACCAACATGTATTACATCTCAAGATAGACCGCGCTGAAGAATAGCTGCAAGGGGTTAAGTGACCTCCAAGAAATGCATGTCTTTGTCAATGGGCTAAGGAATGGGTTAGTCAAGCTCATGATAACATCAGCTGACCACCTAGACCTCGAATCCATGTTGACAACCGCCAACAAGTACGCATCAGACGATTTGAATGGTGGAAAATTTGACCAATACAACAATAGGCGAAGGTGATGAGGACGTGATCACACGCTCGTTGGGAGACCCCAAGCGGAAGGTATGATGCAGTTTTGAGTAAGTTTTACCCTAGTAGAGAACCAGGGTTATAAAACCAGTAGGACTTCGTAGCATTGAAAAAGGTTGCTTTATGAACGGCGCCTGAAAGGTACTGGTGTGTAGTTGATAAAGCTTGGAACCTACACAGAAACACAAAATCTCTCTTGCCCCAACTTTCCGGAAGGTTGTCAACCTTACGGTCTTGCTGAAAATAGGAGAATTAAACGTATAGAGTCTTAGAAAACAATAAAAGTAAAAAATAGAACAATAAGTAAGCAATGATGAAAATTTCTTAAAGGAATGTTTGCAAGATGAGGAAAATAGGACTGGGGGCCATAGGTTCACTTGTGGTGTATTGATGTCTACGCACGCTTCCATTCTTGTAGACAGTGTTGGGCCTCCAAGTGCAGAGGTTTGTAGAACATAAGCAAGTTTCCCTTAAGTGGATCACCCAAGGTTTGTCAAACTCAGGGATGTAGAGGTCAAAGATATCCCTCTCAAGCAACCCTGCAATTAAGATACAAGAAGTCTCTTGTGTACCCAACACACCCAATATACTTGTCAGATATATAGGTGCACTAGTTCGGCGGAGAGATAGTGAAATGCAAGTAATATGGATGGTTATAAGTAATAATAGCAATCTGAAATAAATATGGCAGCAAGCAAACATGTAGCAGAACAGTCGGAAAACGGTGTATCAATGCTTGGAAACAATGCCTAGGGATCCTACTTTCACAAGTGGACACTCTCAACAATGATCACATAATTGAATGCATAAATATCTCTCTTCACTATGCCACTCCGAACCACTCTCCGGTCGAATAACAAACACCACTTGATTGCGTAGGGCTGTAACAACACTCCTCAAGTTTGTATTCCCATGTCTAGTTAACCCCACGTTGTCACTATGAGCGCCCTAGAAGGTACTAAGAAAACTCCACAATTTCATAGGGTCATCCAACACAAGATATAAATATCATGCTAAACCACACGGTGCACACACTGTCACCTTTACACCGTGATCAAAGTGTTTACGGAGATCTCATAACAAAACCACTTGAGTAGCATAATACATGAGGATAAACATCTACTAATTCAACTAGATACAAAGCTCATGATCACATAAAGATCACACCATGGGAGAGAGAGATGAACCACATTGCTACCGGTAGAGCCCTCAGCCTCGGGGGAGAACTACTCCCTCCTCATCATAGGAGACAACAACGGCGATGGAGATGGCGGTGGAGTCAATGGAGATGGCTTCCAGGGGCACTTCCCCGTCCCGGCAGGGTGCCAGAACAGAGATATGTCCCCCGAAATTTGTCGGCGGTGGCGGCGGAGCTACGGATGTATTTTGTGGAAAAGGTCGATTCTTTTAGGGTTTATGCATCGGGGAGTATATGTAGGCGAAAGGGCGATGCCGGGGGGTGGCCAGGGGCCCCACACCACCAGGTGGCGCGGCCAGGGGGACCCGCGCCACCCTATGGTGTGGTCACCCTTTGCCCCCCTCCGGGGCTCTTCGGGACTTCTGGATGCTTCCGGGGAAAATAGGAACTTCGGGATTCGTGGGGTCCAATTCCGAGAATATTTCCAGAACAACTTTTCTGAAATAAAAAACAGCAGAAAACAGGGAACTGGCTCTATGGCATCTTGTCGACAATAGGTTAGTCCGGAAAATCGATAAAAATGACATAAAGTGTAAGGAAAACATGTAGCAATTGGCATAATATCGACATGGAACATCAGAAATTATAGATACGTTGGAGACGTATCATGTCTCTCTAAAGAAAAAAACATGTTGGGTGAACAAATTGCAGCTGGACAATTGACAAATCACGAACATATAACAATACTATTATGACGAGATAAATTTCACGGGTTCTAACAGTGTAGGCATTACGTCAAGGCATATGGACCGCTATCCACCATGCATCCATATCTAAAAGTCCACCTCAAGAAAGCTATCCAGCAAATCACTTGGTATTAAGTTGCAACAACAAAGTGATTTCTATGTGTGAAATAGACGAACAATACATAATGTAAGAAGTGGTTCCCATCAGTAGACAAGAGCACTTTTGGTTTCTCCCTAGTGGCAACAGCACATCCTCCCCCCCCCCGCACGTTTCTGTCACTCGAGCGCAGGCAACAAGGAGGCATGAACCCACTATCTAGAATCTAAACCCTCTCTTGGAGGTGAAAACAACTACGTGGCCAAGGTAATTATAAACGCCGGAGATTATTGCAAGACAAGATTAAATCTGTCTACAAATATAAGTGAAGCATCTCAGATTGACATGAACAAAATAATCATAATCTCATGGTTCATCGGATTTTCGCAAACACCACATGCACAATTACAAAACGGTGGTATCGACCATGTGAGGCAGCTCACGAGATTCTAAACATGGAGGCATAGGGGAGAGAACAACTATCTAGATATTTCTATGGACCCGTAGTCCCGAGATGAACTACTAACACATCTGTCCGGAGGCGATCATGGCAATGTAGAGGCCTCTGGTGAGGATCCCCCTCTCCGGCAGGGTGCCGGAGCAGCCCTAGATTGGACTTTCGAGGTGACGGCGCCTCTCTGTATGTTTCGTGGAAAATAACTTTGTACCCAAATCTTTCAGGATCAGGGGAAATTTATAAGCGAAGGGGGGACTTGAGGCGTTGTCAGGAGCTCCTAGAGGTCCACTGGGCCCGGGCTAGGAGGGGTCCATGCTTGGCATGCGCTTGGTGGCCCTCTGGCTCCCCTCCAAGTCCCCTTTGGACCCGTATTCGTTCCGGGTAAAAAATGTCTTCCGTGAATTTTTAGCCCTTTCCGAGAATATTTCCTTCAAAACTTCTCTGAAATAGAAAACCAACAACTGGCCTAATGCATATTGTTAATAAGTTAGTCTGTGAGAACATCCAGTATACAAAGGGAAACATGTAAGAAAATAACATAGGGTATTGGAAGGAAAATAAGCATGGAGCATCAAAAATTATAGATACATTTGCAACGTATCAACATCCGCAAGATTAACTCCTGCTCGTCCTCGAGTAGGTAAGTTATAGCAAAATAATTTTTGAGGTGACATGAAGCCAACACAAATCTTGATCAACGTTATGTAAAAGCATTGCAAAAGCTGGGATCAAAGTACTAACAAAGACATGATAAATATTATTTCAACTAATGTAAACTTAGCAACCATGTTGCTCATGAAAAGGAACACAAACAAAAGAAAATAAATAATGAAACATTGAAAGTGATATGTTTGTTTAAATCATAAAGAAAAACATAATAAAGTGGTATCCAGCTAGTCCTTCGTGTGGTAGCAAAACGTAATTGCAAGGACAACTTCAAACTTTAAATGGTGACTAGATACAAAGAATAGGAGAGCAAGCAATAACACAAATCATGAATCAATGAATACTAAATTTTGGGACTATGGAAATTATACTCAGAATGATAGCCATGCTCTCTTAACTGGTGCATAAAGTAAGAATATGAAGACCCCGCATAAAAGTAAAAGAAAGGCCCTTCGTAGAGGGAAGCAGAGATTACTCATGTGCTAGAGCTTTTTATTTGATAAAACAGAGATATTGAAAGCAATTTTGAGAGATGTCTATGTCTATGCCAACGAATGGTAATGAAAAACTTTATCATAATCCATGTCAAAAAAGTGTTTAGACTTTTGAGAGTGGTTTCCGTTGTTTTACTAGTTTGGCACTTCCCCTACCTTTCTTTTCACAAACCAGGGCTAGCCGTGTTCACGGGCACCCACCAGCTTTCATCAAACCATGGGGAGGTGCCTTTTTGTTATCATTTGGCACCAGCTCTCTGCAAATTTAGATGCGCACATATTCCATACTCACTGGGTGAAAGAAGGAAAAATAACTTTGCTTGACACAAACCATAATAAAACTTCCTCGTGAGCTAAAACAAGAACACAAAATAGGTTATAATTTTGAAGGTTTTAAAGGTAGAACATGAGAAATTTACCTGGAGTGGCGGTTAAATACCACATATAGGTAGATATGGTTGACACATTTGGCAAACTTTGGTTTTTGGGATTTGGATGAATGAATAGAGCTCATACTCAGTACAAGGTGAAGGCTAGCAAAACACTGGGAGCGACCAACTAAGAGAGCAATAACAGCCATAATCATGCATAGAGACAAAACATCATTAATCAAAGAATGAAGTGATATTACAAGTCAAAAACTAAATGATCATCAAGTCTAGAGGTGACTTTGTTTATAGTCATAACATGGCGTGAGCATGCACCAAGTCAGTCCAGATTAAGCATTCAAAGGAGAAATACCACAATACCATGATTCAATATGAGAGAACAACACATGATTAAATTCAATGGAACATTAAGCACTCTCAGATATTTGAGACTAGTCATGATACATCATAAATAACCAAGCACACAATTAAAATAATATCTAAAATGACATGCCAAAGCCTAACCCACAGTCAATCCAACCTTCCTTTTGCACCACTATAAGCATGAAACAGTTTACTCTTTTCTAACACCAATCAACTTATTCGAAACAAATCTAAAAGAAAATAATCATCAAAGACCATAGAGATAATGATATATAACTGAAGCAAACCAACAATCTTTGAACAAAATCCGAGTGAAAAACAAGAGCTAAATGCAGTACTAGCAAAAACTGAACACTCACAGAACAATAAGAGGGAAAATAGAGTGTTTCGGGCAAAAAAAACGGAGCGTGTCTCTCCCAAAATAAAAGTACTAGGATCCAAAAAAAACTACAGCAAAGAAAACAAAACAAACTAAAAGAAAAATAAAAATACGCTCCAAGAATAACACATATCTTGTGAAGCAATAAAAATATAGTGATTTGAGAGAAACCTGATATTTGTTGATGAAGAAGAGAATGCCTTGGGAATCCCCAAGCTTTGATGCTTGTACTTCTTGGATATGTCTTGGGGTGACATGGGAATCCCCAAGCTTGAGATTTTTTCCATCCTTCATCTCATCACATCATACTTCTCTCCCTACACTTGAAAACTTCCTCCACCGAAAACTTCTCACAATCTTCATTATCAACGTTAGTATAATCAAAATAATAAATCCACTCGGTTAGGTTTCAACACAAGTCTCACACTTAAATTAAAAAATTAGCTACTGTAACAACTTCGAACACCAAAAGAAAGATATTAAGACGCAAATGCAAATATTGGGAGAAATCTGTCAAAACAGAACAGTCGGTAAAGATGATTTTTTCGAAAATCTTCTGTTGCTCAAATCAAAAAGTGGGAAAATAATGGAATTTAGATAACAACCTGGTGCAGGTGAAAAAAAATATCAAAACTTTCTCGGGTTCTGGCTGAGAGAACCGAGGTTTATGGTGAAGCGCAAAAATCTAGATAGAAAACAACAATTTCCCCAAATCATACCAACTCTCTGTTAGAAGCTAATCTTGGAAGGAAAATGAAATAAAAAGGATAAGGAGCAGTTGCTTCAGAGGTAAAAACTTCCAAAACATAAAAATAACAAAATACAAAAGAAGAAAACAAAGAAATAACAAAGGAAAATAAAAGTGGGTTGCCTCCCACAAGCGCTTTTTTTAACGCCTTTTAGGTAGGCATGAAGAACGAATTAAGTATAATCAATATATCCATCATAAAGATCATCAAAATTTTATTCAATAGTGAAACTAGTTATTCTAGGAGGATTCTTTGAAATAATTTTTGTTTAAAACACTAGGTGAATGAACAATAATGCTTTTAATATTACTCACACTAGGTTCCTTCCTCTATAGTTTTAGAAACTCCCCCTTCTTTAGATAGATTAATTTGTTGTGGGGGGTTATTTGGGACATACATGAACTTAGGCTTATTTAACACTATAGATTCTACCTATCTAGTTTTAAGAGAGGACAAGGTAGACCCCAAAGTTTCTATGACTTCTACAATTTTGTCTATTTTTAGATGGCTGGTTTTCATTAGCTTTAGCAGTTTCAAAGAGTTTCACACTTTTGGAAAGACTATTTATGGAACCATCTAGTTTGTCAACATGCTCAATTAATTTCTTGTCTAGCTCATTTCTTTTCATAATATTAATTATATTCTTCTCAATAGAATCCACCCTATTTAGCACATGTTCCATAGTGATATCAATTTTAATCTCATCAACATGAGGATTTCCCACTAAGCTTTCAATAACATTAAGAGCTTACAAAGTGTGTGATCCTAAAACAATTCCACCCATTAAAGTGTCAAGTATATACCTATACCAATTGGTGACACCCACATAAAAATTTCTAAGAAGAACAGTGGTGGCTTGCTTTTTAGTGGATCTATTTTGAGCATCATTAATTCTATACCAAGCATCTTTAAAAAAAATTCTGCCTCTTTATTTGAAGGTAAGGACCTCAGCCTCAGGAGACATAACAAAAGGAATGGAGCAAGGCATAATAACTAAATAAGCTACAACACAAATAAAAGAGTAGAGACTAGAGGACTATTTTTTTTGGGTTTTTTTTTTGATAAAGAGAAAAAAAGACTAAACAAAAGTAAACTAAGCAAGACAAAACAAAAGAAATAGAGTGGAAGTGTGAGACTCCCCTTGCAGCAGTATAGAAGTCCCCGGTAATGGCGCCAGAAAAAGTACTTGATGAGGATGTGATCACACGCTCGTTGGGAGACCCCAAGCGGAAGGTATGATGCAGTCTAGATTAAGTTTTCCCCTAGTAAAGAACCATGGTTATCGAACCAGTACGACTTTGTAGTCTTGAAGAAGGTTGCTTTATCAACGGCACCAAAAAAGTATTGGTGTGTAGTTGACAAAGCTTGGAACCTGCACACAAACACAAACTACTCTTGCCCCAACTTTCTGGAAGGTTGTCAATCTTCCGGTCTTGGTGAAAATAGGAGAATTAAATGTATAGAATCTTGGAAAACAATAAAAGTAAAAACATAATAGCAAGGAAACAATGATGCAAAGTTCTTAAAATAAGGTTTGCATTATGAGGAAAATAGGCCCGACGTCCATAGGTTCACTAGTGGTGTCTCTCCAAAGAAAACAAACATGCTGGGTGAACAAATTACAGCTGGGAAATTGAAAAATCATGAACGTATAAAAATACTATTATGAAGAGATAAAATTCATGAGTTCTAACATTGTAGGCATTACGTCAAGGCATATGGACCGCTATCCAGCATGCATCCATATCTAAAAGTCCTCCTCAAGAAAGCTATCCAGCAAATCCCTTGGTATTAAGTTGCAACAACAAAGTAATTGCTATGTGTGCAACAGACAAAATGCATTAAGAACAATATGTAATGTAAGAAGTGGTTCCCATCCATAGACAAGAGCACCGCTGTTTTCTCCCTAGTGGCAACAACACATCCTCTCCCTGCACGTTTCTGTCAGTCGAGCGCAGGCAACAAGGAGGCATGAACCCACTATCTAGCATATAAACCCTCTCTTGGAGGTGAAAACAACTACGTGGCTAAGGTAAACATAAACACCAGAGAGCATTGCAAGGCAAGATTAAAACTCTCTACAAATATAAGTGAAGCATCCCAGATTGACATGAACAAAATAATCATAATCTCATGGTTCATCGGATCCCAACAAACACAACATGCACAATTACATTGTCGGAGAGTGGTCTGTCAAGGGACATGAACTCTCTAGAGGTTCGAACACTGGAGGATAAATGCACTTCCTAAACCTCTCGAGAAGGCTTCACGAGGAAAGCTTGGCAACCACGACAATGGCGACACAGGGAGGTTACCCAAATTCAGGCTACTGCTTTTGTCGTGGTATGGAGAAGACAGATCCCATAAGATGGCTTAAGATTGGGGCCGATGGACGCTGTAGGTATCTGGGGAGGGATCGCACGCCTAACTGGCGCGCTCACAACACTGCAAACAGCACAATCTACCCAGGTTCGGGGCCCTCGTGTGGAGGTAACACCCCTACTCCTTCCTCTCTCTCTGTATAAGTGTATGCCGAGTACAAGAGTTCCTCAAGCTCGAGTAGCTAGAGGAAGAAGAACCTCTCCTGCTTCTTCCCTCCCTCTCTCTCTCTCTCGTAAAATGGTAGTGTCTCTAGAATCAATCCACGAACTAAGCGACCCTCACGCGGGAGGGGGAGGCCACCTTATATACTGGTGGACACCTACTACCTCTACGGATACAAGTACTGATTAGGTGACTACACACTATGCACCACCGCACGCCTCCGGTTCCTCGCAGACAGTCGCTGAAAGTCGTCGCGGTCGAGCCACTGACATGTCCTGTCCCCCTTGTCAGAGACAGGACGTGTCCTCACCCATACCGCACCCTATACCCACGTACGGATACACATCATCACACGCCTAGTAAGTTGAACCGCACGCCCGTGATACGTCCATTTTGCATCACTATTTTATATCATAATTTTCTGTTATTCATCGATATATTTCATGTTATGATGCATCCCTTATGTTATTTTATCTTATTTTGCATGTTTTATAATTTTTGGAGAATAAACACCAGGACTAGAAATTTGATGGAAAAAGCACCATCAAGATACCATATTTCAGAAGATCATAAGAAGAAGGGGGACATCCGAAGGTTCCTACAAGTCCGGAGGAGGAACTCAGCGAGAAGGAGAGCCGAAGGGGGGCCACCAGGGGCCCACACCAAGGGGTGGCGCGCCTCCGGGGGTCATCTTTGGCGTACCTGGCCCCGAGCGAACCCTAAGCCTCATTCCATCCTCGAAGAATTATTCCGCCTCCGCTGCGGGTTGGAAAACACCCGAGAGAGAAAAGCTCTCTGGCAGGGAGAAATCTTGTGGGGAAATTCCTCCCTGGAGAGGGTAAATCACCGCCATCGTCACCATCATCACACCGGGCATCATCAAGATCGTCATCACCACCAGAACCATCACCCTCATCATCCACCTTCATCCCACTGTAACAATTAGTGGCCTCTATCGTTGTTTTGCATTAGATCTCTCTCCCGGCGTGGATTACTTGTTAGTAGTTGATTCTTGTGAGATTTATCGGTGTTTGCACTTTATGACCAGATTGTTATCATCCATTATATCACCTCTGATTATGATCCATATGATGTGTTGTGAGTAGTTCGTGTTGTTCTTGAGGACATGGGAGAAGTCAAATTGTTAGTAGTAAAGTAATGTTGAATAATATTTAATGTTTCATATTTAAGTTGTGGTGTTATTCTTCTTGTGGTGTCATGTGAATATCGACTACATGATACTTCACCATTAATGGGTCTAGGGGAATGCATCGTGTATTTGGATACTAATTGTGGGGTTTCCAGAGTGATAGAAACCTAAACCCCCGTTAGGAAACGGTTACACGAGGGAGCGTAGGAACCCGGAGTTTAAAGTTGTGGTTAGATTTATTTCTTAATTACTTTCTTGTAGTTGCGGATGCTTGCAAGAGGTATAATCACAAGTATGTATTAGTCTTGGATGGGATGGTACATTAGCATAGGTTCACCCACACAACACTTATCAAAATACCGAACATTATTGAGCTGCATGAAACAAAAGCACTTGATAGAAACCTACCGTGTGTCCTCGAGAACGTTTTTTAATCATAAGTAATCTCACCGGCCTGTCCTTTGCTGAAGAAAGGATTGGGCCACTTGCTGCAATTATCACTAATGTATTTTATTTACTCGCACTTTATTTACAGTTATTCCTTCATCGAAACTGCTTGTCAACACCTTCTGCTCCTCGTTGGGTTTGACACTCTTATTTATCGAAAGTACTAGAATACACCCCCTATACTTGTGGGTCATCAAGACTATTTTATGGCACCGTTGCCGGGGAGTGAAGCGCTATTGGGAAGTGGAATTGATAAAGGAAGCTTCTGCTGTAAGTGCAGTTTTTATTTATGTCTACTTCTTTATTACACTATGTTTGGAACTTTTTTGAGTGTTTATTTGCGGGCACTGCTTCCACTGCTAGAATAGTAAGTGACCCTCTGCATGATGATTTGGATCCTTATAAAATACCTATAAATATTGTTAAACATGTTATGGATAACTGCTATTCAGGTGATGGAAATGTCCATCCTCGTGATCATTTTCTCTTTTTACATGAATTATGCGAGTTGTTAAAGTGTGCAGGTATTGCAGTGAGCCAAGTAAAGAGGAAATTATTCTCTATATCATTGACAGGCCGAGCCGCTGAATGGTTCAAACTGCTGAAAAATAGCCAGACTATTGAATGGGAGGAAATTGTACCTCTCTTTTATTCTAAATTCTATTCTCCAAGTGAAATCCATAGAGATCGGAATTATATATATAATTTGTGGCCTCATGACGGAGAGAGTATTTCCCAAGTATGGGGGAGATTGAAGTTACTAATGCTCAAATGCCCCATTCATGAGCTCCCCGGTAATATCGTTATTAATAATTTCTATGCAAGGCTTCCTCTTCATTATAAGGATTTATTGGATGCTTCTTGTTCTGGATCATTTACACGTATGAAGGATGAAGCTTAATGGGATCTTCTTGACCGTATTCAAGAAAACACTGAAGCATGGGAGAATGACAAAGGTAGAGAGTCAGGTATAAATTATGACTATGAATGCATTAAAACCTTTATGTCATCTGAGAATTTTCATAATGTTAGTGTTGTTTATGGTCTTGATTCTCAAGTTTCTGCAAACTTGTATAAGGATTTTGCTTCTTACATTGATATTCCTAAAAAAATGGTATAAGTACCATGCACCTTATAAAGATACTATTAATTGTGTTCCTGCTAGGGATATAGAAGTTCATACTGTTGATTCTATTGTGCCTGAACCTTATATTGAGAAAATGCCTTTCCGTGCTAAGGTAAAAGAAAAAATCTATGTTAGCTAGTGTGGTTAATAAAAGTGCAAGGAAACCTGTAGAACCTGAGGAACAAATAACTGTAGAACCTATAGTTGCAATAGTAAAGGACCTTGTTTCTGAAAATGTAGAAGATGGACACATTACATTTTGTGAAGATGCTTCTAATATTGTCTCTCATCCTAGTAAATCTAGGAAACCTAGTGTTCCTGTGCTATCTTTTAGGATAGGTGTTCATTGTTATCATGGTTTATGTGATATTGGTGCTAGTTTTACTGCTATTCCGTATGAGCTTTATAAAGAAATTATGCATGAGATTGTTCTTGTCAACTTGAAGACATTGATGTGATTATTCAACTTGCTAATAGGGAAACTATTTCTCCAATTGGTATTGTTAGAGATGTGGAGGTCTTGTGTGGTAAAACTAAGTATCCTGCTGAGTTTGTAGTACTAGGCACTTATGCTAGTGATACTTGTTCTATTATATTCGGTAGACCTTTCTTAAATACTTGTGGTGCTGTTATTGATTATAAAAAGGAGAAAATTCTTACAAAGTTTGATGGAGATTCTTATGAATTTAATTTCTCCAAATTTTCTAAACCACCATATGAAGCTAAACTGCCTAATGAGAATTATAAAGTTGAATAGTTGGCTGCTATTGCTCTTGCTCCCAACAATCCTTTGCAGCAATACATGGAAGACCACGAAACTGATGTCTTTATGGAAGAAAGGAATGGAATTGATGATATTTTCCTGCATCAGCCAGCAATGCTGAAACATAATTTACCAGTGGAAGACTTGGGTACCGCATTACCACCCAAGGGGGATCCTGTTTTTGATTTAAAGCCTTTGTCTGACAATCTTAAATATACTCATATTGATGATAATAAATTATTTCCTATTATTATTAGTTCTAAACTTTATGGTAAAGAAGAGGAGAGATTATTGGGGATATTGAAGAAACATAGAGGTGCTATTGGTTATACTCTTGATGATTTGAAAGGGATTTCTCCTACTATATGTTAGCATGCTACTATTATTGAGCCTGATGCAAAGCCAGCTGTTGAACATTAACGTCGTTTAAATCCTAAAATGAAGGATGTGGTAAGAAATGAGGTATTGAAACTCCTTGATGCTGGCATTATTTATCCTATTGCTGATAGTAGATGGGTTAGTCCTGTGCATTGTGTCCCTAAGAAAGGAGGGGTGACTGTTGTGTCAAATGAAAATAATGAACTCATTCCGCAAAGAGTAGTAGTTGGTTATAGGATGTGCATTGATTTTAGGAAGGTTAACAAAGTCACTAAGAAAGATCATTATCCTTTGCCTTTTATTGATCAAATGTTAGAAAGGTTGTCTAAGAAAACTCATTTCTGCTTTCTTGATGGTTATTCTGGGTTTTCTCAAATTGTTGTTAAAAAGCTTGATCAAGAGAAAAAAACTTTCACGTGTCCTTATGGAACCTATGCTTATAGACGTATGCCTTTTGGTTTATGTAATGCTCCTGCTACCTTTCAAAGATGCATGTCTGCTATCTTTCATGGTTTTTGCGAAGAAATTGTGGAAGTTTTCATGGATGATTTGTCCGTCTATGGAACTTCTTTTGATAATTGTTTGCAGAATCTTGATAAAGTTTTGCAGAGATGTGAGGAGACTAATCTTTTTCTCAACTGGAACAAATGCCATTTTATGGTTAATGAAGGAATTGTTCTTGGACATAAAATCTCTGAAAGAGGTATTGAAGTTGATAGAGCTAAAGTTGAAGCTGTTGAGAAAATGCCCTGTCCCAGGAATGTTAAAGGTATTCGTAGTATTCTGGGTCATGCGGGTTTCTATAGAAGGTTTATTAAATATTTCTCTAAAATATCAAAACCTCTTACTAATCTTCTTCAAAAAGATGTACCATTTGTTTTTGATGAAGATTGTAAAGAAGCTTTTGAAATTTTATAGAAGGGTTTAATATCTGCCCCTATTGTTCAACCACCTGAGTGGAATTTACCATTTGAAATTATGTGTGATGCTAGTGATTATGATGTAGGTGCTGTTCCTGGACAGCGGGTAGATAAGAAGTTAAATGTTATTCATTATGCTAGTAAAACTCTTGATGCTGCTCAAAAGAATTATGCTACCACTGAGAAAGAATTCCTAGCTGTAGTTTTTGCTTGTGACAAATTTAGGCAGTATATTGTTGATTTTAAAGTTACTATTCTTACTGATCATGCTGCTATTAAGTACCTTATGGTAAATAAAGATGCTAAGCCTAGGCTTATTATATGGGTGCTTCTTTTACAAGAGTTTTATTTACATATTGTGGATAGGAAGGGTGCTGAAAATCCTGTTGCTGATAATCTGTCTAGATTAGAAAATATCCCTGATGACCCTATTCATGTTAATGATAATTTTCCTAATGAATAGTTAGCTGCAATAAAAATGAGCTCTCAATAGAGTGCATGGTATGCTGATTATGCTAACTTTATTGTTTCGAAGTATTTGCCTTCTACCTTTACAGCTCAGCAGAGAAGAAAATTCTTCTATGATTTGAGGCACTATTTTTAGGATGAACCACACTTATATAAAGAAGGTGTTGATGGTATTATGAGAAGATGTGTTCCTAAAAATGAAAAACAAGAGATATTGAGAAAATGTCATAGTAGTGCTTATGGAGGATATCACGCCGGAGATAAAACTGCACATAAAGTTCGACAATCAGGTTTTTATTGGCCTACTCTCTTTAAAGATGCTAGAAAAATTGTTTTATCTTGTGATCAATGTCAAAGGGTTGGAAATATTTCTAGACGTAATGAAATGCCTATGAATTATTCTCTTGTTATTGAACCGTTTGATTGTTGGGGTTTTGACTTTATGGGTCCTTTCCCTCCTTCAAAAGGTTATACTCATATTCTTGTTGCTGTTGATTATGCTACTAAATGTGTAGAAGCTATACCTACTAAAAGTGCTGATGGTGAAACGTCATTAAAAATGCTTAAAGACATTATTTTCCCTAGGTTTGGTGTGCCTAGATATCTTATGACTGATGGAGGTTCTCATTTTATTCATGGTGGTTTTAGAAAAACCCTTGCTAAATATGATGTTATGCATAGAATTGCTTCAACCTATCATCCTCAAACTAGTGGACAAGTAGAATTATCAAATATAGAAATCAAATCTATCTTGCAAAAGACTATTAACAAATCTAGGAAAATTGGGCTAAGAAATTAAATGATGCTCTGTGGGCTTATAGAACTGCTTACAAAAATCCCATGGGAATGTCTCCTTATAAAATGGTTTATGGAAAAGCTTGTCACTTGCCCCTAGAATTAGAGCACAAAGCTTATTGGGAAGTGAAAGACCTAAATAGAGATTTTAAACTTGCTGGTGAAAAAAGGCTGCTTGACTTAAATTCTTTAGATGAAAGGAGGAGTGAAGCATATGAAAATGCTAAGCTCTTTAAAGAGAAAGTTAAAAGGTGGCATGGTAAGAGAATTATTAAAAGATAATTTCATGTTGGTGATGATAAGGGGTGGCCCAATCTTCTCAGTGAACTCACAGACAACTCCAGTATGATAACTAGTGCGCCACTAAGAACTCTCCCGGCTGATCCCTGTTGCCAATGCAAAAGATAGCAACCCCAAGGATATTCTCAACAACACACTCTTGCACAAGTAATCCACCGACTACAAGTGGTCCTGTACCGTCTTATTCCCAGTGGAACAGCAGGTAACACGTAAAGTTTGCAGATGAACTTCCAGATGAAGGATTACAAGCTGATTCAACCTAGAGGTCTAGGGTTTAATGTTTTAACGTAGTCTAACCTCTCCTATGCGCCCCAAGGGGTATATATGAGAGGGGGTGCGGCCACAAGGGGGGTTCCCTTGCGCAAGCCCCTAACCTACTTGATTAGGACTCCTGGTTTTGGTGGACACATCCCAAACCGACTCACAATGGATACAAACCGACCCACCATTAAGGGGTGCGTCCATAATGGTATACAAACCATACCTAACACTTGTTAGGATTTGTACTAAGTGCATTTGACCTTGTGGAGGCACCATCCCCTTGTCATCATCATAATAACAATTGTTTCTATGCATAACTATTGTTATTTCTTGTTATTTCTTGTTTTCACCATGCTATTGTTTGTTCTCCATCTCCTCTTCTAGTCCATATTAATCCTTGTGTATCTACTCTCCATGATATCCTCCATTCATGCTTGTGTTATCAATAAACCTGAGAATACATAAGTGCAAGGATTTAGGTAGTATAAAGTTCTCACAATTATAAACATTATACTCAAGTAGGAGTGAATTCACCTGTTGTTGTAATAGCTTGGTTCTTGATCTTGTCATTGGACCAATCCTTACTTCATTAGCTTGTATGGGAGCATCCTCATGTGTAACAATAGGTGAAGAGCTAGGGATGTCCTCATCATCCTCCCCCTCTTGAAAAGGCATCGACCTCGATGCTAAATCATCTCCATGGTAAGGTGTCAAATCAGCCACATTAAAAGAATTGCTAACACCAAACTCATTAATTGGGAGGTCAATCTTGTATGCATTATCATTGATCCTTGAAATAACTCTATAAGGACCAGCACCTCTAGGTATCAATTTTGATTTTCTCAATGTGGGAAATCTATCCTTTCTAAAGTGCACCCACACCATATCTCCTGGCTGAAAAATCACTTCTTTTCTCTTCTTGTTCACCCTCTCGGCCACATGCTTTCCTCTCTTCTCAATGGCTTCTTTTGTTTTCTCATGTATCCTCTTCACAAAATCAGCCCTCTTTGATGCCTCCATATTAATTCTCTCTTGTGTAGGAAGTGGTAATAAATCAAGAGGAGTAATAGGCTTGAAACGATAAACCACCTCAAAAGGACATAATTGAGTAGTTGAATGCACGGCTCTATTATATGCAAATTCCACATGGGGCAAACACTCCTCCCATTCCTTCAAATTTTTCTTGATCATGCTTCTCAATAATGTTGACAATGTCCTATTAACCACCTCGGTTTGTCCATCGGTTTGGGGGTGGCAAGTAGTGGAAAATAATAATTTGGTGCCAAGCTTACCCCAAAGTGTCTTCCAAAAGTAACTCATGAACTTGAAATCTCTATCGGAAACAATAGTTCTTGGCACTCCATGTAATCTCACAATTTCTCTAAAGAATAAATTTGCAATGTGAGAAGCATCATCACTCTTGTGGCAAGTAATGAAGTGAGCCATCTTTGAAAATCTGTCCACAACCACAAAGATAGAGTCATGTCCTCTTTTTGTCCTTGGCAAACCCAAAACAAAATCCATACTTATATCCTCCCATGGTGTACTAGGTGATGGCAAAGGAGTGTACAATCCGTGGGGTTTGAGCTTGGACTTGGACTTGTTGCTAGTAATGCATCTTTGCACCAATCTATACACATCTCTCCTCATATGTTCCCAATAAAAATTTTCTGCTAACATAAGCAATGTCTTCTCTCTTCCAAAGTGTCCCATCAATCCTCCACTATGAGATTCCTGTATTAAGAATAAACGCAAAGAACACTCGGGAATACATAATTTGTTAGCTCTAAACAAGTACCCATCATGTATATATGAAATTTTTCCCATGCCTTAACATTAGTACACTTATTAAATGGCATAGAAAATTCATTATATTCATCATATAAATCTCTAATACCCTCCAAAGCCGAAACCTTAATTTCTAAATTTGTGAGTAACATATTCTTTCTTGACAAAGCATCAACAACTACATTATCCAATCCCTTTTTATGTTTAATTATGTATGGAAAAGATTCAATAAATTCAACCCATTTAGCATGTCTGTTATTCAAATTAGATTGGCACTTTAAGAATTTTAATGCTTCATGATCACTATGTATAATAAATTCTTTAGGCCACAAATAATGTTTCGACACCTCTAAAACTCTCACAAGTGCATATAATTCCTTATCATAAACTGAATAATTCAACTGTGCACCATTCAATTTTTCATAAAAGTAGGCAATAGGTTGTTTTTCTTGCATGAGCACACCTCCAATACCTATGCCACTAGCATCACACTCAATCTCAAATTGTTTATCAAAATTTGGTAGCATGAATAGTGGGGCCGAAATCAATTTTTCTTTTAGAGTATCAAAGGCAATATCTTGAGCAACACCCCACTCGAAATCAACTCCCTTTTTAGTTAGATCATTTAATGGAGCAGAAATAGTACTAAAATTAGGCACAAACCTTCTATAGAAACTAGCAAGCCCATTAAAACTTCTAACTTGACTCACATTTGTTGGAATAGGCCAATTTCGAATTGCTTCAATTTTTGATGTATCTACTTCAGTTCCATGCTTAGAAACAACATAACCAAGAAAGATGACCTTATCTTTGCAAAAAGTGCACTTCTCAAGATTATCATACAATTT
This sequence comes from Alopecurus myosuroides, assembly GCA_028641055.1. Lineage (NCBI taxonomy): Eukaryota > Viridiplantae > Streptophyta > Magnoliopsida > Poales > Poaceae > Alopecurus > Alopecurus myosuroides. Next base: position 224,175,245 of record CM054058.1, on the reverse strand, counting down.
ATTTTCTCTTAGCACTTGCAAAACTTGTCTAATATGATCAATGTGTTCATGTTCATTGTGGCTATATATAAGAATATCATCAAAATAAACTACCACAAATCTACCAATAAAGTATCTCAAAATATGGTTCATTAATCTCATGAAAGTACTAGGTGCATTAGTTAACCCAAAAAGCATCACTAACCATTCATATAAACCAAATTTTGTTTTAAATGCAGTTTTCAACTCATCTCCCTCTTTCATTCTTATTTGATGATACCCACTACGCAAATCAATTTTAGAGAAAGAGTAGCACCACTTGATTCATCTAACATGTCTTCTAAACGTGGTATAGGATGACAATAACGAATAGTGATGTTATTAATTGCTCTACAATCTACACACATTCGCCAAGTACCATCTTTCTTAGGAACCAAAATAACGGGAACGACACAAGGAGAAAGACTAACTCGAATATAACCTTTGTCTAGTAGTTCTTGTAGTTGCCTTTGTATCTCCTTTGTCTCTTGTGGATTGGTTCTATAAGGGGCTCGGTTTGGCAAAGATGCTCCAGGAATTAAATCAATTTGATGCTCAATCCCTCTCAATGGTGGCAATCCCGAGGGAATATCTCCTGGAAAAACATCATCAAAATCCTGCAAAACATGAGAAACACCAAGAGGAATAGGGGTCATGTCATTAGAAACCAAAATCTCTCCCTTGTGAATAAGCACAATAGGGACTAATGTAGGATCATCCCTAAATTACCTCAAATCCTCTTTAGTGGCTAACATGCATAATAGGTTCTCTCTCTTTTTACCACTCGAATTGGTTTTACTATCACTCCCCAAGGCTTGTGATTTTTGTGTTCCCTCATCCCTCTCTCTTTATTTTTCCACTCTCATATCAATTTTGGATTGGGACTCATTTACAATTTGTTGTGGAGTCATAGGCCTCAAAATAATAGTCTTCCCATGATGATGCAACTCATAAGTATTAGCTCTTCCTTCATGCTTCACACTTCTATCAAATTGCCATGGCCTCCCCAATAATAGGTGGCAAACTGTCATAGGAACCACGTCAAACTCAATAGTATCCTTGTAAGGTCCAATTTGAAACTCCACACGCACCATATGAGAAACCTTCATTTGTCCCGTGCTACTCAACCATTGTATATGATAAGGACAAGGGTGTGGTAAATATTTCAAATTTAGCTTTGCACATAGATCTTTGCTAGCCAAATTTCTGCAACTCCCTCCATCAATAATGACTTTGCAAGCCATATTAGGACCAATAATAGCCTTTGTTTGAAACAAATTGCACCTTTGATTTTCAGGACTAGGAATCACACTCAAAGATTTATGTGTGCAAATAATAGATGGCATAGTAGTAGCATATGCATCCAATGGAGTATCACTCAAATAGCCATCATCATCATCACAATCATTAGGATCAACATCATCACATGTCTCATACTCATTGTTGTCATTAATAATCATCACCTTTGTATTTGGACAATCCCTCTTGAAGTGCCCCTTGCCTCCACATGTATGACATGTAATATCTCTATTTCTTGTAGTGGAAACACTTGAACCCGTGGCACTTGCAGCTGGTTGTGATGGTTTCTTGTTAATAGAAGCACTAGGCTCGACCTTGGATGATGAAACACCACGGCTAAGAGATGGAGGAGGTGGTGCACTAGGCATAGTAGATGATCTCATGGGAAATCTAGCTCTTGTCCTTGAAGTAATTTTGGCCTCCTCAATAATATGTGCTTCGGCCTCCCTTGCATGATGTAGTAATTCATGCATATCATGATATTGGTGATGCCTAACAATTCCCTTTATTTTGTAGTTCAAACCTGAAAGAAACCTTTGCATTGTTTGCTCCAATTGCTCTCGCACACGTGCCCTTTGCATGATTAATTCTATCTCTTGATAATAAACATCAACAGTCATAGTACCTTGCCTTAACTGTTTCAATTGATCAAATTGTTGCCTTATGTAATTGGGTGGTACAAATCTGTCCCTCATAACTCTCTTCATGGTGTTCCAAGTGACAATGGGCAACTCACCATCTTCTTGTCTTTTTCTCACAGTAGTATCCCACCATCTAAGAGCATATCCATCAAAATCAGAATAAGCCAATTTTATCTTCCTATCTTCATTGTAATCATGCAATCTCCATAGTTTCTCAATCTTGAGCTCCCATAGCAAATATTCTTCCACATCCATAGTATCAAAGCTAAAAGAAGGGATAGAAAATTTGGGCTTACTCAAACCATCCTCTCTTTGATTTCCAGGAATCACATTATTGGGCACTCTCCTTGCACCCAACATATTGGCTCGGCCATGATATCCTCCTTGGCCTCTATCTCCTCTAGCACTGCCTTGATTGTTATCCCTTGCACCATTAGCTTCCAAGCCATTATTAGCATCACTATGGACACTAGCATTATCATGATCAACAATTGGTAGCCTTTCTTGAATCATTGTTTGAAGGCCAGCAAGTGTAGTAGCTAGTTGGGCAATGGAATTATTGATTGATGTCACCTCTCCATTGTTCTTTTCGGCCAACTTATGGGTCTCCTCCATCTTGGTCTCCATAGATTGGAGAGCATCATATAGAGGATCACATGCATCTGTCACAAACTGCTTGATATCTTTATGATTGTCTCTTATTTGATTTGTCAATACATCTCTTAGAGCCTCATACTCCCTCCAATTAACTCCCTCCGTATGGTCCTTCTTTTGCTGCACAAGGTCATCACTAGAAAGATCCATTAGTAGATTAGTTAAATAAAACAAGTATAGGTTGTGGTGTTCTCTAACAACTCACTCAAAAATCTAGCAAGACAATAGGTTATCTTACCGTTCCAAAGTCAATAGAAATACTTACCACAAGTAGAGGCAATTAATGTACTTTGATGTGAAGAAGAGAATACCCAGGTTTTTAACTCTCACAAAGGCAAACAAGGTTATTTAGTGGGGCTTGGTATGGATACCTAACAATCACCAAAGTAACAATCCTATTTGCTGTTTTGTGAAGATATAAAAATAACCCAAGGAAACTCACACAGTAATGGAGACAAATGTGGCAATGAAAATATATGGACGAGTTTTTGCAATGCACTAGAAAGTTACTAGCTAGGCTCTTAATTGACAGGCACAAGATTGCTCAATGAAAAACCAAGTGTCACAATGGCAAGCTCAACTAGTAAACAATAGTATTGATATGGCCTCTTTGCACTTTTTATCTTTTCTCTTTTCTCTTTTTTTTTATACTTTTACTCCTTTTCTATTTTTTGTATGTTTCCAATGGCCTTACACTAAGCTAGGAGCAAAATGAACGAAACACAAGTGAACACAATGGTGCTGATGAAAATTGAGCAACCTGTCAGAGCACAAAATAGCTATACTTGTGGGAAAGTTCCTATTTGAATGCTGTAGAAAGGCTTTGGCTCTATTTCACAAAGTATGGATATGATGGTCCCAGTGAAGAAAAAACAGGAAACTAAAAGAAAACAGAAAAGATCTAGGTGAAATTCTAGCTCTAGAACACTCACGGCAGCAGAACATATAGTTTCTGTACCGTGGCAGCGCTCACGGCAGCAAAACAGCTGAAAATTGTACCGCGGTAGGCTCACAGCAACTCGCAGGCAGTACGCTAGCGAAAATGCCAATTTCTGTGCCGCGGCAGCGCGCGCGCTCGCGTTACGCCAGTTGGTAAGCGCGCTGCGGGAGATTTTGGCGCGGGCGAGCGAGACGTGGGCGCGGCAGCATTTCTCTGCCACGGGTGAATACGTGCGGTGGGAATTGGTAAGAGCGATGCGGGGCGGATGGGGGGTTTTGTAAGCGCGTTACCGGGGCAATCCGAGTTCGGGTAGGGCTAGGTGGGTGGTGCGGTGCGGCAGGAATTTTGCAAAAACGCTTCCGCGGTAAGGATTTCGAGTAGGACTCGGATTGGGGTGGTATAGGGTAATGAGCAGCGGATTTTTTGTAGTTTTTTTATAGGTTTCGACCAGGGGAACAAAGAACCCTAACCCTAGCCGAAAATAAGAGATCTAAAAAAGACAAAAAGGTAACACGAAATCAAACACAAAAACAGCTATAGTAATGAAACTAAGGTGATTATCTATGGATATGGCAAAGAACTAACTTACTTTTGTGAGGCAATTTTCTGGATAGGTAATAAAAACACTCAAACTAAAGGGAAAATATGATAGCTCACCGAGGCAACCTGTAGCTCTGATACCAAGATGATAAGGGGTGGCCCAATCTTCTCAGTGAACTCACAGACAACTCCAGTATGATAACTAGTGCGCCACTAAGAACTCTCCCGGCTGATCCCTATTGCCAATGCAAAAGATAGCAACCCCAAGGATATTCTCAACTCCACACTATTGCACAAGTAATCCACCGACTACAAGTGGTCCTGTACCGTCTTATTCCCAGTGGAACAGCAGGTAACACGTAAAGTTTGCAGATGAACTTCCAGATGAAGGCTTACAAGCTGATTCAATCTAGAGGTCTAGGGTTTAATGTTTTAACGTAGTCTAACCTCTCCTATGCGCCCCAAGGGGTATATATGAGAGGGAGTGCGGCCACAAGGGGGGTTCCCTTGCGCAAGCCCCTAACCTACTTGGATTAGGACTCCTGGTTCTGGTGGACACATCCCAAACCGACTCACAATGGATGCAAACCGACCCACCATTAAGGGTGCGTCCATAATGGTATACAAACCATACCTAACACTTGTTAGGATTTGTACTAAGTGCATTTGACCTTGTGGAGGCACCATCCCCTTGTCATCATCATAATAACAATTGTTGCTATGCATAACAATTGTTATTTCTTGTTATTTCTTGTTTTCACCATGCTATTGTTTGTTCTCCATCTCCTCTTCTAGTCCATCTTCATCCTTGTGTATCTCCTCTCCATGATCTCCTCCATTCATGCTTGTGTTATCAATAAACCTGAGAATACATAAGTGCAAGGATTTAGGTAGTATAAAGTTCTCACAATTATAAACATTATACTCAAGTAGGAGTGAATTCACCTGTTGTTGTAATAGCTTGGTTCTTGATATTGTCATTGGACCAATCCTTACTTCATTAGCTTGTATTGGAGCATCCTCATGTGTAACAATAGGTGAAGAGCTAGGGATGTCCTCATCAGGTGAGAAAGTGCTATTGTATAGGTCTCGTCTCAGATTTTTTGCAGGAAAATTACTCTCGAGATGGGAAGGACCTTTTGTTATCGAAGAGGTGTATTGTTCGGGGGCAATTAAAATTGTTTCCCTTGAAGACAACTCCTCACAAGTGGTGAATGGCCAAAGACTCAAGCATTATATTTCTGGAGATCCTTAAAATGAAAATGTTGATTGTATTCAAGCCATGATCCTGGAGGAGTTTATTAGGAAGCATATTTCAGAAACTGCAGAGCCAGTTTTTGAATAGGTAACAGTTTTGGTAAGAAAATGTTCGCGAAACATCTTCCAACTTATATTTTTTGCTGTTTTTAGAAAATATGAAAAATTATGAGCCGGAAACGAGAGGGAGACAGAGCCTAGAGGCTCCACACCATAGGGTGGCGCAGGACCACCCCTGGCCGTGCTAGCCCATGGTGTGGGTGCCCCGGAGCCCCTCCCCGAGGTCCGAATATCGTTTTCTCGTCGTGTTTCTGTTTCGAGCTGTTTCTGCCAGGATCTGTTTTCGATTTTAGAAGCATCATGGTCTCCGCCAACGACAACAAGGGGAAGGGACCCAAGGAATATGATGTCCAAGACCTGAAGCCGAAGGAGGAGATCGAGAGTGGAGCTTAAGGAGATGTAGAAGAAAACCCACGAGTGCGTCCACGCGCCACCGTTGTAAGCATTGGGGTGGTGGCTATCCCCTTGAAGCTCAAGAGAAACGCGCGGATGAGCACCGGAGGGAAGGTTCCACGTAACTCCCTGGCTTCGAAGACACCTGCCGTGGGAGTCAAGAATTACTTCCACATATTAATTCATGATTATCAGAGCAAAAAGGTTCCCAATAGGGATTTTCCCTCTATGTGGGGGTATGAATCATTCTAACCGTGCAGATGAAGGAAGCTCTTAGCCTAAGGAAGAGTGGGGTAAAAATCTTGGTGGCTGGGATTCACCGTATGACAGGCATGCAAACTGTATTGATCGCAATACGGAGGTGATGTGTATGCTTATGTTCGCGATTGAAGATCTGAATAAATCTATTTATAAGCTCATCGAGAAGGATTCACCACCACCACCGAAGTATTGATTTGTCATTGGTTTTGGCATCCCCTTAGCTTGATCCAAGCTCGGGGGGAGTGCCGCGGTATCACATCACTATCTTTCATCTTTTTAATTTTTCAGTAGAGTCATATCATGAGTAGAGAGGTTATCATATAGGATGGTTTGCAGTATGGAAGTGTCTCTCCCTAGGTTGTTATCGTTGTATCCGTTGGTGCGAGTTGCCGGTTTGAAATATTAATGAGAAGTTTCATCATTTACTTTCTATGCACTTTATTTCAGTTTTCAACTTCTGTCATATGGTTGAGCTTGCTTTTAGTATTTGGTATCACTTTAGAGATCATCAAGTTAATCTAGTTGGTTTTGGCAAACTTAGCTTGGGTCAGCAGAATTAATAATTTGAGTTGCTAGTATAAGAAAGAGGAACTTGCCTATTAGCTCATAAACTTAGTATTCACAAGTTGAGATCGTTTGTGCTTTCAATGAAGATCGCATGATTGGTTTCATCATATGTATATTTGTTTGTTTTCTTTCAACTCTTATGCTTGCTACCCAGCCTTGCTAGCCAAAAACCCTATACTGAGAGGGAATGCTTCTCGTGCATCCAAACCTTAACCCCAAAACCTTTCCATTCGTATCCACCTTACCTACCTACATGTGGTACTTCACCGACACTCCAAGTAAGTTGCTCATGTGCTACCTTTAAAACTTTCAAATTACTCCTGTTTTGTGATCCTGTTTTAGCTCATGAGGACGCAAATAGAGAATCTTTATCTCACTTGTTGATTGGACTCACACACCTGGACTAGTGGCTTCATCCGCTTATCCAAATGCTAGAAGAGCTGGCAGCGGGGTTCCCAACCCAAAATAACAATACAAATTCTCTTCACTATTCCCCCCCCTGATTTATCAGTCAAAGCATAATTGTGTAAACAAAAGAGAAAGAGGGATGACCTTCTATACCAGTTGCGTCCTTCTATGGGAGCCACTCTTGTGAGTCTAGTTGGCTTGTGACATACTGTATTTTATGTTTGCCAATCGTTGACATAAATATACACCTCTGAAAATTTAGACACTCCTCCATGGTTTGTGATTAATGGCAGGCACCTGAGGATTCGGTTAGCCATGGTTTGCGTAAGATGGTTGGGAGGAGTGTCATGCATTTTATACCTCTGTTTATTAAAATAAAAGCTCTAGCACATGAGTGATCAATGCTTCCCTGTCGCACCCGGACTTCTAGAGGATACTCACCGTACGAACTGAACAGTATTTTGATTGGATTACGGGGCTTACCGGCACCCGCATCTCTTACGAGTAGGCCAACACTTATGTGTGACAACCAATCTTTACTATTCACCGTCGGTGTAAACTATCCCGTAGAAATCAGGACACTACCATTGACGTACCTCATACCATACACACATGGTACGTCAACGACGTTGAACAAGATGATAACACAACATATCTCTAAGACACAAAAGATTGAAATAAGTTGCAAATAGCTCTCACTAGAGCAGAGATAGCAAATACAATCATCCAGAGGACACATGTCCCAACATAACATCATTACATCTCAGCGGAAGCATTCAAAGGGTCTGAGTACAGACAAATCCAAATAGGCTTAAGAGGCCGGGAACTGAAAAGGAAGACGGAGCCCATCCACGTAGTCTCGGATCCTGCCCGGGTCCGCTACCTACTCGTCAGCAGCCTCGTCAAACTCCACGTAGTAGCCGTCACTGGGATCCTCGTAATCGTAGTCTGCGGAAACCACAGCCCCAAAGGGGTCAGTACATAAACGTACTGGCAAGCAAGACTCACAGTTCACCAAAGTGTAGCCCGTCAACACCAAGCACAGATGCCTTGGGTTCAACGGAAGAAAGGGGATATAAAAGATGCAGCAACTGGCTGCGCTAACCACCTACAGAAAACTACAACTTCCAACTAACAGAAAAGGGATAAGATAGCGTATAGTAACCAACTGAAAGATAACATCAAACAAACCCATCCTGGATCTCGCCCCTTATCCAAAGAAGCAACCCGAGGATAACTCACACAGTTGGATTAATGAATGATGGATCAAGTTGTTGTGTCAATAAGTCTATTACTAGTCAAGTTATCAATAGTTAGGTGTAAGTTGTTCTGAGTACTTGTTAGCCAGTACTTTCACCAAGTTAACCATAACCGCGGAAAACACGGCTTCTCGAGAAGATTTATCCCTGCAGGGTTGCACCAATTTGGCCGTACACGTATGAATAACCCGCCAGATGGGATGCCTCCCACCAAGCGGGGCACTCAACACAACTCAACTCTTCTTCGCATCAATCCCAAAGCACCTTGGGCGCACGGCTAATCGAGCCCCGAAGAAAAGGGACCCTCATAGCACTCTAAGACCGTGTCCCCCTATATGTCGACTACAAAAGTTCCACCCTGCGCTGGGCTCGCAAAAACATGCATGCGGCAAATGGAAAACACGAACTAAATGAGGCGATTTGGACGAGATGCGAATCGAATCAAATTGAGGGGGGCGCCCATACTCGCTTCCCACATGCGGGTAGTGCGCTCATCATGGATCAGTAGACAAGACCCTTTTCCTATTAGGGTCGACACTAGCAGGCCTCAAAACCACACAGGGCCTCCTGCCGGTGCCTTATCAGCATATTATTATTAACAGGTTGATTGATTAACATCGAGCCCCCAGAACATATAGAAATATAGTAATCAGAAAGTAACGGGTAACAGACTCGAGCAAACAACCTAAGCATGCTAGTAAGACACTGGCTCAAACAATGGGGTGTAGGAGTGGAGGTGAGGCAATATCAGGGTTAAGGGATTCATATGATAGGTTCGTAACAGAAACAACTACACATAGGGCTAGCAAAGTAGACAACGGAAAGTATCGGTAACCAAGGTTGAAAAGGAACACAGTGGTTCATGTGAGTGATAACTTGCCTGCAAACTCATCAGCCTGGTACTGAGCTAGATCCTCCGAAGGGGTGCTGTAAAGATCGTCTGTCTCAATGTCGTCGTCTATCCGAGAAGAAGCAAACAGACAATGCAGAAAGATAAACAATCAATATCATGGCATAGTGCACAATCATGGGATGATGCATGTCAATTTAACTGATGCATCAAAATAGAATAGTTGACATGGGAAAACAATTTAAATGGACACATCTGCAATTTTGAGTTGCATCTGAAAAGCCCATGAATTTTTGGTTGAAACAATTGTTTTCCAATTAACCAACAGGTGAAAGTGGATTAGTATGATGCATGGATGAGGAAAACAACAAAATAACAACAATAGAACCAATTGGAATTAAGTTTTACCAATTTAGAAATTTATTTATTAAGTTAGGGAATTTTTGGTTCCTTAAAGGGCTTACACAAATAGTTGTTGTTTTCAACAATTTAAATTGTGCAAAATAAATAACAAAATTCATATTTGAAAAGAATACAAAATTTTGGTTGGATTACATGTTTCAAATATTGAAAAAGGAATTAGGATGAATTTAATTATGACTTAAACAATTTAAACAAGATTTAAATTGGAATTAATTCAAATAGGAATATTAATTGAATTTTAATTGCTCAAAACATTTATTCAAGTTCATATTTGAAAATATTATGTTTTTCTGGTTTGAAAACATATTTTACATGTTCAAGAATAATTTAAATTGAGCAAGTTATGATTTTAACAAATTTAAATGATTTAAACAAGGTTTAAATTATTTAGGCAATTTAAATTATTCAAAACAGGAAACAAAATTTATATTTGAAAAGGTTATTTGAAATAGCATGGAAAACATATTTTATTTTCATTATTTGGATTAAGAATGAATTAGTTATGGATTTTAGCAATTTACATTTGAATTATTTGAATTCAAATTTGAAATGCATTTGGAAAATTCAAAACAGGAAACAAATGTTACCAATGGATAGATAATTGAATTTAGAGCAGTGCACATATTTTATTTTTATTAATGGGAGTTATAAAATAAAAGTTATTCACTTTTTAGTTTAAGGGACCATTCTGCAATTTAAAAGGACCTGTTTTTAAAAAGAAACGTGCTGGAAATTAATTGTTACCGCACTGCTACCTAACCCCAGGCACTGCCAGTGGGCCTGGGGCCAGCGTGGCATGCGCGCGTGCTGGTGTGGCAGCCAGGGCCACAGACAGGTGGGACCTGTCTGTCAGCCGTGCGCGAAAAAGTGTGGATTTATTCCACGGAACCACGGCTCGAACTCGGGACCTGCCCGTGCGCGAAAACTGAACGCAACCACTGCGCTGCTCGATCGGATCTTGCTAGCAAGGGGGTTGCAGCTAGGTTGAGGTTCAGAGTTGGGATAACTGAATTTTTCGCGCGCTCGCAAGACTGAAACCTGACAGACACGACGCCGGCGGCGATCAACGTGGTACTGCTGCGCTCGTGGCTGCTGCTGGTGGTGCAGTGAAGCGTGCGGATGTGGTGCATGAGCCAGACAGGGAGGAGGAGAAGGGCACGGACTGCTCACCGCGGCTGAAGGTGGAGCAGAGGCTTGATGGAGCGCTGCCGGCGGCGACGTCGAGGATGGCGGCGGTGATTCCGTGTGTCTCCGGGCTCGTGCGAGTGTCCAGGAGGTAGAGGGGTAGGTGGTGGATCGATTTCGGGGGTTAGGAGGTGTGGTGGCGCAGCGAGGTGGAGGTGATCATCGGGTTTTCAGACGGCGGAGCTCCGGTGAAATAAGGGGGTGGCAGAGAGGGGAAATCCCGGCGAGAGGGAGAGGGAAACGGCGACGGAGCGATGGGAGAAGGGTAGGCTAGGGCTAGGGCACAGCTGCGGGGTCCTAGGGGGTCTTATAGGCGCTCGGGTGCGCTGCTGGCCGTCGGAGCGGTCCGCTGCCGCCGTGGCGCCCTCGGATGGCCTGCCGTACGTTTAGACGAAGGGGGCGTGCGCGAAGCGGTATGCAGGCCGCTGGGGTGGGCTAGGCCTGCGCTAGGTTAGCTGCCGCGCGCGCTGCTTTTTCCTTTTTCTTATTTTTGTTTTTCTGTTTTTTTTGCAGCAAAGGGAAAATGGAAGAAATAGATAGGTTTTTGAGTTGAAAAAAATTTGGGAAAATTCATGCGAGTTTATTAGGTTAATATCCACCATTTGACAACTTTGGTTTTTCAAATGTTCAATTTTTATTTGATGTTTGCAAATTGGTTTAAATTGGAAGAATTTGATAATTAAGTGATTAATATTGAAAACAATGTTTTTATTAGGGTGAACCCTAATGATTAAATAGAACAAATGGATTAGAATTGTTTGGTACTTTCATAATTTTCAAATTAGGTGCTGTTTGATGATTTGATTTGAATTTGAAAGCAATTTGGAATTAATGGGTTGATTAAAAGCCCTTATTTTTAATAGTTGATCACTATGAAATAAATGGAAACAAAAAGGTTGTTTGAGTTGAACTTTTATTTGAAAACAAGATTGTAACATGGCAAGTATGATAACAAAGTTGAATATTGTTTGGATTTCCATTATGAAAACAGAATAAAAACAGATGCAAAACAAATAGTAAACAAATGCAAACAAGGAAATAAATATGATGACATGATGCAATACTTTAATTAAACAGGAAATCAAACATTTTAGGGGTATTTTCATACTTGGTATGTTACAAAACGCCCCCCCTTGAAGGAATCGCGCCCCGAGATTCCTTACTGAGAAGCGAAAAGGTCCGGATACTTCTTTCGAAGATCCTCTTCGGTCTCCCACGTTGCCTCTTTATCGGAATGATGCGACCACTGCACTTTCAAGAACTTGGTGCTCTTGTTGCGAGTCTTACGCTCGGTCTCATCGAGAATACGAACAGGGTGCTCCTCATAAGAGAGATCATCTTGCAGTTCAATGGAATCATGATCAACTGCACGATCTGGATCTTTGAAACACTTCTTGAGCTGTGACACGTGGAACACATCGTGCACCTTGGATAGTTTTTCTGGAAGTTCAAGACGATAGGCATTTTCCGCACGCCTTGAGAGGATGCTGAAAGGACCAATGTATCTTGGTGCAAGCTTTCCTTTCACACCGAAACGATGAGTGCCTCTGAGGGGAGTTACACGGAGATATGCCTTGTCACCAGGTGCATAGATCATATCCCTGTGCTTGCTGTCATAGTAGCTCTTCTGACGAGACTGAGCAATCTTGAGATTGTCACGAATGATGCGAACTTTCTCTTCGGCTTCCTTAACAATGTCAGGGCCTAAGAGTGAACGTTCACCAGCTCCAGACCAATTGATTGGACTCCTGCATCTGCGGCCATAGAGTGCTTCAAATGGTGCCATACCTAGGCTTGCCTGGAAGCTGTTGTTGTAGGAGAATTCAGCATATGGAAGGCAATCCTCCCATTTCATGCCAAAGGAGAGACCACATGCTCTGAGCATATCCTCGAGAATCTGATTGACTCTTTCGAATTGCCCCTGAGACTGAGGGTGATAAGCTGTGCTGAACAGAAGTTTGGTGCCCAATGCTTCTTGAAAACTCTTCCAGAAATGAGAAGTGAAGATACTTCCATGGTCTGAGCTTATTTCCAATGGAACACCATGAAGAGGAACAATCTTTGCTGTGTAGAGCTCTGCTAATTGGCTAGCTGAGATAGTTTCCTTGATAGCAAAGAAGTGAGCTACCTTAGTGAGACGATCAATGACAACGAAGATTGCATCGTTGCCCCTCTTGGACTTTGGGAAACCAGTAACGAAGTCCATTTCAATCATGTCCCACTTCCACTCAGGAATTTTCAGAGGTTGGAGTAGACTGGTTGTTTTCTGATGGACTGCCTTAACACGTTGACAGACGTCGCATTCAGAAACTTATTGAGCAATTTCACGTTTCATGCCAGGCCACCAATACAGTGTCTTAAGATCCTGGTACATCTTTGTACTTCCAGGGTGGATGGAGAGAGGAGTTTCATGAGCCTCCTTGAGAATGACATCTTTGAGACTTTGAATCTGAGGAACTGCAATGCGTCCTTCGAAGAACACAGTTCCCTTGTCATCAATTGAGAAGGACTTGAATTTATCATTGCCTTCTTTGATGTGCTCTACAATCTTCTTGATTTCAACATCACGAAGTTGTTCAGAATGAATCTTGTCCTCGAGAGTTGGACTAGCTGTCAAGCTAGCAAGATAACCATGAGGAACAAGACCAAGGTTCAGCTTCTGGAATTCTTCATGAAGTGGAGGTTGGATTTCCATGATCATGAGATTGTTGCAATAGGACTTGCGACTGAGAGCATCGGCCATAACATTAGCCTTGCCTGGAGTGTAAGAAATGGTGAGATCAAAGTCTTTAATCTTTTCAATCCATCTCCTTTGCCTGAGGTTTAGATCTGGTTGAGTGAAGATGTATTTCAGACTCTTATGATCGGAAAAGATTTCAGTGCGGTTACCCAACAAGTATTGTCTCCATTTCTTGAGGGCAAACACAACTGTTGCAAGTTCAAGATCATGTGTGGGGTAGTTTTGCTCATGTGCATTCAACTGACGTGAAGCATAAGCCACAACTTGACGTTCTTGCATAAGAACTGCACCTAGACCTTGGAGAGATGCATCGCAGAATATCTGGAAAGGTTTGGTAGTATCTGGGCCAACCAGAACTGGGGTGGAAGTGAGTTTAGTCTTCAAGAGATTGAAACTTTCATCACACTGTGGAGACCAAACGAACTTCTTGTCCTTCTTTGTGAGATCAGTGAGAGGTTTGGCAATCTTCGAGAAGTTTTGGACGAAACGACGGCAATAGCTAGCCAAGCCAAGAAAACTTCTTACTTGCTTCACCGTCTTAGGAGGTTTCCAATCAACAATTTCCTTAACCTTTTCTGGGTCAATGGCTATGCCTTTGGCAGAGATTATATGACCAAGGTAAGCAACTTCTGGAATCCAGAACTCACACTTGGAGAACTTGGCATATAGACAATGCTCGCGAAGTTTCATGAGAGTGAGACGAAGGTGTTCTCCATGCTCTTCCTCAGATTTTGAGTAGACCAGAATGTCATCGAGATATACCACAACAAACTTGTCGAGGTATTCATGGAAGACAGAATTCATGAGTCTAGAGAAAGTCGCCGGTGCATTGGTGAGACCAAAGGACATGACGATGTATTCATATAAACCGTACCGAGTGGTGAAAGCTGTCTTAGGAATATCTTCCTTTCTGATCTTTATCTGATGGTAACCCATCCTCAAGTCCAACTTTGAGAATATTGAGGCTCCAGCAAGTTGATCAAAAAGATCATTGATACGAGGAATTGGATACTTGTTTTTGATGGTTTTCTCGTTGAGAGGACGATAGTCAACCACGAGTCTCTTTGTTTGATCCTTCTTAGCAACGAACAGAGTTGGGCAACCCCAAGCGGAGGAACTAGGTTGAATGTAACCTTTCTCCATGTACATATCGATTTGCTCCTATAACAATTTCAGTTCAGGAGGAGCTATCTTGTATGGATGCTTAGAGATTGGAGCAGTACCTGGCTCAAGCTCGATCACGAACTCAACTGCTCTGTCCGGAGGCATCCCTGGCAACTCTTCTGGAAAGACGTCAGGGAATTCACAAACCACCGGAACATTTTCGAGTAGAGGTAGAGGTTTTGCATAGAGAGTGCATAGCTGAATAGACCTTGATCCATATGGAGAATAGACTATCTGGCCAGAAGGGTGGGATAGAGTTATTGACTTTTGAGCACAGTCAATTTTAGCTTCGTTGGTCTTCAACCAATCCATGCCCAGAATGACATCAATGTCAGAATTTCCCAGCAACATGAGTGAAGCAAGGAATATGCGGCCTCCAATTAGGATCTGATTGTCCATACTTATCTTGGAAGTCAACATTTTAGATCCCAGAGAGTGAACAGATATTTGATTGCTTAGTGGAACCAGAACTAGGTTGTACGTTGTTGCAAAGATCTTTGACACAAAAGAATGCGATGCTCCGGTATCAAACAACACTTTAGCTGGAAAAGAGTTTACGGGTAATATACCGAGAACGACGTCAGCAGCTTCCTCAGCTTTGTCGGCCTTGATATGATTCACCCTCGCGGTCCTCCCGACAGGCCTGTTGTTGGAGTTGAAGGCTTTAGCCGGGGGAGCATGCACCATTGCCTGGTTGGTGTTGGGGCGAGGATGTGGAGGTAGCTGCCTCTGAGTGCACTTATCAGCGTAGTGTCCAGTCTGCTTGCATTTGTAGCAAGTGACGACACGAGGTGCATCTTGCCTTGGCTGCCCCATTGGAACCCTCTGACCATGCATCTGAGATGGGTTGGGTGGGCGGGGAGCAAAGCCTGGAGAAGCTTGGGCATATGGAGCCCGAGTGACAGCACCATTTGGCACCTAGATGCGGCGCTTCTGCGGAGGGGTGGTCATGTTGGAGGAGGAACCACCCTCACGCGAGGGCTTGCGAGACTCCTCGAACGCCTTGCGCCCATTTTCCTCATTGAGCGCGGTGTTCACGAGCTCCTCGAAGTCTTTGCACTTGATGTTGGTGAGTGCGTACTTGAGTTCCGGGTTAAAACCTCGGCGGAACCTTGCCATCTTCTTAGCCTCAGTGGACACCTCATCACCAGCGTATCGAGCGAGGCGATTGAACTCATTCTGATAGCCAATGACGTCCAGCTTGCCTTGCTTAAGAGAGCAAAACTCTTCACGCATCCTTTCCATGAGACCATCTGGGATGTGGTGCTTCAGGAAGGCATCCTTGAAACAACCCCAGGTGATTGGGTAGCCAGCTCTCATGGTCTGGTAGTTCTCCCACCAAGTAGCTGCCTGACCCTTCAGTAGGTAGGTGGCATACTTGACTTTGTCTTCCTCAGCAACGTGAGCAATGTCCAGGGCCCTGGCCATCTCCCGGATCCAGTCATCAGCATCCAGAGGCTCACGTGTTGCCACGAAAGCTCTCGGACCCAGACTCAGAAACTCCTTGATGCTGACTCGTGGAGCATTCTGGTTGTTTTGCTGGTTAGTCTGAAACTGGGCCATCTGTGCCACGACCTGAGTCATCTGAGTCAACAGCTCCGTGATTGGCGGTGGCTCAGGCGGGTTGTTCCTTGTTGGCGGCATCCTGAATAGACATGCATTTTAGCACAACAACAGAAAAGGATAGACTTGGTAACCGAAAGCGAGATTATTTCGACGCATGAATAGATAACCAACTGGTACATCATAACATGTTCAAATACATCAGAATATCCAACACACCACAAATGGTTCGAAAGCCAAAGGATAACTAAACATAGCTAGGAATGGATACATCGGTACTCCCATGCTCATCACGCAGGACGGCGGTGAGTAGTACGACGAGGGGTACGGTGAGGAGCACACCCCCGAAAGTAGGTAGAACGACGATCCACATAGATCTGACGTGGCCTGAGAGCGACTCTAGGTGTGGTGAAGTACATAGCGTCGACTCCCTGTGCTCCAAAGCGTGGAATCCCGGTGTAACCAGCACCGAGGTTGAGGAGTGGACCTCTGATCGGCTCGTAACCTCCAGCATCTGGCAGACGACGACCAACTGGCTGATCGAAACGTGCAAAGCGCTCATCTCCAACAAAGTCCGTGGTGTACGTCGCCAGACGAGTCAAAGCAAGGTAGAGCTGCTCTCTGACTGAGGCCAACTCCTGAGAAAGTGTGGTGGCAACTGCGTCACTGTGCCTCACAACTGAGCGGTGGTGTGCAGCCTGGTGTTATCATGCTCGTAGACATCCAGGTTGTCGTAGAGAGTGAAGTGAGCTCCCTCCGAAGTGATGTAACCACGGGGGATGTGGCGATAGATAGAATCGTCAAATCCCTAGTAGTCAGCACGAAGGACGGTGAGACTCACATAAGCTGCCTGCTGCACAGCCATATCCACTGTGGAACCTACTGCCTCGTAGCGGTGGGCTACACTCATGCCATCACCTGACAGAATGTAGACGATAGCCTGGTAGTAGGTCTGGTCAAACTCTCGCTGCTGCTCGTAGACCTGGTACTCTGGTGCCCAACGGAACCCCAGATAAGTGACCATGTCTCTCAGCATCTCCGAATAACCGGCAGTGCTCTCGCAACGAGTCATCCGAACCACCTGCGGGTAGAACCTGAGATCCATCTGTAGATGATTTGGGAGGTTTTGATTAGACGCCGGTAGAGAACTGAAGTGGAAAGCAACAACAAGGTTTCAATGGACGATAAGGATGTTGAAAAGAACAGGATATTGAAGCAACATCGGGAAACACGAGACCAAAAACTCCTGAGGTACTACGGAGAACCCAAAACACGTGAAAACCTAACTTGAAAGTTTATGTGAGAAGGGAAAAACAACGTTGCACTTCCTTACCAGAAAAGGGTGGGTGGGTGGGGAAAGAAGAAAAATGGCAGAATTCCTACTCTCACGTTTCATTTTTCCTATATAGCTACAAAATAGTTTCTAGACTCAAACTGCGACCAGTAAAAGGGATCCTACAGGCAGACAGGCTCTGATACCATTTGTCGCACCCGGACTTCTAGAGGATACTCACCGTACGAACTGAACAGTATTTTGATTGGATTACGGGGCTTACCGGCACCTGCATCTCTTACGAGTAGGCCAACACTTATGTGTGACAACCAATCTTTACTATTCACCGTCGGTGTAAACTATCCCGTAGAAATCAGGACACTACCATTGACGTACTTCATACCATACACACATGGTACATCAACGACGTTGAACAAGATGATAACACAACATATCTCTAAGACACAAAAGATTGAAATAAGTTGCAAATAGCTCTCACTAGAGCAGAGATAGCAAATACAATCATCCAGAGGACACATGTCCCAACATAACATCATTACATCTCAGCGGAAGCATTCAAAGGGTCCGAGTACAGACAAATCCAAATAGGCTTAAGAAGCCGGGAACTGAAAAGGAAGACGGAGCCCATCCACGTAGTCTCGGATCCTGCCCGGGTCCGCTACCTACTCGTCAGTAGCCTCGTCAAACTCCATGTAGTAGCCGTCACTGGGATCCTCGTAATCGTAGTATGCGGAAACCACAGCCCCAAAGGGGTCAGTACATAAACGTACTGGCAAGCAAGACTCACAGTTCACCAAAGTGTAGCCCGTCAACACCAAGCACAGATGCCTTGGGTTCAACGGAAGAAAGGGGATATAAAAGATGCTGCAACTGGCTGCACTAACCAACTACAGAAAACTACAACTTCCAACTAACAGAAAAGGGATAAGATAGCGTATAGTAATCAACTGAAAGATAACATCAAACAAACCCATCCTGGATCTCGCCCCTTATCCAAAGAAGAAACCCGAGGATAACTCACACAGTTGGATTAATGAATGATGGATCAAGTTGTTGTGTCAATAAGTCTATTACTAGTCAAGTTATCAATAGTTAGGTGTAAGTTGTTCTGAGTACTTGTTAGCCAGTACTTTCACCAAGTTAACCATAACCGCGGAAAACACGGCTTCTCGAGAAGATTTATCCCTGCAGGGTTGCACCAATTTGGCCGTACACGTATGAATAACCCGCCAGATGGGATGCCTCCCACCAAGCGGGGCACTCAACACAACTCAACTCTTCTTCGCATCAAGCCCAAAGCACCTTGGGCGCACGGCTAATCGAGCCCCGAAGAAAAGGGACCCTCATAGCACTCTAAGGCGTGTCCCCCTATATGCCGACTACAAAAGTTCCACCCTGCGCTGGGCTCGCAAAAACATGCATGCGGCAAATGGAAAACACGAACTAAATGAGGCGATTTGGACGAGATGCGAATCGAATCAAATTGAGGGGGGCGCCCATACTCGCTTCCCACATGCGGGTAGTGCGCTCATCATGGATCAGTAGACAAGATCCCTTTCCTATTAGGGTCGACACTAGCAGGCCTCAAAACCACACAGGGCCTCCTGCCGGTGCCTTATCAGCATATTATTATTAACAGGTTGATTGATTAACATCGAGCCCCCAGAACATATAGAAATATAGTAATCAGAAAATAACGGGTAACAGACTCGAGCAAACAACCTAAGCATGCTAGTAAGACACTGGCTCAAACAATGGGGTGTAGGAGTGGAGGGAGGCAATATCAGGGTTAAGGGATTCATATGATAGGTTCGTAACAGAAACAACTACACATAGGGCTAGCAAAGTAGACAACGGAAAGTATCGGCAACCAAGGTTGAAAAGGAACACAGTGGTTCATGTGAGTGATAACTTGCCTGCAAACTCAGCAGCCTGGTACTGAGCTAGATCCTCCGAAGGGGTGCTGTAAAGATCGTCTGTCTCAACGTCGTCGTCTATCCGAGAAGAAGCAAACAGAGAATGCAGAAAGATAAACAATCAATATCATGGCATAGTGCACAATCATGGGATGATGCATGTCAATTTAACTAATGCATCAAAATAGAATAGTTGACATGGGAAAACAATTTAAATGGACACATCTGCAATTTTGAGTTGCATCTGAAAAGCCCATGAATTTTTGGTTGAAACAATTGTTTTCCAATTAACCAACAGGTGAAAGTGGATTAGTATGATGCATGGATGAGGAAAACAACAAAATAACAACAATAGAACCAATTGGAATTAAGGTTTACCAATTTAGAAATTTATTTATTAAGTTAGGGAATTTTTGGTTCCTTAAAGGGCTTACACAAATAGTTGTTGTTTTCAACAATTTAAATTCTGCAAAATAAATAACAAAATTCATATTTGAAAAGAATACAAAATTTTGGTTGGATTACATGTTTCAAATATTGAAAAAGGAATTAGGATGAATTTAATTATGACTTAAACAATTTAAACAAGATTTAAATTGGAATTAATTCAAATAGGAATATTAATTGAATTTTAATTGCTCAAAACATTTATTCAAGTTCATATTTGAAAAGATTATGTTTTTCTGGTTTGAAAACATATTTTACATGTTCAAGAATAATTTAAATTGAGCAAGTTATGATTTTAACAAATTTAAATGATTTAAACAAGGTTTAAATTATTTAGGCAATTTAAATTATTCAAAACAGGAAACAAAATTTATATTTGAAAAGGTTATTTGAAATAGCATGGAAAACATATTTTATTTTCATTATTTGGATTAAGAATGAATTAGTTATGGATTTTAGCAATTTACATTTGAATTATTTGAATTCAAATTTGAAATGCATTTGGAAAATTCAAAACAGGAAACAAATGTTACCAATGGATAGATAATTGAATTTAGAGCAGTGCACATATTTTATTTTTATTAATGGGAGTTATAAAATAAAAGTTATTCACTTTTTAGTTTAAGGGACCATTCTGCAATTTAAAAGGACCTGTTTTTAAAAAGAAACGTGCTGGAAATTAAATGTTACCGCACTGCTACCTAACCCCAGGCACTGCCAGTGGGCCTGGGGCCAGCGTGGCATGCGCGCGTGCTGGTGTGGCAGCCAGGGCCACAGACAGGTGGGGCCTGCCTGTCAGCCGTGCGCGAAAAAGTGTGGATTTATTCCACGGAACCACGGCTCGAACTCGGGACCTGCCCGTGCGCGAAAACTGAACGCAACCACTGCGCTGCTCGATCGGATCTTGCTAGCAAGGGGGCTGCAGCTAGGTTGAGGTTCGGAGTTGGGATAATTGAATTTTTCGCGCGCTCGCAAGACTGAAACCTGACAGACACGACGCCGGCGGCGATCAACGTGGTACTGCTGCGCTCGTGGCTGCTGCTGGTGGTGCAGTGAAGCGTGCGGATGTGGTGCATGAGCCAGACAGGGAGGAGGAGAAGGGCGCGGACTGCTCACCGCGGCTAAAGGTGGAGCAGAGGCTTGATGGAGCGCTGCCGGCGGCGACGTCGAGGATGGCGGCGGTGATTCCGTGTGTCTCCGGGCTCGCGCGAGTGTCCAGGAGGTAGAGGGGTAGGTGGTGGATCGATTTCGGGGGTTAGGAGGTGTGGTGGCGCAGCGAGGTGGAGGTGATCATCGGGTTTTCAGACGGCGGAGCTCCGGTGAAATAAGGGGGTGGCAGAGAGGGGAAATCCCGGCGAGAGGGAGAGGGAAACGGTGGCGGAGCGATGTGAGAAGGGTAGGCTAGGGCTAGGGCACAGCTGCGGGGTCCTAGGGGGTCTTATAGGCGCTCCGGTGCGCTGCTGGCCGTCGGAGCGGTCCGTTGCTGCCGTGGCGCCCTCGGATGGCCTGCCGTACGTTTAGACGAAGGGGGCGTGCGCGAAGCGGTATGCAGGCCGCTGGGGTGGGCTAGGCCTGCGCTAGGTTAGCTGCCGCGCGCGCTGCTTTTTCCTTTTTCTTATTTTTGTTTTTCTGTTTTTTTTTCCAGCAAAGGGAAAATGGAAGAAATAGATAGGTTTTTGAGTTGAAAAAAATTTGGGAAAATTCATGCGAGTTTATTAGGTTAATATCCACCATTTGACAACTTTGGTTTTTCAAATGTTCAATTTTTATTTGCTGTTTGCAAATTGGTTTAAATTGGAAGAATTTGATAATTAAGTGATTAATATTGAAAACAATGTTTTTATTAGGGTGAACCCTAATGATTAAATAGAACAAATGGATTAGAATTGTTTGGTACTTTCATAATTTTCAAATTAGGTGCTGTTTGATGATTTGATTTGAATTTGAAAGCAATTTGGAATTAATGGGTTGATTAAAAGCCCTTATTTTTAATAGTTGATCACTATGAAATAAATGGAAACAAAAAGGTTGTTTGAGTTGAACTTTTATTTGAAAACAAGATTGTAACATGGCAAGTATGATAACAAAGTTGAATATTGTTTGGATTTCCATTATGAAAACAGAATAAAAACAGATGCAAAACAAATAGTAAACAAATGCAAACAAGGAAATAAATATGATGACATGATGCAATACTTTAATTAAACAGGAAATCAAACATTCTAGGGGTATTTTCATACTTGGGATGTTACATTCCCTCTGCGAAGGGCCTATCTTTTACATTTATGTTGAGTCAGTAAACCCATTTCCTTCTGTCTCCAGCAAGAATTTGAGTTGTTGTGATCCCATCATCTATATGTTGATTTATTCAATCATGTTTTCCATCCTTCTTTGTTAGACACATGCTTTATTATCTCAATGAATATTATTTTGAAAGCTATGAATCATTGTAAGAGAACTGTTATACTTAAACATGTTAAGCTCTATAATATAAACCTTGTTATAAAGACTTCACCTAAGATAAATATAATTCATTAAATGTTCTCTGACCAAGAACGAAGTTTGCCATTACCAATTTTGATTCTCTCTTTTGTATCTTTCTTTGTGACTCCCTTTACTTGTTTCAAGTTAAGTTATATGAGAGGAAGTTGATGTCTGTAATAATTGGTGCATAGGTAAATGTGATACTTCTTGTTCGTATTTTATTTATCGACTCTTCACTCCATAAACCTATGGTCATGTTTTCTGAGTTCAGTTTCGCTTAGGGACAAGCGAGGTCTAAGCATGGGAGGAGTTGATACGTCCATTTTGCATCACAATTTTATATCATAATTTTTTGTTATTCAATGATATATTTCATGTTATGATGCATACCTTATGTTATTTTATCTTATTTTCCATGTTTTATAATTTTTGGAGAATAAACACCGGACCAGAAATCTGATGGAAAAAGCACCGTGGAGATACCATATTTCAGAAGATCGAAAGAAGAAGGGGGACATCCGGGGGTTCCTAAAAGTACAGGGAAGGAACTTAGCCACAAGGAGATCCGGAGGGGGGCCACCAGGGGCCCACACCCAGGGGTGGCGCGCCCCTTGCCGCGCCACCTAGGGGTGTGGCCACCCTGGCCCACCTCCGGGGGTCATCTTTGGCGTACCTGGCCCCAAGGGAACCCTGAGCCTCATTCCATCCTTGAAAAATTATTCCGCCTCCGCTGCGGGGCGGAAAACACCCGGGAGAGAAAAGCTCTCTGGTAGGGAGAAATCTGTTGGGGAAATTCCTCTCCGGAGAAAGGAAATCACCGCCATCGTCACCGTCATCACTCCGGGCATCATCATCGTCATCACCACCAGCACCATCACCTTCATCATCCACCTTCATCCCGCTGTAACAATTAGGGGCCTCTATCGTTGCTTTGCATTAGATCTCTCTCTGGTGTGGATTACTTGTTAGTAGTTGATGCTTGTGTGATTTATCGGTGTTTGCACTTTATGACCAGATTCTTATCATCCATTATATCACCTATGATTATGATCCATATGATGTGTTGTGAGTAGTTCGTGATTTTCTTGAGGACATGGTAGAAGTCAAGTTGTTAGTAGTGAAGTAATGTTGAATAATATTTAATGTTTGATATTTAAGTTGTGGTGTTATTCTTCTAGTGGTGTCATGTGAACATCGAATACATGATACTTCACCATTTATGGGCCTAGGGGAATGCATCATGTATTTGGCTACTAATTTTGGGGTTGCCGGAGTGACAGAAACCTAAACCCCCGTTAGGAAACGGTTACACGAGGGAGCGTATGACCCCGGATTTTCAAGTTGTGGTTAGATTTATTTCTTAATTACTTTCTTGTAGTTTCGGATGCTTGCAATGTGTATAATCACAAGTATGTATTAGTCTTGGATGGGATGGTACATTAGCATAGGTTCACCCACACAACACTTATCAAAACACCAAACATTATTCAACTGCATGGAACAAAAGCACTTGAGTGAAACCTCCCATGTGTCCTCGAGAACGTTTGTTAATCATAAGTAAACTCATAGGCTTGTCACTTGCTGAAGAAAGGATTGGGCCACTTGCTGCAATTATTACTACTGCATTTTATTTACTTGCACTTAATTTATCTGCAATATCAAAAACCCCTACAAATCTGTTTTCCAGTATTTAGAGTTATTCCTTCATCGAAACTGCTGGTCAACACATTCTGCTCCTCGTTGGGTTCGACACTCTTATTTATCGAAAGTAGTACGATACACCCCTATACTTGTGGGTCATCAGCCTGTATTGCCCCTGGATACGCGGGATCCGCACAATGGCTCCATTGACTTTGCCTCCGAGTAGAGCAGCTCCCTCTTCTATCCGGATCCTCCAAGTGCTATTTGGATGACCCAGATAATTACTTGAATCCTTCCCTTGGTCTCTTGTTCCTCCTACTGGATAGCTCCAACTCGGCGGCTATCCAACCGGGTACCATCCTACCCGGCATGTACCAAGTCGGTACGGCCGAACTCGGTAACAAATACTTTGAACACCATTTCTCACCAGCCTTACCCCTACTCGGGGGTAGCCCCCCGACAGTTTTGGGGTAAAACCTTACTCCTACTTGTCTGAAGGATTGCACTATTGTGGCTATAGTACAAATGCGAGCTTATGCTCGGGTCAGACTATGGGGCTCTGAGTGAGTTGTGCTCTCTACAAGGACCAAATGACCCTTCTTATAACGGCTTTTGCACATCCTTCCCGCTCAATTGGCGGGAAAGGGTTCCAACAAGGCGCCAAAGTGGAGACCAATCATATATTGCGCCTCCTGCGCGGTCTTGGTCCTGCACCACCATCCATGGCAGCATGGTGGGGGCGTCCGATGACGTTTCCACCGTCGTGTAGCGCCAACTTTGTCCTCTTGCACCAAAGAGGGAATCTTGGGAGGCACTTTGTAGCAGGTAGCGGAGACCAGCGCTTTATGCACGGGAACAACAACTGCGGCCAAAGTGGCTATGCGGCCCTGCGGCACCTTCGTCAGCATGCAGAAGAAATAACGTCAGCAACATATGGTATGTCGCCTCTCGAGCGGAAGCACTTCCTGGAGAGGAGCGGCGTCAGGGTAGAGCTCCTCCCCGATGACAGATGGAGCGGCTCCTTGTGGAGAGGGTGCCTCTTCATACTGGCCCGGCCAGAGATTGGGCCTTGGTGGAGTACTTTGTAGTCAAGGGTCACGCCCGTCAGGCCGTGAACACTTACTGGGCTGGGCCACAACAGTCGGACCGGGAAGCCTGGTATCCATGGGCCCGATAGTAGTCCCCGGGCCCGCGGTGTACACGCGTCGATGAGATACGAGGCAGCGGGGGGCCAACTGCTGTCGAGCTAGTCATGGCACGTGGCCGTGACCCACGATTTTCTCGAGGCGATGGTAACGGCTCCCTGCGTCGTGGCGGGGCCCCTGCTCATAAAGACTGAACGGATAGCCCAAGAATCTTTTCACTCCTCCGAGCTGTCGTCGCCTTTCCAACTCCCCATCCTTTAGATCTTCCACTCCTTCATAGAGCCTTCGCCCCAATGCCTGGTAACAAAGCAGCCTCGTCGAACACGAGCGGCAAGTCCGAAGCGTCCGCCACACCGTCCTCCTCTTGGGCGAGCTCGGTACTAGAGGCCTCCTGTGTCCATGTCGTCCCATCCGTTGAGAGGCCCAGGCTCATGGTGGGATCTTCCACCAACGAGCACGGGGCCACCTTGCTCTATGCTTGCTCTACGCAATGAGGTGCTCTCCCCGCCTCTACGCACGCGTTGTTCTACCATACCATCTTCGCTGGCCTGGTCCCCCCTTCTCCACCTTCTTCACCGCAATTATGGAGTGCTACTAGATCCACGCTCTACACCTCCACCCCAACTCCATTCTCACCTTGGCGATATTATCCTTCTGGTGTGAGGCATTCTTAGGCGTCAGGCCCTCCGTGGCCTACTTCCGGTCCGTCAGCCTCCACGTGACGGGTAGGACCCGATGCACGGGCTGCATCTCCTTCGGTGTAGTTTTGGGGAGAGGTGCCTTGTTCCCTCACCTAGACTTCACCAAGAAATGAGATGAAATTACCCAGCGCTGGGTGTACCTAGATACGCGTGCCATTGGCAATCTCTTCGAGGTTCCCACTACCCAGCCCAGGAAGCATGCTGGCTAGGGCCAGAAGGTACTTGACGGCCAGGCCATGGCACCCCTGGTGTAGCGAGTGGAGGAGAAACGCGATCGTGGCCTTGTGGCCTCCATGGTTGTCCGTGAGTTTGTTTGTCAGCAGTTGGCGCCTCTCCAGATGCACGAGCGCCTCATGTGCTATTGCAGCAACATGTAGGACCCTATGAGGCTCAGTGGTACTCTTCTCGAGGGTAAGGAGCTTGAGGGGATGACGCAAACCCTCCTCACCAATGATTCTCCCTTGCCTCTTCCTTCGTCAATCGCCCCTCTATACAACCTGGAGGAGGCAGTCCGTGATGCCGCAATTGCCGCTATGCCGTGCTTCGATCGATGGGGCCATCTGTTAGAAGGGAAGGAGTCTCGACATGACAACCCCTTCATCGAACGTCCTTTTGAGGGGAGCAAGGTGGACCCGGCTGAGATGGAGGATTACGCTCCTACCGACGAGACGCCAAGGCGGGCATCGAGCTAGTGCCCCCTTCAAGAGGTCATGTCCAGAAGGGACCAAGATGGGGAGTGCGAGCCGTCGGGGGACTCGAGCACCTCTCCGTGCCATCCGCACACTCGGCCGCCTGCGACGCCCGTGAGGAGGCCGGCGAGGCCTTCGAGAAGAGGCCGCGCCCCACGGAGGCTAATGTAGACGCGAGCGCTCCTCTGGTAGCAAGCGTTCGTGAGGCTAATTCTCGCGCCAGGATGCGCGTGCCCCGACCTTGGGGCTATCGCATGCAGTAAGTTTGCCGAAGATAGTCCTTCCCTCCTCTGATACCTCTTGTTGGTGATCTTCTTTCGTGATGTATGTCCTCTCCAAAGAGAGCGAGAATGTCGGTGGGGTCACCTCCAGCTCCAGAGGACACGACGCACCCTGTGGCGCCTGAGGAGAGGTGGGACCCTCCGCGCTCACCGGCCGTCGAGGTGCTTGCCAGCCCCGCCGTGCCCCAGGCGGGAGAGATGGAGGAAGCTGAGGCGCCGCGAGAAGGCCCTACTATTGAGGGAGCTACTCTGCTGGGTTCCGACACCTTGGCAGGGACGAATGCTGAGGCTCGCTCCGAAACCCAGGCGGCGATGGTCCTAGGCACCACGGACCCCGAGCAAGCCTCTGAGCCCCCGAGCGTGGGCACTGGACCACGTTCCATCGTGGTGGCTGATGAGGTGGAGATTGTGACTCCCAGCGCCAGGGAGGCAGGCATCGGACTTTCCTTCCTGCGACCTGGACGCTCTTCTGGATTAGCGACGGGTCCTTCTAGAAGTTTGTCGCAACAATACTTCATTGCTGCGGTGGACAAATGGATCAAGGTTATGCCTCCCGTGGGTCCTGATGGCTAGCTCATGCCGAACAACTTATTCTGTGACTTGATGGCGAGGGATCGTTGGTCCACCCGTGTCCGCTCTAGGGTGCCCCACGACCTCTATTCTGAAGGCCCCCTGTTCAACATCACCAAGGATATCAGGGACGCGCTCCAGATCAGCGCGAGGGCGCATTCTCACCTTCTTACCAATGAGAGCGAGCGCCTGGAGATCCTGGGCGCCTGGTTTTGCCAGGTGGTGTTTGCGTGCTGCGATAGGGAGAACGCAGCGCAGGCCATGCAGCGGAAGAAGTTCAGCGAGCCCACGCAGGAGTGCGAGGGCTTCGTTCACGAGGTAGCCGCGTCGCGCAAGGAGGCCAAGCGCGTCCTGAATGCTGCCGAGGCCCATCAGGAGAGGGTCCGCCCAGCGGAGGAGGAGCACCGACGGAAGGTCGACGAGTGGACTCTCGCTTGCCAGGAGCGAGAGAGGGATCTCGCCCTTTGTGAGGAAGCTTTGGCCCTCCGCGAGGCAAGTGCGGAGTCTCGCGAGACCTCTATCTCCCTCAGGGAGGAGAAGGCCCGCACCCTCGAGGAGAATGTCGGGAAGCATGATACGTCTCCAACGTATCTATAATTTCTGATGTTCCATGTTGATATTATGCCAATTGCTACAAGTTTTACACGTTTTCTGGGACTAACCTATTAACGAGATGCCAAGTGCCAGTTCCTTGTTTTCTGCGTTTTTTTTATTTCAAAAAAGTTGTTCTGGAAATATTCTCGGAATTGGACCCCACGAATCCCGAAATTCCTATTTTCCCCGGAAGCATCCAAAAGTCTGAAGAGGAGTTGAAGACGGGAACCAGGGGGCCCTCAACATAGCCAGGCGCGGGCCACCCCTTGGCCGCGCCTGGGAGTGGTGAGGCCACCCTGGTGGCCCACCGACGCTGCCCTTTTGCCTATTTATTCCCCTCCGAAGGAAAATCCTAGGTACCTGATCAAAAATCCCCGAAAAGTTCCACAGCCGTCGTCACCGTCAACCCTAGATTAGGGGTTTCTGAAGCTGCCTCCCGGCACCCTGCCGGAGAGGAGATCATCACCGGAGGCCTCTTCATCACAATGCCTGCCTCCGGAGTGATGCGTGAGTAGTTCATCCTTGGACTACGGGTCCATAGCAGTAGCTATATGGTTGTATTCTCCTCCTATGCCTCAATGTTTAGATCTCGTGAGGTGCCTAACATGATCGAGATTGTTCTTATGTAATTCTATGTGCTGTGTTTGCTGGGATCCGATGAATATTGAACTTATGCCAAGTTGATTATAGTATTTATTGCATATGTTATTTGTGATCTTGCATGCTTTCCGTTTCTAGTGGTTGATCTGGCCAAATAGTTGCTAGTGACTCCAAGAGGGAGTATTTATGCTCGATAGTTGGGTTCATGCCTCCTTTTTGCCTGTGCTCGAGTGACAGAACCGTGACGGGGGAGGATGTGTTGTTGCCACTAGGGCGAAAACAGCGGTGTGAGTGCCCGCGTGCACAATCATTTCTTACATTACACACATTTCTTAATGCGGTTATCTGTTGCTTGCAACTTAATACCTAAGGGGGTTCAGATGATAACCTGAGGGTGGATTATGGTCTATGTATATTGGATTACGGTCTATGTATATTGTTGTAATGCCCGCACTAAATATCATAGTAGTCATCATGTCATGAATGTGCACTACGGTGCAACCTCTATTTGTCAATTGCCCAGCTGTAATTTGTTCACCCAGCATGCTATCTTTTATGGAGAGACACCACTAGTGAACCTATGAACCCCGGTCCATTTTGCTACACTGTTAAACAAACCACTACAATTCCCTGCTTTCTTTACTTACTACAAGCATACACCATTTTCCATACTACACGTCTAATCTTTGTTTTTAGCAAGACCGGTGAGATTGACAACCTCACCGTACCATTGGGATAAAGTATTTTGGTTGTGTTGTGTGCAGGTTTCGCGTTGTTGCTGACACCGGTGAGGCGCCATGACCACCGTCAGTGGCATCAACTTTCCGAAGATCCTCTTTCTCCTACTGGATTGATAACCTTGGTTCTTAACTGAGTGAAATTCTTATCGCTGCACTCATCACACCCTCCTCTTGGGGTTCCCAACACACCATCCATAGCAAAGAATTTTTGGCGCCGTTGTCGGGGACTTAAAATTCATCATCATCAAGAAGTCTCCCCGTCAAGGCACCATCAAGGTGTAGCAACAAGAATTTCTGGCGCCGTTGCCGGGGAGAAAGAATTATTATGGCAAGGCAAGTCTCTCACTCTCAACCTCTTTATTTTGTTTATTGTCTTGTTTTCATTTTTTGTCTTGTTTTGCTTCTTTATATCAAAAACACCTATTGCTCCAAAGCTGTTATTTATCTGCTTGCTTTTATTTTGCTAAAATAAGTTCCTCTGAGAATACTAAGTTGTGTGACTTAACAACAATGATTTTATTTGCACACCTATTGCTCCACCTGCTCCTACTGCTGCTTTCTATGAAATTAAACCCGATTTATTAAATCTTGTTATGAAAGAGAAATTTTCTGGTGTTAGTACTGATTATGCTGCTGCTCACCTTAATAATTTTGTTGAACTATGTGAGATGCAAAAATATAAAGATGTGGATGGAGATAGTATTAAAATGAAATGACTTCCTTTCACTTTGAGAGGAAGAGCTAAAGAATGGTTGCTATCTTTGCCTAGAAATAGTGTTGATTCATGAACTAAGTTTAAAGATGCTTTCATTGGAAATATTATCCTCCTACTAAGATTATATCCCTGAGAAGTGACATAATGAATTTTAAACAATTTGATAATGAACATGTTGCTAAATCTTGGGAAATAATGAAAACTATGGTGAAGAATTGTCCCACTCATGGACTGACAACTTGGATGATTATAAAAACCTTTTATGCAGGACTGAATTTCTCCTCAAGGAACCTATTGGATTCAGATGCTGGAGGTAGCTTTATGTCCATCACTTTGGGCAATGCAACAAAGCTTCTTGATGATATGATGATAAATTATTCAGAGTGGCACACTGAGAGAGCTCCACAAGGTAAGAAGGTAATTCTGTTGAGGAAACCTCCTCTTTGAGTGAAAGGCTTGATGCTATTATGTCTATGCTTGTTAATGGTAAAGCTCAAGTTGATCCAAATAATGTTCCTTTAGCCTGTTTGGTTTCTCAAGAAGAGCATGTTGATGTGAACTTTATTAGAAATAAGAATTTTAACAATAATGCTTATAGAAATAATTTAGGTGGAAACAATTATAAGTCCTATCCTCCTAATAGTGGTAGTTGTTATTCTTATGGTAGATCTGGAATGCCTAGTGAGGAAAGGATTGTAGAAGTTGAAAAAGCAACTAAGAACTTTATGCAAATGCAATATGAACAAAATAAGTTGTTTACTAAAACTATGGAAGGGCAATCGGCTATGTTGAGAACTATTAGCCAACAAATTGGGAATTTAAATAGAGAAATCTCGGGTTTGCAAGGTAAAATTACAAGTGCCGAGGTTAGTATTTTGTCCCTATCAGAGGCACAATTTTCTTTGATCAATAAAATGGCTGCTAAAACTGAAACCATTGAAGATAATCCTTTTGCTGTAACCAATTGCATTTAAGTTTGAATTGATGATAATGTTAGGTTGATGGCTGAATTACGTGCTAGGTGGGAAAGAGAAGATGAATTGGCTAGAAAGAATAATATTGCTAGAGTTTGCACTATCACCACCACTAGTAAAACTGAAGCTCCAAGTGCTAGTAAACCTTACTATCAATGGTAAAGTAGTTGGTGTTAAGAAAGTCTCCACCCCTTCGGTGAAACGTGCTAAATTGCCTAAAATTGCTAAAATTGCTTCTGATAAAAGTGCTGAAATTTTTAGAGATGTGGGAGATAATGGTCCCATTACTTTTGATGATAATAATTTTGATTTTCATTATTCCAATATATCTGAAGTTATTATGTTTCTACAAAATCTTGCTAGAAGTCCCAATGCTAGTGCCATGAATATGGCCTTTACTAAACATATTACCAATGCTCTCATGAAAGTTAGAGAAGAAAAGCTGAAACTTGAATCATCAATCCCTAGGAAATTAGATGATGGTTGGGATCCCATCATTAAGATAAAAGTAAATGATTTTGATTTCAATGCTTTGTGTGATCTTGGTTCTGTTATCTCTGTTATGCCTCAAAAGCTTTATGATATGCTTGATCTACCACCGTTGGAACACTGTTATTTGGATGTTCATCTTGCTGATAATGCTAAGAAGAAACCTTTTGGTAGAATTTGTGATGTTCTTATTATGGTTAACAATAACCTTGTCCCTGTTGATTTTGGTGTTATGAACGTTGAATGCAATGCTTCTTGTCCTATTGTTTTGGGAAGACCTTTTCTTAGAACTGCTGGTGTTGTTATTGATATGAAAGAGGGGAGTATTAAATATCAATTCCCACACAAGAAAGGTATGGAACACTTTCCTAGAAAGAGAATGAAGCTACCTTTTGACTCTATTATTAGAGAAAGTTATGTTGTTGATTCTTTTTCACTTGAATATACTTGAGTTGCTTTCTATGCCTAGCCGAAAGGCGTTAAAGAAAAGCGCTACCGGGAGACAACCCATTTTATTTCTCTGTTTTTAACCCGTTTTTGTCGTTTCTTTCTGTGTGCTTTGCACATGGGTGTTTTCTATTTTCTTAGCAACCCCGTTGTATCGTTTCTTTTGTGTATTTGTTGAGCCAAGTAAAGCCTCTAGTGGAAAGTTGAGACTATATTTCGGATTTCTGCGCAGGAAACAGATTTATTCCGTCCATTGTTAAATTCGTATAAAATTGCGGGAAGTTCAAAATGACATGAGTTTTTTGTGCGTAATCCTGAGCTACATACGCAACTTTTCTTAGTTGAACATTTTTTGATTTGATCAACAGAATATTTTCGAAAAAAATCATCTTTACCTGCTGTCCTGTTTTGACAAATTTCTGCCAATAATTGCATTAGCATCTTAATCTCTTTGTTTTGGTGTTCTTTTGAGAAAAAGAGTTTTAAAAGAAGTTGTGACAGTATTAATGTGTTTATGAGTGTTAGGCTTGTGTTCAAAATGAACCTTGCGAATTTATTATTTCGATTGCACTAATGTTGCTGATGAAGATTGTGAGAAGTTTGGTGTGAAGGAAGTTTTCAAGTGTCAAGAGAAGAGGATGATATGACGTGATCAAGAAGAGTGAAGAGCCTAATCTTGGGGATGCCCCAGAGGTACATCCCAGAAAATTCCAACAAGACTCAAGCGTCTAAGCTTGGGGATGCCCAAGGCATCCCCTTCTTCATCGACAAATTATCAAGTCACTTCTAGTGAAACTATATTTTTATTCGGTCACATCTTATGTGCTTTACTTGGAGCGTCTTTTATTTTGCTTTCAGTTTGTTTTTATTTTTGCAATAAGCTTGGTTGGACCCCAGCATTCTTTTATTGGAGAGTGACACGCTCCGCTTTTTCATGGGAATACTTTGTATTCTTAATCTTTGTCTGGCTGCTGCATTTATTTAGCTCATGTTTTTCATGCACTCTTATCTAGAGCTGTCAGTTTTAGTAGTGTTATGTGAGTACTCTCATGTTTTTCTTGCTGTATCATGTAGAGTATTTTTTTTAAACATATCTTGTATGGTGCTTGTTGGGAAAATAAACTGCTGCTTGAAGTAGAATTTTAAATGGTGCAAGTAGAAGCTTGTATAGACTGTGGCTAGAAATTTTTCATACCATGCTAGATGTTATTTTAGTTTTAAAGCCTTGGGGTTATTGAGTAGCATGATTAGCCTCAAATAGCTGAGAGTGTTTAATGTTCCATTGAAAGAATCATGAGTTGTTCTTGTCATATTGAAGCATAAATTTGTGCTATTCTCTTTTGAATGTTTTATTTGGTTGACTTGGCGCATGCTCACACCATGCTTATGACTATGAACCAATCACTAATAGCCTCTATGATCATTTAGTTTTTGAACTTGTGGTACCACTTATGCTTTGATAAATGATGTTTATGTCGCTATGCATGATTATGGCTCTTATGCTCTCTTGATTTGTCGTTCCCAGTCTTTTGCTAGCCTCCACCTGTACCGAATATGGAATTCTAGTCGTGCATCCAACTTCCTAAAACCAAGTTTTCCCATTGTGTCCACCATACCTTCCTACATGTGGTATTTAACTGCCACTCCAAGTAAATTTCTCATGTGTTACCTTTATAACCTTCAAAATTACTCCTGCTTTGTGTTCCTCTTTTTGCTCATGAGGACGTAAATAGAGAATCTTTATCTCACTTGTTGATTGGATTTCACACTATGGACTAGTGGCTTCATCCGCTTATCCAGTTGATAGAAGAGCTGGCAGCGGGATGCCTAGCCCCAAATTAATACACACAAAATCTCTTCACTATTTTCCCCCTGATTTATCAGTCAAATCATAATTGTGTAAAAAAGAGAAAGAGGGATGACCTTCTACACCAGTTGTGTCCTTCATATGGGAGCCTCTCTTGTGAAATCTAGTCGGCCTGTGACGTACTGTATTTTCTGTTCACCATTCCTTGGCATTAGCATACATCTCACAAAATATAGACACTCCTCCATGGTAGCAGGAACCCGAGGATTCCGTTAGCCATGGTTTGTGTAAGGTGGATGGGAGGAGTGTCAAACTTTTAATACCTATGTTTAATAAAATAAAAGCTCTAGCACATGAGTGATCCCTGCTTCCCTCTGCGAAGGGCCTTTCTTTTACTTTTATGTTGAGTCTAAATCTTCTAACTTTATGCATAGTTGAGAGAGATTTTTTTCCATTCTGGGTTTTATGTGCATTTGTCCCAAAAACATTATTAATTGATTCATGATGTGTTATTGCTTGTTCTCTAATTATTTGTTCTAGTATTTTTTCATGAACTTTGAAGGTGTCCTGGCATTTATGTATTGCCCCACTCTTAAGGACTAGCGAAATACCACTTTCCCATGCTTTCTCTATACTTGAAACAAACGTATATCTTTCTTTGCATTGTTATTCATGATATTTTATTTGAGATACTTCTCATGATGCGAAGTGATCGCTATGCTTTATTATTAAAGTTCTATTATCATGTTTGTGTTAAAGTTCTATGATCTCAGCTTACATATGATTTTACATTTTGATGATCAAGTTTTGTGTGGTAGCTGCCACCTAAGAAATTATTTTGTTTTATCGTTTACCTACTCGAGGACGAGTAGGAACTAAGCTTTGGGATGCTTGATACGTCTCCAACATATCTATAATTTCTGATGTTCCATGTTGATATTATGCCAATTGCTACATGTTTTCTCCCTTCTTTATATCATTTTTATACGTTTTCCGGGATTAACCTATTAACAAGATGCCAAGTGCTAGTTCCCTATTTTCTGCTGTTTTCTATTTCAGAATTTTTTTCTGGAAATATTCTCGGAATTGGACCCCACGAATTCCGAAGTTCGTATTTTCCCCGGAAGCATCCAGAAGTCCGAAGAGGAGTCGAAGACGGGCACCAGGGGGCCCTCACTATTGCCAGGCGTGGTTCCCTTGGCCGCGCCTGGGGGTGGTAAGGCCACCCTGGTGGCCCACCGACGCTGCCCTTTCGCCTATTTATTCCCCTCCTAAGGAAAACCCTAGGTACCTGATCAAATATCCTGAAAAGTTCCGCATCACCGTTGTCGTCAACCCTAGATCAGGGGGGTCCTGAAGCTGCCTCCCGGCACTCTGCCGGAGAGGAGATCATCACCGGACGCCTCTTCATCACCATGCTTGCCTCTAGAGTGATGCGTGAGTAGTTCATCCTTAGACTACGGGTCCATAGCAGTAGCTAGATGGTTGTCTTCTCCTCCTATGCCTCAATGTTTAGATATCGTGAGCTGCCTAACATGATCGAGATTGTTCTTATGTAATTCTATGTGTTGCGTTTGCTCGGATCCGATGAATATTGAACTTATGCCAAGTTTATTATAGTATTTATTGCATATGTTATTTGTGATCTTGCATGCTTTCCGTGTCTAGTGGTTGCTCTGGCCAAGTAGTTGCTAGTGACTCCAAGAAGGAGTATTTACGCTCGATAGTTGGGTTCATGCCTCCTTTTTGCATGTGCTCGAGTGACAGAACTGTGACGGGGGAGGATGTGTTGTTGCCACTAGGGAGAAAACAGCGGTGTGAGTGCCCGCGTGCACAATCATTGCTTACATTACACACATTGCATAATGCGGTTATCTGTTGCTTGCAACTTAATACCTAAGGGGGTTCAGATGATAACCTGAGGGTGGATTATTAGTCATAGATGTAGTTGGATTACGGCCTATGTATATTGTTGTAATGCCCGCACTAAATATCATAGTAGTCATCATGTCATGAATGTGCACTACGGTGAAACCTCTGTTTGTCAATTTCCCAGCTGTAATTTGTTCACCCAGCATGCTATCTTTTATGGAGAGACACCACTAGTGAACCTATGAACCTCGGTCCATTTTCCTACACTGTTAAACAAACCACTACAATTCCCTGCTTTATTTACTTACTGCAAGCATACACCATTTTCCACACTACACGTCTAATCTTTGTTTTTAGCAAGACCGGTGAGATTGACAACCTCACCGTACCATTGGGACAAAGTATTTTGGTTGTGTTGTGTGCAGGTTTCGCGTTGTTGCTGACAACGGTGAGACGCCATGACCACCGTCAGTGGCATCAACTTTCCCAAGATCATCTTTCTCCTACTTGATTGATAACTCTGGTTCTTAACCGCGGGAAATTCTTACCACTGCACTCGTCACACCCTCCTCTTGGGGTTCCCAACACACCATCCATAGCAAAGAATTTCTGGCGCCGTTGCTGGGGACTTAAAATTCATCATCAAGAAGTCTCCCCATCAAGGCACCATAAAGGTGTAGCAACAAAGCGCGAGGCGGAGGCCAACCGCCTTGTGGGAGGTGTCGACAAAGAGCACGAGCGCCTCGAGAAGCTGGAAAACGACCTGAAGGAAAAGTAGGAGCGACAGGAGAAAACGGTGGAGCAGGAGATCCAGGCGGGGAGCAAGCCGAGCTCGACGCATATTTAAATGGCTGGCAGCAGAGTGGGACCCTGGCCGAAGCTGCACAGGTGCTGCTTTTGGAGATCGAGAGGCTCAAGGGTAAGCTTGCCCAGCTCCGTGCGTAATACGGTGGGGGTGAAGGGTGCGAGGGAACGCACAGTTGCGGAGTCCATGCAGTTCCACTCGAAACTATTTTCTCTGCGAGACCAGCTCGCTCCTCTTGCCGAATGGGTGCCTAAGCGGGAGGAGCAGGCAGGGCCAGTGCGGGAGCTTCAGCGCCAGTTGGAGGAGACATTCCACCGTGCCGTTCGCGAGGCTCGCGAGGTGGGCGAACGGCTGCGCCTCTCATTGCCTTATCCTCCTGGCAGGTATGACGCGGTGCGTGGCCTCCATTTCTTTGTCGGGTTCCTGGACTCTTTGCAGGAGAACATCCAGAGTGTGGACGCTATCATCAAAGAGGAGTGCCGCCAGCTCCTGGCGGAGGCTCCGACCCATCTGTTCTCCCGTGTCCTGATAGTCCAGCTGACTTCAAGCTTGGCTCCTTGATCGGTGAGGTCCCTAGGGGGCTCGTCGTTTCTCTTGTTGCTCGCGTGAAGGATGTCGTAAGCGCCTTTGTGAAGGTATTCTCGCCAACTGCTCCAGGCGGTGCAGGGAAAGGTCGTGGTGCTAGAGGAGGGTCTGCGGAAGGTGGCCCCGTCACTTGATGTCCTTCTGCTCTTTGTCTGCCTTTATCTTTGATGCATGTGAACTTTTCATTCTTGTAAAAGGATATTCCGTACATCTCACTATTGTACCCTTATCTTTGATGTGTTCTTGAATGCTTTTCGTGTGTGAGTACTTAGCTTTTGTGTGGTGGTGTCCTCCAAGGTACTTTGCTTGTATCTTCTGTGGAGGGTTTCATGTTGTTCCTTGTGGGAACCTATTCAGGCCTCTTGTGGAAAGTTGCGCGCTTGTCTCTTGGGAGCCTGGCCACCTTTGTGAGCATCTCGCAAGGAGATCCGCGCCAAGGGACTTGTCAAGGTGTTGTGTGCGGTAGCAACCCGTACACATAAACCGTTCCAGCCCCCACTCGTGGGATGCTCTCGTGAGGAAAAGGGCACTCGCAGTCCTCTCGGGGAGGAAAGTATGCATGCTGAGATGAATGCTTATGAGTTTGTTGGATGCAGAGATGCAAGGATGCCGGCATGCAAAAGATACGTGATTGCTCGAGAAAGCAACTGGTTTTACTACTAGGGAGAGGCATTGTTATCTTACAAAATGCTTGTGGGTGTTGTGACCTTGTGGTCCCCCAAACAGCACATAACGTCACGCGGACACGTGACTCCCATCGTCATGGGGCTGATACTCACGCGAGTTCAGGTGCACAACTCGATGATGTAGTGGCCTTGTGGCGCCCTCGAGTAACAGAAGTTTGCCCCACCGGAACGGGGATCCCACTTGTGTGGTATAAGCTCCCACGGCCATGTGGCTCGCCTGGAGAGAGTTGCATGAGACCCTCACGGAGAGAGGTCTTGGCGTTTGTTTTTACCATGGCGTCACAGGGTTTGTCGTGGTGTTGTCACGGCAAGTGTCCTCGTGTGAGAACTAGATTGCAAGGCCATTTCTACTGAGCGAAACTTTGAAAGGGTTAAGGCGGAAACGAGAGATGCGAGTTTACCCAGATTCGGCCCCTCGATTGAGGGTAAAACCTACTCCTGCCTTCTTACTATCAGGAAACAAGGTCTCGATTACAAAGGGCGATTCCGACTCTCGATGTTCCGAGTTGCCTTGCTATTGACTTAGAGCTTGTCTTTCTAGGTCCCAGGAGCTCACCTTATATAGTGGACAAGTACCCTGGGTTACAAAGGATACGGGTTATACCCGTTATCGAAGTCCTAGTTAGATCCGGTTCTAGGTCATCCTGTGTAGGTTCTCCTCGTGACCTGGTTTCCTCCGTCCGGCCTTGGGATGACCTCCAAGCCTTGGGCCCTTATGCCTACCAACTAGGATTCTAGGCCGGTCCTCTGTCTTCTCCGGGTTACGGACTTGGTAACCCGGGCCTTCTTTTTACAGAGTGACCATCATGATCTGGATCTCCTTACTATAAACCGGTCCAACCATCTTGAGCCCCATTAAGTGGATTCCGGTTTATATGAGGGGTTGGTGAGGCTCCCCCTCACCTATTCCCCCAACATTAGCCCCCAGGTTAACGTGAATACTTAAGTTGAGACTTACGATGTTCACGTTAAGCTTCTTGGAGCACAAGCCAGGCAAAAATCATTTGCCTTTATAGGAAAACCTTCAAAAAATATCCGATCCGGATTTCCCGGGTTAAGTTCTTTATCTTCAAGATCATATCTTTCCATTTCTTGAAAATATAACTCCCATGTCTTTATCTCCCAGATCTCCGGAACCAGAAAATATCTTAATTTAACCCGGATTTTTCTCTATGCAATTGATGCATTTTTCTCAGAAAAATGTCCTCCTGTAGATCCAATATGTCCACGTTTGTCTCGCAAAAAGGTTAATCCTGAGGGTCCTCCGTGCAAGATTACCACCTAACCCTAGGGTTTAGGCCTCCGCCTATAAATACTCCACCGTACGGTCCCTAGGGCTCATTCGCTCCCCCCCCGAGCCTCCACTTCGTCTTCCTCCTCTGATCAAGAGCTCGAGAGCTTCACTCCTCCCCTCGCGCCACCGCAGCCGGAGCATGAGAATCGCTGGCGTTCGCCATGATTGTAACATCCCCGATTTTTTTAAAACATTCAAAAATCTCAAAAATTTAAAATTTTTGTTTTCTGGTTAAACCAAGCCACCAAAAACAAATAAAAATCAAACACAAAGGAAGTACTATATGTTATTACAATTCTATTGGAAATAATAATCCAAACATGCCATATAACCCCTGAAAGAAATCATTCAAAATAAGTTTTATTATTCAAAGTATCTATTTGTTTATTTTGAAGTAACATTAAGTTGCTATTAGAGTTTACTCATATTTTAAAATATGAATATGAAAAATAAGTTAAATGACTTTTGGAAAATAACATTTGACTTATAGAATGTTTTTGGATTTTATAAAACCTCCTTTCAAATGATTTGTCATATTTCCAATTAAAATGATATTAAGTAGCTATAGTTATTTAATCATATTTTGAAAATATAATTATTTTAAGTGTGTTAAAACAACACCTAAATGTTTTCATGTGAAAGGTTTTATTTTCAAAAAACCATAGAAACAAGTTTGAGCTCATTTGGATTTATAAAACAAAAGATATGTTTTACTCAAGAAAATGGAAAAATAAAAAGGAAACAAAAAAAAGGAGCAGCCAACCCACTCCCCCGTGTCTCTGCTTCCTAATCCCCGCCCGCGCACTTCAGAGTGCCCAGGAAACCAGCCCGAGAGCAGCCCACCGGGACCCAGGAACAGCCCGCTCCCTCTCTCCCTCATAACACTCAATGACAGGCGGGTCCCGCTTGACGTGTGCGATGACATCACGCTGTCCCTAACCTCCCGTGCACGACAGGGACTCCGACCCGGGAGATTTTGTCCGCGCCGTTTTCTTGCGAGGGAGGTCACGAATCAAGTCCCCGAGACCCCCTATTTATACCCGCAGATCTCCTCTCCATTTCCCCTCTGTTTCCGGAATTAATCGTGCCGCCAGGCTCGACAAATTACTCGCCAAAGTTTCGTATTGCCGCCACCGGCGATCTCCATCTCCAGCCAAACCAGTGAGCATGCGCCGCCACTTTTGGGCTCTTTCGGACTCCCGTGATCTCGCGCACGTCCTTGACCCCTTCTTCGATCTTTTTACGCAGCAATACAGCCGCGCCGTGCACACCCGAGGACGCCGGAGCCCCTGACGTCTTCATCTACACTGCACCGTCGATACAGGAAGCGAGGAAGAGCGCCGACCCCGCCATCATCTTATCCTCGTCGTTCCGCGCGTCCCCGCCTCTCTCCGAGCCCGCACGGTCACCGAGGACCAACGCCGACAAAATTCCGGCGCTCTGCGCTGCCGCATCGCCATCTCCGGCGGGAGAGCACCATGGTGAGCCGCCCCTCT
This sequence comes from Alopecurus myosuroides, assembly GCA_028641055.1. NCBI lineage: Eukaryota > Viridiplantae > Streptophyta > Magnoliopsida > Poales > Poaceae > Alopecurus > Alopecurus myosuroides. Next base: position 224,134,751 of record CM054058.1, on the reverse strand, counting down.
TCCCCTCACCGTCAGATCTAACAAACAGTCACGATTAGATCTGGTTCCATCAATATCGTGCGTCCAGGGTCACTTAGATCCGATGGTTCGCATCCACGATCCCACCGAAAAGGTACCAGCTAATCAGAAGCTAGTGTTTAGGATCTCGTGGATTGCCCAATTTCTGTAACAGAAAAGCCCGTGTGTTTTTTTGGAGAAAAGCCCTCCGATTTAGATCTTCAATATCTTTTGATCCATAGACCAAATTACGCAAACTTGGACCTTTTGAAATCAGCACAAAATTTAGAATCTTTTAGCACTGTCGAAATTCAAATTTTACTAATTTAAATTGGTTCCAATTTACATATGCTTGTTTGATGATTTTTGGCATAGTTTAAATTCTAAAAATCTAAAAATTGCAAATGAAATATTTTAGGAGACCTTAGGATATGTACTAACAGTCCCTTGCACCCAAAATAATTTTTGGTTAAGTTAAATTGGTTTTGGTTGTTATATGCTCATGTGACTATTTCTTACTTAGTTTATTTTCTGTAATTATTTTCAATATGTTTTCTCTAGCAAATTTGTGCTAAGGACTAACCTTAGACCAAAGATACCAAAACCAAATCCCTTAGAATATTTCTAAGTTATTTTTCCTAGTTGACCCTCATAGTTGAAAACCACTAAGTCTGGATTTGTGAAAAGCCATGGAGAGGCTGCTACAATTTTCAACTTGAAGATTTTCAAGATGAAGCAAGAAGAACAATGAAGGACTTAGAAAAGAAAACCAACTCCAGAAGCATCTCCAAGAAGAAGAAGAACTTAGAAGAAAATCAAGAGGAACTTCATGAAGAACAACCCATATTTTTCTCTAAGTCTTTTCTTCCCTTTCTTTTCTGTTCCCTTAGACTTTGTGGTGTGACTAAGTTAGATTTGACCCGCCACTAGTTTGTATCAAAACCATCAAGTGTTAGAAGATTTAAGTCCCCACACTAAGGAGCATGCTACAAAGGATCCTGAAGATTTTTCAAGACCAGTGATGTGAAGACTTAGAATTTGTTTTCCAATATTTAGAATTTGTTTATTAATATGATTAGTGTTTTGCCAAAGACTTAGAATTTATTTTCCCAAGTGAGATGAGAGTTTTGATCAAGACTTCAACAAGGATCTCATAAAGAAGAAAAACTTGAACAAGGAGCCAACTCCAGAAGAATAATCTCCCAGAAGATGAAGAAGAAGAAGAGAAGATTTCACAAGTCCTTTTTAGGGAACTCTAGCAATGCAACCTACATCTCTTATTCTCTATGACTAAGTCCCTATATAATAGACTTATAATTTAGCTGTTTTCATTCACTCAATAAGGAGGACTACAAGCAAGACATTTGGAGGCGTAAAGACTTAGACATTAGAAGTAGCTCAAGGAAGCAAAAGAAGACTAAGACAGAAATAGATTAGCCTAACACCTTTGTGTGATCTTCTTGATCAAAGACCAACCCTTAGTCCCAAATGAAAAACTCTAACTACAATCACTTAGTTTTCTTTTGTGCATTCAAACTAAATGTTTTCACATGTTTTTCCTTGTTTTGTTTGTTGTTTTGTGTGTTTTCTTTATTTGTTTGTATGTTTGTTAGCATGCTTGTTTATTATGTTTGTGTTTTCAATGTTTAGATGGTACGGAGAGCAACGTTCTTTTGTGAAGAGAGGTGATTGTTCTTCACTAACTTCAAAGGCAAGTAACACACCATCAAATCCCCCATATTTTTACTATGCATTACTAGTGTTTTTGAGTAGTATGCATGATAGGGAATTTTTACTAAGTTATTATTATGCTATGAAAAATACCAAGTAGTGTGTAGCAATCCCTTAGACTTATTATTATGGAGACTTAGTACTTAGTGGATGCTTAGCCTTGCTACAAATTTGTTTTACTTGATGGATGAAAAATTCTATGTACTTAATCAATGAAACACCTGGGTGGAATTGGTGATTGCAAGGTTATGTTGAGTGGCTCCTTGGGGCCATGTCTATGGTGTTTTTCACCTAAGGAGTGCACTTGTGGTTTGCCACCCAGGAACAAAGAGATTTCTAAGTCCCTCTAAGTTTAGTAGCTTCCCGTGCAGCCCTTTGACATATGGGCTATGTCTTGATCAACTAAGTTGTGAGAGTTCAGCCCATGCTTGACATGAAGATGTAGCATAATTATAGGTGGAGCGGGTCTTGCTGGTTGGGTTGAATTCTTTCTTCTGAAAGATCTCGTCTCAATTCTCTCCTTTCCATGATGCACTCCGGGTGTATAGGATGTTTGGGCTAATTGAAGACAAAGGGTGAAAGTGCACAACCTCTACAGAGTTAGAAACTATGATCATAGCCGTGCCCCGATAATGGACGACTTCGAGCAGCTGGAGAAGGATGGACAGAAGAATCTCAACACCATTTTGAAGAAGTAAAATTTGGCTAAGGAAATATTAGTTGTGGTGCTCATGGGTGTGTCCCATGGTGCCAATCTTTGAAAGGAAAACTCTTTTTCAAAAGTGTTAGGAAAAAACTTGCTTTCTGCAAATAGCCTAAACTCCACCAAGCCAGATATGCATGTAGTTTAGACTTGCCATTTTATATCCACCATAGTGTTCTTTGCCAATACATTAAATTGTATTGACTCCCTTGTGGCTGCATATTCCATATTGCAGATGAATCTGAAGAAGAGTGAGGTTTCGTTAAGGATCTCGAGTCTATCACCAACATGATTTGCCTGTGGCACATGAAGGAGATGAGGCTCAATGTTCTATGTTTTCCGGTGTATTTCCGTTTCCTGCTAGTCTTCTGAGACTATGTAAGTTGTAATCATATTTTGTAAAGACTGGATCATGCGATGTAATAGAATTTGGACGCATTTGCAATGATATTTCATTTTGAACTGTGGTGCTAGCAATTGATCCAGGGACTAGCACAATAACACAGAGTTCTTGCATTATTAAAATGTGGGAACGCTACATAGATCATGGTGAAGGAGAAGAGCCAGGCGTCCAAACCCGGAGGAGCCGGAAAGAAGAGGAAGGCCGGAGGCGCTTCCAGTTCTGCCACGGCTAAATCTGGCCGGTCTAGGATGCAAGTTAACTGGTCTAAGTCAGAAATGACTCAAGGCCGGTTGACTGAGATGGAGGACTCCGGCTTACTCCCGAAGAACTTGAAGTGAAGGGCCCCAGAAAACGAGACCCGGCCTGAACCAGGGCTGGGCAAGGTAATCGTCTTCGAACCCCAGATTCTCCGTGGGTTTCGCCCACCCGGCTCTCATTTTTTCCGCCGGCTCCTCAATTACTATGGTCTCCGCCTTCAGTATCTTCCAACAAACTCTATCCTCAACGTTAGTAACTTCATAGTTTTCTGCGAAGATTATCTCCAAGTAGAACCTAACTTAGATCTCTTCCTCGAGTACTTTTATTGCAATAAACACCCGGAAGTAGCCGGGGGTGAGATCATTCACTGTGGTGGTGTCTCCTTTCAGAGGCGGAAAGACATCGCCTACCCGGGCATTCCCCTCGCTAGTCATCCTAAGTTATGGAAAAAATCCTTATTCTACATAAAAGACACTTCTCCCAAAGGTGAACCGGCGCTTCCAGGTTATTGCCATGAACTCCTATGCCAAACCCTCTGATTGAGTCAAAATCCGGCCCCTATTGAAGCGCGTAACTTCCTTGATAGTTCACGGGCTTACCGGTTTAGACTTAACCAAAACTGGGTGGACTGGCGCATCCAACCTCTAAGCATCAGGAACCGGCTGTTTCATGAATACACCGGTTTAGCAGATCCCATGCGATATTCCGAGTCTCTGGTATCTAAGTCTTATTTGGTGACTTCCCTCAAGCTCCAGGTTGGAATAAAACAAGATAGGTTCTTCGACGTTGGCCTGGAGCCCTTTTGCGCTTCTAACCCGACTCCTCCTGTAAGTTTCTATATTTTTTGTTTTATAAGAAACTTCCATTCCTTTAAACTATGTATATTCTAACTTTGACTTTGTCCGGTTCACAGGCCACGTACCCCTTCTGGGTTACCACGGAAGAGTCGCCTTCTCCTCATGAGGACGATGAATTAGAGGAGCAAAGTGACGAAGAGGATGAGGTTTCTGAATTTGACTCCCTCGGTCACTTGCACAATCAATTTGCTGACGCTGATTACTCGCATGATGAATAGGCAGAACAAGAGGCCGCCGGGTTAGGCAAAGGACAGGCCGGTGAAGAAGCGCCGTGTCAGGAAGCTCCGAATCATATTACTCCGGATGTCAATCCATCTACTCCCATCACTGGTTCCAACGTGGTGGCTGAGAAGGAGTCTCCTGCTGGCCAAAAGAGGACCCGACAAGCTGTTGCAAAGGTGCCTATCTCTAGACTATCAAAAAATCCCTTGAAACCATCCTCACACATAGAGAAAACGTAGGATGATGAAGAAGGTAGCAAAAAAAGAAGGACCCGGAGCTCCCGGTCAAGTGAACTAGAAGCAGGTTTGCCTGAGAAACTCCTCTCCGCCGGGTTTTGAAGGCTCGACTTTCACCTCCTGCTTCACATCCTTTGGGCAAAAAAATCAGGCCTGAGCCGAGTCGTCCTTTTCATTCAGATTCTCTAAACTCCGACTCATCCCATTTCAGCGCGGCTAGTGAGTTTTCCATTAACTCCGGGTAAGCTAATCATTTCAACTTTTGTGCATCACTTACTAATGTTTAGTCACTCGGTCAACTCTATTTTCCTTGCAGAGCCCAAGTTGTGCTAAAGGTGAACCCTATTTCATCTGTTGCTCTTGCTGCAAACCTCGAGAAGAGGGTTCTTGGAGAAAAAGAAGATGAACCGGCTTCTCGATCACCGGGTCATGCTGATGCTATGATTGAAGGGACTGAAGAGGAGGTGAATCCGGTTGATAACACGCCGGCTAATGATCCTCCTGTTGAAGATGTACATGTTTCTGATCCGGATGTAGTCATAACCGGGTCTCAAGCTGCCCAGGTTATTGGGACTTCCACCGTGCTTTCTAAAATCATAGAGGACATGAAGGTTAAACCGGAAGAAAAGAGGGCTCCCTCTAGCCTCAATATTGAAGGCCAGGATTTTGATACCCTGGCGTAGGAACTTTTCGAGAACCGACGCCACGCCAATGTGTGACGCCCCGAGATCGGGCACTATGCAGATTTCAGCATTCCCGCCAAAATCCACATAATAACCGATTCCAGTTTGCCACTTGTGATAACATTACAATAGTTCACGAATATTCCACAATTACAACAGAACAGATAGATACAAGATGACTCAAACGAGTCAGGGATACAACTGATACAATACAAAGATCCAAATAACAGCGGAAGAAACAACATAGCGTCCGGCTACGGACAAGATACAAATTGGACTAAGAGTCCTAAAGATAACCGAGAGCGTCCAATCCCTGCCCAGGCCAAGCCGGAGGGATTCCCAAGCTAACGTCGTCAGACTTCAAACCTGTTGACTGCAATGTTGAATATGCAGCCACGAAAAAGATTCGTGGGTCAGTACGGTTAAGTACTGGCAAGTGGATAACCCATACTCACAAGATACCGGCGTAGCCAGTCATCACAAGATACAAATACTTTGGGATCAACGGAAAGGAAGGGGTTATTGTAAATAAGCGACAACGGGCTGCACTAACCAACTACAGTGGAATACTACGACTTCCGGCTAACAGAAAGAAGATAAGATCGAGTATTGTAACCAACTGAAAGATAACTTCAAACAAACCCATCCTGGATCTCGCCCCTTATCCGAAGAAGCAATCCGAGGATAACTCACACAGATGGATTAATGATGGTTCAGATTATTGTGTCAATAGGCCTATTACTAGTCAAGTTGTTAATCATTGGGTGTAAGATTGTTAATCATTATGTTTAAGTTGTCCTGAGTACTTGTTAGCCAGTACTTTCACCAAGTAATCCATAGCCGCGGAAAACACGGCTTCTCGAGAAGATTATCCCTGCAGGGTGCACCAATTTGGCCGTACACGTAAGAATAACCCGCCAGACGGGGGATCAACCCACCAAGAGAGGTACTCAACACAACTCAACTCTTCTTCGCATCAAGCCCAAAGCACCTTGGGCGCACGGCTAATCGAGCCCAGAAGAAAATGGACCCTCATAGCACTCTAAGCCCGTGTCCCCCTATATGCCGACTACGAAAGTTCCACCCGGGTACCAAGGGCTCACAAGATCATGCATGCAGCAAATGGAAAACCCGAACTAAATGAGGCGATTTGGACGAGATGCGAATCGAGTCGAATTGAGGGGGGCGCCCATACTCGCTTCCCACATGCGGGTAGTGCGCTCATCATGGATCAGTAGACAAGACCCTTTTCCTATTAGGGTCGACACTAGCAGGCCTCAAAACCACAAGGGCCTCCTGCCGGTGCCTTATCATCAAATTATTATTTAACAATAACATTAGCATGATTGATTGATTAAACATCGAGCCCCCAGAATATAATGAAATAGTAACAGAAAGTAACGGTTAACAGACTCGAGCAAAACAACCCTAAGCATGCTAGTAAGACACGGGCTCAAACAACGGGGTTATAGGAGGGGAGGTGAGGCAATATCAGTGTTAAGGGATTCATGTGATGGGTTCGTAACAGAAACATCTACTAAGGCTAGCAGAAATAGACAACGGAAAGAATCGTTAACAAGTGATGAAAGGCAGCCATTTGGCAGCAAGTGAGTATACTTGCCTGAGATCCCGCAAGGTAGCAGAACTTGTCGTTGCTCACATCATCTCAACGTCCTATCCGGGAAGAAGCAACGAACTAAAAGAAACACCGGATGCAACAATTACTACTACGGCAAAAGATCCAGCATGATCCTATTTTATATGCATGACATGCGAGGATGCAACACGAGGAAACAACTTAGGCAATTTAATCGGAACCGGAGTCCGGACAAATAGTTATGGTTCAAATTGTTTAGCTACCCATCATATTAAATGTTGATTAACAGCTTTAAACGAGGAAGGGGTGATCTATTCAATATTAAATGGAATAGGGCACAATTTAAATTAATTACCCCAACACATTCCATATTTAATTATTAGGTGATATTATTATTACCCGCACCGACAAGATGCAATGCAACACATGAAAATAGGGCATATAGGGTATAGGGTTGGGGTTTGGGTTCGCACGTTGGAAAGAGGATCGCCGGGGTCAACGCTGGAAACTTCGGAACGTGGAGGAAGTAGGCGAAGAAGAGGAAGTAGACGAGGTCGTCGTAGCAGGGGAAGTAGACATTCCGTTGTCGATGTAGTCGAAGTCGAGGTCTTCGGGTCATAGAGGAAGTAGTCGACGTAGGCGTGGTAGTAGGAGTAGTCGGCGTCGTTGTAGTAGGGGAAGTAGTCGTTCTCGTTCCTTAGTCGAGGTAGTCGTTCACGTCATCGGTGGTAGTTGTCGATCTTGTCATCGAGGTTCGAAGAGGAAGTAGACGTAGTCGTGGTCGAGGTACTCGTCGCGTCCGTATAGAAGATCTTGGTGGTTCCGATCTTTGTGGTCGATGGCGAACTGGGCGATTCTCCGGTCTTCGGACTTCAAGGCGCGCACGAAGGCGGCCCAGCACAAACGAGCAAAGACGACGACGACAACGGAGCGTGGCGTGGCACCAACGAATGATAACCATGGTCATCGGAAAGAAGTGCCCATGGTACACAAGGCATCACCACAGCGGACGGACAAGCACGGCCAAAAGTACTATGCCGAACTCATGCAGGCATATCACCGAACAAGTGGTGGGCGCGCCGCGAGGGTGTCCATGCCTGCAGTGATCCGGTGCTCGAAGGGGAGCAGCATCCTCGGCGTCTCCCTCGACAGCCCCGGCGACGGCGCAGGGGGGGGGGCTGCAGGAGCAGGTCTTGCGCGGAGGCCCGCGGAGACGGCCTCTTGGCTGTTGGCGACGCCGAGCCAGTGCTGCAGGGTGGAGGACGCGCACAGCGGGGGGGAGGGCTCCACGACGGAGGCTACGGCGACCTTCAGAGCAGCAGCCCCTGGGGACGGAACAGGGCACGGCGAGGTGGTGGTGGACGCCTCGGGCACCCGCCGATGTCCTGGACGTGGAGGGCGACGCGACGACGGCGGCAGCCCTCGGGAGAGAACGGCGCGGGGTCGCCACGGGAGGGAGGCAGCCGGCGGCTCCGTCGAGGGGGAAGGCGAGGGACGGCCGGCCGGTGGCTAGGCGGAGCTCGGGGAGAGGTAGCAGCCGGAGGCCTTGGAGGCGGGGCTCGGGATCGAGCAGAGGAGACGCGGCGGCGCTGGTAGCTGGGGGATCGAACGATCCTTCTTTCTTTTTTTTTCTTCCGTGCGCGTGCGTGCGTGTGTTCCGTGTGTGTGTGTTTGGTCTGGGGTGTGTGCGTGAGTGAGTTGTGTGTTGTGTGGTGTTGTGTGCGTGTGGTGTGCGTGCGTTGTGTTTAGAGTTAGGGTTTGGTTGGGTTGGTGGCCTCCGGTTGGGCCACTAGGGCCTGGCCGGTTGGCTGCCACCCAGCCAAACTTTTTTTTTTTTTGGGTTTTATTACTTATATTCAGAAAAAAAATGACAAGTGAATTAGAGGAATAGATTGTTTACCATTTAAAATATTTTAGAAAATAATTCTATTTGTGCCATGTTAATATGATGCAAAATATGTCATGTGATCCAAAAGAAAAACAACAAGCAGTTTTATTTTGGGGAAAACCCCGGGTGTTACACAATGGAATTATAGAATTTCGGAAGAAGAAATATGAGGTAACCTTGATATCCATAATCTGTAGCCCTCAATCTTCCAGTTTATGTTTGTAATATATACTTGAAGATTTACCGTTGAACATTTTAAACTAAATAGCTGTAGCCCCCAAGTGCCGATTTACAATATTATTGCAGACCGGGAGTTGTTCTGCTTGTACTTTTAACCACCACTGTTTAGGATGAAATAGTGTAGCCCCCAAGTGTTGGGTTGCAAGCCCGCAGCAACCCGGAACATAATCATAACCCATAATCCAATGCTTGAATCTGAAATAATGTAGCCCCCAAGTGCCAGGTTTGCCAGCCTGCGGCTACCCGGGACTTATCCATATGTTGGAATATACTATTATAAGCTGGAATTTCTTCAAGTTATGACTGAAAACTGACGATAACTTCTTCTGATATAACCAATAATTTTCAGATTCTTGAATCCTCCTCGCAAAAGGAGGTTTCAAATTTGAAGAGCCTGCTAGCACAAGAGTCTAAGAAGAATAAGGAGGCCAGGACCCGGCAGAAGGAGCTAGAAGATAAAATCACTGAGGCAGTCAAAATTTGGTCTGTTCTCCAGCACGATTTTGAAAGTCGGGAAAAGGCTCTTATAACCAGAGTAGAAAGTGCTGAGAAAGAGTTGGAGGAAACCCGGACCAGCTTCACCAAGGTTAATGGTCTGCTAAGAGATATCACCTGCAGTGTGTTTGGTAAGTTTTTCCGGTTCATTGTCCCTTTGTCAATGCATTGCTTTTCCATTTCAGTATCTCCTTTGCCTTGTTATGAATAGCTTGGTTCTGATCAAAAAAATTCTTGTAACCTGTAGGCAGAATGCATGGCAATAACCTCCAACTCCCTGACCTGAAACCGAAGGCTTTGTTCACCCTGATCCGGCAGCTGTATGTTGGAGGTGGAGAATGTATTAAAGCCACAAGGAACTGGGATAATCCTCCTAAGAGGCATAGTGACATGTTGGTGGAGCTGACTCAAGCCCCTCAATGGATAGAAGAGCACAAAGTTTCATCCTGCTGTCGCGGAGCCATCAAGGTTATGTCCCTGGCGAAAGCCTATCACCCGGAATTGGATCCGGATCTTTTTGTGAAGGGCTTCCTAGAGTATAAGGCGGATATGTCCAAGTACGACAAGAACGATTTCGCCAGAATCGAGAAGGAGTGCCGGTTCCAGGCTTGCACCATTGCCGAGAAGGTTAAACTGAAGAATCTATGTCCGGGTTATGTTTCTCCAGGTGAGCGTAAGATGCCATTTTCCCCTCAAGTTGTAACCGCGGTCCGTCAAGTTCCGCAGAAGAGCCGGCTTTCTGTAGGCTCTTCATCTGGTGCGCCTCAATCCATTACTCCTTATGTTTCTGCTCCACCTCACCCTTTATATGAACCGGAGAAATCAATGATGCTCTGGCTCAGCTGGAGTGGAAGTTAGTCCCTACCGATGAAGTTGAAGGAATGGAGGATGCCCAAGTGATTGCTGAGGATAACCAGAAAGCTGAAGACCCGGAAGCTGAAGATGCTGCCCAGCAGAAAGGAAAATCTGATGTGGAGTAAACATTTGATTCCTGCAAAAACAATAATTCGACCCTGATGGGTCTGTAATAGGCTAGATAAATTACTTTATTTCTAGCTCTATTTTTTGAAAGTGCGCATGTGCACTTATGCTACAATCTGGTTTGTAATAACTCGGTTTCTCTGCAAGGTTATACACAGTATTTCCGGGTTATACATTTGTGCAACATCTTTTATTTGCATGTGAATTTTTTCTTGACTGGGTTTTTCTTTGCTTTCTAGCTCAGCCGGTTTTTCGCATGACATATTCTAGTGTGTACAACTCTGGTGAGTTCAGGGTCATAGTAACCCGGTTTTGTCGGGTTATAACATGATTGACTCAACCAGGTTTAAACATCTAGATCATAAAATTGCGTGTAACCACTGACTGGTAGACAAGTATAACTAATATATTTTGGCTTATGCCAGATTCTTGAGATATAGACTGTGCTCTAGCATCAGCCCCCAAGTAATCATATGGAAGATATGTTTGACTTTCTGTCACAGTGATATGAAACAAATCTCAGTAACTCAGATATTGTCAAGTCTACTTTTTATTGCCAAAATAACATAGTGATTACAATGATCCTTTGTATAATATGGCCTCAACTGGGCTATGTTCCATGGTCTTCCAGTTTCTTCCTTGGATGTTCGTGATTTATCAGCATCACACATATCAATGAGGTAATACGATCAATTATGTAGTTTCTTACTTACCACAAACGGTCCTTCCCATGGAGGACTTAGTTTGTGTATCCCGTCATTTTTCTGAATTAGGCGTAAAACCAAGTCCCCTTCCTCGAACCTACGAGTCTTAACCCTGCGGCTATGATAGCGATGCAGGTCCTGCAGATATATAGCTGACCTGGATGCTGCGAGGTCACGTGCTTCCTCTAAAGCATCTAGCGAATCTTTACGAGCTATCTCATTATAGGTTTCCACATAAGCAGTCACTTGTGGTGAATTGTAACAGATATCACTTGGCAAAACCTTCTCCGATCCATAAACCAGAAAGAAAGGTGTGTAGCCCGTTGACCTGTTTAGGGTAGTTCTTATACTCCATAAAACAGCAGGAAACTCTTCAACCCAACATCCAACAGTTTTTTCTAATGGAACCTGGATCCTTGGTTTGATACCTTTAAGTAATTCCCGGTTAGCTTTCTCTTCTGGTCCGTTGGACTGTGGATGTGCTACCGAAGCAAGGTCTCGCCGTATATGGTTCTGTTCACAAATCTTCTGCGTTGCTCCTTCTTATAAATTTGTCCCATTATCAGTTATAATTCTATGTGGGTAACCAAATCTGAAAATCAGCTTTTTTTAAGAACTTGACTGTTGTAACCGCATCGCATTTACTGATTGGTTCTGCTTCTACCCACTTTGTAAACTTGTGAACTACCACCAGTAGATGAGTCTTTTTATCAGCTGACCTTTTGAAAGGTCCTACCATGTCAAGTCCCCATACTACAAAAGGTCAAATTATGGGAATCATGCGTAAATCCTGAGGTGGCACGTGATCCTGCCTTGCATATCTTTGACATCCTTCGCATGTTCTTACTATGTGTTCTGCATCAGCGTTTGCGGTTAACCAGAAAAATCCATGTCTGAAAGCTTTATTGACCAAAGATTTGGAACTTGCATGGTGGCCGCAATCTCCTAAATGGATTTCTCTTAAAATTTGTCATCCTTCTTCCGGAGAGACACATCTCTGAAAAATTCCAGCCGCACTTCGCTTGTGTAACTCACCATTAATAATTGTATATGACTTGGACCTTCTTGTAACCTGACGAGCGATAACCTCGTTCTGCGGGAGCTCACCTCTCATAAGGTATGCCAGGTATGGTTCAGTCCACTCTGGGATTGTATGCAGGGCGGCTACCAATTCTGACTCAGGATCTGGATTCGCTAGGTCTTCCTCTGTTGGGACTTTAACTGACGGGCTATGAGTTTCATCCAGAAAAACATTTGGTGGAACTTGCTTTTTCTGGGAACCTAGACGAGCCAGTGCGTCAACTGCTTCATTGAGACGTCGGTCAATATGATCAACTTGATATCCTTGGAAATGTCCGGCCAGCTGGGTAGCCGCCCGTCTATATGCTGCCATAACTGGGTCTTTAAAATCCTAGGTTCCTGTGACTTGTTGAGAAACACGATCAGAATCACCCAGACATCAAATCCGGGTTATGCTCATCTCTTTCGCAATTCGAAGCCCATGGAGCAAAGCTTCATACTCTACTGCATTATTAGTGCATTTGAATGAAATTTGTAAGACATAACGAAACTTATCTCCTCTTCGGGATGTTAGCACCACACCAGCTCCTGAACCTTCCAGTTGTCGAGACCAATCGAAATGCATAGTCCAGTATTTAGTTTCTGGTTTGTCCGGTGGAACCTATAATTGTGACTAGTCATATATGAATTCGATCAGGGCTTGGGACTTTATTCTAGTCTTTGGCTCATACTTGATATGATATGGCCCCATCTCAATGGCCCACTTTGCAACTCTTCCTGTCGCTTCTCTATCTGAATAATATCGCACAAAGGTGATGAACTAACCCCAGTAATAGGATGTTCCTGAAAATAGTGTTTAAGTTTACGACTAGCCATGAACACTCCAAAGACCAGCTTCTGTCGATGTGCGTAACATTGTTTAGACTCTGTCATGACCTCACTTACATAGTAAAACGGCCGCTAGACAAGGCCTTCTTTCCCTTCCAGTTACGTTCCACAACCACCATTGCACTGACTGCCTTGTTATTTGCCGCTATGTATAGTAACATGGGCTCTTTCTTCTCAGGCGCAGCCAATATAGGTGCATTGGAAAGATGTTTTTTCAGGGCCTCCAATGCTTCATCAGCTTCTTGATTCCACACAAAGATGTCAGTTTTCTTCAAGAGTCGGTATAAAGGTATAGTATTTATGCCTAGTCTTCTTATAAACCGGCTCAAGGCGGCGACACAACCTGTCAGCTTCTGAACGTCCTTCAGGCAAACCAGCTTTTTCAGGTTATGTATGGTCTGAATTTTTTTCGGGTTTGCTTCAATGTCTCTCTCTGAAATAATGAAACACGGTAACTTCCCGGCTGGTACTCCAAACACACATTTTCTTGGATTGACCTTCATCTAGTACTTGCATAAACTGGCGAACAACTCTTCTAGATATGAGATCAAAGTGTCACCTTTTTGGGATTTGACTACTATGTTATCCACATAAGCATGCACGTTTCGCCCAATCTGACTTTCCAAGAAATTTCGGATACACCTTGATAAGTTGCCCCTGCATATTTCAAACCGAAGGGCATTGACGTATAACAAAATTCTCCAAAGGGAGTAATGAATGAGGTCTTCTCTTGATCTTCTTCCTTCATTTTGATTTGATGATATGATGAGTAGGCATCCATGAAACATAGCAATTCGCAACCAGCCGTAGAGTCTATAATCCAATCGATACGGGGTAAAGCGAATGGGTCTTTAGGACATGCTTTGTTCAAATCTGTGTAATCTATGCACATTCTCCAGGTTTCGTTCTTCTTTAGGACGAGAAATGGATTGGCTAACCACTTTGGGTGGAATACTTCTACTATGAACCCTGCTACGAGTAACCTGGATATCTCTTCTCCAATTGCTTTCCTTCTTTCATCATTGAAACGACGGAGGAACTGACGAATAGGTTTCAGGTTAGGATCCACATTTAAACTGTACTCAGCAAGTTCCCTTGGGACACCTAGCATGTCAGAAGTTTTCCATGCAAAGATGTCCCAATTCTCACGAGGGAACTTGATGAGCGCGCTTTGCTATTTTTCTGGCATGCGAGACCCCACGCTGAACTGCTTAGATGAGTCACCGGTGGTAAAGTCCACCAGCTTGGTGTCTTGATAAGACTTAAATTTTAACTTAGACTCAGCTGATGGATTTTTGAGCGAGGTCATGTCTTCTGGATCATCTCGCAATTTATACAATTTCAACTCCTCTTATGCAGAAGCGGTCTCTACGTATGTGGCATCACTTTCCTCACACTCCAAAGCTATGTCTCTGTCACCATTGATAGTAATATTTCCGTGGGGACCTGGCATCTTCAGCTTGAGGTAAACGTTGCAACGTCTGGCCATAAATTTGGCATAAGCTGGCCGTCCGAACAAAGCATGGTACAGACTTTTGAACTTGACCAGTTCAAATGCTAACATCTATGTCCTGTAATTTTCAAATACTCCAAAAGCAACTTCAAGGAATATCTTTCCGATAGGTTGTGCAGACTTACTAGGTACAATCCCATGAAACACAGGTTCATCCTTTTGAACGTATCGTAGTAAAGTATGTTTATACTGCTTCCTCCATCCATCAATACTTTGTCTAACTTATATACTCCAACTTGTGGAGCCACAACCAGAGCCACTCCTCCTGGATTATCAACTCGTGGAGGATGATTAGCCCGACTCCAGGTTATGGGTTGTTCTGACCAGTTAAGCCACCTAGGAACAATAGGAGCCACTGCATTGACAACACGTTTCTGCGCCTTGCGTTCTCTCCTGCATGAAATGGTAGTGAATACATGATACTGGCCCGAGCTTAACTGCTTTGGATTTGTTTGAAAACCATAATTTCCTCCTTGGTGACTACCACCCGGGTTAGTTCCCTGGTTATCCTGGCCATGATTACCCGGATTATGATTTCCTGGTCCAGAATAGCCAGCTCCCGGGTGTCCACCTCCCATATTTCCTGGGTTGCCCCCTCCATTGTTTCCTGGTCCATAGTTGTTACTGCCGCTAGGTTTAAAACCCTACATAATGAAACAGTTTTCCCAAGAATGGTTTGGTAACTTTCCGTTTTTGCTGTGTCGAGGACATGGGCCCTTCAGAGCTTGCTGAGCCTACGCAAAGCTGTTTGGTCAAAATTCCTCGGAAGTTGTTGCCCTTATGTTGGTTTATGTAACCTGTATTCGTATTTGCCACTAGATCTGAAGTCCCTTCTCCGTTTTTGCGCTTGTTATTACTCTGGTTCTGAGGGTTGTTGTTTCTCTAATTCGGGTTCTGGCTACCCTTAGTCCCAGTTTTCTTTCCCTTCGCAGACTTCTCATCATCTGAGTCTGCATCCTTTGTTTTGTCAGATCTGTATACTTGGTCATGGCATCCATCAACTCGCTCATATCACTTACGTATCGCTTGATGCGCCCCAGCTTATGCTTCAACGGGTCAAATCTGCAATTTCTTTCCAATTCTATGACTGCTTGCTGAGAGGTGACTCTGACAGATGAATGCATAATTTCCGCGCCACGCCGAGACCAATGCTGGACAGACTCCCCTTCCTTCTGAACACAATTTTCCTGGTCTGTAATAGTCGTCGGTCGCTTACATGTTCCCTGAATTTTTTTGATGAACTGGTCCTTCAGCTCCTGCCAGTTATTAATAGAATTTGCGGGCAAGTTCTTTAGCCAGGACTTCGCAGGTCCTTCCAACATCACGCTTAAGTGTCGCGGGCATACTGCGTCGCTTACTTCCAATATTTCCATGGCCATCTCATAACCTTCTATCTAATCCGCGGGCTCGATGTCTGGCGTATAGTTTACAACTCTGCGAGGTCCTTTAAAATCAGTCGGTATTCTCTCGTTCCTGATTGCCGGACCAAGACACTGGATGCCAATCCTACGAGACCCAGTCAGGGCAAGGTTTGGGACTCCATTCTGAACTGGGGGTTGAACATGACCCGGATTTCTGTTTTCTGTTTCCGCAACTCTGTGTCCTATATTTATAACTCTAGGAGCATAGGATATGGTCTGCCTGGGTGGGATTGGTTGCTGCCGGTTTGCGTTGCTAGAGCCGGCCGGAACTGGTGAATTTCCATGGTGACTTCTTGGCAAGGAATTCCTGCTATTGTAAGGAGTTGAGTGTATCCTGTCCTGGTTACTGTAATTCATCTGCTGAACCACTGATGTTTGCAACATCTCGATTGCCCTCCGAGCTTCAATTCCAATAGGATCATTGGGGTTGACTAGAATCCGTGCCAAACTATTTGTTGTTTCCAAAATGTTATCCATTGGATTGTTGCAATGACCTGGTGGCGTATGAAACCTTTCCTGTAGAGCTTGTTCCGGGGCTAGGACATGATTCGGGTTACCGTGCAGCTGGATAGGTGGCTGGAAACATGCCGGATGAACTGGAACTGGAGCAACTGGCAGGTTCATAGCATGAACCGACTGAGCGGGGTTAGGTGCCCCGGGCGTCCCAACCGGGGACGCGAACAAGTTCTGAAGGTTGGTAGGTCCCAATCCTGCGCCGAATTTGTTGTTCAACCGGGTATGATAACGCATGTTCTGTATTGAAGCTAACTCCCTCTGCCTGAAGTTTAGATGAATCCCCTCTCTCTCCAGACGTGTCGCTTCCTCCAAGACTTCTGACCGAGCTTTGTTTATACATGTTACCTCTTTCTCGATCTCCCGACGGGCGCAACTTATTTCCTGTCGAAGCCTCTCGATCTCTGTGTTACGCCGCACCATGTTCTCCGGGGTAATCGGAGTAGCCAAGACTTCGTTTAGTGAATCCATCGCAGCTATCAAATCGGGCTTTTGGTTATATGACGGGGGCGTTGTTAAGTCAATCATTGTCTCGGCTGGCCCAGAGTTAGTTGGGCCGGGTCCTGTTGAACGCGGTTCTGTTGGTACGACTGGGGCTACCGTTGGGCCCGTTGGTGTTGTTCCTGCGCCTCCCAGTCCTCCTGGAACTGGATTCAAAGTTGAAACAATGTCTGCAATCAAATTTCCACTAGCGTCATACCTGGGCTCCATAGGTCGTGCTGGTCCAGCCATGTAAACAGTTGCATGATGAGTTGTTTCCGTTAGGCTCTGCAGATCTGGTTCAAGGTCTCCTCCCAACCTGTCTTCAAAGAGCTGGTGGATGGATCCCGTTTCGTCACGGTCATCATTGTTTCCAACTGAATTTTCACGATCAGAGTATATCGTCGTAGCCTCCTTCGAGACTGAGTCTGACTGCTGGTCTGGGTCCGTTCCTCCTACGAAGCCAATAAAAACATGGATGCCACCGAAGGGGACTCGAAATCCTAACTCCAGCGATGCAAACTCTCGACCCCACGTGTCATGGTTGTAGTAGTTTCCACGCCGGCTCCTCCGGAGCTGGCCTATCGCGAGCTTCTTGATCCCTGGTAAGGCTCCTTCCGAAAAGACGACGCTTCCGCGAGCAGGCCCCATGGTGGGCGCCAACTGTCGTGGTGTTGTCACGGCAAGTGTCCTCATGTGAGAACTAGATTGCGAGGCCATTGCTACTGAGCGAAACTTCAAAAGGGTTAAGGTGGTAACAAAGAGACGCGAGTTTACCCAGGTTCGCCCCCTCGATTGAGGGTAAAACCTACTCCTGCCTTCTTACTATCAGGAAACAAGGTCTCGATTACAAAGGGCGATTCCGGCTCTCGATGTCCCGAGTTGCCTTGCTATTGACTTAGAGCTTGTCTTTCTACGTCCCAGGAGCTCGCCTTATATAGTGGCCAAGTCCCCCGGGTTACAAAGGATCCGGGTTATACCCTTATCGGAGTCCTAGTCAGATCCGATTCTAGGTCATCCTGTGGCGGTTCTCCCCGTGACGTGGTCGCCTCCGCCCGGCCTTGGGCTGACCTCCAGGCCTTGGGCCCTTACGCCTCCCAACTAGGACTCTGGGCCGGTCCTCTGTCTTCTCCGGGTTACGGACTTGGTAACCCGGGCCTTCTTTTTATAGAGTGACCATCATGATCCGGATATCCTTACTATAAACCGGACCAACCATCTTGAGCCCCATTAAGTGGATTCCGGTTATATGAGGGGTTGGTGAGGCTCCCCCTCACCTATTCCCCCAACAGGGTCCCCTCGTGGGTACGTCTCCACGGCCTTGTGGAGGCACGTGGAGCGAGTAGATGGTGAGTGCTCCCCCTAGTAGGGAGAGGCGCGCTCGCATGGAGTGTGGTGGTAGCCCCCGAGCCTCTAGCGCTTGGAGGGGTCTTCTGGGTGACTGCCACCTCTCGAGAGTATAGCAGCCGCTTCTTGGTAGCCTCATCGAGGTGCCCCATGTCGTCTTCGTCAGCAGGCTGTGAGGTCTCCACCTCCTTGTAGGCTCTCTCGACGGAGCGCGTCGCATCCTCCACCTCACCATGTATGGTGATAGTCCCGGTGGGCCCAAGAAGGTTGGCGATGTTGTACACATGGTGCGTCACAACCACGAACTTGGCGAGGGCTTGGTAATCAAGGATGGCGTTGTAGGGAAGTGCGATGTGTGCCACGTCGAAGTAGAGGGTCTCGGTGCGGTATTTCTCGCAAGTGCCAAGCGTTACGGCAAGGCGCACCTGTCCCAGGGGAACCGTGGTTCCATCTGTGACAACGGTGAACGACCTTGTGGGAGCCAGGTGCTCGTAGGGCACTTGCATCTTCTCGAATGTTGGCACCGAGATGACTCTGAGGCCTGCACCCCCGTCGAGGAGAGTCTTGTTGACGGTGATGATGTTGATGGTGGGGGTGCAGACCAGGGGAATGGTTCCCATGGTCCTTGTGGACTTGGGGTGGTCATTGATGTCTAAAGATACCTTGTGTTTAGAGCACTTGAGTGGTTTATCACCTTCTGTCGTTGGGTGTATAGCGTTGATCTCTCGCGAGATTTTCTTGAGCTGGCGGTTGGAGAGAGGAGCTTGTGCTCCACCAAGGATGCAGGATACATAGCATGTGGGCTCTTGGTATCCCTTGCAGTGTTCATCGTCGTGGCCCTGGTTCCCCTTAGGGTGGTGCTGTGCGACAGCGTTCACGTGAGGAGGAGGCGGGTTGGGGCGCTGCAGCGGTGGGCCTTGTTGCTGCTTCTGCGACTGTGGTTACTTGGGAAACAGTTGGTAGCCACCGTCATTGTATCCACCAGCGATGGACTTGTAGTTACCGTACCCGTTGTAGTGGTTCGGGCCGTGCTCCTCCCATCGACCGCCAGCGCGGCCGCCTCCTCGCCCAGGACTGCGCCATCTGCCGCCTCGAGAGTAGCCCTCTTGGCCACCCCTCATGAGGTGGTCACCCTGCATCCTCTCCAGCTGGAAATAGTACTTCTTGGCGTGGGAGTGCATTCCGTGTAACTTGCAGAAGGGCCGGTTGTCCGCCACAGGAGCGACATTGTTGCGGCCGTATTTGCGTTCTGGCTCGGCTGCCAGAATGGCCGGAACCTTGCGCTTGGTATCCACGTTGTTGCTCCTTGCTTTGGTCTTGGCCTTGGAAGCCACTGGCTTGGATTAATCGGCAGGTGCGTTTTTCCTGAAGAGGCGACCCTCCTAGGCTTTGGCGCACCTGTCGGCCATGTCGATGAGCTCGACGGTGGAGGTGAGGTCGTCCCTGATGCTGAGCTCTTCGAGCATGCGCTCTTTGGTGACTCCTTCTTAGAAGGCAGAGATGACGTTCGCATCGGCGATGCGGGCAATCTTGTTGCGCGTCTGACTGAAGTGCTATAGGTACTAGCGAAGTGTTTCATGAGCCAGACGACCCGATGGAGCCCTCCGGCAGGTTCATGAGCCAGACGAGGGCGGGACACTTGAGGGCCATGGGTAGCCAGTTCGCCATGCACTTATCGTCTACCTTTGCAGCTCCACGCTGAGGCTGTAGAGCTCCTTGAAGTCGAGGGGAGGAGAAGTGTCGTCGTAGCGAGATGGCATCGTCGGGTTGAACTTCGTCAGCCATGCGACCCAGCGAACTGCTTTGTGAACGTGAGGGATCCCCTGATGTATACCGTGGAGCATGTGTCCAGGTCCACTGAGCAGTTGGGCCGTCCGGCCTTTTGCGAGGTCGCAGATGGTGCGTCGCTCGTGCTCGTGGCAGCGCTCGATTTGTACACGCGCATCTGGTGGGGTGCGCAAGATCTGGCAGTTGTTGCTGCTCTTGTCAGGCACCTTGGTGGTGGGTGCCTTGTCAGGGAACCTGATGCGGAGATCGCCTTGCACCAGCGAAGTTACACCGTGGGAAGGGGGTGACATGTCATGAGCTGCCAGACTCCTAGGCTAGCCAGCGCCGCCTCCCCGTGACTGCCGCAGGGGACCTTTGCGGTGGTGACGAGCTCCTGGAGGCGGAGAATCCATGCGGCATGCCTTTCAGGCGCAACAGCTCCCGGGCCAGCAGCAGAGCTGTGGCAGGGGTGGGTTGCTCCGGGCGTCCCTGCGTTCCTAACAGCGGTGGAGGCGGTTGCTAAGACACAGACGTCTCTTGCTCCGGCGTGTGAGAGGAGGCTTCCTCTTCCGCGCCGGGTTCGCCACCAGCACCAATGGGATCGCGTCACGACGCGTCGTTGTTGTTGTCGTTGTCGGACGGCTCGACCTGGCCCCTGCGACAAGCACGCTTGGACGAGGGATGGTACGGGCGGCAGGTTCCATGGAGACGAGAAAGTGGAGGAGTGCCTTAGCCCCTACATGGCGCGCCAAATGTCGGATACTGGTCTATCAAGAGACAGGAACTCTATAGAGGTTCAAAAACTGGGGGTTGAACGCACTTCCTACACCTATCGAGAATGCCTCACGAGGAAATCTTGGCAAAAATGACAATGGAAACACAAGGAGTTTACCCAAGTTAAGGACACCGTTGTGGTGTAAAACCCTACTCCTGCTTGTCTTATGGATTGCACGGTTGTGGCTACAGTACAAATGCGATCTCGTGCTCGGGTCAGACTATGGGGATCTGAGTGAGTTGAGCTCTCCTACAAGGGCCGCAGGGCCCTTCTTATACCGGCGTTCGGACCTCCTTCCCGCTCAATTGGCGGGAAAGGGTTCGAACAAGGCGCCAAAGTGGAGACCAGTCGTACACTGCGCCTCCTGCGCGGTCTTGGTCGTCAAGGACGGCGCCACCATCGATGGCAGGGTGGTGGGGTTCTTCCGATGACGTTTCCACCGTATTGTAGCACCGACTTGGTCCTCTTGCACCAAAGAGGGAATCTTGGGGAGGCACTTTGGCGTGGGTAGCGGAAACCAGCGCTTTATGCACGGGAACGGCAACTGCGGCCAAAGTGGCTATGTGGCCCTGCGTTGCCTCCATCAACACGCAGAAGAACAAGCGTCGGTAGCACATGGTAGGTCCCCTCTCGAGAGGGAGCACTTTCTGGAGATGAGCGGGGGAGGGGTAGAGCTCCTCCCCAAGGACAGATGGAGCAGATCGTTGTGGAGAAGGTGCCTCTTCATACTGGCCCGGCCAGAGATTAGACCTTGGTGGAGTACTTCGTCAGGCCGCGAACACTTACTGGGCTAGGCCACAGCAGTCGGACCGGGATACCCTAGTATCCATGGGACAAACATACATAACAGTGGTCTCGATCATGTGACGCAACTCACAATACTCTAAACATGGAGGCATAAGGGAGAGAACAACCATCTAGCTACTGCTATGGACCCGTAGTGCCAAGATTAACTACTCACATGTCTGTCCAGAGACGATCACGGTGACATAGAGAACTTCGGTGATGATCCCCCTCTCCGGCAGGATGCCGGAGCAAGACTCCACAAGCCCTAGATTGGACTTTCGAGGTGACGGCTCCTCTTTGTATGTTTAGTGGAAAATAACTCCATCCCCGAATGTTTCAGGGTTAGGGGCAACTTGTAAGCGAAGGGGGGGGGGGGTACTTGAGGCAGTGTCGGGAGCTCCCAAGCGCACTCTGGGAAAGGCCTAGGAGGGTCCACACCTAGCAGGAGACAAATGGCCCCTTGGCTCCCCTTCGAGTCCCCTTTGGACTCCGTCTTCGTTCCGGGTAAAAATGCCTTCCGTGAATTTCCAGCCCTTTTCGAGAATATTTCCTTCAGAACTTTTCTAAAGTAGAAAAACAGCAACTGGCTTGAACATCTTTTTAATAAGTTAGTCTGTGAAAACATCCGTAAAACAAAGGGAACCACGTGAAAACATGAAAATAACATAGGGTATTGGAAGGGAAACAAGCATGGAGCATCAAAAATCATAGATACGTTTGCAACGTATCAGGAGGCAGCCAAAGGCGGAGGGGAATCCCAACCAGGATCCTCCAAAGCCGGAGAGTGGAAAGGAAAACCAAAGGAAACATACTTCAACAAAGATATCAAGAAGATGGACTGGGAAAAAGTGAGACTAGAGCCATGTCTCCACCATTCGAGGTTCGGGACGCCAAACCACACAAACCAGCAATGCCGGCTCAATAGTGTGTTGAGAAGGGAATATTATGGCGGGTACAAAGGGTGAAACCTGAATAGGAAGTTCAACCAAAAACCCAAGCCCAAAGACGAACCAACAGACAGCGCCTCCGATATGGATGACAAAATCCAGCAACAGTAAAGAAAAGGCGAACCGAAGTTCCCCCAAAGTAATTGAGAGCTTGAATCATACGTTCTTGGCAGCACCATTGATACATCCATTTTGAATCACTATTTTATATCATAATTTTCTGTTATTCATCGATATATTTCATGTTATGATGCATCTCTTATGTTATTTTATCTTATTTTGCATGTTTTATAATTTTTGGAGAATAAACACCGGGATAAACAATCTGGTGGAAAAAGCACCGTCGAGATACCATATTTCAGAAGATCTGAAGAAGAAGAAGGGGACATCCGGGGGTTCCTAAAAGTCCCGAGGAGGAACACAACCAAAAGGAGAGCCAGGGGGCACCAGGAGCCCACACCTAGGGGTGGCGCCCCCTCGCCGCGCCACCTAGGGGTGTGGCCACCCTGGCCCACCTCCGGTGGTCATCTTTGGATCCCCTGACCCCGAGGGAACCCTAAGCCTCATTCCATCCTCGAAGAAATATTCCGCCGCCTCTGCAGGGCGGAAAACACCCGAGAGAGAAAAGCTCTTTGGCAGGGAGAAATCTGCCGGGAAAATTCCTCTTCGGAGAGGGGAAATCACCTCCATCGTCACCGTCATTGCTCCGGGCATCATCAAGATCGTCATCACCACCAGCACCATCACCCTCATCATCCACCTTCATCCCGATGTAACAATTAGGGGCCTCTATCATTGTTTTGCATTAGATCTCTCTCCCGGTGTGGATTACTTGTTAGTAGTTCATGCTTGTGAGATTTATCGGTGTTTGCAATTTATGACCAGATTGTTATCATCCATTATATCACCTATGATTATGATCCATATGATGTGCTATGAGTAGTTCATTGTAACATCCCAATTTTTGCTACAAAAGGGTGTGTGGTGTTGTGTCATCTCATACATGCATAAAAACATTGGTTAAAATTTTGCATTTGAAATAACAAATGAAATGACCAAAAATCACTTAAAGTGATCACCCAAATTTTGTTCTAAAAATAATTTCACTTTTGGAAAGCAAATACATGGTGAGCTTGCAAATTTCATAAGGTTTTCAAAAACTATTTTTGCTAATTTTTCTGTTTACAAAAAGGCCCCCCAAACCTCTGTTTTCGGTCCTGTTTTAAAAGAGAAAAGGACTTTTTCGTAGTTTTCCAAAGTTCCAGGGGGTTTTGTCGAAAACTCTTTTTCTCCCTTTCTTCTTCCTCCTGCCAGAAGGATGGAAGAGTGCCGATTCCCTCCTTGCCACCTCCTGCTCAGCTCAGTCGAGGGGATGAGGACCTGGGAGGCGTCTAGATCGAAACCTCCTCCCCTGAAACCCCCCTCGAACCCTCCTCTCCCTCTGTTTATTTCCCGGAATAGACCAAACCCTAGCCCTCTGTTGACCGTGGCCGCCGCCGAATTCCGGCGATTGCCGTCGCGCCGGACCACCTCGAGGCCCTCCATCCATCCCGTAAGCTCCCTGGGCCTCCAATGAATGTCCCCGAGGAAGGAATTGATCCGGGAGGGCCGGAATCCCCGCCGCCGACCGCGTCTTCCCCGCCTCCGGCCGAGCGCCTCCGCCGTTGATTCCGGCGCCGTCGAGCCCTCTGCGGCCTCCACGAATAGCTCCCCGTGCTCCTGGTGAGCTTGCCGTTCTCCCGGGATGTTTTCCCCTCTCCCCCGCTGCCTATTTTTCGCCGTTCGTCATGGGCCGCCGCCGGCCGCCGCGGGCATGGAAGCCGGCGAGTCTCCGGCGACCCTAAGGTAGCGGCGCCGCCAGCTTCTGGTTCCCCGTCGCCTCCCAAGTAGAACCCGCAAGCGGGCGAGACCCCTCGCGGCTTAGTTCGCCGCCGGCGAGCACGGCAGAGCTCTGCCGACCGTTTGCTTGCGTCGTGCTGACGTCGTGATGACGTCAGCATGGGCCAGCTCCAGCAGAATTCGAGTTAATTTAAATGTTCTCTAAAACTGTTAATCCCTGACAGGTGGGCCCATCTGCTTAGTAATTCCAGAAAATAAAATAACTTTATAAATTCAATAACTTTATTTCTGTAAGTCAGAAAAATAAAATAAAAATATGGGAGTGCTCAGAAAAATATACTCTTCCCAAAAATGTCATTTTCAACCATGTTTGAGAAAGTTGGAAAATGGCCTTTATTTAATGTTGTTTAATAATTTAAAAATAGAAAATAAGTTTTTATTCACTAAAATTAGAAAAATAAAAGTTATATACCAAACTGCTCAAAATGACAATTGCAACCTATTTATGAGGTTTCTAACCTCATTTGAGCTTTTAAAATTGCACTCACTTCCAGAATCGCCCGAAACCCCCTCCGGGGTCCATTTCGGGATAATTTCAGTAAAACTGCCTAACTGACATACGAACCCTAGCAACCCAACGATCATGTTTAGGGATTTATTTCAGTGCAATAACTTGCTCATGCATACATATTGCGCATTGCATCGATGCCATGTTTGATTGTTGTTTTTCTCTTTCGGTGTTGTTTCCCCTCGGTAGAACGTGACTCCGAAGTGAGGGCCAACAATCCAATGACGAATACTTGATCTTAACCGACAAGTCAAGCACTTATTCCAGAAGATCTTTATATGGTTTTCTTATAACCAAGGCAAGCATAACCTCTTATCTGCCCATATATGATTTCGAAAGACTTTTCATTCTCGTATAATGCATTCGATTCCAATGTATCTTGTGTCAGTAGATAGAGTTATCCTATTTATTTGCATAACCCAGATATCATGATTCAATGCTCCTAGCAGACATAGGATTTGTTTGTGTGTATCGCCAGAGCCTCAAATATGCCATGCTTAGTCATACATGCCTGTTATCTCTGCTCCATCCGGTTGATGAATCAGAGTTACGAAATAATCTAGTATGGCAGGAAGTAATGGTAAGTTGAGAGATGTTTGATTAACATGGATTAAAGGTGTGGATGACGAGACCACAGAGGGTCTGTGGTGGCTGTCTCGTTCATGCCCCTAGGAGCGAGTTCTCGTCTTCGAGCCAAGAATGAGCGTGCATCCACACGGGGGATTGGATTCCCCTCGGTCTCAACTTGCCTAGTTTGTTCCATGAGTTGCCTAGTTCGGGATTTCCATTTCGATTTGCGGGGATATCAAAACACTTTCAAAACTAGGATGTGGGGATGTATCGGCGCTCTGCGGGTAGGTAACCGTCGAGCATCGCGCACAACGATAGAGACCCGGCAGGAGATGGCCACTCCCTATTGGCGGTCCATCTCTACTCGGAGCGACTCATGGAATAGGCGAAGCAAGGGAAAGATCGTGGTCAACCTTCATCTGCCGGCACTTCCCGGACTAGTGCTAATCATGTGGCATTAAGAGTTGGTTGGTACGTGTGGTTAAAGTTGTACACCCCTGCAGGGTTAAATCTTTTCGAAAAGCCGTGTCCGCGGTTAAGGACGACTTGGTGACGGATTCTGTGATCATAGATAACTTGAACGGAATGACTAAAACTTATTGATAACGAATGAAGGATGCCTCCTCGGAGATGCCGAGAGGGGTTACCTTGTAGCATGAGATAGTGTGGAACAACTGGAGGAGGGGATCTTTGAAGCACGAGGTGCTAAAATGATTTGGTGGATTAAAAAGATGATGATATCAGTAGTTGAGTAGCTTTCTCATCTGTTTTCAAAATACTCCATGAGACGTGCTTCCTTCCTCAACTTGAAAAACAAAGATGGCTTTACGCAAAATAACCTTCATAACTCTTTCTAAAAGAAGCAGATATATAATAGGTTAACTAAGTCTTGTTGAGTACCTCCCGTACTCATGTTTGCTTCAACTTGGTTCAGGTGGAGTTCCTCAGTTCGGTGGTGTTTCGACGTGGACATCGACGAGTAGTTTGGGGTTCCCAGGTAGCAGCCTGGAATCTATGGGCTGGGACGTCGCCTTATGTTGCGGCCTCTTAGGCCTTTTTGGTTCTTGTTGATTAGCAACATAATTTGCTTTCCGTTGTCTGATGTAATGTTGGGTCGTGTGACCTCTGCTTGTAAGCTATACCCTAGTAACACCTGTTTAATACAACTTCATGTCTAGAGTGTTGCTTTGATCGGTTGTTGGTTTCGAGCTCATCGTTATACAGTTTTGGCTATGCCTGCATAGTTGTCGCAGTCGAGGGGTTGTGGAGCCGATGATCCATGTCCGAGCCCGCCTGTCGATATGATCGGCCTGGGGCGAGGTAACCCCAGTAACCCTCGATTGTTGTTGCACTTTCTGGACACATAGCAGCTCTGTATAACTTTGGTCCCGTTCCTTCAGTTTCATCCGACTCGTGGACGCTTGGGTATGCATAGTTGGTTATGACTAGCATGGATACAAGGAGTAGTAGACCGGGGATCCGGACTACGTGCCGATGAATCCGGTCTGCCTGCCGTTGTTTGTTGCGGCCGGGGCTGGTAACCCTGAAGCCCTTGTGAGTCCATGACTAGGAGCACATAACAGTATGTATATCTCTGGGTCCGGGGTCTGACAAGTCTTGGTATCAGAGCAGGACTGCCTGTAGGAAAACCTTACTGCTTGGTCGATGTCGAGTCTAGTGTTTGTGAAAACTACTTTGAAACCTCAAATGAGTTGTGAAAACCTTCTTAGGATTCTTTTTATTCCTTACCTGGTATCGCTCTAATTCTGGGTCACCTTACCTGTTTTGATTTGAAAAGGTTTTGCTATCCCTTCTAGTCATTCAAAACCTAGGTGCCTTCTCTGGCAAGGACGTTTTTACCCAAGTTGACCTAGTGTTAAAGTTTCTAGAGTCGTGTGAGTTCCATCCTCCGTTACCTCTTAAACTGGGAGATTTCCTTCCATTCATAATCTCTCGAAGTTGTGTGGATTCCACATTCTTACATGTTTCAAAGTTCTAAATCCTGAACCTCGAGATTTCCTTTTCATCTCGAATATATCCGTTATCCTCTGATCAAATTCTTCCGGAGCTATCGTTGTCCTTCAAAAGATACTTCGTGATTGCTATTCGTGGTGTCCTTCAAGGCACTCCGATAGTAGTTACTCCGTTCGTCGTGTTTTTAAACCTTGAACTTGAACCGAAGGTCCCGGAATGTGCTGAATTGCGGTGAGTTGAGTCGTGTGGTTTCATAACCATGTAACGCTCACGCTATCAGTACAGGATGCTGACCTTTAACCCAAGTTCTGTTTCGTTGAATCCCGAGGAACATCTTCTACCTCAGGATAGCTAGAAAATTCCAACTCTCATAGCCATAGGTTCTCTACTGGAACCGAAAAGGATCACAGCAAGAGTGATCATCCTGAATTCCACATCTTCGTTTTTAATTCAGCTATACTGATCTTCTAGCATGGGTTTTACAAAAGAGTATCACCTGTGCACTCCCCATGACCTCTGGATTTTCCGGAGCATGTTCCTACCTTCCAGTTGCACTCAAATATCCATCTGTTGCTTTGAAACCAAGTTGCATATGTGTGTTGGATTGATTCAATGCATTTGCTCTTGTTTTCCGTCAGAACATTTCTCCTTGGAATGTCAGGAGAAACAAACTCCAGTACCTCGTTCATCTTACGAACCAGGTCAAAGTTTTGTAATTCTCAGATTAAAGAAGTTTCATTAGCCTCTGTTCTGTTCCACCTTCGAGTATCACACTCTTATATATCAAGAGGCTGTGTTAAGTTTCATGGCCTTAATGATGAAGTGATGCTCTCACACATCTTCACCCCGCCTTCCTCCAAGCTTGAACGCTTGATATGGATTGGTCTGTTCATCGACATGTGTGTATCTGCTATTCCTAGCAATTCTTATTGCTTTGAAACTCTAAGAAAACATATGTATCCTTCTTAGCACTATTGGTCACCCAGCATCTTTTTGAAGTTGACCGTGCTATCAAATCCGTTCATTCTGCTGCACCTTCTCGATTAGAGAGTTAGGTTTATGCCGAAGCTCTCAAGATCATATCAGTTGCCTTGAAAAGCAAGATTTCTTTCGAACTCCAAGACATACCGGTGGGTTGTGATATTCTGGTTGTCTTTCTAGAAGTATCACCAGGTTTTACCTGACTGTGATGTCTAAACCAGGAGTAGTGTGAACTACTCTTTTCTCCAAGGAACCCTGCTGGATGTCCTGGACTAGTTGGTTGAGCTTAAACAACAACTTGGAGAGTTGAAAGACCAGAGCTCTTCCTAACTTGTTCCTTTGCAACGGAATGTCCAATTCTGTTCATACTAAAGCAGGATAGTATCTCCGTAGTGGACATGCTATCACTCCACCCTTGGTTTGATTTGGGCTATCGTCAAATCAAGTTCAGCTCCAAGGACTGTCTTGATGGTGTTTCCATTCTTGGTGTTTTGCCCGAGTACACCTTTATGTCCTTGGGCCTGACCAATACCTTGCCTCGTTCATGTATCATATGAACCCCTCCTCTTGGAGTGTTATGACCAGGGTATTGTCGAGCCCATCGATGACATCTCTATTTTCTCCAAGTTGCAAGAGGTTCATGTTGAACACTTGGCACTAATGTTGGAAACTTTTGAGAACTATCTTTGTGTTATCACGAAGTTGTGCTCTCGATGTTCGAAGTGACTTACTCCGGTCCATGTGCTCCTGGTGAATGTTGTCGCCGTGGATCCGAGTAGAGTTTTCTTGTTCCTTCGGGAATAATCCCAAGTCGGTCATGCATGTGTGGACTATTCTTAAGATGGTTGGTTGATACCTCCGTCTACTGTAAGAAGTTTCCATCCACATTAAGCCACTGATTGATCTTTCGTAAAAGAGAAGAAGTTTAAGAACTTCGTTATCTTTGTTATCATCTTCCCAACCAGGACTCCGATGTGTTTTTTGTAAGTAAGTCATGTAGGTGCAACCGTCTTCCACAAGTTGCTAATACATGGGTTCCATAATCCTGCTCATCTTCTTGAGCTTGGCATCATAGTCCATATCTTGAGAATCCAGCATATGTATCTCGTTGGGAACCGGTGCAAACTCTTCGATCAAATATATCGATTCTGAGTTATCCATCCACTAACTAGAGCTGAATCTCAAGCAGCAACGATGGTTTGTGTTTCCTCAAGGGTATTAACTTAGGTCCTCTCAAAAATCCGGCATGGTTGATGTTGTGGTTGACGCAATTAGCCGAAAGGCCTAATGCCATACCCCTTTGAATCTGTAAGAACAACCACTCCCCGTGAGAATTCTTGTGTGGTTCGTTCTAACAAGTTTTCTCTCCCCGTCCTTCCAAACCGGAGATCTACATTCACTTGATTACCTGTAGAAGGCTTGCATAAGCTTGATGTTGGTATCAAGAACCTCCAGGAGAACCTGGAAGTTGATTCTTCCAATGTCTCCTTGTCAATCCTCCAAACCTTTCTTTCAATGGAAACAAGTTTCCAAGGAGAATCATCTCGTGGTGTTTTGTAACCGCCCTTGATCAGTTCCCTATTTCAACTTGTTTGTACCTGAAGTTCTGTTTTTCTCACACGTTGCGTGAATTTGTTAGTCACTTCAGCCATGAGGTCTTAACCATGTGGTAAACGTATTTCTACGTACAATCCACAATAGGAAAGAGACTCCCTATTTCTTTCCGGTCTTTCAATCCCTGTTGGTTAACCATCCTTACGGTGTGACCAAAAATTCCTCGTCAAATACGGTGTTCCAACATCCTGTGGTTACTCATATTCTGTCATGAAGTAACATCCCGATCTTTGACAAAGTTTTCGACAACCTTTAACGGAATGAAAGTTCCCTCATCTTTCGTGTCCACTCCGAAGAGTGAAAATGATCATGTATCAAAATTTCTCCCCGACTCACGATTACAGTGTTTTCTCGTGTTCTCCCTCGTCTACGGATATTACATTGTGGTATCCAAGACCAAAATTTCCATCTTGATTCTCAGTTTGAAGAAACCTCGATGTCAAAGGTTGTTCAACCTATCTTTTCCAAAAGGATTTAAAGTCTTGTGCAAAGCTCATATTCTAAATCCTTTCCAGAACATTCGTCCATAAACTTGAAACCATCTTTTATTCCCTCCGTTATCTTGATGTGTTTCATGCCTGTTAACTCAAAAATTCTTTACGAACATTCTTGTCGTGAGTTAGCCATGAGATACTCGATCTTCGTAAAGATCAATTCTTAAGAGTTTTCCCTCTTACCTAAGGTGTAGCCTTTGGAGATCTTCGCAAGTGCTACGGATCAACCTCTTCGAGAAAAGAACCGTAACGTTCGATAAGATCGTTCAAAACCGGTGTTCCTTCTTTCTTCTCCTTCGGGAATCTCGGGACGAGATTCTTGTAAGGGGGGTAGATTTGTAACATCCCAATTTTTGCTACAAAAGGGTGTGTGGTGTTGTGTCATCTCATACATGCATAAAAACATTGGTTAAAATTTTGCATTTGAAATAACAAATGAAATGACCAAAAATCACTTAAAGTGATCACCCAAATTTTGTTCTAAAAATAATTTCACTTTTGGAAAGCAAATACATGGTGAGCTTGCAAATTTCATAAGGTTTTCAAAAACTATTTTTGCTAATTTTTCTGTTTACAAAAAGGCCCCCCAAACCTCTGTTTTCGGTCCTGTTTTAAAAGAGAAAAGGACTTTTTCGTAGTTTTCCAAAGTTCCAGGGGGTTTTGTCGAAAACTCTTTTTCTCCCTTTCTTCTTCCTCCTGCCAGAAGGATGGAAGAGTGCCGATTCCCTCCTTGCCACCTCCTGCTCAGCTCAGTCGAGGGGATGAGGACCTGGGAGGCGTCTAGATCGAAACCTCCTCCCCTGAAACCCCCCTCGAACCCTCCTCTCCCTCTGTTTATTTCCCGGAATAGACCAAACCCTAGCCCTCTGTTGACCGTGGCCGCCGCCGAATTCCGGCGATTGCCGTCGCGCCGGACCACCTCGAGGCCCTCCATCCATCCCGTAAGCTCCCTGGGCCTCCAATGAATGTCCCCGAGGAAGGAATTGATCCGGGAGGGCCGGAATCCCCGCCGCCGACCGCGTCTTCCCCGCCTCCGGCCGAGCGCCTCCGCCGTTGATTCCGGCGCCGTCGAGCCCTCTGCGGCCTCCACGAATAGCTCCCCGTGCTCCTGGTGAGCTTGCCGTTCTCCCGGGATGTTTTCCCCTCTCCCCCGCTGCCTATTTTTCGCCGTTCGTCATGGGCCGCCGCCGGCCGCCGCGGGCATGGAAGCCGGCGAGTCTCCGGCGACCCTAAGGTAGCGGCGCCGCCAGCTTCTGGTTCCCCGTCGCCTCCCAAGTAGAACCCGCAAGCGGGCGAGACCCCTCGCGGCTTAGTTCGCCGCCGGCGAGCACGGCAGAGCTCTGCCGACCGTTTGCTTGCGTCGTGCTGACGTCGTGATGACGTCAGCATGGGCCAGCTCCAGCAGAATTCGAGTTAATTTAAATGTTCTCTAAAACTGTTAATCCCTGACAGGTGGGCCCATCTGCTTAGTAATTCCAGAAAATAAAATAACTTTATAAATTCAATAACTTTATTTCTGTAAGTCAGAAAAATAAAATAAAAATATGGGAGTGCTCAGAAAAATATACTCTTCCCAAAAATGTCATTTTCAACCATGTTTGAGAAAGTTGGAAAATGGCCTTTATTTAATGTTGTTTAATAATTTAAAAATAGAAAATAAGTTTTTATTCACTAAAATTAGAAAAATAAAAGTTATATACCAAACTGCTCAAAATGACAATTGCAACCTATTTATGAGGTTTCTAACCTCATTTGAGCTTTTAAAATTGCACTCACTTCCAGAATCGCCCGAAACCCCCTCCGGGGTCCATTTCGGGATAATTTCAGTAAAACTGCCTAACTGACATACGAACCCTAGCAACCCAACGATCATGTTTAGGGCTTTATTTCAGTGCAATAACTTGCTCATGCATACATATTGCGCATTGCATCGATGCCATGTTTGATTGTTGTTTTTCTCTTTCGGTGTTGTTTCCCCTCGGTAGAACGTGACTCCGAAGTGAGGGCCAACAATCCAATGACGAATACTTGATCTTAACCGACAAGTCAAGCACTTATTCCAGAAGATCTTTATATGGTTTTCTTATAACCAAGGCAAGCATAACCTCTTATCTGCCCATATATGATTTCGAAAGACTTTTCATTCTCGTATAATGCATTCGATTCCAATGTATCTTGTGTCAGTAGATAGAGTTATCCTATTTATTTGCATAACCCAGATATCATGATTCAATGCTCCTAGCAGACATAGGATTTGTTTGTGTGTATCGCCAGAGCCTCAAATATGCCATGCTTAGTCATACATGCCTGTTATCTCTGCTCCATCCGGTTGATGAATCAGAGTTACGAAATAATCTAGTATGGCAGGAAGTAATGGTAAGTTGAGAGATGTTTGATTAACATGGATTAAAGGTGTGGATGACGAGACCACAGAGGGTCTGTGGTGGCTGTCTCGTTCATGCCCCTAGGAGCGAGTTCTCGTCTTCGAGCCAAGAATGAGCGTGCATCCACACGGGGGATTGGATTCCCCTCGGTCTCAACTTGCCTAGTTTGTTCCATGAGTTGCCTAGTTCGGGCTTTCCATTTCGATTTGCGGGGATATCAAAACACTTTCAAAACTAGGATGTGGGGATGTATCGGCGCTCTGCGGGTAGGTAACCGTCGAGCATCGCGCACAACGATAGAGACCCGGCAGGAGATGGCCACTCCCTATTGGCGGTCCATCTCTACTCGGAGCGACTCATGGAATAGGCGAAGCAAGGGAAAGATCGTGGTCAACCTTCATCTGCCGGCACTTCCCGGACTAGTGCTAATCATGTGGCATTAAGAGTTGGTTGGTACGTGTGGTTAAAGTTGTACACCCCTGCAGGGTTAAATCTTTTCGAAAAGCCGTGTCCGCGGTTAAGGACGACTTGGTGACGGATTCTGTGATCATAGATAACTTGAACGGAATGACTAAAACTTATTGATAACGAATGAAGGATGCCTCCTCGGAGATGCCGAGAGGGGTTACCTTGTAGCATGAGATAGTGTGGAACAACTGGAGGAGGGGATCTTTGAAGCACGAGGTGCTAAAATGATTTGGTGGATTAAAAAGATGATGATATCAGTAGTTGAGTAGCTTTCTCATCTGTTTTCAAAATACTCCATGAGACGTGCTTCCTTCCTCAACTTGAAAAACAAAGATGGCTTTACGCAAAATAACCTTCATAACTCTTTCTAAAAGAAGCAGATATATAATAGGTTAACTAAGTCTTGTTGAGTACCTCCCGTACTCATGTTTGCTTCAACTTGGTTCAGGTGGAGTTCCTCAGTTCGGTGGTGTTTCGACGTGGACATCGACGAGTAGTTTGGGGTTCCCAGGTAGCAGCCTGGAATCTATGGGCTGGGACGTCGCCTTATGTTGCGGCCTCTTAGGCCTTTTTGGTTCTTGTTGATTAGCAACATAATTTGCTTTCCGTTGTCTGATGTAATGTTGGGTCGTGTGACCTCTGCTTGTAAGCTATACCCTAGTAACACCTGTTTAATACAACTTCATGTCTAGAGTGTTGCTTTGATCGGTTGTTGGTTTCGAGCTCATCGTTATACAGTTTTGGCTATGCCTGCATAGTTGTCGCAGTCGAGGGGTTGTGGAGCCGATGATCCATGTCCGAGCCCGCCTGTCGATATGATCGGCCTGGGGCGAGGTAACCCCAGTAACCCTCGATTGTTGTTGCACTTTCTGGACACATAGCAGCTCTGTATAACTTTGGTCCCGTTCCTTCAGTTTCATCCGACTCGTGGACGCTTGGGTATGCATAGTTGGTTATGACTAGCATGGATACAAGGAGTAGTAGACCGGGGATCCGGACTACGTGCCGATGAATCCGGTCTGCCTGCCGTTGTTTGTTGCGGCCGGGGCTGGTAACCCTGAAGCCCTTGTGAGTCCATGACTAGGAGCACATAACAGTATGTATATCTCTGGGTCCGGGGTCTGACATTCATGTTGTTCTTGAGGACATGGGAGAAGTCAAGTTGTTAGTAGTGAAGTAAGGTTGAATAATATTAATGTTTGATATTTAAGTTGTGGTGTTATTCTTCTAGTGGTGTCATGTGAACGTTGACTACATGATACTTCACCATTTATGGGCCTAGGGGAATGCATCGTGTATTTTGCTACTAATTGTGGGGTTGCCGGAGTGACAGAAACCTAAACCCCCGTTAGGAAACCATTACACGAGGGAGCGTAGGATCCCGGAGTTTAAAGTTGTTGTTAGATTTATTTCTTAATTACTTTCTTGTAGTTGTGGATGCTTGCAAGGGGTATAATCACAAGTATGTATTAGTCTTGGATGGACGGTACATTAGCATAGATTCACCCACACAACACTTATCAAAACACCAAAGTTATTCAGCTGCATGGAACAAAAGCACTTGACAGAAACCTCCCGTGTGTCCTAGAGAATGTTTTTTACTCATTAGTAAACTCACCGGCTTGTCCTTTTCTGAAGAAAGGATTGGGCCACTCGATGCAGTTATTATTACTGCATTTTATTTACTCGCACTTTATTTATCTGCAATATCAAAAACCCCTACAAATCTGTTTTCCAGTATTTACAGTTATTCCTTCATCGGAACTGCTTGTCAAAACCTTCTGCTCCTCGTTGGGTTCGACACTCTTATTTATCGAAAGTAATATGATACACCCCCTATACTTGTGGGTCATCAACCATCCGCGCAGAAAGTGAAAGCCGCTTGGAGGGAGATCAATGTTGTCTTGCCAGCAACTGCTAAGTTCCTTAAGTATGTTGAAAGCCCCATAACATGTGACCACACAGATCACCCACCATACATCCCAGATGCCGTAACGCTCGCTTTGGTGGTAAGTACAGTAGTGGAAAGAACCAGGTTCCACAAGGTCCTCATGGACGGTGGTGCAAGCATAAAACTCTTGTACCTAAGTACACTAGAGAAGCTCCACTTATCAAGGAAGCAACTAAACCACAACAACATAAAGTTCCATGTAATAGTCCCGGGAAGGCAGGCCACATGCCTGGAGAGATTTCCCTGGACGTTACATTCGTTGAAGAAAAACACTTCCAAATTCATGGCACACCTATGTTATGTCTACAACAAGTTGAAGGTGCCAGGACCCAAAAATAGCGTCATCACTGTCTGTGGAGGTTTTAAACTCGCAAAGGAGTGTGAATTGGCGAATGAAGAATGTGGTGAAACCACCATAGCCAAATAAGAACCGCGGGAGATGGAGAAAGAGATGAAGCACGGAGAGATGCCATCCGGCAAAGAAGCAACGCTGAAGATGAAGGAATCCTTCAGCCTGCATATCACCAAGAAGGCCAAGTTGAACCCCAACGATCCGGAAAAAGAGGTCACCGTTGGGGCTAACTTGGATCCCAAATAGGAAAGCGAGCTCGTGCAGTTCCTCTGTGAGAACGGGGACAAATTCGCCTGGCACCCACATCATATGCCAGGCGTGCCCCATGAACTAGCCAAGCACTCCTTAAAGGTGAAAGAGGGCTCAAAGCCAGTGAAGCAAGGACTTTGTCGTTTTGACACGCCTAGACGTAGAGACATTGGAAAAGAGATTCTCCGGATTATAGCAGCCAAATTTATCCGGAAAGTCATCCACATTGATTTGTCCACCAATCCAGTGTACCAAAGAAAAACATAGTATAGTTATAAATGTGTATAGATTACGCAGGGCTAAACAAACGGTGTTCAAAAGATCCTTTATCCTTGCAGTGAATCGATCAACTAATAGATGCAACATCTGGGTCCAAGGTTTTATGCTTTTTGGACACTTATTCTGGTTATCACCAAATCCGGATGTGAGAGTTGGATCAAATTAAAACGTCTTTCATAATGACATATGCTACATACTGCTACAAAACCACGTCATTCGGCTTGAAAACGCTGGTTCAACACACCAACGTTGCATATAAAAAAATACCTGCACAAATGTAACACCTGGGGTGTTAACCTAAATAGGAAGTGTTTGTTTTCTTTTTGCTTGCATCACATGCATCACATGAGCATTGCATTCTGTTTTCAAAAACAAATCAAAATGCAAAACAATTTAAACTTTCACACCTTGTTCCAAAATTTCCAATTTCAAAATTGCAAGCTAAACCACTCAATTGTTTTTCAATGGTTGAATTTGTTTTAATCAAATTGCTTGTTAATACAATTTTCCCTGTTATTAAAACCCTAATGGCAAATTCAAAAATTCAACAGCAAATCAATCCTACTTATCATATTTCAATATGGGTTTAAATATTAAAATTTGGCAAACAAATTAAACTCAATAATGTTTGTATAATTGATTGAACTTATTAAATAAAATTTGCTTATTTCCAAAATTCCCAAATCAAACATTATTTGAAATTCAACTAACCACTTAGAAATCAAACTAATATTACCAATTTTGAAATCAGTAACCAACCTTACTTTTAATTATTGTTTTGCAAATTAATAAACTTTAATTATCAAATAAACACCCTCAAACCCTATTTGAAAATTCCAACTAACAACTTAAAATCAATTAAAATTTCCAACTTGTGAAATAATGTAAACATTTGCTTAAATTTCTATTTTGAACATTAACACAAATAATTCATAAAAGAAAACCCTAAACCCCCCCCCCCAAATCCTTATTCCTTTTTCTCTCTCTCTCTTCCTTTCATCATTTACAAAAAAATTGGAAAGAAAAAAAATCACAAGCAAAAAAATGGAGAGGCAGACCAGCCCAACCCCATCTCCTTTTTCTTCCCCAGCCCACCTATCTTTCTGGCCCAGTACCTCTTCCTGTTGTCGTCTTCATCCCCACCTGCGTCATCTCTGTATGAACACCTCACCACCACCCGATCGATCGCCTCCCCTCCTCGATTTGCAGCCGTACCATGGCTCCTCTCTCCATAAGTACCTACCCCTCCCCCCTCTGCTTGCTAGCCCTAGACCCCTCTTCTCTAGCCCTAGCGCCGCCGTCTCACCTCTCCCCCCCCCGAGTTCCTCTCTGTCTGAACCTCAACCCGTAAGCCATCCACCACTGCCTCCTCATCGCGAGGATGACATGGGCACCTCGAGGAGCTCCTGTCCCCGGGAATGAAACCGTGGATGACCCCTCCACCACCTCGTCTCATCGCCGCCTGCTGGGAGTCCCTGTGGTGGCCGCGCCGTCGCCGGCCACCGTCGCTTTCCTCTCCATCGACAGCGCCTCCTCGACAAACAGACCGTGGTGAGCGCTCCGTATCTCCCCTTCCCCTCCCCTGTCCGCATCCACACACGCCCTAGGCACGCACCGCACGCACACCGCGAGCACACTATTTCCCCGTCGTGCCCCACCGGTGCACTGCCGTCGATCGATCGCCGGTGTCGCTCCCGTCAGGTTCAGAAATTCAGTTATCTGCGACATGAAAGCCTCATATTCAGTCGCCCACCCTACCTGAACAAAGCAACAGCAGTAGCGTAGTGGTTCCGTTCTCTTCCGCGTAGCGCAGCGACCCGGAATCGAGTCCCCGCGGGCGCACACCCACCCCTTTTTTGCGAATTTCCGCGCGGCGCTGCAGGCCCACGGGTCATTGACCCCCCTGCCCAGTCACCTTCCACCCGCGCCGTGCGTACTCCAGCGTGACCTGGGCCCGCTTGGCAGCGGCCCTGGGTCGCTGTGGCTGGTGTATGACACATTTTTTTTGGGCGCAGTTTTCACAAAATGGTCCAGTCCCCACTGTTTCCTTCACAGCTAGGCCCCTAACAAATCACAATTTGGTCCCTGCCATTCAAATGCATCTAATAAATCCAATTAAACTCCAAATTCAAAAACTAAAATATGTATCCCAATCAAAATTTCATGAACTTTTCAAATATGCTTTTTGTTTTCTGTTTTGATTATTTCAAATACATCCAAATTTCAAATTTAAACAATTCATCTCAAATTTGGTTAATTCCATAATTAATTCAAATAACCCAAATAAAATATGTTTTTCAGTCCAAATTCAATGTACTTTCTGTTTATCAATTTTGTTTTGCATTTTGGGCAATTAAAATTAATGTTATTTAATAATTCTTAATAATGACAAATTAAATGGCATAATTAATAACTTGCAAATGGTTGCTCCAAATTAAATACTCAAAACATGAATTTCATCCAAAATCACATGCCACACTTGAATATCAACTTTGTTTCCTGGTTTGCCACATTTAAATTGAATAATTGTTTCATCTCTTATTTAATGCAATTAAATTGGTAACATGCTTAATTAAATCATTTGAAATTGTTTTCCCAACAAATAAAATATGTTTTCCATGCTATTTTAAACCACCTTTTAAAATATAAATTTTGTTTCATGTTTTGGATAATTAAAATTGCTTGAATAATTTAAACCTTGTTTAAATCATTTAAATTTGCTAAATTCATAACTTGCTCAAATTAAATTATTTTTGAACATGAAAAATATGTTTTCAAACCAGAAAAACATAACCTTTTCAAATATGAATTTGAATTTATGTTTTGAACAAATAAAATTCAAATAATATTCAAACTTGAATTAAATCCAATTAAAACTTGTTTAATCTTGATTAATTCATAATTAAATCATTGTAATTCCTTTTCCAATATTTGAAACATGTAATCCAACTAAAATTTTGTATTCTTTTCAAATATGAATTTTGTTATTTATTTTGCACAATTTAACTTGGTGAAAACCACAACTATTTGTGTAATTCCTTTAAGTAACCAAAACTTCCAAAACCTAATAAGTGAATTTCAAAATGGGTAAACCTTATTTCCAATTGGTTCTATTGTTGTTATTTTGTTGTTTTCCTCATCCATGCATCATACTAAACCACTTTCACCTGATGATTAGTTAGAAAACAATTGTTTCAACCCTAATTCATGGGCTTTTCATATACAACTCAAATTGCATATGGGTCCATTTAAACCTATTTATCATGTCAACTAGTTTATTTCTGATGCATCCATTAAATTGTGATGCATCCATATCTTGATCATGCTGGATCTTTTGCCGTAGTAGTAATTGTTGCATCCGGTGTTTGTTTGAGGTTCATTGCTTCTTCCCGGATAGGACGTTGAGATGATGTGAGCAACGACAAGTTCTGCTACCTTGCGGGATCTCAGGCAAGTATACTCACTTGCTGCCACATGGCTGCCTTTCATCACTTATTACCGATTCTTTCTGTTGTTCTTATTCTAGCCTTGATTCGATGCTTGTGTCTCGATCCTATTATATGTTTACCTTGCAGCCCTGATATAGCCTTCCTTCCACTTCCTATTAACTGTTGTTTGTTTACCTTGTTGGCCCTCGTGTCGTAGTTGCATGCTTAGTGTTGTTTGCGCTCAAGTCTTGTTGTTCCTTTCGTATCACATGTTTAGTTGGAAGCTGGGTTTCAATTCAATCATCAACATGTTAATGTTTTGGGTAATAATAATTTGATGATAAGGCACCGGCAGGAGGCCCGGCGTGGTTTTGAAGCCTGCTAGTGTCGACCCTAATTAGGAAAAGGGTCTTGTCTACTGATCCATGATGAGCGCACTAACCGCATGTGGGAAGCGAGTATGGGCGCCCCCCTCAACTTGATTCGATTCGCATCTCGTCCAAATCACCACACTTAGTTCGGGCTTTCCATTTGTTGCACGCATATGCAGGTACGAACCCTTGGCGCCAGGGTGGAACTTTTGTAGTCGGCATTTAGGGCCGCGTGGTCTTCCAGTGCTATGAGGGTCCCCCTTTTCTTCGTGGGGGCTCGATTAGCCGCGCACGCACAGCACGTGGTGCTTTGGGCTTGATGCGAAAAAGAGTTGGGTTGTGTTGAGTACCTCGCTTGGTGGGTTTGATCCCCGTCTGGCGGGTTATTCTTACGTGTACGGCCAAATTGGTGCACCCCTGCAGGGTTAAATCTTCTCGAGAAGCCGTGTTTTCCGCGGTTATGGTTGACTTGGTGAAAGTACTGGCTAACAAGTACTCAGAACAACTTACACCTAACTAATGATAATTTGACTAGTAATAGTCTTATTGCCACAATAACTTGATCCATCCTTAATCCAACAGTGTGAGTTATCCTGGGGTTGCTTCCTTAGTAGGGGGTGACATTGGATGGGTTTGTTTGGTGGTTAGTTGCAGTTGGTTTCGATACGCTATCTTACCCCCCCTTTTTAGCCGGATGTTGTAGTGAGTCTCTGTAGTTGGTTAGTGCAGCCCGCTGCCGCTGATTTGCAATAATCCCTTCCTTTCCGTTGATCCCAAAGTATTTGTATCTTGTGATGACTGGCTACGCCGGTATCTTGTGAGTATGGTTTATCCACTTGCCAGTACTTAACCGTACTGACCCACGAATCTTTTTCGTGGCTGCATATTCAATATTGCAGTCAACAGGTTTGAAGTCTGACGACGTTAGCTTGGGAATCCCTTCGGCTTGGCCTGGGCAGGGATTGGACGCTCTCGGTTATCTTCAGGACTCTTAGTCCAATTTGTATCTTGTCCGTAGCCGGACGCTATGTTCTTTCTTCCGCTGTTATTTGGATCTTTGTATTGTATCAGTTGTATCCCTGACTCCTTGGAGTCATCTTGTATATATCTTTGCTGTTGTTGTTGTGGATTATTCGTGAACTGTTGTAATGTTATCACAAGTGGCAACCTGGAATCGGTTATTATGTGGATTTTGGCGGGAATGCTGAAATCTGCATAATGCCCGATCTCGGGGCGTCACAACAAACAAGTCAGACAAAATTTCCATGCGTATGTAGATGACACTGCGGTAATAACCAAGAAAAACGAAACTTTCCCTGATGACTTACGCGAAAATTTTGACAGTTTACGCAAGTATAAATGAAACTAAATCTGCTTAAATGTGTATTTGGTGTCCCTTCGGGACAACTTTTGGGTTTTACTATCTCGCATAGAGGCATTGAAGTAAACACAAAAAAGATAAAATCCATACTGGACATTCAGAGGCCAATATGCTTAAAATATGTCCAAAGATTGGCAGGATCAGCTATATAAACTCAGAAAAGATAAAATCCATACTGGACATTCAAAGGCCCCTTCATATGTGTAACATCCAAGTATGAAAACTACCTAGTGTTTCTGTTCCTTGTTAATTTATGCAATGCATCATGGCATCATCCTCATTTTTATTTCTGTTTGCATTGTTTTCATAATGATTCAACCCTTGTTTTCATACTTGTCTATTACAATCTTTTCAAATAAGGAATTGCAAAACAAAACCTCCCTTGTTTTCCAAACAATTCATTAATGATCACTTCCCAAATTGTTGCTTTAAACCAAACAAATATTTCAATCAATTAATTCTAATTCACTTCAATTTCAAATCAAATGTATTTCAAATCAGTACCTAATTGAAACCATGAAATTCACCTCACAATTGTAATCCTTAAACCCATTAATTCATAGGGGTAACCCTATTTAAATTGTTGTTTCAATATGGTGTTTTTAATAATGAAAATTGTTTCTATTTGGATTCAAATACAAATATCATTTTAAAACTCAACTTTTTGAAATCAAATCTTGGAATATGGTTTCTAATTGCCTAACTATCCTAACCTGATTTTTCTGAAATTTTTACTAAATAAAACCTTAACAATTTTCTTCCAAAAGCAAAGCTGCAAAAAAAAATAGAACACAAAAAAAAATAAAAAAAATAAAAAGAAGGAAACCAGCGCGCGCGCGCAGCATATAACCAGCCCAGCCCACCTAGCCTAGCTGCGCGCGACCCAGCCCGCTCTAACCCCACTTACCGCTTGGAGATTCGTGCTGCCCCTTCTTTCTGAAGTACGGCAGCATCCCCGAGCGCCACTGCATCCTCGCGCACGACTCCGGCGGCCCCCGGCGCTCTCCACCCTATAAAACAGCCCTAGGGCACCCCTCAGACCTAAACCCTAGCCCCTAGGTTCTGTTCCCCTCGCCAGCGCCGCCATCTCCTCCCTCCTCGACGTCCTCCACCTCTCTGAACTCCTCACCGCCGGCGAGCCTCTGAACATCGACATGGCGCCGCCCACCTGAACCTCCTCCACCACCCGTAGCCACCGAAACGAGATCGCCACCACATCCTCTACACGCTGGACACCCGAGCCACGCCGGAGAAGCCCTACACCCTCGCCACCGTCCGCGACGCCGCCGTCTGCCCCGAGCCGCTGCTCGACTCCAGCCGAGGGTGAGCATTCGATCCCCCCGGCCCCCTCCTTCCTATCTCTCTGCTACACCTCGCACGCGAGCACGAGCACGTGCAACGAGTCGTTGATCGCCGCCGGCAGCTAGTTCCTGTCAGCTAAGTTCGGTTAGCGCGCGTCAGTTTCAGTTAAAGTTTCAGAGCGCAAATCTGAACCTTACCTTGTGCGCGCGCTGTATACTGACAAGCATCGCTCACCACCGCAGTGGTTACACTGCCTCTCTCGCTCGCGCGCGCTCGCGGGTTCGATTGCTGGTTCGCGCACGGGAGAAAAACCCCACCTTTTTGCGCGCAGTGCTGACAGGGTGGCCCCCCCTGTGAGCCTCTCCTGTGGCCACGCGAGCAGCAGCGTCCACGCTGGCCCCCCAGGCCCACGTGCAGTGGCTGTGGCTAGGCCACTGCACGGTAACAAAAGAACAAAAACATTTTCTGTTTTGTTTTCTAATTCTTTTAATTGGCAGAATAAACACCTAACTTCAAAAATCAATAACTTTCAATCTATAATTCTGATAATTAAAAGTTATATATGTTTTCTGTTCAAAATTTTATAATCTTTCCAAATAACTTATTTGTGTTCTGTTTTGAGTTTTCAAAATACATTTAAAATTCAAATTTGAATAATTCAAATGCAATTTGTAATAATTCATAAGTAATTCATACTATTTCCAAATAAGTCAAATAAAATATGTTTTTCATACCTTTTTGAATATCCTATTCAAATATAAAATTTGTTTTCTGGTTTGAACAATTTAAATTGCCTAAACATTTTAAATCTTGTTTAATTCAATTAAAATTGTTTAATATTGTTTAATTCATAATTAATTAATCTAAAGTCCAATTTCAAAATGTGAAACATGTAATTCAACTAAAAATTGATGTTCTTTTCAAATATAAAATTTGTAAATTGTTTTGCACACTCTAACTTGATGAAAACAATAATTGTTTGTGTAACATGTTTAAGTACCCAAATTTTCCAAACTTAATAAATAAT
Organism: Alopecurus myosuroides; assembly: GCA_028641055.1. NCBI lineage: Eukaryota > Viridiplantae > Streptophyta > Magnoliopsida > Poales > Poaceae > Alopecurus > Alopecurus myosuroides. Next base: position 224,091,067 of record CM054058.1, on the reverse strand, counting down.
TTTCAAACTTGTTTTATTCCTTTTCCTTTGCATCTACCATTGTTATTTATTGTTACTTGTTGTTATCTTGTTATCATCATCATGCATGCATCATGATAACAACTATCACATAATAAATAATTTGTAAATCATTTGTTCCACTTATTTCAATGGATCCTTTTCCATATGCAACCCTTGCATATGGGTCCATTTAATTTGTGCTATCATGTTAGTCAGTTTATTTTGATGCAACCATTAACTTGTAATGCATCATATTGATTGTGCACAATGCCATGGCAATGATTGTTTACATTCCTGTTGTGTTTGTTTGCTTCTTCTCGAATAGACGACGACGTTGAGGCAGACGACCTTTACAGCACCCCTTCTGAGGATCTAGCTCAGTACCCAGCTGTTGAGTTTGCAGGCAAGTTATCACTCACATGAACCATTGTGTTCCTTTCAACCCTGGTTACCGATACTTTCCGTTGTCTATACTTGCTAGCCTTAGTGGTAGATGTTTCTGTTACGAATCTATCACATGAATCCTTTAACCCTGATATTGCCTCAACACCCCTCCTACAACCCTGTTGATTGAGCCAGTGTCTTACTAGCATGCTTAGGTTGTTTTGCTCGAGTCTGTTACCCGTTACTTTCCGTTACTATATTTCATTATGTTCTGGGGGCTCGATGTTTAATCAATCAATCAATCATGCTAATGTTATTACTGTTAATAATAATTTGATGATAAGGCACCGGCAGGAGGCCCTGTGTGGTTTTGAGGCCTGCTAGTGTCGACCCTAATAGGAAAAGGGTCTTGTCTACTGATCCATGATGAGCGCACTACCCGCATGTGGGAAGCGAGTATGGGCGCCCCCCTCAATTTGATTCGATTCGCATCTCGTCCAAATCATCTCATTTAGTTCGTGCTTTCTATTTGCCGCATGCATGTTTTTGCGAGCCCAGCGCAGGGTGGAACTTTTGTAGTCGGCATATAGGGGGACACGGTCTTAGAGTGCTATGAGGGTCCCTTTTCTTCGGGGCTTGATTAGCCGTGCGCCCAAGGTGCTTTGGGCTTGATGCGGAGAAGAGTTGAGTTGTGTTGAGTGCCCCGCTTGGTGGGAGGCATCCCATCTGGCGGGTTATTCATACGTGTACGGCCAAATTGGTGCAACCCTGCAGGGATAATCTTCTCGAGAAGCCGTGTTTTCCGCGGTTATGGATTACTTGGTGAAAGTACTGGCTAACAAGTACTCAGGACAACTTAAACCTAATGATTCACTATCTCACACCCCATGATTAACAATCTGACTAGTAATAGGATTATTGTCACAATAACTTGATTCATCTTAATCCAATTGTGTGAGTTATCCTCGGATTGCTTCTTTGGATAAGGGGCGAGATCCAGGATGGGTTTGTTTGATGTTATCTTTCAGTTGGTTACAACACTCGATCTTATCTCTTTCTGATAGTTGGTAATGATAGAATCTCTGTAGTTGGTTAGCGCAGCCAGTGGCAGCATCTTACATATACCCTTCTTTCCGTTGAACCCAAGTCATCTGTGCTTGTGTTGACGGGCTATACTTTGGTGAACTGTGAGTCTTACTTGCCAGTACTTGGATGTACTGACCCCGTTGGGGCTGTGGTTTACGCAGACTACGACTACGGCTACGATGACCACCAGGATGGCTACTTCGTGGAGTTTGACGAGACTGCAGACGAGTAGTTAGCTGGACCAGGGCAGGATCCAAAACCTACGTGGATGGGCTTCGTCTTCTTTATTTTCTCCGGCTTCTTAAGCCTGTTGGATTTCTGTACCCAGACACCTTTGATTGCTTCCGCTGATGTAATGAATGCTATGTTGGGACATGTGTCGTCTGGATGATTGTATTTGCTATCTCTGCCTTAGTGAAGGCCATTTGCAACCTTATTTCAATCTTTTGTGTCTTAGAGATAAGTTGTGATCATCATTCGTTCAAAGCTGTTGACGTACCGTGCGTGCTTGATATGAAGTACGTCGACAGTAGTGCCTATGACTTCTAATGGATAGTTTACGTCGACGGTGGAATAGCAGGGCTTGTGTTGTCGCGCATAAGCGCAGGCCTACCAGGAAGCTGGGACGTGGGAGCAGTTATGCCCCATAATCCAAGCACCTGCTATCCAGTTCGTACGATGAGTATCCCTTAGAAGCCAGGGTGCGACAAATGGTATCAGAGCCTCTCTGCCTGTAGGATCCCTTTTTACTGGTCGCAGTTGAGTCTAGAAACTATTTTGTAGCTATACAGGAAAAAATGAAACGTGAGAGTAGGAATTCTGCCATTTTTCTTCTTTCCCCACCCACCCACCCTTTTCTGGTAAGGAAGTGCAACGTTGTTTTCTGTTCTCACCTAAACTTTCAAGTTAGGATTTCACGTGTTTTGGGTTCTCCATAGTACCTCAGGACGTTTGGTCTCGTTTTCCCGATGTTGCTTCAATATCATGTTCTTCTCAACATCCTTATCGTCCGTTGAACCTTGTTGTTGTTTTCCACATCCTTGATCTTCTACCGGAGTCTAATCAAAACCTCCCAAATCATCTGCAGATGGATCTCAGGTTCTACCCGCAGGTGTTTCGGATGACTCGCTGTGAGAGCACCACCGGTTATCCGGAGATGCTGAGAGACATGGTTACCTATCTGGGGTTCCGTTGGGCACCGGAGTACCAGGTCTACGAGCAGCAGCGAGAGTTTGACCAGACCTGCTACCGGGCTATCGTCTACATTCTGTCGGATGATGGCAGGAGCATTGCCCACCGCTACGAGGCAGTAGGTTCCACAGTGGATATGGCCGTGCAGCAGGCAGCGTACGTGAGTCTCACCGTTCTCCGTGCTGACTACTGGGGGTTTGATGATTTCATCTATCGTCACATCCCCCGTGGTTACATCACGGCAGCGAGAGTTCACTTCACTGTCCACCGCGACCTGGATACCTACGAGTCTGATAGCTCCAGGCTGCACACCACTGCACAGTTCGTGAGGCACAGTGACGCAGTTGCTTCCACACTCTCTCAGGAGTTAGCCTCAGTCAGGGAGCAGCTCTATCTGGCTTTGACTCGTCTGGCGACGTACACCACAGAATTCGTTGGAGACGAGCGCTTTGCGCGTTTCCAGCAGACACTGGGTTTTCCTCTGCCAGATGCTGGAGGTTACGAGCCGATCAGAGGTCCACTTCTCGACCTCGGAGCTGGTTACACAGGGATTCCCCGCTATGGAGCACAGGGACACGACGCTTTCTACTTCACCACACCGAGAGTTCCTCTCAGAGCAGTCCCGCTCTACAGAGATCGTCGTCATACCTACTTCCGTGGGATTCCTCCGCACCGTATCTCTCGTCGTACTACTCACCGCCGTCCTGCATGATGAGCATGGGAGTACCGATGTATCCATTCCTAGCTATGTTTAGTTATCCTTTGGCATTCGAACCATGTATTGGTCTGTTGGATATTCTGATGTATTTGAACATGTGATGATGTACCTGTTGGTTATCTATTCATGCGTCGGAATAATCTATCTTTCGGTTACAAAGTCTATCCTTTTCTGTTGTTGTGATAAAATGAATTTCTGTTCAGGATGCCTCCAACCAGGAACAACCCGCCTCCGCCACCACCAATGGGGGAACTGTTAGCTCAGATGACCCAAGTGGTGACACAGATGGCCCAGATCCAGGCTAACCAGCACCACAACCAGAATGCTCCGCGAGTCAGCATTAAGGAGTTTCTGAGCGTGGGGCCGAGAGCTTTCGTGGCAACACGTGAGCCTCTGGATGCTGATGACTGGATCAGGGAGATCAACAGGGCTCTGGAGATAGCTCATGTTGCTGAGGAAGATAAGGTCAAGTATGCCACCTACCTACTGAAGGGTCAGGCAGCTACTTGGTGGGAGAACTACCAGACCATGAGAGCTGGCTTTCCTATCACTTGGGGATGTTTCAAGGATGCCTTCCTGAAGCACCACATCCCGGATGGTCTCATGGAAAGGATGCGTGAGGAATTCTGCTCTCTCAGACAGGGCAAGCTGGACGTCCTCGGCTACCAGAACGAGTTCAATCGTCTCGCTCGGTACGCTGGTGACGAAGTGTCCACTGAAGCCAAGAAGATGGCAAGGTTCCGCCGAGGTTTTAACCCGGAACTGAAGTACGCTCTCACCAACATCAAGTGCAAGGACTTCGTGGAGCTTGTGAACACCGCGCTCAATGAGGAGAATGGGCGCAAGGCGTTCGAAGAGTCCCGCAAGCACTCGCGCGAGGGTGGTTCCTCCTCCAACATGACCACCCCTCCGCAGAAGCGCCGCATCTGGGTGCCAAATGGTGCTGTAACTCGGGCTCCAAATGCCCAAGCTTCTCCAGGCTTTGGTCCCCGCCCACCCAACCCATCTCAGATGCAGGGTCAGAGGATTCCAATGGGGCAGCCAAGGCCAGGTTCTCCTCGTGTCGTCACTTGCTTCAAGTGCAAGGAGACTGGACACTACGCTGATAAGTGCACTCAGAAGCAGCTACCCCTACCTCCTCGCCCCAACACCAACCAGGCAATGGTTCGTGCTCCGCCGGCTAAAGCCTTCAACTCCAACAACAGGCCTGTCGGGAGGAACGCGAGGGTGAACCATATCAAGGCCGACAAAGCTGAGGAAGCTGCTGACGTCGTTCTCGGTATATTACCCGTAAACTCTATTCCAGCTAAAGTGTTGTTTGATACTGGAGCATCGCATTCGTTCGTGTCAAAGATCTTTGCTACAACGTACAATTTAGCTCTGGTTCCGCTAAGCAATCAAATCTATGTGCACTCTCCGGGAACTAAAATGATTACTTCCAAGATAAGCATGGACAATCAGATCCTAATTGGAGGTCGCATATTCCTTGCTTCACTCATGTTGCTGGGAAATTCTGACATTGATGTCATTCTGGGTATGGATTGGTTGAAGACCCACAAAGCTAAAATTGACTGTGCTCAAAAGTCAATAACTCTCTCTCACACTTCAGGCCAGATAGTCTATTCTCCATATGGATCAAGTTCTGTTCAGCTGTTCAACCTCGATGCCAAACCCCTTCCTGCAATTGAAAATGTTCCGGTGGTTTTTGAATTCCCTGACGTCTTTCCAGAAGAGTTGCCAGGGATGCCCCCGGACAGAGCAGTTGAGTTCGTGATCGAGCTTGAGCCAGGTACTGCTCCAATCTCTAAGCATCCATACAAGATAGCTCCTCCTGAACTGAAATTGTTGAAGGAGCAAATCGATATGTACATGGAGAAAGGTTACATTCAGCCTAGTTCCTCCGCTTGGGGTTGCCCAACTATGTTTGTTGCCAAGAAGGATCAAACAAAAAGACTCGTGGTTGACTATCGTCCTCTCAACGAGAAAACAATCAAGAACAAGTATCCACTTCCTCGTATCGATGATCTTTTTGATCAACTTGCTGGAGCCTCAGTATTCTCAAAGTTGGACTTGAGGATGGGTTACCATCAGATAAAGATCAGAAAGGAAGATATTCCTAAGACAACTTTCACCACTCGTTACGGTCTATATGAATACACCGTCATGTCCTTTGGTCTCACCAATGCACCGGCGACCTTCTCAAGACTCATGAACTCTGTCTTCCATGAATACCTCGACAAGTTCGTTGTGGTATATCTTGATGACATTCTCGTCTACTCAAAATCCGAGGAAGAGCATGGAGAACACCTTCGTCTCACTCTCATGAAACTTCGCGAGCATCGTCTGTATGCCAAGTTTTCCAAATGTGAGTTCTGGATTCCAGAAGTTGCATACCTTGGTCATATCATCTCTGCCAAAGGCATAGCCATTGACCCGGAAAAGGTTAAGGCAATTGTTGATTGGAAACCCCCTAAGACGGTGAAGCAAGTCAGAAGTTTTCTTGGCTTGGCTAGCTATTGTCGTCGTTTCGTCCAAAACTTTTCCAAGATTGCCAAACCTCTCACTGATCTCACAAAGAAGGACAAAAAGTTCATTTGGACTCCACAATGTGATGAGAGTTTCAACCTCCTGAAGACTAAACTCACTTCCACCCCAGTTCTGGTTGGCCCAGATACCACCAAACCTTTCCAGATATTCTGTGATGCATCTCTCCAAGGCCTAGGAGCAGTTCTTATGCAAGAACGTCAAGTTGTGGCTTATGCTTCACGTCAGTTGAACCCACATGAGCAAAACTATCCCACTCATGATCTTGAACTTGCAGCAGTTGTGTTTGCCCTCAAGAAATGGAGACAATACTTGTTGGGTAACAAAACTGAAATCTTTTCCGATCATAAGAGTCTGAAATACATCTTCACTCAGCCAGATCTAAACCTCAGGCAAAGGAGATGGATTGAGAAGATTAAAGACTTTGATCTCACCATTTCTTACACTCCAGGCAAGGCTAATGTTATGGCCGATGCTCTCAGTCGCAAATCCTATTGCAATAATCTCATGATCATGGAAAGCCAACCTCCACTTCATGAAGAATTCCAGAAGCTGAACCTTGGTCTTGTCCCTGAAGGATACCTTGCTAGCTTGACAGCCAGCCCAACTCTCGAGGACAAGATTCGTTCTGAACAACTTCGTGATAATGAAATCAAGAAGATTGTAGAGCACATCAAAGAAGGCAAGGAGAAATTCAAGTCTTTCTCAATTGATGACAAGGGAACTGTGTTCTTTGAAGTACGCATTGCAGTTCCTCAGATTCAAAGTCTCAAGGATATCATTCTCAAGGAGGCTCATGAAACTCCTCTATCCATCCACCCTGGAAGTACAAAGATGTACCAGGATCTCAAGACTCTGTATTGGTGGCCTGGCATGAAATGTGAAATTGCTCAATACGTTTCTGAATGCGACGTTTGTCAACGTGTTAAGGCAGTCCATCAGAAAACAACCGGTCTACTCCAACCTCTAAAAATTCCTGAGTGGAAGTGGGACATGATTGAAATGGACTTCGTTACTGGGTTTCCAAAGTCCAAAAAGGGCAACGATGCAATCTTCGTTGTTATTGATCGTCTCACTAAGGTTGCTCACTTCTATGCTGTAAAGGAAACTATCTCAGCTAGCCAGTTAGCAAAGCTCTACACAGCAAAGGTTGTTCCTCTTCATGGTGTTCCATTGGAAATAAGCTCAGACCGTGGAAGTATTTTCACTTCTCATTTCTGGAAGAGTTTTCAAGAAGCTTTGGGCACTAAACTTCTGTTCAGCACAGCTTATCACCCTCAGTCTCAGGGGCAAGTCGAAAGAGTCAATCAGATTCTCGAGGATATGCTCAGAGCATGTGGTCTCTCCTTTGGCATGAAATGGGAGGATTGTCTTCCATATGCTGAATTCTCCTACAACAACAGCTACCAGGCAAGCCTAGGCATGGCACCATTTGAGGCACTGTATGGTCGCAGATGCAGGAGTCCAATCAATTGGTCTGGAGCTGGTGAACGTTCACTTTTAGGCCCTGACATTGTTAAGGAAGCCGAGGAGAAAGTTCGTATCATTCGTGACAATCTCAGGATTGCTCAGTCTCGTCAGAAGAGCTATTATGATAGCAAGCACAGGGATATGACCTATGCACCTGGTGATAAGGCATATCTCCGTGTAACTCCCCTCAGAGGCACTCATCGTTTTGGTGTGAAAGGAAAGCTGGCACCAAGATACATTGGCCCTTTCAACATCCTCTAAAGACGTGCAGAGAATGCGTATCGTCTTGAGCTTCCAGAAAAACTATCCAAGGTGCACGATGTGTTCCACGTGTCACAACTCAAGAAGTGTTTTTAAGATCCAGATCGTGCAGTTGATCATGATTCCATTGAACTGCAAGATGATCTATCTTATGAGGAGCACCCTATTCGTATTCTCGATGAGACCGAGCGTAAGACTCGCAACAAGAGCACCAAGTTCTTGAAAGTCCAATGGTCGCATCATTCTGATAAAGAGGCAACGTGGGAGACCGAAGAGGATCTTCGCAAGAAGTATCCGGACCTGTTCATTTCTCAGTAGGGAATCTCGGGGCGCGATTCCTTCAAGGGGGGCGTTTTGTAACATCCAAGTATGAAAACTACCTAGTGTTTCTGTTCCTTGTTAATTTATGCAATGCATCATGGCATCATCCTCATTTTTATTTCTGTTTGCATTGTTTTCATAATGATTCAACCCTTGTTTTCATACTTGTCTATTACAATCTTTTCAAATAAGGAATTGCAAAACAAAACCTCCCTTGTTTTCCAAACAATTCATTAATGATCACTTCCCAAATTGTTGCTTTAAACCAAACAAATATTTCAATCAATTAATTCTAATTCACTTCAATTTCAAATCAAATGTATTTCAAATCAGTACCTAATTGAAACCATGAAATTCACCTCACAATTGTAATCCTTAAACCCATTAATTCATAGGGGTAACCCTATTTAAATTGTTGTTTCAATATGGTGTTTTTAATAATGAAAATTGTTTCTATTTGGATTCAAATACAAATATCATTTTAAAACTCAACTTTTTGAAATCAAATCTTGGAATATGGTTTCTAATTGCCTAACTATCCTAACCTAATTTTTCTGAAATTTTTACTAAATAAAACCTTAACAATTTTCTTCCAAAAGCAAAGCTGCAAAAAAAAAAATAGAACAGAAAAAAAAGAAGGAAACCAGCGCGCGCGCGCAACAGATAACCAGCCCAGCCCACCTAGCCTAGCTGCGCGCGACCCAGCCCGCTCTAACCCCACTTACCGCTTGGAGATTCGTGCTGCCCCTTCTTTCTGAAGTACGGCAGCATCCCCGAGCGCCACCGCATCCCCGCGCACGACTCCGGCGGCCCCCGGCGCTCTCCACCCTATAAAACAGCCCTAGGGCACCCCTCAGACCTAAACCCTAGCCCCTAGGTTCTGTTCCCCTCGCCAGCGCCGCCATCTCCTCCCTCCTCGACGTCCTCCACCTCTCTGAACTCCTCACCGCCGGCGAGCCTCTGAACATCGACATGGCGCCGCCCACCTGAACCTCCTCCACCACCCGTAGCCACCAAAACGAGATCGCCACCACATCCTCTACACGCTGGACACCCGAGCCACGCCGGAGAAGCCCTACACCCTCGCCACCGTCCGCGACGCCGCCGTCTGCCCCGAGCCGCTGCTCGACTCCAGCCGAGGGTGAGCATTCGATCCCCCCGGCCCCCTCCTTCCTATCTCTCTGCTACACCTCGCACGCGAGCACGAGCACGTGCAACGAGTCGTTGATCGCCGCCGGCAGCTAGTTCCTGTCAGCTAAGTTCAGTTAGCGCGCGTCAGTTTCAGTTAAAGTTTCAGAGCGCAAATCTGAACCTTACCTTGTGCGCGCGCTGTATACTGACAAGCATCGCTCACCACCGAAGTGGTTACACTGCCTCTCTCGCTCGTGCGCGCTCGCGGGTTCGATTGCTGGTTCGCGCACGGGAGAAAAACCCCACCTTTTTGCGCGCAGTGCTGACAGGGTGGCCCCCCCTGTCAGCCTCTCCTGTGGCCACGCGAGCAGCAGCGTCCACGCTGGCCCCCCAGGCCCACGTGCAGTGGCTGTGGCTAGGCCACTGCACGATAACAAAAGAACAAAAACATTTTCTGTTTTGTTTTCTAATTCTTTTAATTGGCAGAATAAACACCTAACTTCAAAAATCAATAACTTTCAATCTATAATTCTGATAATTAAAAGTTATATATGTTTTCTGTTCAAAATTTTATAATCTTTCCAAATAACTTATTTGTGTTCTGTTTTGAGTTTTCAAAATACTTTTAAAATTCAAATTTGAATAATTCAAATGCAATTTGTAATAATTCATAAGTAATTCATACTATTTCCAAATAAGTCAAATAAAATATGTTTTTCATACCTTTTTGAATATCCTATTCAAATATAAAATTTGTTTTCTGGTTTGAACAATTTAAATTGCCTAAACATTTTAAATCTTGTTTAATTCAATTAAAATTGTTTAATATTGTTTAATTCATAATTAATTAATCTAAAGTCCAATTTCAAAATGTGAAACATGTAATTCAACTAAAAATTGATGTTCTTTTCAAATATAAAATTTGTAAATTGTTTTGCACACTCTAACTTGATGAAAACAATAATTGTTTGTGTAACATGTTTAAGTACCCAAATTTTCCAAACTTAATAAATAATTTTCAAACTTGTTTTATTCCTTTTCCTTTGCATCTACCATTGTTATTTATTGTTACTTGTTGTTATCATGTTATCATCATCATGCATGCATCATGATAACAACTATCACATAATAAATAATTTGTAAATCATTTGTTCCACTTATTTCAATGGATCCTTTTCCATATGCAACCCTTGCATATGGGTCCATTTAATTTGTGCTATCATGTTAGTCAGTTTATTTTGATGCAACCATTAACTTGTAATGCATCATATTGATTGTGCACAATGCCATGGCAATGATTGTTTACATTCCTGTTGTGTTTGTTTGCTTCTTCTCGAATAGACGACGACGTTGAGGCAGACGACCTTTACAGCACCCCTTCTGAGGATCTAGCTCAGTACCCAGCTGTTGAGTTTGCAGGCAAGTTATCACTCACATGAACCATTGTGTTCCTTTCAACCCTGGTTACCGATACTTTCCGTTGTCTATACTTGCTAGCCTTAGTGGTAGATGTTTCTGTTACGAACCTATCACATGAATCCTTTAACCCTGATATTGCCTCAACACCCCTCCTACAACCCTGTTGATTGAGCCAGTGTCTTACTAGCATGCTTAGGTTGTTTTGCTCGAGTCTGTTACCCGTTACTTTCCGTTACTATATTTCATTATGTTCTGGGGGCTCGATGTTTAATCAATCAATCAATCATGCTAATGTTATTACTGTTAATAATAATTTGATGATAAGGCACCGGCAGGAGGCCCTGTGTGGTTTTGAGGCCTGCTAGTGTCGACCCTAATAGGAAAAGGGTCTTGTCTACTGATCCATGATGAGCGCACTACCCGCATGTGGGAAGCGAGTATGGGCGCCCCCCTCAATTTGATTCGATTCGCATCTCGTCCAAATCATCTCATTTAGTTCGTGCTTTCTATTTGCCGCATGCATGTTTTTGCGAGCCCAGCGCAGGGTGGAACTTTTGTAGTCGGCATATAGGGGGACACGGTCTTAGAGTGCTATGAGGGTCCCTTTTCTTCGGGGCTTGATTAGCCGTGCGCCCAAGGTGCTTTGGGCTTGATGCGGAGAAGAGTTGAGTTGTGTTGAGTGCCCCGCTTGGTGGGAGGCATCCCATCTGGCGGGTTATTCATACGTGTACGGCCAAATTGGTGCAACCCTGCAGGGATAATCTTCTCGAGAAGCCGTGTTTTCCGCGGTTATGGATTACTTGGTGAAAGTACTGGCTAACAAGTACTCAGGACAACTTAAACCTAATGATTCACTATCTCACACCCCATGATTAACAATCTGACTAGTAATAGGATTATTGTCACAATAACTTGATTCATCTTAATCCAATTGTGTGAGTTATCCTCGGATTGCTTCTTTGGATAAGGGGCGAGATCCAGGATGGGTTTGTTTGATGTTATCTTTCAGTTGGTTACAACACTCGATCTTATCTCTTTCTGATAGTTGGTAATGATAGAATCTCTGTAGTTGGTTAGCGCAGCCAGTGGCAGCATCTTACATATACCCTTCTTTCCGTTGAACCCAAGTCATCTGTGCTTGTGTTGACGGGCTATACTTTGGTGAACTGTGAGTCTTACTTGCCAGTACTTGGATGTACTGACCCCGTTGGGGCTGTGGTTTACGCAGACTACGACTACGGCTACGATGACCACCAGGATGGCTACTTCGTGGAGTTTGACGAGACTGCAGACGAGTAGTTAGCTGGACCAGGGCAGGATCCAGAACCTACGTGGATGGGCTTCGTCTTCTTTATTTTCTCCGGCTTCTTAAGCCTGTTGGATTTGTCTGTACCCAGACACCTTTGATTGCTTCCGCTGATGTAATGAATGCTATGTTGGGACATGTGTCGTCTGGATGATTGTATTTGCTATCTCTGCCTTAGTGAAGGCCATTTGCAACCTTATTTCAATCTTTTGTGTCTTAGAGATAAGTTGTGATCATCATTCGTTCAAAGCTGTTGACGTACCGTGCGTGCTTGATATGAAGTACGTCGACAGTAGTGCCTATGACTTCTAATGGATAGTTTACGTCGACGGTGGAATAGCAGGGCTTGTGTTGTCGCGCATAAGCGCAGGCCTACCAGGAAGCTGGGACGTGGGAGCAGTTATGCCCCATAATCCAAGCACCTGCTATCCAGTTCGTACGATGAGTATCCCTTAGAAGCCAGGGTGCGACAATATGCTCGCTAGGGGACAAAGCGCTACCACTGTATAAATTACTCAATAATTCTGACAAATTCGTCTGGACGACGAAAGCAGATGCCGCCTTGTGGTAACTTAAGAAAACCCCGATAGAGGCACCCATATTGGTGTCACCACAGGTAGGCAATAAACAGGGTAATAGGCGTGGTCGTAGTGGTGGAACGCAAAAATGCTGGAAAAGAATTCCCGGACCAGCATCCGGTGTATTTCATAAGAGAAGTTTTCTCTGACTCAAAACAGAGGTACCCGCATTACCAAAAACTGGCATATGGCGTATTCTTTGCGTCACGGAAACTCCGCCATTATTTCAAGGTCATTCCAAAACACCGGTAACTAAAGCACCACTAGGATATATAGTTAACAATGAGGATGCTACGGGTTGAGTTTCCAAATGGGGCATCGAACTAGTCACGTTCTACATTAAGTACCAACCCCAGACAACGATCAGATCCTAAGCTTTGGCGGATTTTATCGCAGATTGGACATAAGACATGGACAAAACAGCTCTACCATAACCCCCATGTTGGATCATGCAATTTGATGGATCCAAGATGAAGGAAGGCTCAGGGGCTGGGATAGTCTTAAGATCCCCAACATGAGGTACAATGAGCTACATGCTACAAATCCACTTTAATTCCTCAAATAATGTGGGAAAATATGAAGCCTTGCTTCATTGTTTGCACATAGCAAAAGACATCAGTGTCTAGAGAATATTGTACTATGGGGATTCATACCTAGTACAACACCAGTTAGACCAGGCATGGGATGCCAAAAGCCCCATAACAAAGGAGTATAGAAGAACGATGGACAAATTTGCCATCTGTTTCTTCGGATTTGAGGTGAAACACATTCGGCGAGAGGAAAATTGGACGGCTTATGCACTAGCAAGAATGGGCTCTGAAGGCAAGGAGCTACCACCTGACATCTTCGTTGAATACCTCCACACGCTGTCCGTCAAAGGCGGAGATATGGGTTATCCACTAATCTCTGCATTGGTGGCCATCCTCATCGTAAACCCAGACAGGACAAAGTCATACTTGGATTTCCTGCTGGATCAAAAAATCCCAGAAGGAACCACTGAACTCCAGAAAAGACAGCTTATCCGACGCTGCAAGGGATACTGCGTGATACAAGGAAAGCTGTACAAACAGAGTATATACGACATTTTCATGTGATGCATAAACCTAGATGAAGGAAGACAAATATCCTGGAAGAAATACACGGTGGGCACCACATCCATTCCAAAAGTTTGGTTCACAAAACCTTCCGGCAAGGATTGTTCTGGATCACCGGAAAGGCGGACACCAATCAAGTGGTGAAATGTTGTCGGGGATGCCAACTTTACGCCAAGAAGAAAAATTTTCCACCTCAATCATTAAAAAGCATACTCATCACCTGGTCGTTCGCAGTCTGGGGGATGCATATGATGGGCCCATTCAAGACAGAAACAGGAGGACTAACACACCTTCTAGTAGCGGTGGATAAATACACCAAGTCGGTAGAAGCAAAACTAATCAAAAAGTTTTATGGTGTGACTGCCAGAAGTTTCATCATCGATATTGTGATGAGATTTAGCATCCCACATAGCATCTTTCGAGGGCGTGAACCCAAAAATCCCCATGGTGAGGGACCCATGGTTTCATAAAGGAAGAAGGTGATGGCGGATGTCTCGACTTGACGGATTAGTGCCCACCGTAATTTATTCCTATGAGGTGAAAAGTATCAATTACACGGGGTGCTATTCGTAGATTAGATCTGGCGTGGCTCTGAATCTAGGGTTGTATGTCCCGTCTGTGAACCCCTCGCGCGCTTTATATAGGTAGCCGGGTCTCGGAGGCCGTACTAGAGGTGGAATCAATTCCGAGTCGTCTATTGCACTTTCATATGCTTGCCGCCTAAGTCGTTTCCTAGTTTCGCTTCCGCGTGGGCTTATTCCATTCACCTTCGTGTAGTCATCCGTGGGGCCCTCTAAGGCATCCCTCATCGGGTTGAACCGGGTATACCCACCGTGGAGGGTCCTTCAATGTCAGACCCCCGGACCCAGAAATATACAAATTGTCATGTGCTCCTAGCAATGGACTCACAAGGGCTTCAGGGTTACCAGCCCCGGCCGCAACAAACAACGACAGGCAGACCGGATTCATCGGCACGTAGTCCGGATCCCCGGTCTACTACTCCTTGTGTCCATGCTAGTCATAACCAGATATGTATACCCAAGCATCCACGAGTCGGATGAAACTGAAGGAACGGGACCAAAGTTATACAAAGCTGCTATGTGTCCAGAAAGTGCAACAACAATCGAGGGTTACTGGGGTTACCTCGCCCCAGGCCGAATCACATCGGCAGGCGGGCTCGGACATGGATCATCGGCTCCACAACCCCTCGACTGCGACAACTATGCAGGCATAGCCAAAACTGTATAACAATGAGCTCGAAACCAACAACCGATCAAAGCAACACTCTAGACATTAAAGTTGTATTAAACAGGTGTTACTAGAGTATAGCTTACAAGCAGAGGTCACACGACCCAACATTACATCAGACAACGGAAGGCAAATTATGTTGCTACTCAACAAGAACCAAAAAGGCCTAAGAGGCCACAACATAAGGTGACGTCCCAGCCCATAGATTCCAGGCTGCTACCTGGGAACCCCAAACTACTCGTCGATGTCCACGTTGAAACACCACCGAACTGAGGAACTCCACCTGAACCAAGTTGAAGCAAACATGAGTACGGGAGGTACTCAACAAGACTTATTTAACCTATTATATATGTGGTTCTTCAGAAAGGGTTTTATGCAGGCTGATTTGCGCAAAGCAATCTTTGTTTTCCGAATAGAGGAGGAATAGCACGTCTCAAAGAGTATTTTGAAAACAGATGAGAAAGCTACTCAACTACTGAAATCATCATCTTTTTAATCCACCAAAACATTTCAGCACCTCGTGCTTCAAAGATCACCACCTCCAGTTGTTCCACTACCTCATGCTATAAGGTAACCCCTCTCGGCATCTCCGAGGAGGCATCCTTCATTCGTTATCATCAAGTTTTAATCATTCCGTTTAAGTTGTCTATGATCACAGAATCCGTCACCAAGTCGTCTTTAACCGCAGACACGGCTTTTCGAAAAGATTTAACCCTGCAGGGGTGTGCAACTTTACCCACACGTACCAACCGACTCTTAGTGCCACTAGATTAGCACTATCCCGGGAAGTGCCGGCAGAGGGTAGTCGATTCCCGGCCTTTACCTTGTCGAACCATATCCATGAGTCAACCCAAACAGGGCCACCCCGTCAACAGGGAGTTGGCCACCTCCTGACGGCACCTGTTCTGTGAGTCCGAATCAAGATCCGTGTACGTCCATCACTTGTCCCGGTCACGACCTAATTTTCTCGAAAACATTTTCCGACTCACACGCAGATGGAAAGCTCAAACTACGTGGCTCATGGATAAGGTTAAACAAGTTAGTTAGCCGGGCGGGGTTCATCGGCCCACGTGTGGCTGTACGCTCAGTCTTGGCTCGAAGGCGAGAACTCGCTCCTAGGGGAATGAACAGAACAAAACGCCACAACCCATTGTGGCCTCACATCCATGCCGTGATTAGTCAAGTTATCAAGGATAAATCAAATCATAACAACATGACATAATAGATTCACGCATTGACCAGATTCATCAACCGGATGGATCAGATCACAACTAGGCATGGCTAAGCAAGACTCACAGGGTTTAGCGGAGCGCGCACAAACAACCTATAGCAGCTAGGAGCAGTGGATCAGGATATATAGGTTATGCAGTATATAGGATAACTCTATCTACTGACATCAAATAGTTTGGAACCGAATGCAAAGTACGAGATTCAAATCACTTTGAAAATCATATATGAGTAGATAAGAGGTTATGCTTGCCTTGGTTATAAGAAAACCAGATAAAGTCTTCAGGAATAAGTGCTTGACTTGTCGGTTAAGATCAAGTATTCATCATTGGAACTGTTGGCCTTCTCTTCGGAGTCACGTTCTACCGAGGGGGAACAAACACCGAAACAAGAAGAACAACAATCAAACATGGCATCGATGCAATGCACAAAATGTATGCATGAGCAAGTTAATGCACTTAAATAAAGCCCTAAACATGTTCAATGGGTTGCTAGGGTTCGTATGTTAGTTATGCTGTTTTAGTGAGATTAGCCCGAAATAGACCTCGGAGGGGCAATTCGGGTGATTATGAACATGAGTACAAGTTAAAGTGCTCAATTGGGTTTGAAAACATCATAACTAGGTTGCATTTGTCATTTTGAGCAATTTGGTATATAACTTTTAATTTTCTAATTTTATTGAATAAAAACTTATTTTTCTATTTTAAAATGATTAAACAACATAAAATAATGGTCATTTTTGAACTTTCTCAAACATACATGAAAATGAAATTGTTGGGTTGGAAATAATTTTCTAAACAATTTGGTACCTTCCTTTTACTTTTCTGAGGGGTAGAACTTTAATTATTCAATTATTAAATTTAATTATTTTTCTGTTTATTATTAACATTTTCGGGAAAGGGACAAAACAGATTTATGACGTCATGATGACGTCGGGGTGACGTCATCAATGGTCACAGATGCTCTGGTATGGAAGAAATTGATCGATCTTTTGATCGATTCGTGAAATAAGTTGGTTGGGGAGCTGCGGCTCGTCGAGGCGAATGTGGTGGCGGTGCTGGGTGACCAAATGGTCACCGGAAATCATGTCGGCGACCATGACGCGGCGGCGGCCGGAGTGGCGCATGGAGCGGAGGCAAAACAGAGGGGGAGAAGGCTAAAGGAGGGCATCCGGGAGCTCACCACGGAAAGGGGAAGCTAGTGGAGGGGTCGGGGAGGTCGGGGAACCGGCGGTGGCGCCGGAATCGAGCGCGGCGAGCTCGGCCGGAATCGAGGAGAAGGCCCGATTCGCGCGGTATAGGGCATCCCGGGCCCTGTGTTTGCTCGAGCTGGGGAAGTGGACGACGACTGAGCTTATGGGATCTTCTGTTCGCCAGGCCTTGGCCGGTAACGACAGCGGCAACCGGCGGCTCGTCGGGTTAGGGTTAGGGTTTGGTTCTGGAAGAGGGACAGAGAGCGAGAGGGACGTCCGGGCTAGCCGAGTGTGGAGAGGAGCTTCGCGTCACCCTCTTCCTTTATCCACGCGCGAGGGGCGGTAGCAGGACGTGGCGCGCGGCTGCGTCGTCGACCTTGTGTCCTTCTGGCCAGAGCTAGAAGAAAGGGGAAAAGAAAAGGAAAATGCGAAACCCCCCCGGAGTTCCTGGATTTTACAGATTGCTTCTTTTCTGTTTTAAAGGAGGACAGAAATTAAAGTTTTTTAGGCCCTTTTTGCAAGAATAAAATTTAGCAAAAATACTTTTGGAAAGCTTATAAAACTTTCAACCACACCATATATTTGTTTGGTGAAATTGAATTACTTTCCAGTACAAAATTTTGAGTACTTTTTGTGGGATTTTCTCAAACTAATTTAAATTGTTTCAACATGGTTCCAATTGTTGGTTCATGCATGTATGATATGAACAACGCCACACACCCTATTGTAGCAAAATTTGGGATGTTACAAATCTACCCCCCTTACAAGAATATCGTCCCGAGATTCCCGAAGGAGAAGAAAGAAAGAACACCGGTTTTGACGATCTTCTCGAACCTTACGGTTCTCTTATCGAAGAGGTTGACCCGTAGCATCGTGAAGTATTGAACGGATACACCTAGGTAAGAGGGAAAACTCTTAGGAACTGATCTTCACGAAGATCGAGTATCTCATGGATAACTCGTGACAAGAATGTTCATAGAGAACTCTTGAGTTAACATATATGAAACACATCAAGGTAACGGAGGGAATAGGAGATGGTTTCAAGTTTGTGGACGATGGTTCTTGAAAGGATTTAGAATATGAGCTTTGCACAAGACCTTAAATCCTTTTGGAAAAGAAAGGTTGAGAAACTTGTGAAACCGAGGTTTCTTCAAATAGAAAACCAAGATGGAGAGGATGGTCTTGGATACCAAAACATAATATCCACAGACGAGGAAAAACACGAGAAAACACTGTAATCGTGCGTCAGAGAAAATTTGATACAAGATCATGTTCACTCCTCGGAGTGGACACGGAAGGTAACGGAACTTTCATCCATTCCATAACATTTTCTTGAAATCCTTGTCAAGGATCAGGATGTTACTTCACAACAGAATATGAGTAACGAAAAGAAGTTCGAGCACCGTAACAAAGAAAGAATCCTTGGTCACACCATAAGGATGAATAACCAACGAGGGTTGAAACACCAGAAGGAATAGGGAATCTCTTTCCTATGGTGGATTTGACGTAGCAATATGTTTACCGCATGGTTACGATCCCATGGCTGAAGTAACTCACAAATTCACACAATGTATGAAATGAACAGAACTTCAAGTACCAACAACTTGAGAAAGGAACTGACCAATGGCGGTTACAAAACACCACCAGATGTTCTCATGATGAACTTGTTTCCACTGGAACAAAGGTTTGGAGGATCAATTGAGAGATATTAGAAAGATCAACTTCGAAGTTCTTCTTGATATTCGAGATACCAATATCGGACTTATGCAAGCCTTCAATAGGTCATCAAGTGGAAGTGGAACTTCAGTTTGGAAGAACGGAGAGGGAAAACTTGTTAGAATGAGTCACACAATCATTCTCACAAACAGTGGTTGTTCTTACGGATTCAAAGAGATATGACATTAGGCCTTCCGGCTAATTGTGTCAACCACAACATCAACCATGCCGAATTTTCAAATGGACCTAACTCAATACCTTTGAGGAAACACCAACCATCGTTACTGCTTGAGATTCAGCTCTGGTTAGTGGGAAGATAACTCAGACTCGGTATGTTTGATCAGGAAGATTGCACCGGTTATCAACGAGATACATATGCTGGATTCTCAAGATATGGACTACGATGCCACGCTCAAGAAGATGAGCAAGATTGCAGGACTCATGTATTAGCAACTTGCCATAGACGGTTGCACCTACATGGACTACTTGCAATGAAACACATCAGAGTCATTGTTGGTAAGACGATACAAAGATAACGAAGTTCTTGGACTTCTTCTCTTTCACGAACGATCAGTCAGTGGCTTAATGTGGATGGAAACTTCTTCTAGTAGACGGAGGTAACAACCAACCATCTCAAGTATAGTCCACACATACATGACCGACTTGGGGTTATTTTTAGGAAACAAAGAAACTATACTTGAGTCCATGGCGACAACTTTCACCATAAGCACAAGAACCGGGGTAAGTTAATTAGAACATCTAGAACACAAACTTTGTGATGACACAAAGATGGTTCTCAAAAAGTTTCCAACATTAGTGCCAATTGTTCAAAATGAACCTCTTGCAACTTGGAGAAAATAGGAATGTCATCGATGGGCTCGACAACACACTTATTAAAACACTCCAGAAAGAGGGATTCATAAGATGTATGAACAAGGCAAGATATTGGTCAGACTGAAAAACATGAAGGTGTACTCGGGCAAAATACCATGAATAGAAACACCATCAAGACAGTCCTTGGAGCTGAACTTGATTTGACGATAGCCCCAATCAAACCAAGGGTGGAATGATAGCATGTCCACTGAAGAGATACTATCATGCTTCAACACAGAAGAACTAGACATCCCTTAACATAGGATCAAGTTAGGAGGAGCTTTTGCCTTTCAACTCTCCAAGTTGTTGTTTAAGCTCAACCAACTGGTCCAGAGTATCCAGCAAGGTTTCTTGGAGGAAAGAGTAGTTCAAACTACCACTTATGTCGTGGGATAATCACGGCAGATGTTACCGGGGGTAACTGATCTTGGGGCAAGACGACACAGGCGCTTGGGAGAGGGTTTAGCTCAGAGGAAAACATGGTGCAATTCGATCTGGTAGCCGGCAATCAAAGTCGCCGAGTCTCCGATCTTGATACAATAACTCAACTCTGGGATTACACTGGATGCTCGATATCAAGCGATATTGCTAGGGTTCTTAGATCTCTGCCTAAACTAGACCTGGGGGTCGGTTTATAAAGCACCCGTACCCCCTGACTTATTCTCCAAGGCGCATCCCGGATCCTACCCGGACACGGCGCACAAACCCTAACTTTCCTCTACCATAACCCACAACCCGGGTTACTGGGCTTACAAGCGGGGGCCTTCACTAGTTTCCTTATCCTTAGCCGGATCCTGTACAGCGTCGCTTGGGCCGGGTTACTCCTTGGAGTTTGGCCTACCGGGTTATCATCCCCCCATCAGTAGTCCCCAGAATAGCCTGGGCTTCACGGATCCTCCTTGAAGCGCTTGCTATTCCCTGCAAATATATCAAACACATAGGCATGTGGAGGCCGAGTTAAGATGCTTTGACAAGTGGCCAGGCCTAACTCCATGGTGGCCATATAATAACCCGGGCTTCCCCCAAACTCTTTGGTTTAATTTTCCAGGTCCAAACCCTAATGAAAATGCTAAAATCCCATACTTGATAACCAACCCTGATATCACGGAGTGGATTTCCTTCTTGCTCTTGTCCAGATGCTTTGCCCAATACTTGCGCATATCTTGCAGAATCCACGTGGATAACCACCACCCCACGATTTCCGGCTTCTGACCGTTGAGATAGAACCACCCTCGCCTTATAAATAGTACTCAAAGGGTAACCTCAAACCCATCACTACGCCTCAGCTTCCCCTTTCCTTCATTGCTCCGTACACCCTCGCAGCGCCACCGCAAGGAGCTTGAGCTTGCCATCGAAGCCAAGTCGCCGCCGGCCGCGCTCTCCCTCGAACCATCTCGCGCCGCCGTCGCGCTAGACTGCCGCACCTTCGTTCTCCGCGCCAAGAGCCGCAAAGGGGCATTCAAGCCACGCCTCTCGCCGCCGTCGTGCTAGACTCCAATCTCTCCGGTAAGCCTCTTGCCGCCATTTTAATTTGGCCTCGCAATTTTTCAATTCATCCAAGATCGGATCTAGGTCAACCCGTGAATCATTTTTACGATTGCATCAAATTAGATCGATTCGATGCTTGCCAACTCCTTTAACCACCTGCTAGATAGTTACAACTCATCCTCCTACCATTACTAATCACCAAATCTCCTGTAAAATCGCTCGCAAACTTTCCCATCTAGATCCATTCCTCCTTAATTTTCCGCTCATCGCGTTAACACCCGGAAAACCCTCCTTTTCCAGCTATTTTGCTTGCAGTATACACATGGGCAACCATCCATCTTCCCCAAATGCTTTTCCATACGTAAGTGACCAATAATTTCCACAATTGTACTTAACACCCGGATACCTTGTAATCTCCACCTCATAGCGTGATACCCGGATAATTTTTGGCTTCATACTTTCTTGATACCTTATACTCGGATAATCCAACACTCCCGGGTCTTATTTCCTATGCCTCTTTCTCTTGTGCTTTGCAGGTTGATCCCATGGCTCCCAAACGACAAGGAAAACAGCCGACTCAGGCGAGGACTACCCAAACCATATCTGCCAACTGGGGGCGTTCCACAGCTACGAAGGCCAAGTTGGACGAGCTAACCAAATTAGGAATTCTCCCTTCTCAGAAGGACATTTACTGGAGGGCGCCGGGCAACGAGACCCGGCCCACACCCGCTGATAACGAGGTAATCTGCTTCGTAGAACACGTGACCCGGGGATTTCGTCCTCCGGGTCACCCTTTCTTCAGGGAGGTCCTGAGTCATTATGGCCTCCGGGTATTCGACATAGGGCCTAACTCTATGTTGAATATTACCCACTTCATCGTTCTATCTGAGTCGTACTTGTGCATACCGCCAAGTCTGACTCTCTTTATCGAACTATTCCAGTGCAAGCCGTGCCGCGAAAGTGGTGACGGAGCACTTCTTACTTGCGGCGGGGTATCCATCCAACGCCGCAAGAATTCACCGATGCCAACTCTCAATTTAAACTCCCACGTCAAACACTGGCAGCTGTCTTTCTTTTACTGTCACGATACCTCCCCAGACGGCGAAAAGAAACTGCCGGGTTACTCGGAAAACCTCCTCGAACCTTCCGAGTCTTTCAATGCCTTTGCGCCGGACTCAGACAAGGAGGCGATCCTTCCCTCATTAGCCAAGATAGCCATCCTTTCAGCCCAAGGCCTCCTCGGGCTAAATTTAGTAAAAACATGGGTTGATTTTCGGATCCAACCCAACTCCATCCGCACCAAATTGATGTGCGAGTATTCGGGGCACACCACAGATGCACTCCGCTACTCCACCAAGAGCTTTGCGACCGGCGATACTAACAAGACCATCAAGGGCTTCTTAACAGAGAAACTGGAGGTGATAAAGGGCATCACCGGGTTACCCCCGTTTACTCGGGAAAACCCGGCTCCAGCGGTAATACTCGATATTCATAACTTATTTCCACATTTTGACTTGATACAGCTTCTAACCCTCGATCTCATTCTTTTGTCTTAGGATGATGACCCTTTCTGGAGAGTTGAACCCTTCCCCCCTTCCAGAGACCCGGAAGAAGAGGACGAGCCGGCTGATGGGAGTGAAGGTATTTGCACAGAATTTGTATATCTTTACTTGTATTATTTTCCTCCCGTTTACCTTTTTTCCAACGAACACACACCCGGTTCGCAGGGCTGGACGACGAAGGTGAGACCAACGAGGATGATCCGGAGGCAACCGAGTCTGACCAAGAGGCAACAGTCGGAGCCAAGAGGAAGGCCAGGGGTGCAGTGTCCAAGGTTCCTTTTTCCTCATTATCCTCTGAACCCTACTCCTTTGACGCCATGCGACGACTTAACCATCAATTATCAAATTCATCGTGCTTGAAGGATTCTTTCCCAGCCAAGCGTAGAGTAACTCGGAGCTCCCCGGGTGAAGATCCCCTTAACCCGGGCATCTCTACCCCCTCGGTCCCTCGTGCCAGCGCTCCTCCGTCTCGTCCTTCCGACTCTCCTCAACGCCACCCTTCTCCTAACCACCCTCGTGCCAGGCAATTCCGGGTTCCGCTAGTGGTCCCCGTGGCAACCTCATCTGCTTCCAGCGGCGAGCTCCCGCCGGATTACACCGTGAATGCTGGGTAAGTTTTTGTTACATGATTTCCTTTTACATCTGACCGATTTCCACTCAAGCCACCGTCATAACTAATAACTGCCTTTTCTCATCTTTCTTTCAGCACTAAAGTCACCGTCAGTGACCCGGAAAACATAGAAACAGATGACCGTCGGGTAGAGAAGCCGACTGATAACGCAGATGCCGCGACTGGCGGTGATACGGCGAATAACCAAGAACAAGACCCTCCGAACAATCCGCTTCCCCGAGCCGCCGGATCTCCTTCCTCATCGGAACCGGTAGACGAGGAGATCGAGGTTCTGGATACAAGGATGGGTTCTCCCAACCCGGGTACTCAAACTGTCCGGGTCTCGACTCCAAGGGCGGGGAGAGCCCCCCCACCAGGTGACCAAGCTGCCGGCTCTTCCGGTACTCGATCCGAAGAACTGACGTTTGCCCAGATGCTGGAAACCCTGCGCACTTTAAGGGCTAATGAAGAAAACATCTTGGGAGCTTTAATAGCCAAGCACGAGGTAAATCCGACTAATGTTGCTTGTGCCCTTGTCCAGTCCCCAAGTTCCGAGTGAATTGATTCATAATTCGCTTGGGACTTTATTATACAAGCGCCTGATAACTTGCTCCTCTACCCGACTGATCCTTGTTTGCATGCATGCAGTCTTTCGTGACTCAATCTGAGGAGAAACTGGCAGACGCCACCAAGCTCATCGAAAAGGAGGTAGCTTTGCGTGAAGCAGCCGAAGCTGAGGCCAGGAGGAATAGGCTGATAATGAGAAAATATAGGAAAAGGGCTCACAAAGCCGAAGATGATCTAACAAGCCTTTCCGTCCAAATATCAGACACATATCGTGCTTTACTTGATACGCTTCCTCCTCCGGGTTTACCCTTTTGATAGATAACAACGGTTTTCCCGACTTACGTTTCCATTCCTTCAGGCCCGGACGAAACCATGCCGGAAGAGGATGACATCGCCAAGCTGAAAACCATGAAGAGTGTTCTCCGGCAGCTATGTGCCGGAACCAAATGGATCCTGGAGGAGTTACGGTGGCCGGGTAGAGGGCATGTTGATCTGAAGAGGATGTTGGATGCCTTCTCCACTATTCCTGAGTGGATTTGGCACTGGAAACGCTCATCTTGCCGGGTTGGAATGACCCGGGGGCTTGCACTCGCCAAGGCTTATTTCCCCAAGCTCGAACTGGCGAAGCTCATGGGCGGCTTCCCAGAGTTCAAGCTTGATGGGTCCAAGTTCTTAGTGAAGGATTTTCAGGCCGTCCAGAAGGAGGTCCGTTACCCGGCCAGCGTGATCGCTGATGAACTGGACGTTAATATCCTTGTTCCAGCATATGATGCTGCTGGTGTAGCAATTAAGTCGGATCTTCCCGAGCCGTATGATATGCTGGCTCGGTGGAAGGAGGAAGCTGCTGCGTTGAGGGCGGAGGCTGCAAAGAAGCAAGCTAAAGCCGGCTCTGCCCCTGCTACCTCGACACCAGTCGTCCCACCTCCTGCACGAGCTGGTACCGCTGATCCGGGTGCTGCTGCTACCACCAATGATGGCAAGGGCAAGGCCAAGATGAACGCCGAGTGATATCTGATCTCTAATGCCTCTTCTTATGCGCCGGTCAGGCAACATGCTGTTTAAACAATTATTTTTTGGGTGGTGCGCCTGTGCACCTTTGATATCTTTTCGCCGAGATTTTGTAATGCATGCTAAGGTCTTGATATACTCTATGCCTCTTCCGGCCTTTTTAAGTTTATCCATTATTGAGCTCATATGTTCTCGATATCCGGCTTTCTTTACTGTTCCTTTTGTGAAAACTCGCTTTCCGGGTCTCATGGGTATTGACAAGCGGATTTGCTTCTAAATCCCCAAGTCCCCAAGACTCGGATATTTGGGTTTTTGGAATTCTACAGATAAGCAATTTTTTCTCTTTTCAAGATTTCAAGTCACCCGGGCCCGGATCTCCAAGTCTAGGACACTTGATCTTGAAAGGGGAACGACCTGCCTACTGCTAAATTCACAAAGATCCCTGAGTTGTTTCACATAGGATTTGAAGTTATGCTTAATAATCGTTGAGTTTCCAGCTGTTTAGCCTTGTACTCTGCATAACTTGTGGTTTAGATGACCCTTTTGACTATCTTGTACTGTAAGCCGGCTTTCGCGTGGATAACATGTTGTTACATCCATACGAAAACGTAGCCACTCAAGCCCCATCGGGTTTCATGACTGACTGTAATCGTAAGCGAACAAATCATGCCACTTTAATGCGAGTCACATCGAGCTTAAGTAAGAATAGTCAAGGAATTTTGACTTCTTTGTCCGGTTATAAGATTGTAGCCGTACTCGTTTGCAAGTAATCGGCCCTTATAACTCATAGGCATCATGGCCGGGTCTTTGAGTTTGTAACTGTGCTATTCAAGCGACCAGCCCCCAAGACCTAGATATACGCATCATATTGAGAGTACATAACCTGATAATAACCATCTCTTTTCTTGATAATCACCTCTTTACTTGATATGAAAAATCTAGGTCAGCAAGCCGCCTCATTAAAAACCCGTCCAGTCCCCAAAGGTACCCTGGATAGGAAAAGAGTACGTCTGAAAACCTGCTGCCTATTACATCATTCAATGCCAATACAATTTTTGCTAAGTATAATATGGACGTAGCTGAGCCACGTTCCACGATCTGTCTCTTTCTTGCATAGATGAAGTGGTGTGAGCAGTGTCATTAACTGTGGTCGACTCTTCCCTTGCATCTATCAAGTAGTATGACCTATTATGCAAGTTCCGGCTTATGATAAACGGTCCTTCCCAAGGTGGTGATAACTTGTGCTTTCCTTCGTTTGACTGTACCAGGCGCAAAACCAGGTCTCCTTCCTGGAAGACCCGGGTTTTCACGTGCCGGCTATGATACCTTCATAAATCCTGCTGATATATGGCTGATCTTTCCAGGGCTTGTTCCCTTTGCTCTTCTAACATATCCACGGCGTCTTGCCGGGTTTTTTCATTCTCCACTTCGACGTATGCTGACACTCGTGGTGAATCATGGATAATATCACTCGGTAGTACTGCCTCCGCGCCATAGACCATGAAGAAGGGTGTCATCTGAGTAGATCTATTAGGCGTAGTATTGATGCCCCAAACCACAGAAGGGAGTTCTTCGACCCATGCGCCAGCAGCCCTGATACAGGGGACTCGTAGTCTTGGTTTTAACCCGCGTAGCAATTCTTGATTTGCCCTCTCCACTTGTCCGTTGGCCTGCGGATGAGCCACTGACGCGACGTCAAGTCGGATTCCATTGTTGCCACAGAACTTCTCCATCTCACCAAGGGACATGTTGGTTCTATTGTCGGTAATTATGCTGTGGGGATACCCGAACCGGTAGATAATTCTCTTCAGGAACTTGACTGCTGTGGCTGATTCGCAATTAGTAACTGGCATAACCTCAACCCACTTGGTAAACTTATCAATAGCCACCAAAAGATGTGTCTTCTTGCATGGTGACATGTGAAAGGGGCCAACCATGTCCATACCCCAGACAGCGAACGGCCAAGTTAACGGGATGGTCCGTAACTCCATAGCCGGCACATGGGTTTGGCGAGCGTATCTTTGACATCCGTCACACCTTGCTACTAATCGCTCCGCATCTGCTAGAGCCGTGAGCCAGAAAAATCCGTGTCGATAAGCTTTAGCCACGAGAGATCTTGTGGATGCGTGATGTCCACAGTCGCCTTCATGTATTTCCTTGAGAATCTGTCGGCCTTCTTCTGGCGCTACGCAGCGCAAAAAGACCCCTGCTGCGCTTCTCTTATATAGTTCCCCGTTGATGATAGAGTATCCCTTTGCTCGCCTCAAAATTTGCCTTGCTAATACCTCCTGCTGTGGTAACTCGCCTCGCGATAGGTAGGCCAAAAACGGTTCTGTCCATTCGGGAACAGTGCGTACAGTAGCCACAAGTCCTGAATCCGGGTCTTGATTTGCCAATTCCTCCTCTGACTCGGTTTTAACTGATGGTCGCCATAATTCGTCCAGGAAAACGTTAGGTGGAACCGGCTCTCTGCGCGAGCCGAGTCTAGCGAGCGCGTCGGCTGCCTCATTCTTTCTTCTGTCTATATGTTCCACCTCATACCCGGAAAAACATCCTGCAACCCTATCAACTTCCCTGCGGTATGCTGCCATAGTTGCGTCCTTTCTATCCCAAGTTCCTGATACCTGCTGTACCACGAGGTCCGAATCTCCGAAACACCGTATCCTCTTGACGTTCATCTCCTTAGCTGCCCTTAGGCCGTGCAATAGGGCCTCATACTCGGCCACGTTGTTGGAACAGTCGAAGTGAATTTGTAGTACGTAACTTAATTTATCTCCTTTGGGTGACGTTAGCACCACCCCAGCTCCTGATCCCTCGTATTGCTTAGATCCATCGAAGTGCATGATCCATGACTCGGAATTTGGAACCGTCGTAGTCATGCCTGTATGTGTCCAGTCGTTAACGAAATCAATTAAAGCTTGGGACTTGATTGCTGACCTGGGTTCGTAGTTGATGTGATAATCCCCCATCTCTATTGCCCACTTGGCTATTCTTCCCGTCGCGTCCGAGTTTCTGATGATATCCGACATTGGTATTGAACTAACCACTGTTATGGGATGTTCTTGGAAATACGGCTTCAACTTCCGGCTGGCCATAAAGACCCCGAACACCAACTTTTGCCAATGTGGATAGCGCTGCTTTGCTTCTGATAATACCTCGCTGACGTAATAAACTGGCCTCTGAACTGGGTAACCTTTCCCATCCTCTTTGCGCTCCACAACAACTACTGCGCTGACGGCTCGGGGGCCAGCTGCCACGTATAGCAACATAGGCTCTTTAGGACCCGGCGCCGCTAGTACTGGTGCTTCAGATAACTGCTTCTTTAGTGCCTCAAACGCCTCATCCGCCTCTTGATCCCACACGAATTTATCTGATTTACGCAAGAGCCGGTACAAGGGTATTGCCTTTTCTCCGAGTCTGGATATGAATCGGCTCAAGGCTGCTACGCAGCCCGTGAGCTTTTGAACATGCTTCAAATTTTCCGGTTTTTTCAGACTCTGGATGGCCTTGATTTTATCCGGGTTTGCCTCGATTCCTCTCTCGGAAACTATAAAGCCGAGTAATTTCCCAGCTGGAACTCCGAACACGCACTTTGTCGGGTTAAGCTTCATCTGGTATCTCCTTAAGTTTTTGAACGTCTCCTTTAGATCATCGATAAATGTCTCCGCCTTCCTGGTCTTGATGACCACATCATCCACGTAGGCATGGACGTTGCGTCCGATTTGGTCCTCGAAGCACTTCTGAATACACCGTTGGTAAGTTGCACCGGCGTTCTTCAATCCAAACGTCATAGTTTTATAACAGAAGGCCCCAAAAGGGGTTATGAATGATGTTTTCTCCCAATCTTCGCTCTTGAGCTTAATCTGATGATACCCGGAATATGCGTCCAGGAAGCATAATAGATCGCTTCCAGCTACTGCGTCTATGATCTGATCTATCCTTGGTAGCGCGAACGGATCCTTTGGGCAATGTTTGTTGAGACTCGTAAAATCAATGCACATCCTCCACTCGTTGGTCTTTTTCATCACTAGAACCGGGTTCGCCAACCAATCCGGGTGAAATACTTCCATGATAAAGCCGGCTGCCAATAGCCGAGCGATCTCTTCGCCTATAGCCTTCCTTCTTTCCTCATTCATTTTCCTCAAACCCTGCTTCACGGGCCTGGACTTAGGATCCACATGCAAACTGTGCTCGGCCAGCTCTGTAGGGATACCCGGCATGTCGCTAGGTGTCCAGGCGAACACATCTGCATTTGAACGAATAAACTCCACAAGCGCTTTCTCCTGCTCTTCTCCCAAGTTAGACCCTATGGTAAACTGCTTAGTGGAATCGCCTTCGACAAAGTCTATCTTCTTGGTGTCTTGTGCTGCCTTGAATTTTGCTCTCTCATCCTCGGTATTCGGCTTTTTCAAGGCTGTTCTATCATCCGGATTTACTTGAGACCGGTAATATTCGAGTTCCTCCTTTCTGCATGCCTGCTCAGCCATAACCGAATCTCCTTCGTCACACTCGGCTGCTATATCCCGGCTCCCATGTATGGTGATGGTCCGTTTAGGACCCGGGATCTTTAGCTGCAAATACACGTAGCACGGTCTAGCCATGAATTTGGCATAAGCCGGTCTTCCGAACAGCGCGTGATAAGGACTGCGCAACTTGACCACCTCGAACGTGAGCCACTCAACTCGATAATTATCCGTCGATTCTCCAAAAGCAACCTCCAAAGTGATCTTTCCCTCGGGGCTCGCCGAGTGACCTGGCACGATCCCATGAAAGATTGTCGAACTTTTCTGTAACTGGGACTCTTTGAGACTCATCCGTAAGAAGGTTTCCCAATAAAGGATGTTGATGCTACTTCCACCGTCCATCAGGAACCTCTTCAGTTCGTAACCATTAACCTGTGGAGCGACCACCAACGCCAAGACTCATGGACGCTCTACTTTTTCCGGATGATCTCTTCTACTCCACGTTACCTCTTGTTCTGCCCATCTAAGGTATCTCGGCGCGGCCGACGAAACCGAGTTTGCCGCTTGCTTTAATGTCTCTTTGTCCCTGCTAGAAGTTCCTGTAGTATGCACATGATACTGTACTTTTAAATTAGGCGTTCGTACCATACCGACGAAGATGCTGATCCGGCCGACCGTCACCATAGATCCGGACTCGATATGATCCGACTCTGGCCCCCAGCCGGAGTCGTCCACCATCTTTTCTCCTTTGTGATCGATGTAGATTTCGCCGACGACAAGATTCTCCATGCTCTTCCGAGCTTCTCCCGTGATGTAAACACCTTTGGACGCAGGCCCCACGGTGGGCGCCAACTGTCGTGGGATAATCACGGTAGATGTTACCGGGGGTAACTGATCTTGGGGCAAGACGACACAGGCGCTTGGGAGAGGGTTTAGCTCAGAGGAAAACATGGTGCAATTCGATCTGGTAGCCGGCAATCAAAGTCGCCGAGTCTCCGATCTTGATACAATAACTCAACTCTGGGATTACACTGGATGCTCGATATCAAGCGATATTGCTAGGGTTCTTAGATCTCTGCCTAAACTAGACCTGGGGGTCGGTTTATAAAGCACCCGTACCCCCTGACTTATTCTCCAAGGCGCATCCCGGATCCTACCCGGACACGGCGCACAAACCCTAACTTTCCTCTACCATAACCCACAACCCGGGTTACTGGGCTTACAAGCGGGGGCCTTCACTAGTTTCCTTATCCTTAGCCGGATCCTGTACAGCGTCGCTTGGGCCGGGTTACTCCTTGGAGTTTGGCCTACCGGGTTATCATCCCCCCATCAGTAGTCCCCAGAATAGCCTGGGCTTCACGGATCCTCCTTGAAGCGCTTGCTATTCCCTGCAAATATATCAAACACATAGGCATGTGGAGGCCGAGTTAAGATGCTTTGACAAGTGGCCAGGCCTAACTCCATGGTGGCCATATAATAACCCGGGCTTCCCCCAAACTCTTTGGTTTAATTTTCCAGGTCCAAACCCTAATGAAAATGCTAAAATCCCATACTTGATAACCAACCCTGATATCACGGAGTGGATTTCCTTCTTGCTCTTGTCCAGATGCTTTGCCCAATACTTGCGCATATCTTGCAGAATCCACGTGGATAACCACCACCCCACGATTTCCGGCTTCTGGCCGTTGAGATAGAACCACCCTCGCCTTATAAATAGTACTCAAAGGGTAACCTCAAACCCATCACTACGCCTCAGCTTCCCCTTTCCTTCATTGCTCCGTACACCCTCGCAGCGCCACCGCAAGGAGCTTGAGCTCGCCATCAACTTATTTAGACATCACGGTCAGGTAAAACCTGGTGATACTTGTGGAAAGACAACCAGAATATCACAACCTACCGGAATGTCTCAGAGTTCGAAAGGGATCTTGCTTTTCAAAGCAACCGATATGAACATGAGAGCTTTAGATGAACCTAACTCTCTGACCAAGAAGGTACACCGGGATGAACGGATTTGGTAACACGTCAACCTCAAATAGAGGCTGGTTGACCAGTAGTGCTAAGATGGATACAGATGTTTCTAAGATTTTTCGAAGCAATAGGAATTGCTAAGAATATCTGGTACACACATCAAGGCACAGACCGATCATACTCCAGCATTCAAACTTGGAGAAATGGTGAGTGAAGATGTGTAGGAGCATCACTTCATCATTAAGGCCACATAACTTAACACGACCTATTTATATAAAAGAGTGTGATACTCAGAGGTAGAAAAGAACAGAAGCTAATGAAACTTCTTTAATCTGCGTGTTACAAAATTTTGACCTGGTTCTTGAGATGAACGAGGTACTGGAGTTTGTTTCTCCTGACATTCCAAGGTGGAACGTTCTGACGGAAAACAAGAGCGAATGCATTGGAAGAATCCAACACACATATGCAACTTAATTTCCAAACAACGGATGAAGTTCGGAAAGCAACTAAAGAGTGGGAACATGCTCTGGAAATTCCTGAGATCACGTTGGATGCACGGAATAATACGCATTTGTAAAACCCATGCCAAGAGAGATATAGCTGAAACAAGAATGAAGATGTGGATTTCTGGATGATCACTCTTGTTGTGATCCCTTTTAGTTCCAAAAGAAAACCTAGGGCTATAAGGGTTTAAATTGCCTAGCCACCCTGAGGTGGAACAGATTCCTCATGATCCAAAGAAACAGAACTTGTGTTGAAGGTCAGCATCCTGTACTGATAGCGTGAGCATTACATGGCTAAGAAACCACATGATTCAACCCACCACAACTCAGCACATTCCGGGACCTTCGGTTCAAGTCCAAGGGTTAGGAACCCAAAGAGATGGACAACTACTATCTGAGTGCCTTGAAGGACACTAGGAGTAGCAATCACGGAGTATCTTTCCAAGAAGGCAAACATAGCTCCGGAAGAATTTGAGCAGAGGGTAAAAAATACATTCGAGATGGAAAGCAGATCTCGAGGTTCAGGATTTAGAACTTTGAAACATGTAGAAATGTGGAATCCGGACAACTCTGAGAAATTAGGATGGGAAGGAAATCTCCCAGTTTTAAGAGATAACGGAACACGGAACACACACGACTCTAGAGACTCATAACTAGGTCAACTTGGGTAAAAGACGTCCTTGCCAGAGAAGGCACCTAGGTTTTGAATGACTAGAAGAGATAGCAAA
Organism: Alopecurus myosuroides; assembly: GCA_028641055.1. Lineage (NCBI taxonomy): Eukaryota > Viridiplantae > Streptophyta > Magnoliopsida > Poales > Poaceae > Alopecurus > Alopecurus myosuroides. The sequence goes on along the minus strand of CM054058.1, from coordinate 224,058,411 downwards.
ACCTTTTCAAATCAAAACAGGTAAGGTGACCCAGAGTTAGAGCGATACCAGATAAGGAGTAAAAAGAATCCTAAGAAGGTTTTCAAAATCCATTTGGAGTTTCAAAGTAGTTTTCACAATCACTAGACTCAACATCGACCAAGCAGTAAGGTTTTCCTACAGGCAGTCCTGCTCTGATACCATGACTTGTCAGACCCCCGGACCCAGAGATATACAAACTGTCATGTGCTCCTAGCAATGGACTCACAAGGGCTTCAGGATTACCAGCCCCGGCCGCAACAAACAACGGCAGGCAGACCGGATTCATCGGCATGTAGTCCGGATCCCCGGTCTACTACTCCTTGTGTCCATGCTAGTCATAACCAGATATGTATACCCAAGCATCCACGAGTCGGATGAAACTGAAGGAACGGGACCAAAGTTATACAGAGCTGCTATGTGTCCAGAAAGTGCAACAACAATCAAGGGTTACTGGGGTTACCTCGCCCCAGGCCGAATCACATCGGCAGGCGGGCTCGGACATGGATCATCGGCTCCACAACCCCTCGACTGCGACAACTATGCAGGCATAGCCAAAACTGTATAACAATGAGCTCGAAACCAACAACCGATCAAAGCAACACTCTAGACGTTGAAGTTGTATTAAACATGTGTTACTAGAGTATAGCTTACAAACAGAGGTCACACGACCCAACATTACATCAGACAATGGAAGGCAAATTATGTTGCTAATCAACAAGAACCAAAAAGGCCTAAGAGGCCGCAACATAAGGCGACGTCCCATCCCATAGATTCCAGGCTTCTACCTGGGAACCCCAAACTACTCGTTGATGTCCACGTTGAAACACCACCGAACTGAGGAACTCCACCTGAACCAAGTTGAAGCAAACATGAGTACGGGAGGTACTCAACAAGACTTATTTAACCTATTATATATCTGCTTCTTCAGAAAGGGTTTTATGCAGGCTGATTTGCGTAAAGCAATCTTTGTTTTCCAAATAGAGGAGGAATAGCACGTATCAAAGAGTATTTTGAAAACAAATGAGAAAGCTACTCAACTACTGAAATCATCATCTTTTTAATCCACCAAAACATTTCAGCACCTCGTGCTTCAACGATCACCACCTCCAGTTGTTCCACTACCTCATGCTATAAGGTAACCCCTCTCGGCATCTCCGAGGAGGCATCCTTCATTCATTATCAACAAGTTTTAATCATTCCGTTTAAGTTGTTTATGATCACAGAATCCGTCACCAAGTCGTCTTTAACCGCAGACACGGCTTTTCGAAAAGATTTAACCCTGCAGGGGTGTACAACTTTACCCACACGTACCAACCGACTCTTAGTGCCACTAGATTTGCACTATCCCGGGAAGTGCCGGCAGAGGGTAGTCGATTCCCGGCCTTTACCTTGTCGAACCATATCCATGAGTCAACCCAAATAGGGCCACCCCGTCAACAGGGAGTTGGCCACCTCCTGATGGCACATGTTCTGTGAGTCAGAATCAAGATCCGTGTACGTCCATCACTTGTCCCGGTCACAACCTAATTTTCTCCAAAACATTTTCCGACTCACACGCATGTGGGAAGCTCAAACTACGTGGCTCATGGATAAGGTTAAACAAGTTAGTTAGCCGGGCGGGGTTCATCGGCCCACGTGTGGTTGTACGCTCAGTCTTGGCTCGAAGGCGAGAACTCGCTCCTAGGGGCATGAACAGGACAAAACGCCACAACCCATTGTGGCCTCACATCCATGCCGTGATTAGTCAAGTTATCAAGGATAAATCAAATCATAACAACATGACATAATAGATTCACGCATTGACCAGATTCATCAACCGGATGGATCAGATCACAACTAGGCATGGCTAAGCAAGACTCACAGGGTTTAGAGGAGCGCGCACAAACAACCTATAGATGTTAGGAGCAGTGGATCAGGATATATAGGTTATGTAGTATATAGGAGAACTCTATCTACTGACATCAAATAGTTTGGAACCGAATGCAAAGTACGAGATTCAAATCACTTTGAAAATCATATATGAGCAGATAAGAGGTTATGCTTGCCTTGGTTATAATAAAACCAGATAAAGTCTTCAGGAATAAGTGCTTGACTTGTCGGTTAAGATCAAGTATTCGTCATTGGAACTGTTGGCCTTCTCTTCGGAGTCACGTTCTACCGAGGGGGAATAAACACCGAAACAAGAAGAACAACAATCAAACATGGCATCGATGCAATGCACAAAATGTATGCATGAGCAAGTTAATGCACTTAAATAAAGCCCTAAACATGTTCAATGGGTTGCTAGGGTTCGTATGTTAGTTATGCAGTTTTAGTGAGATTAGCCCGAAATAGACCTCGGAGGGGCAATTCGGGTGATTATGAACATGAGTACAAGTTAAAGTGCTCAATTGGGTTTGAAAACATCATAACTAGGTTGCATTTGTCATTTTGAGCAATTTGGTATATAACTTTTAATTTTCTAATTTTATTGAATAAAAACTTATTTTTCTATTTTAAAATGATTAAACAACATAAAATAATGGTCATTTTTGAACTTTCTCAAACATACATGAAAATGACATTGTTGGGTTGGAAATAATTTTCTAAACAATTTGGTACCTTCCTTTTTACTTTTCTGAGGGGTAAAACTTTAATTATTCAATTACTAAATTTAATTATTTTTTTTGTTTATTATTAACCATTTTCGGGAAAGAGACAAAACAGATTTATGACGTCATGATGACGTCGGGGTGACGTCATCAATGGTCACAGATGCTCTGGTATGGAAGAAATTGATCGATCTATTGATCGATTCGTGAAATAAGTTGGTTGGGGAGCTACGGCTCGTCGAGGCGAATGTGGTGGCGGTGCTGGGTGACCAAATGGTCACCGGAAATCATGCCGGCGACCATGGCGCGGCGGCGGCCGGAGTGGCGCACGGAGCGGAGGCAAAACAGAGGGGGAGGGGGCTAAAGGAGGGCATCAGGGAGCTCACCACGGAGAGGGGAAGCTAGTGGAGGGGTCGGGGAGGTCGGGGAACCGGCGGTGGCGCCGGAATCGAGCGCGGCGAGCTCGGCCGGAATCGGAGGAGAAGGCCCGTATCGCGCGGTATAGGGCATCCCGGGTCCTGCGTTTGCTCGATCTGGGGAAGTGGACGACGACGGAGCTTATGGGATCTTCTGTTCGCCAGGCCGTGGCCGGTAACGACGGCGGCAACCAGCGGCTCGTCGGGTTAGGGTTAGGGTTTGGTTCTGGAAGAGGGACAGAGAGCGAGAGGGACGTCCGGGCTAGCCGAGTGTGGAGAGGAGCTTCGCGTCACCCTCTTCCTTTATCCACGCGTGAGGGGCGGTAGCAGGATGTGGCGCGTGGCTGCGTCGTCGACCTTCTGTCCTTCTGGCCAGAGATAGAAGAAAGGGGAAAAGAAAAGGAAAATGCGAAAACCCCCCGGAGGTCCTGGGTTTTACAGATTGCTCCTCTTCTGTTTTAAAGGAGGACAGAAAACACAGTTTTTGAGGCCCTTTTTGCAAGAATAAAATTTAGCAAAAATACTTTTGGAAAGCTTATAAAATTTTCAACCACACCATATATTTTTTTGGTGAAATTGAATTACTTTCCAGTACAAAATTTTGGGACCCATTTTAAGTACTTTTGTGGGATTTTCTGAAACCAATTTAAATTGTTTCAACATGGTTCCAATTGTTGGTTCATGCATGTATGATATGAAAAACGCCACACACCCTATTGTAGAAAAATTTGGGATGTTACATTCAAGTACCCCCACGCTAGTAGCCCCCGAGTTCCCGATGGAGTCAAGGACTCAAGCAAGGGAGTTAAATCTTTTAGACATGTTACTTCAAGTGATTTCCTTTCAGTAGTTTCCAAAGGATATGGATCAATGGGTTCAATCTACTCGATTGGTCGATGTCGATTAATCTTACTCTTGAGAATACACCATTGGCTTACTCAGGCTTCGAGTCCTTTGGCTTGAACCTGGAAAAACCTGGGGTGATTCGACTCGCACTGCTAAAACCTTACTGAGTCGAGTTCCAATTGTCAGTTATTTTACCCAACACGCCTTCAGGATTTTCATCACACCTGTTGGCATGGAAAAGTACTAGGTAGTGCAGCAGGGGTGCAACTCCCAGGCCATTGAAAATGACCCGCGGGTCTTACCTTCATGCAATTAGTGTAGCATACAGAGTTATAACGCAACTGTGCTCTCTGGGAAAAGCAGAGTGCTATGGCATAATTCATTCGAGTCAATTTTCGAGTGACAAAGGAGGAAACATCAACTTATGTACTTTCTCAGCGAAACCTTTTCTCGTGAAAAAAGACCTTACAGAACTCGAGTGATATTTTCTGACGACTCGAGTATTTTCTCTTTGAGTATCTGTGTCAGCAGTGATGCACTACCCAGTTTTACTGTCGGGAGATGTGACATTTCCCGAGGTGAACTTATCTTGTCATAAAAAAGCTTGCGCGAGTGGGGTTCGACCACTTTTTGACCGTTCAGTGCGCGGTAATCTAGGGACTGTCAGTAAATGCCTAGATTCTCGTGCGTAGTGGGCGGCGTGGAGGTGTAGCGGTTAGCTTCCCGTGCCACGTGTAGGGCTAATCCAGCTCCGCAGAGCATCAACAGCGGAGGTGATTTTACCCCACCATAAATACCGCGGAGGGGGAGGTTAATTTTCCCCTTTCTTCTTCCTTGCTCTCGCAACTCTCGAAGAAAACCATGGCCGCGCGCCCTGAGCTCCACCTGTTTCTCACCATGGTGCACACCCGCAAGAACGGAGGGCTTTTGCAGCCAGCGGCGCTGAAAGACAGGGGGGAAAGTGGACCAAGTCCATCGGAACCGCTCGGCTTCTCGCCGCCACCGAGCGCGAGGGGCTGCTCCAAGCAGATTCATGGAGGCACCCCGGCTCAGAGACTCGCCCCTGCCCCGAAGAACGATGAGCGAGTGGCATTTACCGGACACATCCTCAGGGGAGACTTGTTTCTTTTGCATCCATTTTTCCTTGCTCTCCTGGCGGAGTACGGCGTGCAGCTGCACGACGTGCCCCCAAACTCAATACAACACATCGCATGTTTCGTTATGTTGTGCGAATGCTACGTTGGGATAGCACCGCACTGGGTGCTCTTCAAGCGTTTCTTCAATGTTAAGGGTCAACCGAGCGGCAGTGACCCCCACGACCTCGGAGGCTGCAACATCCAGGTCAATCCAAAGTCAGTATACTTCCAGATGGGTTTCAATGACTCCGTTACTGGGTGCAGGACCCGGTGGTTCAACACCAAGGACTCACCAAAATGCCGATGGCACTCCTATGGTTGATCTGGATCGTTAGGTGGTGCAGAGGAGATCGTGGAAGAACCAACTGACCAAGGAAGAGATGGAGCAAACCTAGGATCTAGCGTCCCAGATTTGTTGGGGGGATGATAACCCGATAGGCCCACACCTGGGACGAGACCCAGCCAAAGGGAAACTGTACGAGACCCTGCGTTGTGATGCTAGGCCAGATGTTATTAATGGGCCAGCGACTGCGTTAGAGACCCGACCCAAGGGAAGAGAAGATCTAGAAGGTCTACGAGGCGGTGCAAACCCTGTGATCCGTAACTTGAGGGTCACGGTAGGTAATTTAGGGCTATGAAAGGATCCCGAGTAGGATTCCGGATGTATCTTGTAAGGAAAGCCAGGAAGCCGGGTATTATATAAACTAGCTTCTAGGGCATAGAGAAAAAGATTGAGAGAGATAGAAGGATTCGAGTATTCTAGGTATTGGAGAGGTAGTCCTTGTAACCCTAGATCGGAGTCTCGGCGACATTGCAACCCGAGCCTCTAGATCACCAGTCAACATGATTTCACCTGAGCTAAACCCTCTCCCAAATACCAGAGTCGATTTGCCCCAAACTAAGTTACCTCTAGTAACGCCTGCCGTGAATATCCCACGACAGTTGGCGCCCACCGTGGGGCCTACGTCCAAAGGTGTTTACATCACGGGAGAAGCTCTAGAAAGCATGAAGAACCTCGTCATCGGGGAGATCATCACCAACTCTTAAGGGGAGAAGATCGTAGACGACTTTGGCTGGGGGCCAGAGTCGGATCAGCTGGAAACCGGATCTGTCGTCACGATCGGCCGGGTCAACGTCTTCGTCGGTATGGTACGTGCGTCTGGTTTTATTTCTGACAATAATGAGTATGGTTCTGTGTCAGGGGACGCCACTTGTGTTCAATCTGACGGGGAAGAGTCGGTTGGGACAGCAGAGCCGGAAAAGGAACCCACCACGAAGAGGGAACGGCCGGAGGAGCCGGTATGGACCCCGTGTGGCTGGGATATTTGAGAGGACGCTACTGAATCTATCCTGCATCTGCTCGAAGATCGGTATGAAGAAGATAGCTGCGAAGAGGAAGAGTACGAATCTTCACCAGGCATTGCGCGCCGAGTCGCGGTCTACACAGCCCCTGCAATAAATCTTAATCAGGGCGATGTGTCGGTAGCCGCGACTGGTGTGGCGCAAGCTGTCGTGGGATAATCACGGCAGATGTTACCTGGAGTAACTGATCTTGGGGCAAGTCGACACAGGTATTCGGGAGAGGGTTTAGCTCGAAGGAAGACATGGTGAAAAGCAATCTAAGAACCGGAAAATAACTCGCCGGATCTTAATATGAATTATGCTAGATACTCGATAACAGGTGTTACAACTATGACTTGAATCTCTGGCAAACTAAACCTAGGGGCCGGTTTATAAAGCACCCGTACACCCCTAACTTGCCCTTCAAGGCACATCTTGAGTCCTATTCGAACTTTGCTTACAAACCCTAGCTTTCCTTACCGCAACCCACAATCCGGGTTACGAGGCCTACAAACTTTGGGCCTTCCAGAAGTCTCTTTATTCTTAGCCGGATCCTGTGCAAGATCCTTTGGGCCGGGTCACACCTTGGAGTTGGCCTACCGGGTTACTATCCCCCCATCAGTAGTCCCCAGAATAGCCTGGGCTTCCAAGATTTACTCTTCGAAGTGCTGGCTATTCCCTGCAGAAATATTGGATACAAAAACACATGAAGATCAAGATACAATATGTTGACGAATGGCTGGGATTAGCACCAAGGGGATCAGGTAGCAACCCGGCTCTCCCTCAAAGGCTCTCCCTCAATCTTCCAGACTTGAGTCTTAATAGGAAACTCGATGATTTCACATCTTCCTCGATAACTATCGCTGATACCAGGAAAGAGATTTCCCTTTCCTTTTTCTCTGGATTATATCGATCTATGCATAAGGCGCGTCTTTCAAATTTCAAAATAGCCAAATATCACTCCGCACCTCCCGGGTTTCGCCCGTTAGGTTAGGCTTTTCCACCCGGGCTATTATAAATAGACCCCAGGGAGCAACCTCAACTCCAACGACTCATTTCCCCATCCCTCTTCTTCTCAAGCTCGAGTTCACAGAGTGCCACCACGGAAGCCCTGCGCACGTCGCCGGAGCCCATCCGCCGTCGTTTGCGCTCCGCCACCGTGCAACCCACTCCAGCTCCCAAATCCACCACTAAGCCCCCGATTCGCCGGCCAGAAATCGCGAAAGGGCATCAATCTTGCGCCATCTGTCTCCACAAATCCCTACTTCAACCTCCTCCGGTAAGTTCTTGATATCCTCCAGCCTAACCTTGCAATCTCTTAGCTTTTCCTTAGATCAGATCTGAATCGAGTCGCCTGCAATTTCTCGGGCCCTGCCGAATTGACTCACTAGTGTTTACCATAACCATTCCCCTAGGTAGGATACATTGCTTATATTACTCCCCTAACGTCAGTACGCATTAACTTGGTCACAAATCTAGAAATAGGGTCCCCAATCTGGGCTCGGGCCGTCTAAAATTTCCGCCTTTACTCTTATCCCTCCGAAAATCTCACTTCTCCGGCTCACTTGCTGATGGTAGGCATATGGGTATCCTTCTAACTTCCCCAAACACTTACCTTATGGAAAACCCTACAGGTTTTGTAATGATATACAATACCCGGACAAATCGTACTTGGCCCAGCAAGGCAATACCCGGATCGTGTTTAAATAGTCGGTAATTGCTCATCTGCTAACTTCCAAGTTTTCGTTTCTTACGTCCTTCCCTTTGATGTTTCACCAGGTCAATCCCATGGCACCCAAGAGGCAAGGGAAACAGCCGGCTAAGGCTAAATCCACAAACTCCATAGCAGCCAATTGGGGGAAGTCCTCCGTTACCAAGGCTAAACTGGAGGAGTTGGTCGAGCTTGGAATTCTTCCTCCGCAGGAATCTATCCGTTGGAGAGTACCAGGCAACGAAACCCGGCCTTCTCCAGCAACGGACGAGGTAATATGTTTCGTCGAACATGTGACCCGGGGCTTCAGACCTCCGGGTCACCCTTTCTTTCGTGACGTCCTAGATCACTACAACCTCCGTATTTTCGACATAGGCCCAAACTCCGTTCTAAACATCTCCCACTTTATCGTTCTTTCCGAGTCTTACTTGTGCACTCCGCCAAGTTTGGCTCTCTTCGTTGAACTCTTTCAGTGCAAGCCGTGCCGCGAAAGCGGCGACGGCGCACTTCTTACTTGCGGCGGGGTTTCTATCCAGCGCCGCAAGAACTCCTTGATGCCTCCTATCACTCTCAATTCTCACGTAAAGCACTGGCAGCTCTCGTACTTCTACTGCCAGGATACCTCCCCTCCCGGCGAAAAGAAGTTGCCGGGTTACTCGGAGGGTCAGCTTGACATTTCCGAGACTTTCAATGCCTTCGCCCCTGACTCGGACAGGGAGGCTATCTTGCCTTTGCTGGCTAAGATCTCTATCTTATCGGCTCGAGGCCTCGTCGGGCTAAACCTGGTGAAGACCTGGGTCAGCTTCCGCATCCAGCCAAACTCCATTCGTGAGAAGCTGATGTGTGAATATTCGGGTCAAACCACGGACCCGATCCGATACTCTACCAGCACCTTCGCCCCTAATGACACGAACAAAACGATCAAGGGTTTTTTAACAGAGAAGCTCGAGGTAATCCGGAACATAGCCGGATTAGAACCTTTTACACTCGAGAACCCCGCCCCCGCGGTAAGCTTTCTACCTCTTGATTTTGGATTTTAACAAGCTTACTTTTATCCGCTTTTCTTGACTCAATATTAACCATTGCCCTGGCATTTTCACCTCAGGCCGATAATGACTTTTGGACAGTCAACACTCCTCTTAGTTCCGAAGACGCGGAGGAGGAAGACGATGCCGCTAACTCGGATGAAGGTGCATACCCAATCCCCTCGCACGCATTATATCCTGCCTCCTCTTTTTCCTTATGCTATAGCTTTGATATCTTTCAGAAAGAGAGGATCAAGACGAAGAAGAAGAAGAGACAGACGGCAGGGCGGAGTCCACCAGCGAAGAGGACGAGCCGGAGCCGGCCACCAAAGCCGGATCAAAAAGGAAATCCCAAAGAATCGCCCTCCAGGTTTTCATTTCATTTCCTTGCCCTTTAATTTTTGCTCTCATAACATCACTCCGGGGCTAACCTCGTCTTCATCCCTTTTGATCATAAATGAAGGAGCCGCCCGCGACTAGGCGCCGAGTAACCCGGAACCATCCGGACGACGAGGCCCTTAACCCGGACACTTCGTCGCCCCCGGCTCGACGCTCTGGTATTTATCGTACATAGAAACTCTTTCCGGACATTCCTTTGCGACGTAATCCCAGACCTTGCTTGCCATTTTTCAGTCTCTTCCGGGTCTAGCGGCGACTTCCCTTCGGACTTCCCGGTGAACACCGGGTAAACTCCTTTCCTTGACGTTATACCGAACTTTTATCACCTTTTTCATGACCAAAGATTAACTGCACCCTTGTACCTTCTACAGGGCCACGGTTGTTATTAGCGACGAAGAGGGCACGGAGGCTAAGGTCCGAGTCGAGAATGAGCCGGCTGATGGCGCGTTCACCGCAACTGGCGACGAGCAAGCGTCGCCACCGGAGCTGGCTAGGCATGATACCGGGTATCCAATCGCTTCGCACGCAGGCGAGAAGGAGAAGGGAGCAGCTTCGAGCGCGGGAGGGGGACCAGACTCCGACATTCGGATGACCCGGGTGCCACCTCCTGTTACAAGAAAAGCTCCTTTTCCCACTTTCCAGGTACCCGAGTCATCTAACTCGGATAACGCTGATTTTAACCAGCTGATGAGCGCTCTTCTCGCCATGAAAGCTTCAGAAGGAAATATCCTAGAGCGTATGGCTGCAGCACATCAGGTAATCTTACTTGATACTTCTTACTATACATCCAGTCCCCAAGTTCCGAGCATAATTTTCTGTAATTATTCTCGGTACTTCGCATAATAATTTTCTGTAATTATTTTCTCAGAAGGAAATATTCTCGTGATATCCGGCTTACAGTTGCACTCATTCTTTGCAGGCGGAGATAACTCAGTCGGATGAAACATTACTTAATACTGAGCAGCTCTTGCTTGCGGAAACAAAACGTAGGGAAACCCTTGAAGCGGAGATAAAGACTTTGAAAAAAGATGTCTCCAAATACAAGAACAAATACAATGCTGCCCAATCCTCGCTGAAGAACCTGTCGACTCAAATTACGGACACTTACCGTATCTTGCTAAGTAAGTTTGTTATTTGCAATTAACTTGCGTATCTCTATCTTGCCGTTGTAATAATCAAGATTACTGATATGCTTTTGTGTGTTTCGATTGCAGGTGCTAACCTTGCTGCTCCGGAGGAGAACACCGTTACTCAGGCTAAAACTCTGAAGACTGTGCTCCAGACATTTTTTGCCGGCACGAAACTTTTGCTGGATGCTATAAAGTGGCCTTCGGAGGTATACCCGGGCGAAGAAAATCTCATGCAGGCCTTGTCCACAGCGCCTGGATGGATTGAAATATTGAAGCGTTCGTCTTGCCGGATTGGGATGACCCGGGCTTTGACGCTGGCGAAGGCTTATTTTCCTAAGCTTGACCCGGCCAAGGTAGTATCCGGGTTCCCAGAATTCAAGGCTGACGGGTCTAAGTTTAAACCCCAGGACTTCAAAGCTATACAATCTTCGGTACGTCACTCGGCCACAACTTTGGCAGATAAAATGGATCTAAACACAATTATGAGCTCATATGACTCTGAGGGCAAGGTTATTCTGGTGGAGGCACCCCCTCCTTTTGATATGCTGGAAAAGTGGTCGACTGACCTGGCCAGGAGGAAAGAAGAGGCTGCGAAGAGAGAAACCGAACTAGGCGTAAAGCCGTCTACCTCAACACCAGCCGTTCCTCCTCCTGTCCGTCCTGACGTGAAGAGTCCGGGTAAAACTGCTGGCAAAGCCAAGGAGCAAGTCCAAGACGAAGACCCGGAGGACCACTCCCAGGATGCCGAGTAGGATGATACCTAGTGCGTTGCGTTTCTCGAGACTGATATGATTTTTAGCGGTGCGCCTGTGCAACATTGATACTGATATTATGCCTTTGCGCTTGTTAATTTATGATAACTCTTTGCCTCTCCCGGCTTTTGATAATCTCGATCCTTGTGTTACATGTAAGCTTATTCTCGATACTTTGAACTCTTGCTTTTGATTCCCTTTTGAGACTCGGCTAACCGAGTATCGTAGGTTTTGATAGACGGACTTTTCTTTAAGTCCCCAAGACTCGGAAACTAAGGCTTACGAGCTTTAGTAGTTAAGCAGTTTGTTTCTGTCTCGAAGTCCCCAGTCCCCATGACCCAAAGTACGAGCTAAGGGGGCGTGGCCTTTCTCAGATGACAAACTGCTCTTTACCAAGCTGAAGACCAATAGCTATTCATATAGATACTGAAGTCATGCTTAATACTTTTTGAGTTTCCGGCTATTTGAGCCTTATACTCTGCATGGACTTGTGGTTTAGATGACCCTTTTGATTATCTTGTACTGTAAGCCGGCTTTCGCGTGGATACCATGCTGTTACATCTATACGAAAAACAGGGTCAAGCAAGTCCCATTGGGCTGCATAGTTTGATTGTAATCGTAAGTGAACAGATCATGCCACTTTAGCGCGAGTCACATCGAGCTTAAGTAAGAATAATCAAGAAATTTGGCTCCTTTGTCCGGTTATAAGATTGCAGCCGTACCCGTTTTTTCGAGTAATCAGCCCTCATAACTCATAGGCATCAAGGCCGGGTCTCCGGGTTTGTGATTACTTATTTAAGCACACCAATCCCCGAAGACCTATATGCACGTGACGTATTTCGATGATATTGACGTATTGATAATAACAAGCATTACTTACTTGTAACTGAAGCAAAGACCATGATAAGACTCGAGACCATCTTCTTTTATTGATAAAAATTTCTTTTTTGAATCAGCAGGCCGCCTCATTAAAAACCTTCCAGTCCCCTTAGGTACCCTGGGTAGGAAAAGAGTGCGTATGAAACCTGCCGTCCATTACACTGCTTTAGTTATTCTCGGGAATCGGCCTCGCGTTGGTACGGCCGATGCACATTCTCCATTTGCTAGGCCCTTTCATAATGAGTACCGGATTTGCTAGCCAATCCGGGTATATCGTCCTTGAAGCGTGATCAGCTACGGATGGCGGTACGTCTTCTTCTTCCCTGCTAGGAGTTTTGAAAGGATCGCTCTTGATGAAGCCTACCATCTTAGGGTTTTGTTCTGCCCTAACTTTTGCTTTGTCCCCCTCAGGAGTTGGCTTTTTTGATGTTGTCCTCTCTTCTAGGTCCACCTGAGATCGGTAATGTTTGAGCTCTTCCTTCCTGCAGGCTTGCTCGGCCATTGCCGCATCTCCCTCATCACATTCAGCTGCTATATCTCGATTTCCGTGTATTGTAATGGTCTTCTTAGGACCCGGGATTTTCAGCTGTAGGTACACATAACACGGTCTTGCCATGAACTTGGCATAAGCCGGCCTTCCAAACAATGCATGATAAGGACTGCGCAACTTTACTACCTCAAAGGTAAGCCACTCGACTCGGTAATTGTCCTTTGACTCTCCAAAAGCTACTTCCAGTGCCACCTTTCCTTCGGGGCATGCCGAATGACCCGGCACTATCCCGTGAAAAACTGTTGTACTCTTTTGCAGCTGCGATTCCTTTAAGCCCATACGCAGAAAAGTTTCCCAGTACAGGATATTGATACTACTTCCTCCATCCATCAAGACTTTTTTCAGCTCGTAGCCGTTGACCTGTGGTGCCACTACCAAAGCTAAGACTCCCGGGTGATCAACTCTGTCCGGGTGATCCTTCCTGCTCCATGTTACCTCTTGTTCTGACCACCTCAAATATCTTGGAACAGCGGAAGAGACCGAATTAACTGCTTGTTTCAGTATCTTCTTATCCTTGTTAGAGCCTCCCGTAGTGTGCACATGATATTGACCCAGCTGTTTGGGGTTAGCTTGAAAACCTCCCGCTCCCCCTTGATTGTTACCTTGATTTCCAGCTGGCGGGTTGCCGGCTGGGGGCGGTCCGTTGCCCAAATTTCCACCTAGGCCCGGGCCTCCTCCTCGGCCTGCACCTCGCATGGCTCTGTTCACTTCCTCGTTCTTCCACCTTTGTAAGTCGGCACATTGCTCCAATGAATGATTGGCCGGCTTGCCGTTCCTGCTATGCTTCGGGCATGCCATCCTAAATATGTCCCAACTGTTGCTTGGTCTTGGAGGTCCTTGGTAGTGTCCCCCATTGTGATTTCCAGTATTAAAATTTCCTTCGGATCTAGGTCTTGAAGACCCGGCCTCCGTGCTGGCTACAAACTCGGAATTCCCTTCAAACGGGCGCTTGTTCTGGCTATTTCCATTATTGTTTGGCGCCGATCCATTGCCGGTTTTCCCACTGCTACTTGTGTTTGCTTTTGCTTTCTTGTCATCAACTTCCTCCTCTGTGGTATCCGTTGCAGCGTGTTTGTTGCACGCATCCATTAACTCTCCCATCGTAACCTCCGCTGCATTCCTACTAGATTTCATGCGAGTTAGCTTTTGCACTAAAGGAACATACTTACATGTTTTTGCCATAGCTTGTAGCGCGTCCTTAGGCTGGATATCTGTAGACGAGTGGAGTATCTCCATAACCCGGCGTACCCAGCTGCGTGCTGACTCTCCTTTCTTCTGAACGCATCTTTCTAAATCATCAATAGTAAATAACTTTCTGCATGTCCCATGAAAGTGCTTGATAAATGCGGTCTTTAGCTCCTCCCACGATTTGATCGACTTTTCCGGTAAATTGGTGAACCATAACTTTGCTGCTCCCTCTGACATCATTAAGTACATGAATTTGGCTTGGAGATTCTCGGATGCGTTGCGAATTGACATTGCCATCTCGTAGCTGCTCAGCCACGTTTCTGGATCCATTGTTGGCTCATAATTTACTACTTTCCCCGGTTCTTTGAACTTCTCCGGGTAAGGTTCTGCTCTGATATCGTCCGAGAGGCACCTGGGTCCCGCCAGGGTGGTTGGGGCTGGTCTTACTCGGGAAACACGTGACCCGGCTGGGGGTGCCACGAGGCGCGGCGCCACCGGCAACTCGTGCCCTGCAGACCCGGCCCCGGCTCTTCTGGCCCTGGAACTGTCCACCACCGCCTGCGCTGCTGATACTACTGGTACTGTCTGGATACGCGGTGGAGGCGGCATTTGCTGTTGCTCTTCCCTTCGTCGTGCCGCACTTGCTTGGACATTGCCCTGCTGCTGACTGACGTACGGCGTCCCATGCATTCCGCTTCTATGATCCGGATAATTGGCTTGCTGTGCTACCGCGGTGTGTAGCAGATCGATCGCTCGTCGGGTTCCTTCTGCATGAGGCGAATATCCTACCGGAATCTGGTTTAATGCGAGCGTTGATGCGTACACGTTGTCCATGGGATTGTTGTAATGGCCTGCTGGTGTGTGGAATCGTGATGGTGGTGGTGGCATGGTATTGCCGGCTGTCACCCCCGTCTGTGGCAAAGGTAACCCGGCTGGCGCGTTTACCGGCTGTGCTCCTGTTGACGGTCGCGGTATGGTCCCCTGGTTCACCGGTGGAATCGGCTGATCTTGAGGCGTGAACACCAGGGCAGTCGGGTTAATAACCCCTCCTGTTGCCGGCAGCATAGTTCGGTGCCTTTGGTGCATCCTTGTCGTTTCCTCCCGGAGCCGGGTCTCTCGATCGTCCAATTCGCGCTGCCGCGCGGCCATCCCCTGCCTTTCTGCTTCTACTTGCCTTCTTTGCTGCTCCAATGCACGACGAGCCACGTCCAGGTCTCTTACGCGCTCTGCCGCGTTTTCTGGGGTAATAACTGTGGCCAGGACTGTGGGGTCCAAGATCAAATTATTATCGAACAGAGCCGGGTGGCGCGGATTCGAGGGGCCCGCCCCCGGTGTCCGGTTTGCTTGGAATCCGAACATATTTGTGTGTTGCTCCTCGTCTGCTGGGCGACTGGTGACTGACGCCGACTCTCCATCGACCTGGACCAGGACCGGGTTAACCGTTCCTTGCTGCTGGGCCACTGCCTGGGCCGCCCCGACTGGCGCCGCGGCTGCATTTTCTTGATTGAGATTGGTCGCGGGAGCCGCATAAACTGCAACCCGGCGCATGATACCCGGGGTAGACTCGTGCTGTTCTTCCTCGCCGTTTTCCTCCCTGTACCGATCCTCCAGCAAGTCCTTAATGGATGCAGTGTCATCCTTTCCATTGCTTGGGTCGCGCGGAGTCCATGCCGGCTCCTCCGGCTGTTCCCAACGTGTAATAGACTCCTCTGCCTGGTATGTTGTTCCGACTGACTCTTCTCTATCGGGTTGGGCGTACGCAGCCTCCCCTGATACAGGATCAGAAAAATTGTCAGGAATCGAACCAGAGGTACATACCATGCCGATGAAGACGTTGATTCGGCCGATCGTCACGACCGATCCGGATTCGAGGCGATCCGACTCAGGCCCCCAGCCGGAATCGTCCACCATCTTCTTTCCTTCGTGGTCGTCGTAGATCTCACCGACGACGAGGTTCTCCATGCTTTTCCGAGCTTCTCCCGTGATGCAAACACCTTTGGACGCAGGCCCCACGGTGGGCGCCAACTGTCGTGGGATAATCACGGCAGATGTTACCTGGAGTAACTGATCTTGGGGCAAGTCGACACAGGTATTCGGGAGAGGGTTTAGCTCGAAGGAAGACATGGTGAAAAGCAATCTAAGAACCGGAAAATAACTCGCCGGATCTTAATATGAATTATGCTAGATACTCGATAACAGGTGTTACAACTATGACTTGAATCTCTGGCAAACTAAACCTAGGGGCCGGTTTATAAAGCACCCGTACACCCCTAACTTGCCCTTCAAGGCACATCTTGAGTCCTATTCGAACTTTGCTTACAAACCCTAGCTTTCCTTACCGCAACCCACAATCCGGGTTACGAGGCCTACAAACTTTGGGCCTTCCAGAAGTCTCTTTATTCTTAGCCGGATCCTGTGCAAGATCCTTTGGGCCGGGTCACACCTTGGAGTTGGCCTACCGGGTTACTATCCCCCCATCACAAGCGCTGGCCCAGCAACAGGCACCGGTTAATGGAAACCCGGTTGTAGTCCGGGTCGATGGTGAACCAGCATCTGTTACCAGCGAAACAGGGGAAAGTGCTCATCTCAGAAACATGTTCGGATTCAGGACGAACAGAACAGCTGGGGCAGGAACATCACACCCACAAAACCCGGCTCTGGTCAGCAATAACCTGATCTTGGATCCCACAGTGTTGGTGACGGTGATAACTCTAGAAAACGCAGCAGCACGTGCCAGAGATCTGGATGTAGCTCGCCGTGCGTTGGAGCAGCAAAGGAGAGATGTAGAAGCTGAGAGGCAAGGGATGGACGCGCGCCAGCGCCAGTTGGAAGAATTGGAGGATCGTATTCAGGCTCAAACAACTAGGATATATAATCAGAGGCATCAGACGAGACTACCTGCGGCAGACGGAAATCTACAGCCGGCCACGTTGTTCATCACGCCTCAGGACCAACCAATCCCGGCTATAAATCAAGAAACCAGGTATCAAGGTGCGACGCTAGGTGGACAACCGGCAAACATGCCAGCCGGGTCACCCGTGTTACCCGGTGGGGCCGCTGGAGGCAATACCGTACCACCCCCATCGCGATTTCATACCCCACCGGGTCACTTCAATAACCCCATGGATAACGTGTACGCCGCAACTTTAGCGCTCGACCGTATTCCTTTGGGAGAATCACCTCAAGCGATAGAGACCCGGCGGGCTATAGACCTGTTACGCACCGCGGTTGCTCAGCAGGCCAATTACCCGGACAACAGGAGTGGCATGCACGGGACGCCGTATGTTATCCGGCAGCATGGGAATACAGGCAACATCCAGTCAAACTCGGCACGACGGAGGGCAGGGCAGCAGCAAATGCCGCCTCCTCCTCGTAGACCGGCAACTCCTGCAGCCTCGGCGGCACAGGAAATCGTTGATAGTTCTCGGGCAAGGCGTGCAGCGGCCGGGTCTGCAGTACGAGGACCGGTAGCAGTCGCGCCCCCTGCTGCACCCGCTGAGGCCTCACATGCTTCAAGAGTAAGGCCAGTACCGGCAAACTTAGCCGGACCTAAGTGTTTGTCGGATGCCATCAGGGCTGAACCTTACCCGGATAATTCAAGGAGCCGGGTAAAGTGGTTAACTATGAGCCAACCATGGATCCAGAGACCTGGTTGAGCAGTTATGAGATGGCTATGTCTATTCGTAATGCTTCAGAAAGACTTCAAGCCAATTTTATGTATCTTATGATGTCTGAAGGAGCAACAAAACTATGGTTCAATAACCCGCCTGAGAGGTCCATCAATTCATGGAGTGAGTTAAAGACGGCTTTCGTCAAGCATTTTCATGGAACATGCCGTAAACTATTCACGATTGATGACTTAGATCGATGTGTTTAGGGAAAGGGAGAGTCGGCACGCAGCTGGGTGCGCCGAGTTATGCAGATACTCCACTCTTCCACTGATAGCCAGCCAAAGGACGAGATACAGGCTATGGCGAAAACATGCAGATATACGCCTTTGGTGCAAAAATTGACGCGCATGAAATGAGTCGGCATGTTTCAGAAATTACAATGGGGGAGTTGATGGATGCGTGCAACAAACATGCGTCCACTGACACCACAGAAGAGGATGTCGAGGACAAGAAAGGAAAAGCTAATGCGAACAATAACGGAAGACCCGGCAACGGGGCTGCACCGGGTAATAATGGCGGCAGTAATGGAAACAACCAGCGTAAACGTCCGTACGAGGGGAGCTCCGAGTTAGTCGCCAATACCGAGGCCGGATTTCCAAGGCCTAGAGCAGATGGAAACTTTAACGGAGGAAACTTCAACGGAGGAGGCAACTACCAAGGACCACCGCGGCCGGTTAACTACATAGAATGATGCCTTGCCCGCGTCATAGTAGGAATGGCAAGCCGGCTAATCACTCGTTGGAGCAATGTGTGGATTTACAGAGGTGGAAAAACGAGGAAATACAGAAGGCCCTGCGAGGTCCAGGCCGGGGAGGAGGACCGGGTCTGGGTCGAAACCCGGGCAACGGACCACCCCCCGCCGGGAACGCAGGAGGTGGCAATCCGGGTAATAACCAGGGCGGTGCGGGTGGTTTTCAGGCTAACCCAAAGTAGTTAGGACAATATTATGTCCACACCACCGGGACTTACAAAAGGGGGAGAAAGGTACTTAAGACGGCCATAAACTCGGTTTCCTCGGGTCCTCGGGTGTTCCAAGATACCTAGATGGTCAGATCAAGAAGTAACATGGAGTAGGAGGGATCACCCGGAAGCAATAGAACATCTGGGTGTGTTAGCTTTAGTAGTAGCGCCGCAGGTCAATGGCTATGAGCTGAACAAGGTTCTGATGGATGGCGGAAGTAGCATCAACATCTTATAATGGGAGACCTTTTTACGTATGGGACTCAAGGAGTCTCAACTGCAGAAAAGCTCCACAGTTTTCCACGGAATTGTGCCAGGACACTCGGCCTGCCCTGAGGGAAAGATAACACTGGAGGTCGCTTTTGGAGAATCCAAGGATAATTACAGAGTAGAGTGGCTCACATTCGAGGTGGTGAAGTTACGTAGTACTTATCATGCATTGTTTGGAAGGCCGTCTTACGCCAAATTCATGGCAAAGGCCGTGTTATGTTTACCTGCAGCTAAAAATCCCGGGTCCTAAGCAAACCATCACTATACATGGGAACAGGGTTGTGGCAGTAGAGTGTGATGAGGGAGATGCGGCACTTGCAGAACAAGCTTGCGCAAAGGAAGAACGCAGGTATTACCGGTCTCAGGTAGACCCGGAAGATCGAACAGCCTTGAAGAAACCGAACGCGGATGACTAAAGAGCAAAGTTTAAAGCAGCCCAAGACACCAAGATGGTGGCTTTCATTAAGGGTGACTCCTCCAAACCGTTTTCTATAGGTTCTAACCTAGATAACAAGGAGGAAAAGGCACTCATAGAGTTTATTCGCGAGAATCTGGATGTTTTTGCTTGGACACCTAGTGACATGCGGGGTATCCCGACTGAGCTCGTTGAGCATAGTTTGCATGTCGATCCCAAGTCCCGGCCAGTGAAGCAGGGCCTGAGGAAAATGAAAGAAGAAAGTAGAAAGGCTATAGGAGCAGAGGTAGCCCAGCTACTAGCAGTCGGCTTTATCATGGAGGTTTTTCACCCCGAGTGGTTGGCAAACACGGTTCTAGTGCTGAAAAGGAACAATGAGTGGAGAATGTGCATAGATTATATGAGTCTCAACAAGCACTGCCCAAAGGATCCATTTTCCCTTCCAAGGATAGACCAGATCATAGATGCAGTGGCGGGAAGTGACCTGTTATGCTTCCTGGATGCCTATTCCGGGTATCACCAAATAAAACTCAAAGAGGAGGATTGGGAGAAACATCGTTCATAACCCCCTTTGGAGCCTTTTGTTACAAAACCATGACCTCCGGATTGAAGAATGCTGGCGCGACATGCCAACGGTGCATTCATAAGTGCTTTGAGGATCAGATTGGACGCAACATCCACGCTTATGTTGATGATGTAGTGATCAAAACAAGGAAGGCAGAAACGTTCATTGAGGACCTAAAAGAGACATTCAAGAACCTGAGGAGGTACCAGATGAAGCTCAACCCAACAAAGTGTGTGTTTGGGGTTCCTGTAGGGAAGTTACTCGGTTTCATTGTTTCCGAGCGGGGGATCGAGGCTAACCCGGAAAAGATCAAAGCCATCTAGAGCTTGAAAAAGCCGGAAGAGCTGAAGCATGTTAAGAAACTCACAGGATGTGTGGCAGCGTTAAGCCGGTTCATATCTCGGCTTGGAGAAAAAGCGATACCCTTATACCGACTCTTGAAGAAAACAGACAAGTTCATATGGGATCAAGAGGCGGATGAGGCATTTGAGGCTCTGAAGAAGCAGCTATCTGAGGCGCCGGTTTTGGCTGAGCCGGGTCCCAAGGAGCCTATGTTGTTGTATGTTGCAGCTGGGCCTCGGGCAGTTAGCGCAGTGGTTGTGGTTGAGCGCAAGGAAGATGGAAAGGATCACCCGGTGCAAAGGCCGGTTTACTATGTGAGCGAGGTCTTGTCAGAAGCAAAGCAACGATACCCTCGTTGGCAAAAGCTAGTTTTTGGGGTATTCATGGCCAGTCGGAAATTGAAGCCATACTTTCAAGAACACCCCATTACGGTGGTAAGTTCAATACCAATGGCAGATATCATAAGAAATTCAGACGTAACAGGCAGGGTGGCCAAGTGGGCCATCGAGATGGGAGATTATCACATCAACTATGAGCCCCGGTCTGCGATCAAGTCTCAAGCCCTAGTTGATTTTGTTAATGATTGGACTCAAACAAGCATGCCCTTAGTGGTGTCAAGTTCAGAGTCCTGGGTGATGCATTTTGATGGTTCCAAGAAATATGAAGGGTCAGGAGCTGGTGTTGTGCTCACATCGCCAAAAGAAGATAAGTTGAGTTACGTGTTGCAAATTCACTTCGATTGCTCCAACAACGTACCCAAGTATGAGGCCCTGTTGCATGGACTAAGAATAGCAAAGGAGATGAACATCAAGCGTATAAGGTTCTATGGAGACTCAGATCTCGTGGTACAACAGGTCTCAGGAACGTGGGACAGAAAGGATGCAACAATGGCAGCATACCGCAGAGAGGTGGACAAGGTAGCCGGGTCTTTTTCCGGGTATCAGATGGATCACATTGATCGACGATAGAACAAGGCTGCAGACGCGCTTTCGAGACTCGGTTCCCGTCGAGAGCCGGTTCCGCCTAATGTCTTCTTGGATGAGTTATGGTGGCCTTCTGTTAAAACCGAGTCAGAGGAAGAAATAGCTCATCAAGACCCGGATTTGGAGTTTGTGGCCGCGGTACGTGCTATCCCGGAGTGGACTGAGCCGTTCCTGGCATTCCTATTACGGGGTGAGTTACCACAGCAGGAAGTACTAGCCCGGCAAATCCAGAGACGGGCAAAGGGATACTCCATCATAGGTGGAGAGCTTTATAAGAGAAGTGCTGCAGGTGTCTTTCTACGTTGCGTAGCCCCCGAAGAAGGCCGTCAAATACTGAAGGAAATTCATGAAGGTGATTGTGGACACCACGCCTCCACAAGATCCCTCGTGGCTAAGGCGTACCGACATGTTTTTTTTGGCTTACGGCTTTAGCAGACGCGGAACGCTTGGTGGCAAGGTGTGATGGATCTCAAAGGTACGCCCGACAAATCCATGTACCGGCTATGGAGTTACGGGAAATCCCATTGACTTGGCCGTTTGCTGTTTGGGGTATGGATATGGTAGGCCCTTTTCACATGTCTCCATGCAAAAAGACTCATCTACTGGTGGCTATCGACAAGTTTACAAACTGGGTCGAGGTTATGCCTGTTACAAACTGTGAGGCGGCCACGGCCGTGAAATTCTTGAAGAGGATTATATATCGATTTGGATACCCCCACGGCATAATCATGGACAATGGAACCAATATGTCCTTAGAAGATATGGAGAAGTTCTATGGAAACAATGGCATTCGGCTTGATGTAGCCTCAGTGGCCCATCCACAAGCTAATGGAGAGGTGGAGAGGGCAAACCAGGAGCTACTTCGTGGGTTGAAACCACGATTACGAGTCCCGTGTCTCCGAGCTGCTGGAGGATGGGTTGAGGAGTTACCATCTATGGTTTGTGGAATTAATACTACACCTAACAGATCTACTCAAATGACCCCATTTTTTATGGTTTATGGTGCAGAGGCGGTCCTTCCAAGTGATGTCATCTGGTTTATGGTTTATGGTTTACTCGGCTTCTTCAACTGAGTCATCTGGAGTGGTCTTGGCAGCCGGGTCTTCGGTGTTTTCCTCCGTTGCCTTCTCCTTCTCAGTGTCCGGGTCACCCCCGGAGGCAACACGTGATGGAGGAGGAACAATCGGAGTTGAGGAAGATGGCATAGAGCTGGGGTCTGCCGCAGCCGTTTTCTTCGCAAGCTCCGCCTTGAAACGAGTCAAGATATCAAAGGACTCCGGGTCTTCGACAAACACAGGTTTGTCCTCAGCATCATAGGCGGGAGTGAGCATGTTCACGTCAAGGGTCTCTGCGATCAGGCTGGCCGAGTGACGGATCTGCACGTTGATGGCCTTGAGGTCTTTCCTCGAGAACTTAGAGCCATCAGCTTTCAACTCGGGAAACCCGTTCACAAGCATTGCTAGCTCGATGTTGGGATAATAGGCTTTGGCCAGTGTTAGCCCAGCAATTCGCCCCATGGGTAAGTGCGCCCATGGGCACCCGACCCTAATGGGTAGGGTATGGGTCACCAACTTCGCCCATGGGTCTTACCCATGGGCAACCCGATTAGTCGTGGGTAGGGTATGGCCACAAGTTCAAACCCGTGGGTGACCCGATGGGTTGCTCGATTAATATTCGTGGTTAAATAAGTTTTTTTATACACCAAATTATGTACTTTTCTTTGTAACAAAGGTAAAGTTAATACCTATTTTTTTTAGTGACGTGTTAATACCTAGTCTTTGCCTACACGACACCCATACAGCCAAGTGAGTACATCACTCTTTTTAGCAGCGAGGTAGCACTGGTCGCAAAGTCATACTTAGGCCCACGTGAACAGACTATCAGTCTATCACTACACTCCTGCCTCTGCTTGCTCACATGGGAAGTCATGTGTAGCTGTGTAATTTTTTTTGAACGATAAATATTTGTGTCTGTCAGACACGATGGGTTGCCCAATAGGGTCGGGTTACCCAATGGGTTCGAGCATGGGTATGTTTGAAGACCCATGGGTCGGGTCATGGGAAAGATACTTGCCCATTTGATTATTCGGGCATGGGTATGACAGAGGTTGACCCGGTCAAACCCGACCCGATTGCCGGGCTTAGGCCAGTGCAAGAGCACGAACCACGCCAACCCGGCAGGCTGAGCGCTTCCAGGTCTCAATCCAGGAAGGGACAGTCGAGTATGCCTCTAGCATTTTGGTAACACCCGGGAAATCACCCGGTAGCTTCAAAGATTCAAGAGCCCACTTTGTCCCTGCCGAGAATTGCCGGATGACAGTCTTCAGTATCCTCAGCCTATGGTGGTCATCTTTCACCTCACCAACGTCTGTCGGACCTGCGGTACAAAAAGAGAAATAAGACACCCGGATGCCGAGTCAAAAACACTGTCGGATAGGGAAATCCGGGTAACAAAAATTGACAGACAGAACCTAGACTCACCAATGAGGGAGTTAAAAGTATTGCCGATGAAGGTCGAGTATTCCTTCATAAGCTCATCAGCGGTCCGGAGTTTCTTCTTTTGTGATTTATGCCTTTTGGTGAGATCCTTCAGGCTATCTTTTAGTTCTTCACGGAGTTTAACCTACACTTGCAGTAGCTCATTAGTCTTGGCTAAAAGTTCATCAGTACGAGAAACATAAGTCTGAAATCGACAGAGTCGGCATATTAGTGAGTACCGAGTGATTATGTACAGAACACTCGGAACTTGGGGACTAGGATAAGTGTATGAGTAGTGTTAGTAAGGTTAACCTGGTGCTTAGCCGCCAGAGACTCGATTATCTCCTCCTCAGTGGTCTTCAAGAACCGATACTCCTCCAAAAGTTTTTCAAACTTTTGGCTGCTGAGAGCCGGCCTGGAAGAGCTAGCGCCGTAGCCAGTGGGTTGGGCTGCTGCCTTTGTCTCCTCCGGGTCATACCTGGCAGTAGCGGTTTTTGGAGCGGCAACACTCTTCTGGGTCCCAATGTATTCGACCTCAGGATCATCCGGCTGGGCCATGTGAGGAGGAGACTCGGTTCTTGGGCTGGTGGCGTTAGTCGGCCCTTGTTCTTTAGCAAGTGGAGGGTTGGCAGAGCTTACCGGGTCTTCCACCATTGGGTCATTAGCGGGGGTTTCCACCGGATCGCTAGGTGTGACATGGGCCCTGAGGAAAGAAAAACAAGGAGTTAGTGTGCTATAGAGGAAAAACATGCAAAGTATAGGGATATGGTCAAGTTATGAAAGTTATTCGGTATTCACGATGAAGTCGCTGGGGAGATCGTTGCTAGACCCATAAAACACTGATAGAGAGTTGAAAGTGAGACTCAGAGATTTCCGGCTAAAGGGTGACTTGGAGATGGGAATTTTTTAGGAGTACTGTCAGAATAAGTCGAATGAGTACCGGCTCTGCGAACATGCGACTGAGGGATCCCGGGGTTGAGGGGCTCGTCACCCGGAGAAGTCCGGGTTACCCGTCGCTTGGGTGGAGGAGATGTGTCCTTCAGAGACGATATAGTGGTTAGATATTCGTTAAGCTTGCACATATTGGCGTATGAGTACGGTTCTGTGGTCATGGAGGAGTATGGCACCTTGAACGTGACCCCCCTGGGTTTCCTCTTCTTGCCTAACTCGGCATGTGGCTCTGCCTCGCTCTCCTCCGACTAAGAGCGGTCCTTGTCAGCCGGCGCTCGTAAATTATGGTGTGTTATCAGTAAGAGGAAATTTTCGGTCTAATATATTAACAAAGCATTTGCTTGGTA
Source organism: Alopecurus myosuroides (assembly GCA_028641055.1). NCBI lineage: Eukaryota > Viridiplantae > Streptophyta > Magnoliopsida > Poales > Poaceae > Alopecurus > Alopecurus myosuroides. The sequence continues at coordinate 224,033,445 of CM054058.1, read as the reverse complement.
ACCCGGAATTACCTTCCTCGCTATCACTCGGTTCTTCACCCTCCGAGTTTTCAGCAGGGGGAGGAGTGATAATCTTCCAAAACTCGTCAGTTTCCTGGGTAAAGAGTAGCAAAGTTAAAATTTAGCGGGTATACATCTCAAAGGAATAACCGGTATAGAAAGTGTTAGCCGGTTCTTACTGGAGGAGCCGGGTTTGAGTGAGTGAAAGGTCCGAGTCCGGAGATGCTCTTGATAACATCCACTTTCTCGGCCAGGAAGTTCTTCATGGCCTTGTTGACATCCGCGGCCGGGTATGACTTCTCCGAGTATCGGAGAGAGTCGGTCAGATGGCCCGAATACTCACAAAGGAGTTTGGGGTGGATGCTGTTTGGATGGATCCTACAGCTAATCCGGGTTTTGATCAAATTTAGCCCACAAAGACCATGGGCTGCTAGGACGGCTAATTTGTGGAGGAGAGGTTGAATAGATTGTCTGTCGATTTCTGGAGCGAAAGAACTTAAGTTGTCGCTGAGAGAGAGGGTCTCAACGGAGAAACCCGGCAAAGGCTTTTCGCCGGGTGTAGATGTGTCCTTACAATAAAAGAACGTCTTCTGCCAGTGCTTCACGTGGGTGTGAAGGCTGAGAGTCGGCATCAGTGATTTCTTGCGCCTCTGGATGGACACACCCCCACAGACGAGGAGGGGTCCATCCGTGCTCTCATGGCAAGGCTTGCATTGTAAAAGTTCTAAAAACAGGGTGATGCAGAGATAGGACTCGCAGAGAACGATGAAATGACAAATATTCAAGATAGAGTTGGGGCCTATGTGGAAAACCCGGAGTTTGTAATGATGGAGGATTTCGGGAAAGAAAGGGTGACCCGGGGGACGGAAACCCCGGGTCACATGCTCCAGAAAGACAACAACTTCACTTGAGCCGGGCGAAGGCCGGGTCTCTTCTTATGGTGCTCTCCAGGAGATCTCCGACTCTGCTGGGAGGACCCCAGACTCGGCCAGCTCCTCTAACTTTTCCTTCGTGACAGTCGACCTAGCCTAGTTGGCTGAGATCGACTGACCCGGCTTCTGCTTCAGAGCCGTGGTTTTGCCCTTGGACTTGGTAGCAGCTTTAGGCGCCATGGGAATGGATCTATAAGGGACCAAAAAACTAAGAATAAAGAAAGGAAAAAAATGGAAGCTAAAGGCATAATGAATGCAAACCCAAGATTCGAAAGGGAAAACCTAGATCTACTAACACTCACCGGAGAACGGCGATGGGGTGAAGTCCGGCGGGCGTGGCGTGATGCAGTGGCCGGTTTCTCGAGGACGGCGGCCGGTGTGCGTAGCGGTAGGCGCTTGGACCTTGAGCTTGGAGCTCGACCTTCAATGGCGCGGACTGGATCTTGAGGGAGAAGGCCGGCGAGCGCGACGGCGTGGTGCGGCAGCACGAGGCGGCGACCGGTTGTCAGGGGTCAACGGCGGGCACGCAGGGATCTGGTGGCTCGCGTTTGGGCTCGGGACCTTGGGCGCAGAGGGAGAGCTGGAGGAAGAAGAAGAGGAGAAAGTGGTGGCGTTTAGGATTTAGGGTTTTCCCCCCGGGCCTATTTATAGGCACAGAGAAACCCTAGGAGGCCAAACGGTAAAGTAGAGTGATTTGCGGGAGGATATGAACCTGCCCGTTAATTATGGGATAAAGATCTTGGGAGTTATTGCTAAGTGGCTGAGTTACTCAAGCCCGCCAAAAGAGCCGGACTTGAAAACGGTCACTCGGACCAGCTTGCGGAGAAGATGAAAGCCGGGTTATAGAACGTGCCTCTGGAAATTTGGTCCAAGGAACGATACTCGGCTCGAGTGGTAACCGGGTTATTATATGGACCGCTGAAAGAGCAGGCCTGGCTATAGTTAAAGCAATCTAACCCATCACGTTATGAATGTAAATGTTTATTGTTTTGCAGGGAATAGCGTGCGCTTCATGGTTGGTTCCAAGATTTAAAGCTACAAGAAAAGTGCGCCAACCAAGATGCCCAAGCTATTCTGGGGACTACTGTTGGGGGGATGATAACCCGACAGGCCCACACCTGGGACGAGACCCGGCCAAAGGGAAACTTTACGAGACCCTGCGTTGTGATGCTAGGCCAGATGTTATTAATGGGCCGGCGACTGCGTTGGAGACCCGGCCCAAGGGAAGAGAAGATCTAGAAGGTCTACGAGGCGGTGCAAACTCTGTGATCCGTAACTTGAGGGTCACGGTAGGTAATTTAGGGCTATGAAAGGATCCCGAGTAGGATTCCGGATGTATCTTGTAAGGAAAGCCAGGAAGCCGGGTATTATATAAACCGGCTTCTAGGGCATAGAGAAAAAGATTGAGAGAGATAGAAGGATTCGAGTATTCTAGGTATTGGAGAGCTAGTCCTTGTAACCCTAGATCGGAGTCTCGGCGACATTGCACCCCGATCCTCTAGATCACCAGTCAACATGATTTCGCCTGAGCTAAACCCTCTCCCAAACACCAGAGTCGATTTGCCCCAAACTAAGTTACCTCTGGTAACGTCTGCCGTGAATATCCCACGACAAGATTGCTTCCCGGAAAACCAGCGAGCTAAGGGACCAATCTTGCGGCGGTATTCCTGGAGCATCGAGTGCAGACACTCCAACATAGAGGACATCCCATGTGGGCATACTCGAGTGCTAAATCGGCTCATTCCTTGCATGCAGAAGAACTCTCGAGTTACGATTTCTAGGGATTTCTGTGATAGATTACCCGAGTTAAGGAGACCGATCCCGTCGTCTCGGTTCCTTCCATTCGCCCTCTTTCTTCTGTGACTAAGTGCACTGAGGTAAGATTTTTTTCTCTACTCTTTATCTTTCTCTTAAGCCCGAGTGGATTTTCTTGTATCTGTTGCTGAGTTCTGATTTTGGATTCTTTATAGAACTTGAATGTTCCCTCAAGTGAGCCACCCAAAGCTGGTTCCATCCATTTACTGGAGGGTATGATTGTGGCTTCCGTTGCAGACTTGGAGTCGATTCCTTCCGTGGCTACAAACCCATTCTTTCCAAGATGTAGAGGACCTGGAGGAAGGCTTTGAAGAGACTGTCGAGGAATCAAACATACTCTCCAAGCGTACTCGAGCAGATGGTGAGGAGGGAGAAGCTACGTCGTGGGTTTTTAACGGCAAGTGTCCTCTTCCGAGAACAAGATTGTGAGGCCATTGCTACTGAGCGAAGCCTCGAAAGGGTTAAGATGGAAACAAAAGACGCGAGTTTACCCAGGTTCGGCCCCTCTATTGAGGGTAAACCTACTCCTGCCTTCTTACTATTGGGAAATCAAGGTCTCGATTACAAGGAGCGATTCCTGCTTCCGATGTCTCGAGAACTATTGCTATCAACTTAGAACATGTCTGTCTACGTCCCAGGGCCTCGCCTTACATAGTGGACGAGTCCCCCGGGTTACAAGGTGATCCGGGTTATACCCGTCGTCGGAGTCCCAGCGTGGTCCGGTCTTCGAGATGGTCCTCCCGGCTTATTCCATAACCCGGATGCTCCCGTCCGGCCTTGGGCCGCTCCGCCTGTCTTGGGTCTCCGCGCATGTCTCCCGGGCTATGGTCCGGGTCTGCTTCCGTCTCCGGTTTATGCTTGGGCATCTCCGGGTCTTCATTTGTTCGCAAGTTACCTCGTGGCCCGCTTTACCCAGTCATGACCAGGAATACGGTTTATGAACCAGGATCCCGTTCCGGTTTATGTGGGCGTAAGGTGATCTATCCCCTTACCTTTTCCCCCAACATTAGCCCCCAGGTTAACACGGACACTTAATTCCAAACTTTCATTGTTCACGTTAAGCTTTCTAGGAAAATCTCACACGCAAAATTGTTAGTCCAAAGAATAACCACCTGAAATCTCTGACCCGGATTTCAAGGGGATTATCTTATTTTCTCCTTATAACCAGGATTGTATCCTTCTATTTTCAAACCATAAAATATCCATGCGAAAACTTATCTTCGGGGTCTCAGGAACTTAAAATATTTCAGTTTATCCTAGATTTTTCTCCATGCATTAAATGCATTTTTCCAAAAAAATCTTCGAATTATCCTTCCATTTTTGTGGATCCAATCTCTTTCAAATTTCCGGAAAAAGATTAATCATGGGGTCCTTTATGTAAAATTACCACCTAACCCTAGGGTTAGGGCTCCCATATATAAATAGCCCCGAAGGGTTCCACCACAATCATTCGCATCCTTCTCTTCCCACTTCATCTTATTCCTCCGAAAAAGCTCGAGAGCTCATTTTCTCGTGCTCGCGCCGCCGTGGCCGGAGCTTCGCCGACGTTCACCAAGCCATGGTGAAGGAGAAAAGCTTGGCTACCAGGGCTGTGGGAACCAGCAAAAATAAGAAAACCGGCAATGTTTCAAGTTCTGCCGCGGGTTCCGTGACCAGATGTAACTGAGGCGTGATGCCAGTCAACTGGTGTAATTCTGATATGACTCAGGGCAAGCTCCAAGAGATGGAAGATTATGGCCTACTTCCAAGCAACATATCCTTGTGTGCTCCTGGAAACGAAATTCACATTCCTAGCGGGTTTCATCCACCTGGTTCATATTTCTTTCGCTGGCTCTTAGAGTATTACGACCTTCACCTTCAAGATCTACCGCCAAACTCTATCCTCAACGTTAGCAATTTCTTTGTCCTTTGTGAGGATTGTCTCCAAGTAGAAACTAATCTAGATCTTTTCCTAGTATATTTATACTGTAACAAACACCCGGAAGTTGCTGGGGGTGATCTGATCCACTGCGGTGGTGTTTCTTTCCAGAGGCGGAAAGACATAGCTTATCCTGGTATCCCATTAGCTAGCCACCCCAAACTCTGGCAAAAAACATTCTTTTATTGCAAAAACACTTCTCCTGCTGATGAACCGGTTTTGCCGGGTTATTGTCCTGAACGTCTTGTCTATACAAGCACAATGAACTCCTATGCTAAGTCGGCTGATCGAGTCAATATTAAGCCCCTTCTCAAACGTGTAACCTCTCTGATAGTCCATGGGTTAACCGGTTTAGAACTAACCCAAACTTGAATAAACTGGCGCATCCCACCTCTTAGCATTAGGAACCGGTTGCTCCATCTGTATTCTGGTTTATCAGACACAATGAGGTATTTTGCGGGCCTAGTTTGAAAGTCTGATATGGTGGCTTCATTGAAATATCTTGTTGGATTAAAGAAAAAGAGGGTTATTGATGTTGGACTCCCAGAATTATCTTCTTCTAACCCGGCTCCTCCAGCAAGTTTAATTTTGTCATGAACCATTTTTTCTTTTATGAACAGAAATCATCAAATGCTAACCCCGACTCTTTTCTGACATATAGGCTTCAGATTCTTTCTGGGTTACTATTGAAGAACCTGCTTCCTCTCCTTAAGATATGAATATGAGGAGAAAAGTGACGAAGAGGAAGAGGTTTCTGAATTTGACTCTCTTGGTCACTTGCATAATCAATTTGCTAATGCTAGTTACTTGCAGGATGAGCCGGCTGAACAAGAAGGTATCGGTTTAGGATCTTGAGACTCCGGATCTTATCCCTACTACTCCTATCACCCGCTAGAATGTGGTGGTTGAGAAAGAATTTCCGGTGACCAACAAAATAAGCCGTCAGGCCGTTGGAAAGGTGCCTTTTTCTAGACGGCTCAAAACACCTTTGAACCCATCTTCACATATGAAGAAAACGCAGGATGACAAGGATACGAGCAAGAGAAGGAGAACCCGGAGCTCCAGCTCCAGTGATTTACAAGCAGGTTTGCCTGAGAAAACTCCTTCATGTTGGTTCCCAGAGCTCCCGTTTCCCCTACTGCTTCACACCCTTTGGTAGGGAAAATCCGGCCTGAGTTGAGTCACACTTTGTATACAGATTCGCCCAACTCTGGCTCTTCCCATTTTAGCGGCGCTAGTGAATTTTCCATCAACTCCGAGTAAGTTAGCTCCTATGTTTCTAATCATAATTGTAATCCACTTTTTCATTCTAGTTTGTAACCTCATACTCGTTATAGGGCCCCGGCTGTGATTAAAGTGACTCCAATTTCAGTTGCTGCTCGAGCAGCTAACTTGGAGGAAAAAGTTGTTGAAGAAACTCAAGATGAACCGGATGATCGATCGTCGGATCCCATTGATAACTCTGCACAGGATATGGATTTAGAGGTGAATCCGATTGATAATAAGCCGGATAATGATCCTCCCGTTGCAAAACAGGATGTTTCAGACCCGGATGTGGTGGTTACCGGTTCTCATGCTGTGAATACCGTTGTCACATCAACTGTATTGTCCAAAATTGTAGAAGATTTGAAAGCATCCTCTGAAACAAAACCAGTTCCTTCTAACCTGAATCTTGAAGGCCAAAACTTTGATGTTCTGGTTCAGGAGCTCTCTGAGAATGGGCGTCGTGCGGATGGAATCATTCACTTTTTGAAGAAGAGTATATATATATATATATATATATATAAATTGTAGCCCTTAGTCTTCCAGTTTGTATTTGTAGAATAAACTTGAAGATTTCCTTGTTATATTTTTGAACTTGAACTGTAGCCCCAAGTACCGATTTACAAGTTGACTGTGAACCGGGACTCTTTTAGCCAATAAACTGTTCAATCTAAAATACCATAGCCCCCAAGTGCCGAGTTGCAAGCCTGCAACTACTCGAGACTTACTTGTACTCTTAGACGATATACTCTTAAATTTGAAATAGTGTAGCCCCCAAATGCCGGGTTGCAAGCCTGCAGCTACTCGAGACTTTTCAAATTTTCCACCTCGTTGGTAGTCAAAAAACTGTGTAGCCCCCAAGGTCCGGGTAACCTGCCTGCGATAATCCAGATCTGCCTCACTTTATTGATCTTTAACTTTGTCTCAATATAACCCGGAATTTTCTATGGTTAAATATTTTTAGAGTCTCGAATCTTTGATGAGTGTGAACACATGTTCGTTGAAGACCCCAAGAGGAAGGTATGAAGAGTGCATCAGCAAGTTTCCCACAAAAAGAAACCAAGGTTGAATCGACCGGTAGGAGGAAGGAGTAACTTCAGATGTTTGAAGCAGCTGAGATGGCAGGGCGCACTATCGGTTCAGCAACAACGTGGAACCTACACAACACAATCAAATCACTTTGCCCCAACAAAGCAGTGAGGTTTCAATCTCACCGGTTTTGCTGAACACAAAGAGGTTAAACGTATGGTCTGGAAAACGGTAGGAAAACAGTAGGAATAGTATGAAGCAGTATGAAAACAGTATGAAAGAAGTAGGTGTTTTATCAGTATGAGAAAATGGACCGGGGTCCACAGTTCACTAGTGGTGTCTCTCCGTGAAGGATAAATAACATGTGTGGTGAATAAATTACAGCTGGGCAATTGATAGAAATGAAGGCTGCACCGTAGTGCATATGCAAGACATAAAGATTACTATGTGATTCATGCAGGAATTACAACAAAATACATAGGTCGTCATCCAACTGCATCTATGTCTAATAATCCACCCTCCGAATATCATCTGAACAGACATTGGGTATTAAGTTGCTAGCAACAGATTATCGTTGTAAGCAAAGTGTGTAATGTAAACAATGTAAACTAGGTAAACACCGTTGTTTTCTCCCTAATGGCAACAACATATCCTCCATCCGTCATGTTTTTGTCACTCAAGCACAGATGGAAAGGAGGCATGAACCCACTATCAAGCATAAATACTCCCTCTTGGAGTTACTAGCATCTACTTGGCCAGAGCATATACTAATAACAGAGAGCATGCAAGATCATAATTAACATAAGCATGAAGATAATATGATAGATTGATAATCAGAAGACATAGCATTCAACATTCATCAAATCCCAGCTAACACAACATGTAGCATTACATAAAGATGATCTTGATCATGATAGGAAGCCCACAAGATCTAAACATGAGGTACAAAGTGGAGAGAACAACCATCTAGCTACTGCTATGGACCCTTGGTCCAGGGATGAACTACTCACGCATCACTTAGGAGGAGGGCATGGTGGTGCAGAACCCTCCGGTGATGATTTCCCCTCCCGGCAGGGTGGCGGGGAGTGCTCCAGAACCCTCCTAATCTCGGGATGACGATGACGGCAACCTCGGGTGTTTTTAGGACGAAGTGGAATATATTTATGGTTTACGTCTCGGGGGATTAAATAGGCGAAAGGGCAAAGGCAGTGGAGGCCTGGGGGCCCCGCACCACACCCGGCGCGGCCAAGGGGGGCGCGTCGCCCTATGGTGTGGGCCCCCTGAGGGCCCCCTCCGGGTCTCTTCGGGACTCCGTGGAACCTTCGGGAATTCTAAGACTTCTGGGCTTCGAATTTTCCAATTCCGAGAATATTTCTAGAACAACTTTTCGGAAACCAAAAACAACAGAAAACTGGGAACTTGCTCTGTGGCATCTTGTCAATAGGTTAGTCCAGGAAATCGGTAAAAATGGCATAAAGTGTATAAAAACATGTGGGGAACAATAAGAAAACAACATGGAACATCAGAAATTAAGGATACGTTTATGACGTATCAATCTTCCTCTGAGAAGGAGATTTCTAGCTTGAAGAAGTTGTTGGCTCAAGAGGCTCTGAAAACTGAGGAAGCAAGGAAATTGCAACATGACCTAGAGAAACAGATTGATGAAGCTGCCAAAACTATGTCTGTTCTTCAGCAAGATTTCGAGAACCGGCAGAAAGCCCTCATTGAGAGGGCTGGAAATGGTGAGAAAGAGCTGGAAGAAACCAGGGGCAAATTTGTCAAGGCTAAGGATCTTCTAGGTGATATCACCTTTAGCATTTTTGGTAAGATTACTTCTCCTCCGGTTCATTATCTTTGTTTCTTCTTATGAAATCCGGTTTATAAATTGTATCTTCTTGTACTTTCTAGGAAAGCTGCACGGGAATAACCTCCAGCTCCCAGAACTGAAACTAAAGGCTCTGTTCACTTTGATCCGACAATTATATATTGGGGAGGTGAATGCAACAAAGCTGTTAGGAACTGGGATAATGCTCCTAGAAAGCTTCATGATATGATTGTGGAATTATCCAATGTTTCCCAATGGATTGAAGAGCATAAAATCTCAGTCTGCCGTCATGGAGTTATCAAAGTTATGTCTTTGGCAAAAGCTTATCACCCGGAAATGAATCTAGATCTTCTGGTTGGTGGTTTCCCAGAGTATCGAGCTGACATAACTAAGTATGAAAGGAAGGACTTTCCCAGAATTGAAAAAGAATGTTGCTTTCAAGCTTGTTCCATTGGTGAGAAGTTAAAGTTGAAAGAACTTTGTCGAGGATACCTTTCCTCGGGTGATCGTAAGCCGGGTTTTAGCCAACACATGGTGACTGTTATTTGCCAGGCTCCACAGAAGAGCCGGCTTTCAATAGACAACCACTCCTGCAGTTACCGCGCCATCTCGTCCATTGTATGAACATGATGATACAAATGATGCTTTGGCGCAGTTGGAATGGAAGTATATTTCAGAAGCTGAGCTTCAGGAACCGGCAAATACCCAAGGCGAAGGCGAGGATAAGCTAGCAACTCAAGACCCGGATTCTGGAGCTGGTTTAGGATCTGCACAATGGAAAGAAAAATTTGTTGTGTAATTGAAACAAACATTTGTCAGTTTGGAAAATAATTTAGTCCTGATGGGCATCTAATAGCCTAGATAAACTTCTTTCTTTCTAGCTCTATTTTTGAAAGTGCGCATGTGCACTTATGATACTTTTGGCGTGTAATAACTCGTTTTTTTGCAAGCTTACGCAAAATTTTCTTGGTTATATTTATCGGAGAACTTATAATTTCTTTGTTCTGAAATAATTCCCTATTTTGTGTTTTGGTTTATCTTTTCTATCTAGCTCATCCAGTTTATCGCATGACTTATTCTAGTGTTTTCAACTCTAGCGAGTTCAGGGTCATGATAACTCCGTTTTACCGGGGTATAAAATAATTGACTCGTCTAGGTTAGACATCTAGCTCATAATAAATTGCGTGTAACCACTGACTGGCAGGAAAGTATAACAAATATATGTGGGATATGCCAGATTCTTGAGATATAAACTATGATCTAGCATCAGCCCCCAAGTAATCATATAAGAAAACATAACTCCCTGTGAAAACGATAAATTTGTTGAAAAGGTCACAATAACTTGATTTTCCGGGTCTGCCCTTTTTATTTCAATGATAACATAGTGATTACAATGATCTTATGTGTAGTATGGCCTCAACTAGGCTATGTTCCATGGTCTTCCAGTTTCTTCCTCAGATGTTCGTGATTTATCAGCATCACGCATATCAATGAGGTAATATGACCCGTTGTGTAGGTTTTTTGCTAACCACAAATGGTCCTTACAATGGTGGACTTAGCTTGTAGATCCCATCCTTTTTCTGAATCAGGCGTAACACTAAGTCTCCTTCCTGAAAGTTTCGAGTTTTTTAACCCTGCGGCTATGATAGCGATGCAGGTCCTGCTAGTATATGGCTGACCTGGATGCTGCAAGTTCGCGTGCTTCTTCCAAAGCATCAAGCGAGTTTTGACGAGCTATCTTGTTTTAGGTTTCCACATATGCAGTTACTCTTGGTGAGTCGTGAAAAATATCACTTGGTAAAACTGCCTCACCCCCATAAACTAGAAAAAATGGTGTATAACCTGTTGACCTGTTTGGGGTAGTTCTTATGTTCCATAAAACAACACGCAATTCTTTAACCCAGCAACCTGCAGTTCTTTCTAGTGGGACTTGAAGTCTAGGCTTGATACTCTTTAGCAACTCATGATTAGCTCGATCTGCCTGTCCATTGGACTACTGAAGCAAGGTCAAGTCTGATATGATTCAGTTCACAGAACTTTTTCATTGCTCCCTCAGAAAAATTTGTCCCATTGTCTATGATAATGCTATGTGGGTAACCAAACCTGAAAATCATTTTTTTTCAAAAACTTCACTGCTGTGACCGCGTCACATTTACTAACCGGTTCCGCTTCCACCCACTTTGTAAATTTGTCAACTGCTACCAATAAGTGAGTCTTTTTGCCAGACGAAATTTTAAAAGGTCCCACCATCCCTAGTCCCCAAACTGCGAAAAGCCAAGTTATTGGGATCATGCGTAAATCCTGAGCTGGCATATGATCCTGCCTTGCATACTTCTGACATACTTCACACGTTCGCACAATGCGTTCTGCATCAACATTTGCTGTAAGCCAGAAAAATCCATGTCTGAAAGATTTATTGACTAAAGACCTGGAACTTGCATGATCGCCACAATCTCCTAAGTGGATCTCGTTCAAGATCTGACACCCTTCTTATGGCGAGACACATTGTTGAAAAATTCCTGCTGCACTTTGTTTATGTAACTCACCATTAATGATGTATATGACTTTGAACGCCTTATAACCTCGCGATCAATAACCTCCTCCTGCGGGAGTTCATCTCTCGTGAGATAAGCCAGATATTGTTCTTTCCATTCTGGGTTTGCATGAAGAGCGGCTACCAGTTCTGATTCAGGATCCGGATTTGCCAAGTCTTCTTCTCGGGAAACTTTGACTGACGGGGTATGAATCTCATCCAAAAATACGTTGGGTGGAACCTGCTTTTTATGAGAGCCTAGACGAGACAATGCATCAGCTGCTTCATTAAGACGTCGATCAATATGATCAACTTGATACCCCTGGAAATGTCCTGCTAGCTGGGTAACTGCTCGTCTATAAGCTGTCATGACTGGGTCTTTAGAATCTCAGGTTCCTGTAACTTATTGAGAAACAAGGTCTCAATCTCCCAGGCAGCGAATTCGGGTTATACTCATTTCTTTGGCAATTTGAAGCCCATGAAGTAAAGCCTCATACTCTGCTGCATTATTAGAGCATTTAAACGAAATTTGTAGAACATATCAAAATTTATCACCTCTTGGATACGTCAAGACCATGCCGGCTCCTAACCCTTCCAGTCGTCTTGACCCAACAAAATGTATGGTCCAATAGTTAGTGTCTGGTTTATCTGGCGAGACCTGTAACTGTGTCCAGTCATTATAAAATCGATGAGGGCTTGAGACTTGATTGCAGTTCTCGGCTCATATTTGATGTGATATGGCCCCATCTCAATAGCCCACTATGCAACTTGTCTAGTTGCTTCTCTATTCTGAATAATATATGATAGGGGTGCTGAAGTGACCATAGTGATAGGATGTTCCTAAAAGTAGTGTTTCAGTTTACGACTGGCCATAAACACTCCAAAAACTAGTTTCTGCCAATGCGGGTATCGCTGTTTTGACTCTATCGGGACTTCGCTCACATAATAAACCGGCCGCAGCACGAGACCCTCTTTTCCTTCCAACTTTATTTCCACAACCACGACTACGCTTACAGCCCTATTGTTGGCATCAATGTATAATAACATAGGCTCTTTTTTCTCAGGTGCAGCCAGTACAGCTGCGTTGGAAATTTGTTTTTTCAGGGCTTCCAAAGCATCATCACCTTCTTGATTCCAGACAAAATTGTCAGTTTTCTTCAAGAGCCGATACAAAGGTACGGATTTTTCTCCAAGTCTTCTTATAAACCGGCTCAGTGCTGCAACCCATCCTTTCACTTTCTGGACATCCTTCAGACAAACCAGTTTTTTCAGATTATGTATGGCCTGAATTTTTTCCGGGTTTGCTTCAATTCCTCTTTCTGAAATAATGAAACCTAGTAATTTTCCAGCTGGTACTCCGAAACGCATTTTGTCGGGTTCAGCTTCATCTGGTATCTGCGTAAACTAGCAAACGTCTCTTCTAGGTCTGAAATCAGAGTATCACTTTTCTATGCCTTGACGACTATATCATCAACATAAGCATGTACGTTTCGCCCAATCTATTTTTCCAAACAGTTCTAGATACACCTCTGCTAAGTTGCCCCTGTATTTTTTAATCCAAAAGGCATTTATGTATAACAAAACGCTCCAAAGGGTGTAAGAAACAAGGTCTTCTCTTAATCCTCTTCTTTTATCTTCATCTGATGATAACCTAAATAAGCGTCCAAAAAACATAACAGTTCACAACCAAACGTAGAGTCTATAATCTGATCAATCCGGAGTAAAGCAAACGGATCTTTAGGACATGCTTTGTTCAGGTCTGTAGAATCTATGCACATTATCCAAGTCTCCTTTTTCTTTAAAACAAGAATCGGATTCACTAACCACTTTGAATGCAATACTTCCACTATAAAGCCGGCTGCCAACAGCCTGGCTATTTCCTCACCAATTGCCTTTCTTCTCTCATCATTGAAACAAAGAAGGAATTGACGAATCGGTTTCAGGTTAGGATCCACATTTAAAGTGTGCTTAGCAAGTTCCCTTGGAACACCATGCATGTCAGACGGTTTCCATGCAAAAATGTCCCAATTATCGTGGAGGAACTTGATGAGCGCGCTTTCCTATTTATCAGTCATATGAGACCCCACGCTGAACTGCTTAGATGAGTCGCCAGGGGTGAAATCCACCAATTTAGTATCTTGAGCAGATTTGAACTTTAATTTAGACTATGTTGACAGTTTCTTGAGAGAGGTCACATCCTCCGGATCAACTTGCAGTTTATATACCTTTAATTCCTCATCTACGCAAGAAGATTTTGTGTAAGTTGCATCACCTTCCTCACACTCCAGAGCTATGACTCTATCTCCAGTGACACTAATATTTCCATGAGGACTTGGCATCTTTAGTTTAAGATACACATAACAGGTTCTTGCCATAAACTTGGCATAATTCGGCCTCCCAAACAGAGCATGATACGGAATTTTGAACTTGAGAACTTCGAATGCCAACATTTCGGTCCTGTAATTTTCAAATACTCCAAATGTAAATTCAGGATATATTTTACAAATAGGATGCACAGACTTACCAGGGACAATTCCATGCAACCCAGTTGATGATGGCTGAAGTTGTTTCTCTTGCAGGTTCATCCTTTTGAAGGTGTCATAATACAGTATGTTTATGCTGCTTACTCCATCCATCAATACCTTGTCTAGCTTATATCCTCCGACTGGCGGAGCTACAACCAAAGCCACACTTCCTGGGTTATCAACTCATGGAGGATGATCTGCTCGACTCCAGGTTATCGGCTTCTTCGACCAGTTCAACCATCTAAGGACAGCAGGAGCTACTGCGTTTACCGCGCGTTTGAACTAGTTGTAAATGCGTGATATTGACCAGAGCTTAATTGCGTAGGATTGGTTTGAAAACAGGAATTTCCTCCTTGCTGGCTTCCACCCGGGTTTGTCCCTTGGTTACCCTGACCATGATGACACGGATTGTGATTTTTGGGCCTGGAATCGTTGGTTCCTGGATGGACACCTCCCATGTTTCCTGGGTTGCCACCACTATTGTTCCCTTGTCCATAGTTATTGTTTCCGCTTGGTCTGAAGCCCTGCGTTGTAATTTTTTTCCCAAGAGTGATTTGATACCTTTCTGTTCTTACTATGACGAGGGCATGGTCCCTTCAAAGCCTGTTGGCCCTGCGCAAAAGTGTTTGGTCAAAAAATTTGGTTTCCTCTAAAATTATTGCCCTGGCGTTGGCTCTATAACCTGTATCCATGTTGGCAACCAAGTATGAGGTGCCTTCCCCATTCTTGCACTTGTTATTATTCTGATTCTAGAAATTTCCATCTATGATTCCGGTTTTGGTTACCCTTGGTTCCAGTTTTCTTCCCTTTTCCTGACTTCTCATCATCTTAATTCGCATCCTTCATCTTATCAGACTCTGCATATTTTATCATGGCATCCATCAGGTCACTCATATCGTTTATATACCTCTTGATACGTCCCAGTTTATGCTTCAAAGGGTCAAATTTTCAGTTCCTCTCCAGGTCTATGACTGCTTGTTGGGAAGTGAGACCAACGGATGAATGAATGATTTCCGCAACACGCCGCGCCCAATTTTGGGCAGACTCTCCCTTCTTCTGAACACAATTTTCTAGATCTGTAATAGTTGTCGGGCGCTTGCATGTTCCTTGAAAGTTTTTGATGAACTGGCCCTTCGACTCTTGCCAGCTATTGATCGAATTTGCAGGAAAGTTTTTTAACCAAGATTTCGCAGGTCCTTCTAACATCACACTTAGGTATCGTGCACACACTTCATCACTTACCTCCAATATTTCCATTGCCATCTCATAGCCTTCTATCCAATCTGCAGGTTCCATGTCTGGAGTATAATTTACGACCCTTCGAGGTCCTTTAAAATCAGCTGGTATTCGTTCGTTCCTCATCGTAGGTCCAAGACACTGAATTCCAATTCTGCGAGACCGTGTCGACACGCGATTCGAGACTAGGTTTTGAGCGGGAGCCTGAACGTGACCCAGATTTCTGTTTTCTGCTTCTGCTACTCTGTGTCGTGTATTGATAACTCTAGGAGCATGTGAGACAACTTGCCTGGGTGGGACAGGCTATTGTCGGTTTGCGTTGCTAGAGCCGGCCGGAACAGGCGAGTTTCCATGGTGACTTCTTGGCAATGAGTTCCTGTTGTTATAAGGAGTTGAATGTATCTTCTCCTGGTTACTATAATTCATCTGTTGGACCACTGCTGTTTGCAACATCTCAATTGCTCTCATGGCTTCAATTCCCATAGGATTATTTGGGTCGACCGGGATCCGAGCCAAACTGTTTGTAGTAGCCCAAATATTATCCGTTGGATTTTTGAAGTGATCTTGGGGGTATGAAACCTCTCAGGCTCTGGTTGCTCGTAAGCCGGATTATGGACCGGGTTGATGTGTCGCTGGACTGCTGGCTACAAGCGCACCGGTTGGACCGGGGCAGGGAGAGTTGGCTGCACCACTGGGTGAGCCGGCTGCGCCGGGTTTGGTACTCCTAGTGTGCCTGTGGGAGATGAGAAAAGGTTCCGAAGATTTGTCGGCCCCAGTCCTGCTCCAAACTCGTTATTCAGACGAGTTTGATAACACTTGTGCTGTATCGAGGCGAGTTCTCTCTGTCTGAAACTTAAATGAAGTCCCTCGGCTTCCAATCGTGATGCCTCTTCCATAACGTCCGAACGTGCCTTGTTTATCCAGGTCACCTCAATCTCGATTTCCTGACGAGCACGAGTTAACTCCTGTCTAAGTCTCTCTATCTCTGTGTTACGTTGTACCAAATTCTCTGGCGTAATTGGAGTGGCTAGGATTACGTTTAACGAGTCTATAGTTGCTATTAGTTCAAGCCTTGGGTTATACGGGGTGGGCGCGGTCAAATCGACCACCGGGTCTGCCGGTCCAGAACTTGCTGCTCCTGGTCCAGTCGTGGGGCCGCTCTTGGTCCAATCGGCGTAGAACCTGAAACTCCCGTGTCCCTAGGGCCGGGTTTGAAACTACAGTTGTGATTAGATTTCCACTTCTATCATACCTAGGGTTTGTAGGTCGTGTTGATCCTGCCATGTAGACGGTTGCCTGCCTGAATTGTCTCTGCCAAACTTTCCAGGTCCTATTCCAGATTCTCTCCCAGACAATCTTCAAAGAGCTAGTGAATAGAACCTGATTCATCCTGGTCATCTATGTTGCCTACTAAAGATTCTCCATCAGAATGCATGATCGTGGCTTCTCCAGAAACTGAGTCAGATTATTGATCCGGCTCCCGGTTGGTTCCTCCTACGAACCCAACGAACACGTGTTTTCACCAAACCATGTGAGGTTTATACTCTAATTTGGCAGCAAAGTGTTGGATTTTTGGCCCAATATAGCCCGGCCTATTTGTAACAGCCCAATTTTTGGAAGACATGAAAAACTTGTTTTCAATAACCCAAAAATCAGGGCCAACAAAAACTTTTTAATATGTTTGACTTATGCTTGTGTTTCTTTTCTAATTGATTGATGATTGTGTTTTTGTTTGAGTTTGTTAACAACTAACATTAAAAAAACCAATGATCATAACTTTCTTAAAAACATAACCCATGTGATCAAGTCATGACAATAAAGCTTATCATCTTCATCCATCACACTCTTTTGGCAAAAACCTTTTTGAAAATGTTTTAATTTTAGAAGAAACCCAAAGGCCAAGTTTTGAGAAAACAAAAGATAATTTCCAAAACTGTATGAAAAGTATTTTGGAGCTAATCATCTCCAACCTGTTTTCAACCAAGATGTTTTTGCAAGTATTTCAAAAACTCCTTCTCACTTCCTTCTTTTCCAAAAGAAATAAGAGGGGACTATGATACCCCTGTGTTTTACCTCAATTATATTCCTTTGGAAATAACAACTTTTGAGCTGAACTTCTTTACAAAATCCTATTGTCATGGTATGTCTTGATCACTACCTAAAATTAACACTTGAGAAAAACACCTGGAAATTAATTTGAAGAACTCAGTTGTTTGAGTGATCTTGTGTGTCTTATTATTTTATCTGCATTGTTGTGTGATCTTATCTTGTGTTTGCTTGAAGTATTTATTTCTGTTTCTTGATTAATGTGTGTTGTTTCAATAGAATAAAACCTAGTAATAACAATATCCAGCATCTATATCATATTCCATCACATGTCCATATCATCTTCTTTTTCCTAAAAACTTCTAACTTTGGAGACATGCCTTTATGTCAAATCTTGATCTACTCATCAATGCACCTTCATGGATATCATGTTTAATATCTATACCATCCATACAAGTTGTTATTCTGGATATTGAAACCCTTTTGTATCATCTATCAAAGTCCTATTGAAGGCATCCCCAAAAATAATGATCATATCACCTTTATTATGAAGCACTTTTCCCATGTTACTCCAAATCACTCCTTACTATTTTCAGGCCCAATGAACCTGCCCTTGTCATCTCCATGACCTATACATCACCTCCATATGGTCCATTTATTTTCCAATGACCATTTAATTATTTATCTCTCATCGTTTTTAACCTATTAAATAAACCCCTGTTTTCACCCTTTTTCCACTTGGTGTCTCAAATATTTTCAAAGGAGTTGTTTATTAAAAATCACGTTTGAGACCTATATTATGTAATCTATCATCCCAACTCAAAAATGTTTGTTTTAAAAGCATTTTACTATTTATTATTTTCCATTTTCCAAAAGGCCAGAAATGGACATTAAAATATTTTGTGAAGAAAAGTATTTCCTAAAATCTTGGAAAAATTACCCAACATGCCTATGGTAATGTGGGACTTACTTATAGAAAAACATTTGCAAGTTGTTCTGAAAATTTTGGAGAAAACATTTAAAAACAGTTTCTGCCATTTTTGAATTACCAAAATTTTGTGAAAGAAAAGTTTTCATAAAAACTTGAGACCACCACCCCTAGACTCCATTTTTGATTCTCTGTCCAATGGACATGATTTTGCACATGTTTTCTACTCAAAATTATGGTGAAAACAATCAAAAACCATATCTGCTATTCCTGGACACTATTGAGTTCACACATGTTTTGATCAATTATTGGACACTCCACCTCTCTCTTGTTCTGAGCAGTAGTAAATATCTTCCTTCACCTCCTGGACATGGTCTACCCACCCATCTCTCTCTCTCTCCCTCTAGCTCATCCACCAACATGAGGACAAGGATGGTGATCAACCCCTCCATTTTTCTACTCCACTCCCTCAGTCCATTCCAGGTCGATCCCGTGCACCACTAGGCTCCTAGTGCAACCTGTGACTACCTAGAAGAACTCCCACCCCTCTCCTTGTCTCCTTCTTCCTTAGCCACGAGCTGGCCATGGCGCCCAGAACCCGCTTGACACGTCCCTCGCGTTCCAACGCGTGGGCGGCATGCCGAGCTTTGAGGCCTTGTCGAATAGCTCCACGACCGCTCCTAGATCACTCCCGTTACCCTCCTCTCCCCCAGCTTGCTCTCCTTCTTCCCTGCTAGCCATCAAACACCTGTGGGTGCATCTCGGGAGCGCTCTAACTTTGCCCTCCTCCGACCTCCTCGATCCCTTCCCTCTAGCCAGGAGTCTCTCCTCACCCCGGACTCACTCCCTGACATGGTTCCTCTCGCTCGGACGCCTCTCAGCTAGCCGCCATGTCCGCCCGAGCCGATGCTCGCCGTGCTCCGGCACTGCACCAACGCAAGGAGTCCCCTTGCCGTCCTCCTTGTCACAACACTCCCTCTCCATCTTAATTGCATTAATTCATCAAAATCCTCCTCCCTAGCCCTCTTAATCGTCGTCATCGTGCGCGAGCTCACCGCGGATGAGCACCCGTCGAGCCGCCGATTTGGGATATCTCAGGTCGTGTCGTTTCTTCCTCCACACTCATTGAGCTTCCACAAAGATCATGCCCCTTTTAATTTGTACCTTTATTCCGTGCAGGGGCGTCGCCATCCATGGCGCGGCCGGCCGCCGCGGGTCTTCGTCAAACTCCGGCTGGGAGTCCTTCCCAGGAAACGAGAACGGGCGCATCTGATGCGCGACGTCTCCCGTTCGTCCTAGACCTTTCTGATCCTCCCGGGACCCTTCGGAGATGCATACGGCGAGTGCTCCGGCGAAGCTCCGCCTCGGGCCACCGTGCGTGCTGTTTTCGCCGCCCTGTTTTGATCCTCGCCGACAGGGGCATTCCGGGACGTCCGATCTCCATCCAACGGGGACGTACCGGTCCAGATCTAACCACCTCACCGACGGTTGGGGCCCACATGGCCCGCTGTCAGCCGTTTGACCTTGTCTCCGCGCGGGAGAAGCCTCGCGGGCCGGCCCATCACCGCTGGATCCGTATCGGTGCCGTTCCGCAGCGGATCCGGCCCTCTTATTTTATTCTTCTCGGGTTGTTATTCTTTTTCCAGCAGATCTGTCTTTAGTTGTTTACTTTAATTCAAAATAAAAAATGTTAACAAGTGAATAATGCCAAACTAAAAATCACAGTACTAGATCTACAAAATCTTAACCATCTCCAACTTGTAGATCTAGGTTTTGTGCTGTAGTTTAGGAGAAATAAAATAAATGGCCGAGGTACTCTGTTTCACCATTTAATTCATAACTTGAATTTTAAGTATCCAAATCATGCAAACTCAACTGTCCTGAGTAGCCCTCGAAAATTTGTATCTGTGGCAGTTGGCCTCGTGTTGACTTGAGTTGTGGTGTGAAAATGACATGCATGTTAGTTTTAGGCCAGAGAGCACTTCTGTGAATTATTTAATTTTATTGGTGATGAATTTTGATGTGAATCCACTTGTGTTGGTTTTTGCTAGTAACTAGTAGCACCTTGTACTAGATTTTCATTATTTTAGGAGTTACATAATAGGATTGGTGCATTATTTAGTAAATAGTCCTTTTCTGGCCATTATTGATATGACTTGATAAATTGTTGTGTTATTATGTTCTTGCTATAAATTTGATTCCTAGCATGTGTAGGTTATTAATACATGTTTGATATGTGCTTTGAGTGTGACACTATCATGTTAGGACTTGTGTGTGAAAAACCATGTTTGTTATAGTTTTATTCTCATAGGGTGTTTTTCCTAGTAATAATAGGTTAAATTATGTTATCCTTCATATTGCTATGACTACTTGCATAAATGCTTTAGTATTGTTTTACATATCATAGATACTGTTATTATAGCATATTATACTTGATTTCATGCTTGAGTGAGCTCTAGGTCAAATAGTCTTGCATGATAGTTTTAGATGATTTTCTGCCACCGTTGCAATTTGCATGCTTAATTTTTGAGGCACTAATTAGATTTTTATTTTGACATTACTAGCATGTCTAGGTGTTGTTTCCTCTGTTATTTGGATGCCATCTTACATATCCATCATGTTAGAATAAATCATGTTTGGTGATCCATTATGGTTATGCATGTATGCATGTCTAAATGGCCCTTTTTGCATCTCTAGTTTTAGTAGTCTTTTTGCTCCATGATTATTTTCATTTGTTGAGTGATGCCATAAATGTTTGGTATTGTTTTGTCTCTGTTATTAGGTTGCTTAGCTACTGGTTATATTAATTCTCCATGTTTAGAAGAGCATGTGTTACTATGGGCTTGTAGTATCGCTTGATAATATTTTCCTATGCATGTGTATGTGTTCCTAGGTTGTTTTCTTGTTATTTTGTTCATCCTCATGAATGACCAGAGATTCATTTAATCTTATTTGGGCATGTTATGAGAGTGGCACACCCAGTGGACTCATGCCAAATTGGTTGAGGATCCATAACATCAATTCTAGTGCTATTCATGTGTGTTGTTTGTGCATGTTTTGCTTAATGGTGTGCACCCTAGTACCATTGTTTGTGAGTGTACTTGTTTCATGAAATGCTTGCTGTATGTTTACTTTTTGTAAAGTTCTTGCCTTTGTTTGGTTCTGATTGGGTGTTTTCCTTTTCGAGTTTACGGCGTTAGATAACGAAGACGACATTATTTCCCGGAGAGGTTTTTATTGCAACTCTTGTTTATTTCAAGAGAAAGACCAAGACCAGTGCCAAGGCAAGCCACTCTAAATGTTTGCTGTTGTTTTACTTATCATATTCTATCATGCATGTTTTACTTCTGAAGTTTTACAAAAGTTGGATTCAAAAACTATTCTTTTAAGTGGACTATACCACTATTTATTTTATCTATCTAATATGTTATATCCACTATATAATCTTGGTGTTACCAAGACCTTTAGATATTTTAGTATCATCACTTAATCAACTTAAGTCCCCTAGTGGACATTTTAACTTGATGTTTTTGGAAATAAAAAGCTTGGAAAAACCCCGAGGAAAGGTGAGACCTTGTCCGAGGGAGGTTTGTGAAGAAGGAAATGTTTTCGACTTGTGTTTCCAAAAATGACACATAACCTAGTCTTCGCCGGACAACCAAGCCGTGCTGCCACATTACCTCAATATGGGAACGGGGTCTAGCTAATTGCTTGTCGGTGTTAGTCCGTGTCTACCTCAATGTGCTATAGGGGTTAGAGTCCCCCGAATGGAATTGTCGCCAGGAGGGAGAAATGGGACATTCAGAGTGTGGGGATTAAGTTCGCCACCGGTTGCAGCAATTGGGTCTCCTGCCATGGCGGTGTGTTGTCAGGGGAAACCGGATCGATACGGCTGACTCACTCGGTGTCGGGGAGAACAAACCCAGTTGAAGAGGTAGTCATTTACTAGCACTGACATAGTGGATGGTTAGGACCAGTTATCCGATGTTTGCATACTGTCTCGGACAGTCCGTGGTTGTTCACGGCGGATGTACTGGATCTTGTGGATTGTGTACACCTCTGCAGAGTAAAACTATTCAGAATAGCCGCGTCCTCGGATATGGACAGTTGAATGGCCATGTAGCTAGCATTGTGTCAATGTTTTCAAAAAGATGGAAAGTGTTTTGGAATTGTACCTGGGAGGTACGTTGAAAGGAAATGATTGTACCTTTGAGGTACCGGATAAATGATGATCTTAAAGATGTGTTTTTCCAAGAAGTTTTGCAAAGAGAAATGTTTTCTTTATTTAGAATGCTTTATCAAAACCTTGTGGACATGCTATATCTACAAGAGAAATGAAATACCTTTTGAAGTATCTTCTTCAACAAAGAAAAATAAAACTTGTGCAACTATGATGAGTCTTAAATTCATCATAGCTAATTGAACCCTAATTAAAGCCTTCCTACCACCTATATATATATATATATATATGCATACTTGCATGTTTAGCTTTCATTTGGGGTGTCTTGCAGAGTACATTCAAACGTACTCATATTGGTTTCGTCCCTGGCTATTGTCTTAGCCAGAGTTTGAGCAGAAACCCGGAGAACCTGAAGAAGATGGTGTCACTGACGGCTATGCGAACTAGGAACGTCTCCGAGTCAGTAGCCTGTAGGTAGTCAAGGCGTGACTTGGGTTTACCACGAGTGTGTTTTGCAGTCTTCCGCTGTTTTTAGTGTGTGTTCCTGTCCTGCGTGGCAGTTGTTTTCAACTGAGTCACGTGACCAGTTATGTAAGCCGTGTATTCGTGTAGTGGATGTTGTAATCTGCAATGCCAACTCGAGTATGTTGTTCACGACTAACTGATCATGGGATCGTGAATGTATGCATACTGGAGGTCTCGGACTGCTAGTCTGGGGTCCCCACAGAGTTGGTATCAGAGCCATCCTGACTTTAGGAGACCTTAGTTTAGCATGGACGTCAGATAGGAAACGAAACTATTTTGGTAAAAACTATATTACTGCCCAAAATGTTTTTATCTAAGGAATCCTAAGCATGGTTTCCATTCTTTTCATATTTTCAAACAAATTATTGCCTGGTTTATAAAACAGAAGTTTTGAAGAAAAATAGAGAAAAATAGTAAACATATCTTTTTGTCCTTTGTTTTCATGGCTCAAAATCTTTTCTAAATAAATAAACATGAGTTTATAAAACTTTGGTTTTTATTTAAAAGTCTATCAAAAAGATTTCTTCTGTTGTCTTTCTATAAAAAGATTACATACCTGGCGATGTCCCGAGAAGACCCTAGTAGTTAGCAACCCGAAGAAAAAGAAGCTTCCTTCCGAAGACCTCAACATCATGGTGATTTCTATGCAAATACCGAAGACTCTACCATGTATCAAAATCTACAAAGATGAATAACGACGTGAAGTCTTCAACAACCCTTTGGTCGACCCAGACCCATAGGATTCGATAGGTTTCGCTCAGTTGTTTTACTTGAGCTACCCGTTCTTGAGCGGTAATAGACGTTTGCTGGTACTAAAGGTACCTTGTTTGTTCTTCGCTTGTGCGTTGTTTGTGTGGTTTACTTTTGCGTGGTGTTTTTACTTGCTCCCTTGTTGGGTGTGCTTTTGAATTCGTTTGCTTCAAACGTACTCATATTGGTTTCGTCCCTAGCTATTGTCTTAGCCAGAGTTTGAGCAGAAACCCGGAGAACCTGAAGAAGATGGTGTCGCTGACGGCTATGCGAACTAGGAACGTCTCCGAGTCAGTAGCCTGTAGGTAGTCAAGGCGTGACTTGGGTTTACCACGAGTGTGTTTTGCAGTCTTCCGCTATTTTTAGTGTGTGTTCCTGTCCTGGGTGGCAGTTGTTTTCAACTGAGTCAAGTGACTAGTTATGTAAGCCGTGTATTCGTGTAGTGGATGTTGTAATCTGCAATGCCAACTCGAGTATGTTGTTCACGACTAACTGATCATGGGATCGTGAATGTATGCATACTGGAGGTCTCGGACTGCTAGTCTGGGGTCCCCACAGAGTTGGTATCAGAGCCATCCTGACTTTAGGAGACCTTAGTTTAGCATGGACGTCAGATAGGAAACGAAACTATTTTGGTAAAAACTATATTACTGCCCAAAATGTTTTTATCTAAGGAATCCTAAGCATGGTTTCCATTCTTTTCATATTTTCAAAAAAATTATTGTCTGGTTTATAAAACAGAAGTTTTGAAGAAAAATAGAGAAAAATAGTAAACATATCTTTTTGTCCTTTGTTTTCATGGCTCAAAATCTTTTCTAAATAAATAAACATGAGTTTATAAAACTTTGGTTTTTATTTAAAAGTCTATCAAAAAGATTTCTTCTGTTGTCTTTCTATAAAAAGATTACATACCTGGCGATGTCCCGAGAAGACCCTAGTAGTTAGCAACCCGAAGAAAAAGAAGCTTCCTTCCGAAGACCTCAACATCATGGTGATTTCTATGCAAATACCGAAGACTCTACAATGTATCAAAATCTACAAAGATGAATAACGACGTGAAGTCTTCAACAACCCTTTAGTCGACCCAGACCCATAGGATTCGATAGGTTTCGCTCAGTTGTTTTACTTGAGCTACCCGTTCTTGAGCGGTAATAGACGTTTGCTGGTACTAAAGGTACCTTGTTTGTTCTTCGCTTGTGCGTTGTTTGTGTGGTTTACTTTTGCGTGGTGTTTTTACTTGCTCCCTTGTTGGGTGTGCTTTTGAATTCGTTTGCTTGAGTGTCTCACAAGCATGCCTTTTCGGCAAAAACAAAGTCACCACATTTTCATCTCTTGCTTTGTTCATGTTTGTCTGAAAAAAAAACTCTTTTGCCATGTCGGCCTTAGTTACACTTTTGATATCTCTTCAAAGGTCTGACATAGAAAAAAAACCTTTTAAAAAGAGCTTTTATCCCCCCCATCCCTTCATGAGAAGAGCGCGGTATGGAACACTCTCTACATCAACCCGAGAGCCCAAGACTCTGAAATCTTCTTCAAGACGGATAGCGTACTTCACCCACCATTTTTGTGCAACTACATCAAGAGACGTCAACAAGGGCGACAAGGTCAGATTCAAGCCCGAGAAGACGCGAGATGTGTCTCGCGACACCAACAAAAAAAAATTACTAGTCTAACACTACTAACATAACTATCTAATTTTAGACTAACATCTAACCGAAGCTTTGCTTAAGGTACTAGCTAGTTTTCCCGAGGGAAAGCTAACTATGTGATACTAAGTCACCTATGAAGACGCCTGCAAAGCTCCATGAAGAACAAGGCACAATGAAGTCTTCCACTACCTGCCATCCCACCAAGTAAAAAAAAATGAGACGAAGATGAAGATAATACTTGAGAACCTACGAAGACTAATCAAAGGGGGGAAGCATCCGCACTTCAACACAGTCAACCACTCAAGAAGCAAAGAAGCATATAGGAGTTTCCTGACAACTTTCCTAACAGTAATCGGAGAGAGTCAAGTCTACGGACCTGACGACCTGTGAGGCCAGATGGTTGCCGTGGGTAACTATCTGCGATACCCCTAAAAGAAGACCAAGTCCAGACAACGACAGAAGGTCTGCGAAGCAGCAAAATGAAGACCCCTCATTTGCTTGTGTCGTTCCACCAACATCAACAACAAGGACATGAAGTGTCAAGTGAATATATCCATCTCCTCGACAAGAACCATTCTGACAACATCAACACCTCGAGTTCTCAGAAGACCACCTCGTCAATGGATCTTCATGTACAAAAATTGAAGAAGCACGAGATTCTTGTTTTTAGTTACACTCTTAAGTACCCACTTACGAATCTCGGGGACGAGATTCATTTTAAGGGGGGAAGAGCTGTAACAGCCCAATTTTTGGAAGACATGAAAAACTTGTTTTCAATAACCCAAAAATCAGGGCCAACAAAAACTTTTTAATATGTTTGACTTATGCTTGTGTTTCTTTTCTAATTGATTGTTGATTGTGTTTTTGTTTGAGTTTGTTAACAACTAACATTAAAAAAACCAATGATCATAACTTTCTTATAAACACAACCCCTGTGATCAAGTCATGACAATAAAGCTTATCATCTTCATCCATCACACTCTTTTGGCAAAAACCTTTTTGAAAATGTTTTAATTTTAGAAGAAACCCAAAGGCCAAGTTTTGAGAAAACAAAATATAATTTCCAAAATTGTATGAAAAGTATTTTGGAGCTAATCATCTCCAACCTGTTTTCAACCAAGATGTTTTTGCAAGTATTTCAAAAACTCCTTCTCACTTCCTTCTTTTGCAAAAGCAATAAGAAGGGACTATGATACCCCTGTGTTTTACCTCAATTATATTCCTTTGGAAATAACAACTTTTGAGCTGAACTTCTTTACAAAATCCTATTGTCATGGTATGTCTTGATCACTACCTAAAATTAACACTTGAGAAAAACACCTGGAAATTAATTTGAAGAACTCGGTTGTTTGAGTGATCTTGTGTGTCTTGTTATTTTATCTGCATTGTTGTGTGATCTTATCTTGTGTTTGCTTGAAGTATTTATTTCTGTTTCTTGATTAATGTGTGTTGTTTCAATAGAATAAAACCTAGTAATAACAATATCCAGCATCTATATCATATTCCATCACATGTCCATATCATCTTCTTTTTCCTAAAAACTTCTAACTTTGGAGACATGCCTTTATGTCAAATCTTGATCTACTCATCAATGCACCTTCATGGATATCATGTTTAATATCTATACCATCCATACAAGTTGTTATTCTGGATATTGAAACCCTTTTGTATCATCTATCAAAGTCCTATTGAAGGCATCCCCAAAAATAATGATCATATCACCTTTATTATGAAGCACTTTGCCCATGTTACTCCAAATCACTCCTTACTATTTTCAGGCCCAATGAACCTGCCCTTGTCATCTCCATTACCTATACATCACCTCCATATGGTCCATTTATTTTCCAATGACCATTTAATTATTTATCTCTCATGGTTTTTAACCTATTAAATAAACCCCTGTTTTCACCCTTTTTCCACTTGGTGTCTCAAATATTTTCAAAGGAGTTGTTTATTAAAAATCACGTTTGAGACCTATATTATGTAATCTATCATCCCAACTCAAAAATATTTGTTTTAAAAGCATTTTACTATTTATTATTTTCCATTTTCCAAAAGGCCAGAAATGGACATTAAAATATTTTGTGAAGAAAAGTATTTCCTAAAATCTTAGAAAAATTACCCAACATGCCTATGGTAATATGGGACTTACTTATAGAAAAACATTTGCAAGTTGTTTTGAAAATTTTGGAGAAAACATTTAAAAACAGTTTCTGCCATTTTTGAATTCCCAAAATTTTGTGAAAGAAAAGTTTTCATAAAAACTTGAGACCACCACCCCTAGACTCCATTTTTGATTCTCTATCCAATGGACATGATTTTGCACATGTGTTCTACTCAAAATTATGGTGAAAACAATCAAAAACCATATCTGCTATTCCTGGACACTATTGAGTTCACACATGTTTTGATCAATTATTGGACCCTATCCACCTCTCTCTTGTTCTGAGCAGTAGTAAATATCTTCCTTCACCTCCTGGACATGGTCTACCCACCCATCTCTCTCTCTCTCCCTCTAGCTCATCCACCAACATGAGGACAAGGATGGTGATCAACCCCTCCATTTTTCTACTCCACTCCCTCAGTCCATTCCAGGTCGATCCCGTGCACCACTAGGCTCCTAGTGCAACCTGTGACTACCTGGAAGAACTCCCACCCCTCTCCTTGTATCCTTCTTCCTTAGCCACGATCTGGCCATGGCGCCCAGAACCCGCTTGACACGTCCCTCGCGTTCCAACGCGTGGGCGGCATGCCGAGCTTTGAGGCCTTGTCGAATAGCTCCACGACCGCTCCTAGATCACTCCCGTGCCCCTCCTCTCCCCCAGCTCGCTCTCCTTCTTCCCTGCTAGCCATCAAACACCTGCGGGTGCATCTCGGGAGCGCTCTAACTTTGCCCTCCTCCGACCTCCTCGATCCCTTCCCTCTAGCCAGGAGTCTCTCCTCACCTCGGACTCACTCCCTGACATGGTTCCTCTCGCTCGGACGCCTCTCAGCTAGCCGCCATGTCCGCCCGAGCCGATGCTCGCCGTGCTCCGGCGCTGCACCAACGCAAGGAGTCCCCTTGCCGTCCTCCTTGTCACAACACTCCCTCTCCATCTTAATTGCATTAATTCATCAAAATCCTCCTCCCTAGCCCTCTTAATCGTCGTCATCGTGCGCGAGCTCGCCGCGGATGAGCACCCGTCGAGCCGCCGATTTGGGATATCTCAGGTCGTGCCGTTTCTTCCTCCACACTCATTGAGCTTCCGCAAAGATCATGCCCCTTTTAATTCGTACCTTTATTCCGTGCAGGGGCGTCGCCATCCATGGCACGGCCGGCCGCCACGGGTCTTCGTCAAACTCCGGCTGGGAGTCCTTCCCAGGAAACGAGAACGGGCGCATCGGATGCGCGACGTCTCCCCGTTCGTCCTAGACCTTTCTGATCCTCCAGGGACCCTCCAGAGATGCATACGGTGAGTGCTCCGGCGAAGCTCCGCCTCGGGCCACCGTGCGTGCTGTTTCCGCCGTCCTGTTTTGGTCGTCGCCGACAGGGGCATTCCGGGACGTCCGATCTCCATCCAACGGGGACGTACCGGTCCAGATCTAACCACCTCACCGACGGTTGGGGCCCACATGGCCCGCTGTCAGCCGTTTGACCTTGTCTCCGCGCAAGAGAAGCCTCGCGGGCCGGCCCATCACCGCGTGGATCCGTATCTGTGCCGCTCCGCAGCAGATCCGGCCCTCTTATTTTGTTTTTCTCAGGTTGTTATTCTTTTTTCCAGCAGATCTGTCTTTAGTTGTTTACTTTTATTCAAAATAAAAATGTTAACAAGTGAATAATGCCAAACTAAAAATCACCGTACTAGATCTACAAAGTCTTAACCATCTCCAACTTGTAGATCTAGGTTTTGTGCTGTAGTTTAGGAGAAATAAAATAAATGGCCGAGGTACTCTGTTTCACCATTTAATTCATAACTTGAATTTTAAGTATCCAAATCATGCAAACTCAACTGTCCTGAGTAGCCCTTGAAAATTTCTATCTGTGGCAGTTGGCCTTGTGTTGACTTGAGTTGTGGTGTGAAAATGAAATGCATGTTAGTTTTAGGCCAGAGAGCACTTCTATGAATTATTTAATTTTATTGGTGATGAATTTTGATGTGAATCCACTTGTGTTGGTTTGCTAGTAACTAGTAGCACCTTGTACTAGATTTTCATTATTTTAGGAGTTACATAATAGGATTGGTGCATTATTTAGTAAATAGTCCTTTTCTGTCCATTATTGATATGACTTGATAAATTGTTGTGTTATTATGTTCTTGCTATAAATTTGATTCCTAGCATGTGTAGGTTATTAATACATGTTTGATATGTGCTTTGAGTGTGACACTATCATGTTAGGACTTGTGTGTGAAAAACCATGTTTGTTATAGTTTTATTCTCATAGGGTGTTTTTCCTAGTAATAATAGGTTAAATTATGTTATCCTTCATATTGCTATGACTACTTGCATAAATGCTTTAGTATTGTTTTACATATCATAGCTACTGTTATTCTAGCATATTATACTTGATTTCATGCTTGAGTGAGCTCTAGGTCAAATAGTCTTGCATGATAGTTTTAGATGATTTTCTGCCACAGTTGCTATTTGCATGCTTAATTTTTGAGTCACTGATTAGATTGTTATTTTGACATTACTAGCATTTCTAGGTGTTGTTTCCGCTATTATTTGGATGCCATCTTACATACCCATCATGTTAGAATAAATCATGTTTGGTGATCCATTATGGTTATGCATGTATGCATGTCTAAATGTCCCTGTTTGCATCTCTAGTTTTAGTAGTCTTTTTGCTCCATGATTATTTTCATGCGTTGAGTGATGCCATGACATGTTTGGTATTGTTTTGTCTCTGTTATTAGGTTGCTTAGCTACTGGTTATATTAATTCTCCATGTTTAGAAGAGCATGTGTTACTATGGGCTTGTAGTATCGCTTGATAATATTTTCCTATGCCTGTGTATGTGTTCCTAGGTTGTTTTCTTGTTATTTTGTTCATCCTCATGAATGACCAGAGAGTCATTTAACCTTATTTGGGCATTTTATGAGAGTGGCACACCCACTTGACTCATGCCATTTTGGTTGAGGATCCATAACATCAATTCTAGTGCTATTCATGTGTGTTGTTTGTGCATGTTTTGCTTAATGGTGTGCACCCTAGTACCATTGTTTGTGAGTGTACTTGTTTCATGAAATGCTTGCTGTATGTTTACTTTTTGTAAAGTGCTTGCCTTTGTTTGGTTCTGATTGGGTGTTTTCCTTTTCGAGTTTACGGCGTTAGATAACGAAGACGACATTATTTCCCGGGGAGGTTTTTATTGCAACTCTTGTTTATTTCAAGAGCAAGACCAAGACCAGTGCCAAGGCAAGCCACTCTAAATGCTTGCTGTTGTTTTACTTATCATATTCTATCATGCATGTTTTACTTCTAAATTTTTACAAAAGTTGGATTCAAAAACTATTCTTTTAAGTGGACTATACCACTATTTATTTTATGTATATAATATGTTATATCCACTATATAATCTTGGTGTTACCAAGCCCTTTAGATATTTTAGTATCATCACTTAATCAACTTAAGTCCCCTAGTGGACATTTTAACTCGATGTTTTTGGAAAGCAAAAGCTTGGAAAAACCCTGAGGAAAGGTGAGACCTTGTCCGAGGGAGGTTTGTGAAGAAGGAAATGTTTTCGACTTGTGTTTCCAAAAATGACACATAATCAAGTCTTCGCCAGACAACCAAGCCGTGCTGCCACATTACCTAAATATGGGAACGGGGTCTAGCTAATTGCTTGTCGGTGTTAGTCCGTGTCTACCTCAATGTGCTATAGGGGTTAGAGTCCCCCGAACCGAATTGTCACCAGGAGGGAGAAATGGGACATTCAGAGTGTGGGGATTAAGTTCG
This sequence comes from Alopecurus myosuroides, assembly GCA_028641055.1. NCBI lineage: Eukaryota > Viridiplantae > Streptophyta > Magnoliopsida > Poales > Poaceae > Alopecurus > Alopecurus myosuroides. Next base: position 224,002,354 of record CM054058.1, on the reverse strand, counting down.
CCACCGGTTGCAGCAATTGGGTCTCCTGCCATGGCGGTGTGTTGTCAGGGGAAACCGGATCGATACGGCTGACTCACTCGGTGCCGGGGAGAACAAACCCAGTTGAAGAGGTAGTCATTTACTAGCACTGACATAGTGGATGGTTAGGACCAGTTATCCGATGTTTGCATACTGTCTCGGATAGTCCGTGGTTGTTCACGGCGGATGTACTGGATCTTGTGGATTGTGTACACCTCTGCAGAGTAAAACTATTCAGAATAGCCGCGTCCTCGGATATGGACAGTTGAATGGCCATGTAGCTAGCATTGTGTCAATGTTTTCAAAAAGCTGGAAAGTGTTTTGGAATTGTACCTGGGAGGTACGTTGAAAGGGAATGATTGTACCTTTGAGGTACCGGATAAATGATGATCTTAAAGATGTGTTTTTCCAAGAAGTTTTGCAAAGAGAAATGTTTTTTTATTTATAATGCTTTATCAAAACCTTGTGGACATGCTATATCTACAAGAGAAATGAAATACCTTTTGAAGTATCTTCTTCAACAAAGAAAAATAAAACTTGTGCAACTATGATAAGTCTTAAATTCATCATAGCTAATTGAACCCTAATTGAAGCCTTCCTACCACCTATCTCTACCAAATAATAATAAAAGGAGCAAGGCTTCTGGCCAGAATTTCCGTCCGTCATTAGAATTACGTAATTACCCCTGAAGTTGTGGAAAAACTACCCACCACTGCCATGGGAAAGTGGAATAAACGGTTCGATTTTTTTTGGCACATCCGAGTAATCCGACATATCCCCTCCAGTAGCCAATCGGGCCGGCCATGGTGCACGCAGATGTCACCGTCGACATGGCGGCCAGCGTGCCCGGCAGCATCGGGGCGCATTCCACGCCGGGAAGCTCTTCTTCGCGACATCTGACTGCTCCCTCCATATCTCGAATCATTATTAGATTCACTGTTTGACATGCCCCGTTTAGGCCCTGTTTGTTTGTAGGGGATTGGTGGGGATTAGTGGGGACAATCCCCTAGGGGTTTATGTGAAACCCTTCTCCACACCCAATCCCCACCAAGCATCAATCCCCATCGCCTCCGTGACTTCTTTTTTTTGGTACCAGGTGCATATCCGTGCGTGTGAAAGGTGAGACTTAGCCAGATCGCAATGGGGTCTTTTTCTTTTCTCTCAGCTCGTTAGTGTCCACACAACTAAATATACATCAACTAATCTCGGTAGTGTCCACGACAGGAACTTTATACAGGAAATACGTCAGGGCCTCCAATTATCCAAATAACACAGACTAATACATATTGGCAATATAGAAATACGACAGGGAATTTATACAGGAAATTGGTGTCATGTAATCCAACTAAGCTTGACTGCCCTTAAGTTTCTGATCCCAGGGGCCGATTGTCCTACATCCGTCTGGGTATATATGAAAAAAGCTTCCATAGCTTCATCTAGTTGGAAGTAAACCTTCTTTTCCTCCATCCTTTTAGCTCTTTCTTGCCTTCTCTGCGTCAAATTCAGTTCTCAGAATGATGATTATGAACCATGCCAAATATATATAATGTAAGTGTACATGCATTCTCAGTGGTGTGCATTGTGTGAAAGATCATACATATAGCATGTACTGAACCAAGAAATTGGAATGACTAACATGATGCAAGATGGAGTAACTAATGATTAAGTCATACACTTGGCGTTGGAAGTTCCACAAACACCACACCACTATCTGCTCAAATACACATGCATGAATGCTCCCTCCACGACACTAACAGGAAGCTTAATCTGGCATGTCACCGCAATTCTAGCTTTACCATAAAACCATCTAGTATCCAAGAAACTGCCATTTGCTTGCAAACTGGCATAAACAGCATAAACTGGAGAGTTATATGTCTAACTTTGTACAAAAGGTATGCCCCTCTGTTGGTGTTACCAAATCAGGGAACATTATTTTTTTACTAAAAAGGAAGGACATCTCGAGCAGTGAATTCACCAAAACAGATTAAAAGTGGTCTCTCTGCCATTGCAGCCTTCCGGGAGTACCCTGTTCTCAATACCCATGCCCTACAAATTACTATGTGGATTAAGAAAGTGTAGCATGGAGTTCTAGCCGAATTAGCTGCATGATAGCACCACGAACTGCATACATATAGTAGTATGAACGTATGGCCAGCTGCAAACACCCCAAGAGATAGTTTCTGTCTAAAATTCAAAAATCAAACTCCCCTGAAACCAAACGCATTGAAATAGCAGGTCTTCCAATCAACAGCACAGGTGTACACATATGACACGAGTACTTTCCAACTGGAGTGGACAAAAATCAAGAGTTCAAAGTTGTTGGGCAAAATGAAAGTGCATAAACACGGAGAGATTCTGTAAACTCAACTATTATATTGTTCAACTTGCTATTCAAACATCAGGAACTTTAATCGAACTACCTAGTAAATAGTTCAGTTTAACCAACCAACAAGTGCAGCAAGCTTAAATAATGGTTTCAGTGTATATCTTTAACAGCAAATAAACTTCATGTATTACAGAACTCATAGCACTCCTAGCTTACATGACGACATAAATTAATATTGGTACTGTTATAGGTTCAAGAAAACAGAAAATTGGCCCCAAGCTGCAGTCCATATATGGGACATAACTGAGAGCTTGCTAAATACGGCAGTGGTACTTTACCTGCTGACCTACATACTACTACTAGTATCCAGTATGCATTAATTATTCCAACTTAGTAGATGCTAACATGTATGTATTTTGTCAGTTCAATGCCTCATTGCTTATTCTGATCCATAGTCATTGTGATGTACACATGCAGAACTAGCCAAAGGTCCATCTTGTTATTTGTGTGCCAGGTGCATTGTAAAATCTCATGGTTCTGAAATGAAGTTAGGGTGTCGATGGCTAGTTCTGCTGGATTACCGGAAATGAATTTATAAATTTGGATCTGAGTTTGATGTTACTTGTTCCGACAATTAACCATGTACTCCTTGGGTGCGGCAACTCCCAAGCTGTTAATAGTATATATTGGCCTCATGTGAGTTGTTGATTCAAATCCTAATACCCATCCAAACGTATTTGGTTTTTTAATTTCGTATTCAACAGACACATGTTGCCTAATCGTCTAAATTGCTGAGCGACCCTCTGAAAATCATGAGCTTGGGGTCTGTTCAACTGCAGCTAAACTCTGCTTAAGATGACAAAAACCAGTCAGTGGCGTTTCTGTAACTGGCGAGGTGGTCTGCAGAGTTGGTAATGCATTACCAAGTACTCCTGGTATATGCACCAGCCTGCTAACTTTTTTGTTTGTTTGAAACTAGGCCTAGTAACTTTACTACTAGTATTAGTAGAACAGTAAGCGCACGTTTTGATAGGATACTCTCCCCAACGAAACAAGTCCTCACCGCACACCGCACGTTGGCTGCTCATTCTTAAGACATCGATTGGCATTCTTGAACGGTTGAACCCAACAATAAGAACAAGATTGTGAAGCCTCATCGTGTACTCTGCTACGAGCTTTGAGAAGAGAGACGACTTGTCCTCCAGTAATTTGCAGAGATGCACGGAGACCAATTTCTCTTCTTGAACAAGCAGGGAGGGTCGATCTAGAGAGGAGGAGGGAGGGAGAGAGAGAGAGAGGGGCGTACCGGAGGTCGCCGGACCAAGAAGGCGGCGGCGGCGGCGACGATGCTGCCGGGGCGTGGGATGGAAGATGCGGCTGGCTCGGCTCGGACTCCCTCAGTTCTCCCCTCCCGCCTCCCTTTCTCGCCGCCGTAGCCCCCCCTGTCTCCTTGCTCGCCGTGATAGCCGACGCTCTTCCCCTCTCGCCTCGGACGCCGCCGTCCTGTCGTCTCCTCTCTGCTCGGGGTCGGGGACGGGGGTAAAACGCGAGCCTAGGTCGTGTTTCGGTCGGGAGAAGAAACGTGCCGTATCGGGGGGATTCCGGGGAAATCAGGGGAAAATACCGGGCCCAATACAAGACAAACAAACGGGCATTTTGACATAGGCAGGGATTCGGGTTTGGGCCGGGATTATCCCCACGTTTCCCTGAAAAAAACTCTGCTAACAAACGGGCCCTTATTGAGAGATGTGTAGCCGAACAGAAACATACATCCGCCGTCCATATCCGGGCGCCGCCAGCTGATCTCCAGACACCGGCGACGTTTCCTCCTCCGTCTGGTAGAACGGGACCGCAGAGGCCCCAAACTTCCCTTCCCCGAGCTCCAGGACCTCCGGCATCTCTCTCGAACCCACATCAACCACCCACACCGGATATGGTTCTTCCCCAAATCAACAACTCCATTGCGATTTGGGCTCGGGTTGAGCATCTAGGGCGTTGAGCCGACAAAGGATATGATAGTCCACAGAAGAAGAGACGAGCAAGAACGGTTGGTGGACATCGACCTTGGTCGCGGGGTGCTCTACTCAAAGTATGACCTCGGCACGCTCTGCACCAACGACCTCGAGGACGACGACCCTGGCGGCAGCCCACTGCTCTGCTTCGTCGGTGGTGACCGGCCTAAGTCTGAAGCGAGGCATGCCTTCCCGCGGTGGCAGGCCGCTGCTGGTCCCATCAGTCAATGCACGAAGGCTCTGGATCCTGATCGGTCGAGCCAAGGGGGTGGGCGAAGGTGTGGCTTCAGGTCATCAGGAAGGAGATGCGGTCTAGCCGAGCTCGCTCGTCTACTCGATTTGGCCATGGCGTCCCTTGTTTTTGCTGTGCTAGCTGCTCACCGTGATAATAGCTTGATTTGGTACTTCACGATGCAGCTAGCTCTGTTTGTGTATTTTAAGCTTCTTTGGCTCAACGCGGTGGACTTTGGTGGCCTGCAGTTATCCTCGAGAAAGGGCTCCTCCACTCCAGGACACGCACACTGCAGCTCGTGCACACCAATGTGGCTGGTGCCAATGCACCGCCCACTATTCACGGGCTATAGCCCCCGCCACGTCATCTTCTCTCACCACTATCACCCCACTCTCACGGGCACGGTGCCAGTGCACGGGCTATAGCCCGGGCTGTAAGATTCTCTCTCTGCCACCTCAGCTTTTCTCTCTCCTCCACGTCAACACATAATTTTGAAACAAAAACATTAAGGAAATAATTTTATTGAACTAAAATTGTTACCGATTACATACTAATTAATAAAATTGCATAATAAAATTGCATAATAAAAATTACATAAACATTAAAAAAATCTAATCATCGTGCTCGTCGTCGTCGTCGTCATCCTCCAGCAGCCCTAGGTCTTTTTCCACTATCTGTACGGCCTTGTCATGTTTGCGCTTTTCAGCTTCGGTCATGCCGGCGGTTGAGCGGTCTTGCAATTTGTTATATTGCTTCAGTAGCTTAGACCTCAATAAAACTTGATACATTTTCGCCATTCCGAAGCCTGCACTTGATCCCTCGCTGGACGCTTCCTTCTCCTTCTTCTTTCCCTTGCGAAACGCGGCCTTGGCCTTATCGCGGCCAGGAGGACGCGGCTCCTCCTCCGTCGCGTCGCTAGAGCTGTACTCACCTCCGACCCCCAGACGGGTTCTCTTGGAACTGGAGTCAGTCCCACTACCTTTCCCATGCTGGGCTTTCCACTTCGCTTCCTTGCGAACAGCTTCCCACCACTTGAAGCGTTTGAAAGGCTGAGTCACTCTAGGGTCATTTGCGTACCTCGTCAGTGCCGCTTCCATGACCATTGCATCGTCTGCTCCACTCTGACGTACCGCTTCTTCTTGGATGTGGTATCCATTGAACAAGGACACCTCACGGTTGTAGACGTTCCAGTGATCCTTCAGTTGCTTCGCGGTCCTATGGCGGGCAGGATCGGCGGTAGAGTTGAACGTCTTCGCTATTCCACCCCAAAAACTTTCGCCGGTCTTGCTATTGCCACGGCGAGAGTCCTTGGAGTTGAAAATCCAAGCATTCACCTGCAACGAAATAGATATTGTCTTAGTGAAAAATCCAAACAAAAACCGACTCCGAAATAAACATGTCACGGGTAAGAAAATTACCAGTTTTTCCTCGTCCGCACTTTTCCACTCGACCCTCTTTGGACGCGTTGGTACCAGTGTTTCCGCGGCATCGGACCCGTCGCTTGGAGCAGTGCCATCTGGAGCAGACGATAGAGGTGGTTGCTGATACGGAGGAGGTGGTTGCTGATACGGTGGAGGTGGAGCGTATGAACCGTATGGATATGGAGGTGGAGCGTAAGAACCATATCCCGTAGGAGGGTACGGAGGAAGTGGACTCCCGCTACCTGTAGGTGGAGGTGGAGGTGGTGGTGCGTAAGCATACGGAGGATGCTGGTATGAACCATATCCCGTAGGAAGCGGACCGTATGGCCCCGGAGGTGGTGTGTGGGAGGGGTACAACACTCGTGGATACGGCGAAGAACCGGTATCCGACTGCAAGAGATCCGTGAACGAGGTGTTATCTGGAGTCCAACCCGACATGGCGGAGATGGTATGAGAGAAAGAGAGGAGTGAAATGGTGTGAAGAGAAGTGATGGATATGGGGGGGTATTTATAGGATTGGAGCTGCAAATTTGGGTCAAAAAAATTTTTTTTTTTTTTCTGCCAGCCACGCTCCACCCCCAACGGCTAGCTGACGTGGACCAATGGGGTGGCGCCACGTCAGCTAGCCGTTACCCCAACGGCTAGCTCCACTACCGCCCCGCCCCTACCGCCCGTACCCGCCAGCGCACCGCCCCGCCGCCTCGCCCTACCGCCCGCCCCTACCGCCCCTACCCCCCGCTACAGCCCGGCCAACGCGGGCGGCAACCCGGGCGGCAGGAGCCTGCCGACGGGCGCCACGCCCACCGCCCGGCGCGGGCTACCGCCCGCCACTACCGCCCCCTACCGCCCCGCCTCGGGCGGTAGCGGCGCTACCGCCCCCCCCTATCTCCTCCACTGGCACCAGCCTTAGTGATGCGAGCGTGTTGTTCTTACCTTTGCTGCGTGTATACCACGTGAGCTTCAACACTCTGAATCACATGTAGTATTCTTAACTTTTTTTTGTGACGTGTAGTTCTCTGAACTTGATGGTATTAATTCAGTAGTGTAGAACTCTGCATTTGAGTGTGCTAGCTCTGACGCTGCGGGAATTTTGGATGGAATTTTTGTGGTTCGGTGAAAATTTTGGTCACAATTGTTCACCACTAAAGAAAAAATTACCGATAAATGGACAATGCCGGGTGTCGGGCAACTCCAATAACGCCCCCCCCTCCCCTCCCCCCCCCCCCCCCCCCCCCTTTGTGTCCGCGTGTGTCTATTTTTTTTTTATCATGGAGCATCGGACATTTTCTATGAACTGTGCGCTCACCCAACGGCGTCCCCAAATTCAATAACGCCCCCTTTTTGTGTCGGGCAACTCCAATAACGCCCACCCCCTCTCTCCCCCCTCCCCCTTTTTCTGTCCACGTGTGTCTATTTTTTTTATCATGGAGCATCAGACATTTTCTATGAACTGCTCACCCGACGGCGTTCCCAAGTTGGGTTGTACAGATGGTCGCTTGGAAGACCATGGACATGCATTTTTCTGCAAGTCAAGTGCATGCATTTTGTATATATGGTTTGTTCAATTTGTTATTGTCACTTGTTTCATTGTTGTCACCGTAGCAACGCACGGACATATTTGCTAGTATATATATATATATATATATATATATATATATATATGGATACTTGCATGTTTAGCTTTCATTTGGGGTGTCTTGCAGAGTACATTCAAACGTACTCATATTGGTTTCGTTCCTGGCTATTGTCTTAGCCAGACTTTGAGCAGAAACCCGGAGAACCTGAAGAAGATGGTGTCGTTGACGGCTATGCGAACCAGGAACGTCTCCGAGTCAGTAGCATGTAGGTAGTCAAGGCGTGACTTGGGTTTACCACGAGTGTGTTTTGCAGTCTTCCTCTGTTTTTAGTGTGTGTTCCTGTCCTGCGTGGCAGTTGTTTTCAACTGAGTCAAGTGACCAGTTATGTAAGCCGTGTATTCGTGTAGTGGATGTTCTAATATGCAATGCCAACTCGAGTATATTGTTCACGACTAACTGATCATGGGATCGTGAATGTATGCATACTGGAGGTCTCGGACTGCTAGTCTGCGGTCCCCACACTATTTTAGTCCTCCACAAAATTCCTGAAAATCCTAAAGGCCCATGTGGCCCATTCGTGTATGGCAAGAGGTGGGACAAATGTTCAGTCCCACATTGCTAGTTGAGTGGAATTTTTACCTGTTTATAAGGGAGGCCTTTCCACTTTGTGTATGAGCATAAGAAGTAGAGGACTACACGCATGCTCCTCCTCCGCCGCACGCCTCATCACGGCGGGCGCGCGCGCCGCGGGTTGCGGGAATGAGCCGAGCTAGGATCTATGCTGCGTGTATGCCTTCCCTTGTTTTTGTCACACACGAATGAACAAATATGAACGGTCGCGCAAAATTCAAAATGTTTTTTGCACTAGTGGGAAATTATTGCGCGTTTTGGATGCCGGCTATTCATTTCGCCGCTAGTCTGTTCGTTCTCACTCCCTCTCCTCTCTGTAGACACACAACACAGCCACACCTCTGCCTCCTGTTTCTCGAGAACTGTGCCACCGATCAGGACATCTCTATCCCGTGCCGCGGCGTGCACCGCGGAACGAGACAGTAGTCCTCGGAAACCCCGTCTCTTCGGATCCCATACGGGAGAAGGGCAGTAAGGTTTTTGGGGAGCGCTACCACGCGACTACAGGCATCGTCGTCACCACGGACGCCAATGACTACTTCCCAAACAATGATTTCTTTCCATATGTTGACGACCTCTTCGGCAACATGTCTACCTCGCCTAACGTCAACGGTTCTTCCTCTGCACCGTACGTGTTCATGTTTCTGTTTCATGTCTCAATGCATGTTCTTCTACTCTCGATCTATTTGGACTTTTTTATTTCGTGCTTTGAGGCAAATCACATGATTAGTTTGTTTCCAGTTATTCTAGCCATATATTATCTATCTTTTTCATGGATTAAATCATTTGGAAAATTGCTCATTATTCAACAATCCAAAAACCTTATTTTAGGCAATTTTCAATTGTTGGCTTTGCTGCTTCAATGAAGTCCCATGTCTTCAAAGGGAAGGATTTCAAGCGGTTTCGTGCGAGAGCCACTCTCTGGTTTCAAACCATGAGGTGCTTTGACGCTGCTAAGTGCAAGCCTCAAGGAGAGATTTCTTCTGCAGATGAGAAAGCTTTCGAGGAAGCCGACACCCTTCTGAGGGCTTCTATTCTAAGAGTTCTTGATGAGAATCTGATTGACCCGTATCTTTTCATTTCTACGGACAAGGGTGTGTGGGATGCGCTCGAGGCAAAGTTTGGTGCCTCGGACGCAGGCAGTGAATTGTATGTCATGGAGCAATTTTATGACTAGAAAATGACTGATGAGCGCTCCGTCATTGAGAAGACTTATGAGATACATTATGTTGCTAAAGAACTTGAGTAGTTATCTTGTGAGTTACCGGACAAGTTTATTGTCGGAGGCATCATTGCCAAACTTCCTCCTTCATGGAGGAGTTTTGCTACCGCTTTGAAGCACAAGAGACAGGAGTTTTCCGTTATGGATCTCATTGGTTCTCTTGATGTAGAAGAGAAGGAGAGAGCAAAATACAAATGTGCTCGAGGTCTTGAGGGAGATTCTACTACAAAATTTGTTCAGAAGAAGAACTTCCAGTCCTACAAGCCCAAGAACAAGAACAAACCTAAGAACAAAGGCAAGTATGATAGGAAGAGCAAGCTTGCACAAACTACCAACTTCAAGAAAAGGAAGGGATCCTGCCATTGTTGTGGTGACCCGAGCCACTGGGCTCTGAAATGCCCTAAACAGTATGACCTGCGAGAACTTGAGAAGAATGGCAAGACTGCCAATGTTGTCATTAGGGATACTGAGATGAAGGATGCTGGGTACGGTAAATTCCTTACTATTCTTTCAGTATGGAATTCTCCTAATTGGCGGATCGACACTGGTGCCAATGTACATGTATGTGCTGATATCTCTTTGTTTTCTTCATACCAGTTCGCAGGGGCTTCCTCCGTGCTCATGGGAAACGGGTCGCATGCTTCTGTTCGGGGTGTTGGTACGGTGGATCTGAAGTTTACTTCAGGGAAGATCGTGCGCGTGAAGAACGTTCATCATGTGCCCTCTATCAATAAGAATCTTGTTAGCGGATCTCTCCTATGTCGAGATGGATACAAATTAGTTTTTTAGTCCAATAAATTTATAGTGTCAAAGTTTGGAACTTTTTTGGTAAAGGCTATGATTGCGGAGGCTTGTTCCGCTAATCTCTTTCAGACGTTTGTAATAAAGTTGTGAATCATTTTTGCACCAATAGTGAATCAAATGTTTGGCATTCACGTCTTTGTCATATTAATTTTGGATGCATGATGCGGCTGGCCAAAATGAATTTAATCCTGAATTTCACTACTGCAAGGGCTCTAAATGTCAAGTGTGTGTGCAAGGAAAGCAACCTCGCAAGTATGATACGTCGAAAACGTATCTCCTTTTCCGAACACTTTTCTTATTGTTTTCCTCTAAACTTGTGAGTTTTGGATACCACTAACACGGACTAACACTGTTTTCAGCAGAATTATCTTGGTGTCTCGTTTTTGTACAGAAAAATCAACTTTCGGGAAATTGCCCAGCAAAGACCCCATTGGTCTTAAAACACCGGAAGACCCCGGGAGCCAGAAGGGGCCAGGAGAGGGGCCAGAGGGGGGCCACACCACCCCTGCCCCCCCTAGGCCGCGCCACCTGGTGGTGTGGGCCACTCCCACACCCCCTCGGACTTCCCTTTCGACTACATATTTCCTTCAACCCTAAAACGCAAGGGGGTTCTTCATATTCCACAGAAACACAACAGAGCACCGCCGCCACCCCGAACCTCGATTTGGGGATCATAAGTTCATGTTCTGGCGCCCTACCGGGACGGGGATTCAAAGGATATCATCGCCATCGACACCGCCACTCCTTCTCCATCAACCATCCATGTTTCGACCATCCATGTGTGAGTAAACCCCGTTGTAGGCTGAGAGGGATGGAAGGGATTGGATGAGATTGATCATATAATAATGCCAGATTGTTAGGGCATAGTGCCTAGTGTCCATTGTTAGTGTTTTCTACCGTTGTTGCAACTTGTTATGCTTAATGCTTGTCACTAGGGCCCGAGTGCCATGATTTCAGATCCGAACATGTTATTGTTTCATGAGTATAATATTGTTTCTTGATCATACCTGCAAGTTGTTTTACACATATCATTGTTCGGAACCCGAGGCCCCAAAGTGACAGAAATTGGGACAACCGGAGGGGATGGTTGTGATGTGAGGATCACATGTGTTCACGAAGTGTTAATGCTTTGCTCCAGTGCTTTATTAGAAGGAGCACCTTAATTACCAGTAGTTTCCCTAGAGGCCCCGCTGCCACGGGCTGGTAGGACAAAATATGTTGTGCAAGTTTCTCATTGCGAGCACGTATGACTATATTGGAACAAATACCTATGGTTTGCCTACATGTTTGATGCTTTATATTATTATCTATAATTCCCACGTTATTATTATTACATGACCCTTGTTATCCATGCAATGCTGGTCCATCCATTCCCTCTATGCCTACAGTACTCCCATCCTGTTGTTTTCCGTGATTGCTACTGTTATTACTATTTTACTACTGCTATTATTTTATTTCTACTTCTACTATAAAACGGTTACCACTGATAAATTGTTGCGAGCAAGTCTACTTTTAGGTGCAGCTGAATTGAGAACTCAGTTGTTAAGTCATATAAATTTTCTTTGGCCCCTCTTGTGTCGAATCAATAAGTTTGGGTTTTACTTCCCTCGAAGACTGTTGTGATCCCCTATACTTGTGGGTCATCAAGACTATTTTCTGGCGCCGTTACGGAGGAGCATAGCTTTATTTATTTTCTCACTTGATCGTGATACTGATTACCGCAAGCCTTTCATCATGGGCAAGACTCGTGATGGAAAAGTTCCTATATTACCATCCACTACAAAAAGAGGTATAACTCTGAACACCTCTGCTGCTCTTGATTCACCGTCTGTTATGAGTAAGCTTCTTACTCCACCACATGCTACACGACTGTTACTTCTGCTGAGTCTAAGAATGTTTCTGCTACTTTTGATGATGCTTCTACTCTCCTTGATGATATTGGTTCTCTAGGTTCTTTCCTAGATGCTACTATTGCTAGATCCAAACAAATGAAAAATGCTGAAATTTGTGTTGAAAATGTTCAACAGAGCTTATTGATTATATTGATGAAACCTATATTGAACTGAGTGATGATTTTATTTAAGAAGCTCGTGCTACTACTGGTGCAAGTGCTCTTAAGAGTCTTCTTGCAAGACATGCTGTGAAATATAAATCTTCTCTTGATGTTAAGTTTGCCACATCTACCATACACATTGTAGACAAAGATTATGATTTCTCTTTAGATTTATCTTATATATCCATTGGTGAGAAGGAACCTTTTTGTGGAACTAAAAGTAAAAGTGCTATGGAACACATGAATGAGCTTTCATCTTTGAGTAGTTTATTTTCTGATGATACTAAGCTACGTACTTATTTTGTTACCAAGATCTTCCCTTTCAGATTGAAGGATGAAGCTAAAATTTGGTTTAACAATCTGTCACCTTGGTGTATTACTGATCCTATGGATTTGATTAATGCTTTCTTTCAAAAAATATTTTCCTAAGAAAATTGAAGGAGAAAAATTGCCTGAATCTTGGACAAGGTTTTGTTCTTTAATAAGAGCTAGCCCTGGATACCCATTACCTAAAAATGAGCTCCTAGATATATTTTATAATGGACTAACTATTGAATCTAGGACATACCTGGATAGTTGTGCTGGTTGTGTTTTCAGGAAAAGAACTCCAGAAGAAGTTGATGAATTAATGGCTAAAATAGGAAAAATAATGATGATTGGAATATACCTGAGCCTACACCTACACCAGAGCCAACACAAATACCAACACCCAAGAAGATAGGGATGATTGAATTAAATGATGAAGTGATGAAGGAAGCCAAGAAATCTCTTAAAGAGACGGGTATTAAATCTGAAGATCTGAAGAATTTACCTCCTATAGAAGAATTATGTAAGCCTATTCCTCATCCATCAATTGTTGAGGTACACTCTCTCCAATACTTTGATAATAGAGATATTCCTTACTGTAAACCACCTGATCAAGCTTAGATGAATTTGATAATTTTGTTGTTAAGCAAGATAATTTTAATATGAGAGTGCAAAATCACCTTATGGAAAACTCTAGAGCTATTGATAATTTCCATGGTATTATTGAGAGAACCTCTAATGATGTTAAAATTCTTGTTAAACATTTTCAAATGGTTCAAACTCAAATTGATCAAATTACTAAAGTGCAAAAAGACATGCTGGCTAATGCTTCTAGAGATAAACATGTTTGTGAAATAATTATTAGAAGTGGCGTTTCTACTCAGGACCCCTTGTATCCTCAAGGACATCCTAGAAGAATTGAACAAGATTCTCAGCAACCTAAAAAAATAGTTCTCCTTCTAAGAAAGAGAAGAAGAGACATAAAAATGTCGTAGAATCTCATGAACCTGCTAAAGATCCTAATGGTATATCTATTTCCGATGCTGAAACTGAAAGTGGTAATGATAAAAGTGATGCTTCTGATAAAGAAGAACATGTAGTTGAACCTGAAAAGCAAACTAAGACTGCAAAGTATACTAAGGAGGATTTCATTTCTAATAAACATGGTAATGAAAGAGAGCCCTCGGTACCAAAAGCAATGTCTTTTCCTAATAAGAAACACAAATCAAAGGAAGAAGAACATTATAACAAGTCTATTGCTAGCCTCCACCTGTACTGAGTATGATCTCTACTCGTGCATCCAAATCCCGAAAATCATAGTTTGCCAAATGTGTCCACCATACCTACGTATATATGTGGTATTTAACTGCCACTCCAAGTAAATTTCTCATGTGCTACCTTTAAAACTTGCTAAAAAATATTCCTGTTTTGTGACCCTATTTTAGCTCATGGGGATTTAAATAGAGAATCTTTATCTCACTTGTTGATTGGATTTCACACCCTAGACTAGTGGCTTCATCCTCTTATCCAATGATAGAAGAGCCGGAAGCGGGGTGCCCAGCCCCAAATTAATACAACAAATTATCTTCACTCTTTTTGCCCCTCATTTATCAGTCAAAGCATAATTGTGTAAACAAAAGAGGAAGAGGGATGACCTTCTACCCAGATGTGTCCTTCTATGGGAGCCGCTCTTGTGAAGTCTAGTTGGCTTGTGACGTACTGTATTGTCTGTTTACCATTCATTGACATAAGCATACACTTCTCTCAAAAATGTGTTCAATACCTCTGTTTAATAAAATAAAAATCTCTGGCACGTGAGTTAATCCCTGCTTCCCTCTGCGAAGGGACTTTCTTTTATTTTTATGTTGATTCTTCACCTTCTCACTTTATGCACCTTCTTGAGAGCATGGATGTTATTATTAGTGTAATGTGCTTGTCCCAAAACACGGTTGATAGTGGTATAACTTTGATGCCTGTATCTTTGATATCTTTATTTCTAGTCTTCATTTGAACTTCAGAGGTGCCCTGGCATTTATGTTTTGCTCCACTATTAAGGGAAAGCGATTACACTTTATCATACCCTATTATGAGCATTGCAATCTTGTAGATTGAAATACTTCATGTTGTCTATTATTAGTTTGCTGGTATCTCTTCATGGTTTGCATAACTGCTGGGTGACTTTTATTTTCCATACATTTTATTATGAATTGCCTCAGCACTTGTTTATGTAGTGAGTATATTTACATCATATGAAACAAATGTGTTCATAAAAGTCTTTTATCGCACTCAGTTGTCACTGAATTTCTTGAGGACAAGCAATAAGCTAAGCTTGAGGGAGTTGATACGTCGAAAATGTATCTCCTTTTACGAACACTTTTCTTATTGTTTTCCTGTATACTTGTGAGTTTTAGATACCACTAACATGGACTAACGATGTTTTCAGCAGAATTACCTTGGTGTCTCGTTTTTGTGCAGAAAAAACAACTTTCGGGAAATCGCCCAAAAAGAACCCATTGGTCTTAAAACACCGGAAGACCCTGGGAGCCAGAAGGGGGCCAAGAGAGGGGCCAGAGGGGGGCACACCACCCCCTGGAGCCCCCCCTAGGCCGCGCCACCTGGTGGTGTGGGCCACTCCCACACCCCCTCGGACTCCCCTTTCGACTACATATTGCCTTCAAACCTAAAACGCGAGGGGGTCGTCATATTCCACAAAAACACAACAGAGCGCCGCCACCACCCCGAACCTTGATTCAGGGATTAGAAGTTCCTGTTCTGGCGCCCTGCCGGGACGGGGATTCGAAGGATATCATCACCATCGACACGCCACTCCTTCTCCATAAACCATCCATGTTTCCCCCGTCCATGTGTGAGTAAACCCCGCTTTAGGCTGAGAGGGATGGAAGAGATTGGATGAGATTGATGGCATAGTGCCTAGTATCCATTGTTAGTGTTTTCTACCGTTGTTGCAACTTGTTATGCTTAATGCTTGTCACTAGGGTCCGAGTGCCATGATTTCATATCTGAACATGTTATTGTTTCATGAGTATAATATTGTTTCTTGATCATACCTGCAAGTTGTTTTACACATATCATTATCCGGAACCCGAGGCCCCAAACTGACAAAAATTGGGACAACCGGAGGGGATGGTTGTGATGTGAGGATCACATGTGTCCACGGAGTGTTAATGCTTTGCTCCGGTGCTTTATTAGAAGGAGCACCTTAATTAACAGTAGTTTCCCTAGAGGCCCCGCTGCCACGGGCTGGTAGGATAAAAGATGGTGTGCAAGTTTCTCGTTGCGAGCACGTATGACTATATTGGAACACATGCCTACGGTTTGCCTACATGTTTGATGCTTTATATTATTATCTGCAATGCCCATGTTATTATTATTATTATTACATGACCCTTGTTACCGATGCAACACCCGTCCATCCATTCCCTCTATGCTTATAGTACTCCCATCCTGCTGTTTTCCACGATTGCTACTGCTGTTACTATTTTACTACTGCTATTATTTTATTTCTACCGTTGCTATAAAACTGTTACCACTGATAAATTGTTGCGAGCAAGTCTACTTTCAGGTGCAGCTAAATTGACAACTCAGTTGTTAAGGCATATAAATATTCTTTGGCTCCCTTGTGTCGAATAAATAAATTTGGGTTTTACTTCCCTCGAAGACTGTTGCGATCCCCTATACTTGTGGGTCGTCAAAGTCTCATAAGACTACGGAGACTTGGCACCACTTGAGCTCATACATTTAGATATTTGTGAGATGAATGGCGTGCTAACAAAAGGTGGAAAGAAATATTTCATGACGTTGATTGATGATTCCACTCGTTATTGTCATGTGTATCTCTTAAAAACAAAAGATGAGGCTTTGAACTTTTTCAAGATCTATAAAGCTGAAGCAGAAAATCAACTTGATCGGAAAATCAAGAGACTTAGGTCCGATAGTGGTGGAGAGTATTTTTCCAACGAGTTTGATTCTTTCTGTGCGGAACAGGGTATAATCCATGAGAGGACGCATCCCTATTCACCTCAGTCTAATGGAGTGGCCGAAAGAAAGAATCATACTCTAACAGATTTGGTTAACGCCATGTTAGACACATCGGGTCTTTCCAAGGCATGGTGGGGGAGGCGATAATGACTGCATGTCATCCCCTAAACCGAGTTCCCACAAAGAACAAAGAAATAACTCCATTCAAGGAATGGGAGAAGAAAATATTAAAACTCTCTTACTTATGAACATAGGGTTGTTTGGCAAAAGTCAATATACCAATTCCCAAGAAGCGCAAGCTTTGACCCAAAATTGTGGATTGTGTTTTTTTGGGCTACGCGTTCCGTAGTATAGATTCTTGATAATAAAATATGAGGTACTAGACATGCATGTCGGTACAATCATGGAGTCAAATGATGCAACTTTCTTTGAAGACATCTTTCCCAAGAAGGAGATGCCTAGCTCATCGAATCATGAGATACCTAATTCATCTAGTCAGGAATTGTCTGTAATTCCCGAACCCACCATTCCAATAGAACACGTTGAGAATCCTGTGAAGGATGAAAATGAAGTTCCTTTAAGGAGAAAAAGACAGAGGACTGCAAAGTCCTTTGGCGATGATTTCATTGTGTATCTCGTGGATGACACACCCAGGACTATTTCAGAGGCGTGTGCATCTCTTGATGCTGACTACTGGGAGCAAGTTGTCCGTTGCGAGATGGATTCTATCATGGCTAACAGAACCTGGGAGATCACTGAACGTCCTTATGGGTGCAAATCTGTAGGATGCAAGTGGGTGTTCAAGAAAAATCTTAGGCCTGATGGTAGAATTGAAAAATACAAGGCAAGGCTTGTGGCTAAGGGTTACACCCAGAAAGAATGAGAAGACTTCTTTGATACCTACTCACATGTGGCTCGACTGACCACTATTCGGGTACTACTCTCATTGGCTGCCTCACATTGTCTTCTCGTTCACCAAATGGACGTTAAGACAGCTTTCCTTAACGGAGAGTTAGACGAGGAAATTTACATGGAGCAGCCAGATGATTTTGTAGTACCTGGCCATGAAGGCAAGGTTTGTAAGTTATTGAAGTCATTGTATGCCCTCAAGCAAGCTCCAAAGCAATGAGATGAAAAGTTTGAGAAGACTTTGACTGTTGAAGGCTTTGTTGTAAAGAAGCTGGCAAGTGTGTATACTATCGTCATGGTGGGAGCGAGGGAGTTATTCTGTGTCTGTACATTGATGACATACTGATATTTGGGACCAACCTTGATGTGATTAAGGAGGTCAAGGATTTCTTATCTCTATCCTTTGAGATGAAGGATCTTGGAGTAGCTGATGTTATATTAAACATCAAACTGTTAAGAGACGACAATGGTGGGATCGCCCTGCTTCAATCCCACTATGTGGAAAAGGTCTTGAGTCATTTTTGGTATAGCGACTACAAGACTTCTCCAACGATGTATGATCCTAGTCTTTTATTCTTAAATAATCGACGGATTACTAGAGATCAGTTGAGATATTCTCGGATTATTGGCTCGCTTATGTATCTGGCTAGTGCCACGAGGCCTGACATTTCGTTTGCTGTGAGCAAATTGAGTCAATTTGTTTCAAATCCGGGAAATGATCACTGGCATGCGCTTGAAAGAGTTATGTGCTATTTAAAAGGCACTATGAGCTATGGAATTCATTATAACGGGGACCCAAGGGTACTTGAGGGATATAGTGATTCAAAAAAAAACTGATGCTGATGGGATTAAGGCCACGAGTGTTATGTTTTTACACTTGGTGGTGGCGCTATTTTCTGGAAGTCTTGCAAGCATACCATCTTAACGAGGTCAATTATGGAAGCAGAACTCGCAGCATTAGACACAACCACTGTTGAAGTAGAGTGCCTTCGTGAGCTGTCGATGGACTTACATGTCGTTGAAAAACCAATACCCACTATTCTAATGAACTGTGATGATCAGACTGTGATCATCAAGGTGAACAGTTCCAAAGATAATATGAAGTCATCAAGACATGTGAAGAGGAGATTAAAATCTGTCACTAAATTGAAAAACTCTAGAGTTATTGTGTTGGATTATATCCAAACATCTATGAACTTGGCAAATCCATTCACAAAGGGTATTTCACGTAATGTTATCGATAATGCATCAAAGGAGACGTGAATGAGACCCATCGCATGAGTTGTTCACAGCGGCAACCCACTCTATATGATCGGAGATCCCGTGAAGTAGAATTGGGAGAGAAACTGTTGATCAACTGAGAGGAGAGTATCCTTACGTTTATGTAATACCACTCCTTGAAGATGCAATACTCTTTTACACTTCAAGGTAGGTTGATATAAATCTTAATGTTTTCCAGGAGGCTTCATTGTAAGTAGAGATGTTGACCTGCAGGACATCTTTTGAGGGATTTACCTGTATAAGTTCGACTTTTAAACGTTGTAGTCTATGAGAGTTGGTCTCTCTAGTAAACTCATGAAAGATGTTGGAGTATGACGTATAAGCTCCACCCGCGGGGAAGTCCCACGGTAGCCAAGTATCGGTCAAGGCTTTCTGTGAAGCTAGATTCGCAGAAAACTTGCAGTTCAAGGAATATGCCACTATTCAAATTGCAAACCAGCGTAACACAGAGTTCTAGGTGGAGTTCAACTTAACAGTCTCCATTGCAGTACCGATATATAAACGGTATTTTGGAACCTAAGGCAAATTTTGTGTGCCTCTAGGATCTTGTGAGGGATTGTTGGATTTTTTGCCCAATATAGCCCAGCCTATTTTAGTCCTCCACAAATTTTCTGAAAATCTTAGAGGCCCATGTGGCCCATTCGTGTATGGCAAGAGGTGGGACAAATGTTTAGTCCCACATTGCTAGTTGAGTGAAATTTTTACCTATTTTTAAGGGAGGCCTTTTCACTTGGTGTATGAGCATAAGAAGTAGTGGACTACACGCGCGCTCCTCCTCCGCCGTCCGCCTCGCCTCGCCTTGTCACGACGCGTGCGCACGCGCCGCGGGTTGCGGGAATGAGCCGAGCCGAGCTAGGACCTATGCTGCGTGTACGCCTTGCCTTCTTTTTGTCACACACGAATGGAAAAATATGAACGGTCGCGCAAAAGTTAAAACTTTTTTGCACTAGTAGGAAATTACTGCGTGTGAGTGGATAGTTGTTCAGTTTTGGCTGACATCTATTCATTTCGCCGCTAGTCTGTTCTTTTTCACTCCCTCGCTACCCGTTCGCCTCCTGTTGCTAGGCCTATATAATAGAGGTAGCTCCTCTCCGTAGACACACAACACAGCCACACCTCTGCCTCCTGTGTTTCGAGCACTACGCCACCGATAAGGACATCTCCATCCCGTGCCATGGCGTGCACTTCGGAACGGGAAAGTAGGCCTCCGAAACCCCGTCTCTTCAGACCTGTACAGGAGAAGGGCGAGGTTTTTGGGGAGCGTTGTCGCGCGACTACTATCATCATCGTCACCACGGACCTCGCCACTACTTCCCGAACGACGACTTCTTTCCAGATGTTGACGACCTCTTCGGAAACATCTCTACCTCGCCTAATGTCAACGGTTCTTCCTCTGCACCATATGTGTCCATGTTTCTGTTTCATGTCTCAATGCATGTTCTTCTACTCCTAATCTATTTGGACTTGTTTATTTTGTGCTTTGAGGCAAATCACGTGATTAG
This sequence comes from Alopecurus myosuroides, assembly GCA_028641055.1. Classification (NCBI taxonomy): domain Eukaryota; kingdom Viridiplantae; phylum Streptophyta; class Magnoliopsida; order Poales; family Poaceae; genus Alopecurus; species Alopecurus myosuroides. Next base: position 223,982,062 of record CM054058.1, on the reverse strand, counting down.
TTTATTTCTAGTTATTTTATCCATATGTTATCTATCTTTTTCATGGATTAAGTTATTTGGAAAATTGCTCATATATTTAACACAAAGTTTTCTTAAAACCAAAGTATTCCAAAACTGATGTATTTGGATGCATGGGCAATGAATACTTCAGTTTGTTATACTGAATTATTTCTCAGTTTTAGCAAAACCTACAAGGCGTTTGGGAAGTACTCCATTTCCTTTTTACTCTGTGTATTAGAATTATCTTAAGTCAAACGTTCTAAGTTTCACCAAATTTACAAAACAAAATATAGATATTTGAAATATCAAATGGGTATAATATGAAAATATATTCCATGATGAATTGTATGATATTGACTTGGTATTGTTAATTTTGATAGTTTTTCCTATAAAGTTGGTCAAACTTTAGGAAGTTTGACTTTTGGCAAACATAATACTCAGACTAAAAAGAAACGGAGAGAGTATTGTTTTTACTGATGTTTTGACCGAGGAGCGTTCATGGTCCATTTGACTGATAGATGAGTGCATGGATGTTGCATGCAACATGCATGGTTGTCCGTGAGTTGCTCACTGACTGAATGCTTCAGCTTCAACTAATTACCTCATCTATAAATCATGGCTTTAATCAACATCCATCTCTCACGTCAAATACTACTTCTAGTGTCCGCTGAAATTTCTCGCTTGTAACTTTGTCGTAGTAGCATCCGACATTCAGTCGGGTTTGACGCAGCCATCGTCCGGAGTAGGCACATATGTGCTTCTTGTTTCCTTTTGTTCGCATATTGTCGAGACATCGTAGTAGAGTTCATGTACGGGGGTGCCATGAGCCTACTGGTATAACCGCAGGGGACGTGATAACACTGCAAACGAGAACACCGAGTTTTACCCAGGTTCGGTACGACGCAACTAGGTGGCGTTCCTACTTCTGCAATCTCACTAAATCAGGGTTAAAGCCTTTGGGCCATGGTCCGGATTCTTCTAGAATCCGGCTTCCTGCGCATCAGCTTACTGGGTCGTCCAATGGACTATGATTCATTACCTATGGGCCACTCTTAATCCGGCTTTTAAGCCAATGCCGTACGTACCCCTAATCGGCATATATCCGACACATATACCGGTGATGCCATGTTGTAGCCATATACGTATTGATATACACTTCTTAAATTTTCGTTGTTTCTTTATTGGCATCAGACCAGTTAATGTTGATCATGCAAAACAAAAGGACCAGTTAATGTTGGCAGTGTTTTTTTTGTGTTATAAATCGCCAATCAAATAGTTGGTAGAAAGTTCGGAAAATTTATATCGTAGTTGTGATACGTAAAAGGTTAGCAAGAGTGCTCTATTATCAAGAAACTATTTCAGTAATGTGGGGAAACATCCTAATGCGCAAACGAAGAGAAGATGATGAGTTGGCCATCATCGAAGCTTTATATGCTAATGAAAAAAGGTATGGCAACCGCACGCTTATTCATACTTCTATTCTTACGGGTGATATGTATGTGAGAGAATTTCTAGATGGTCATGTATTGAGATGTAAACAAGATTTTCGGATGGAAAAACATATCTTCCGTTACTTGGTGAAGTGCCTTCGAGAGGGATGTCGTCTAAGAGATACAGATTTTGTCTCGGTCGAAGAACAGGTTTTCATATTCCTATTTGTTGTTTCTGAGAATGTAGCCAAACGTACACTTTAAGGACAATTTCAGCATAGTGGTGAGACCATAAGTCGGTACTTCCATATTGTGTTGAGCACACTCATGATATTGTCCGCAAGTGTAATACAACTACCTCCAATTAATGTTCCTTACAAAGTTGCAAGCAACCCAAAATTTGTGCCATATTTTAAGGTATTATTCGTATTATATCCCTTTAATGATATTAAATGTAAATGTTGGTTAGAAACATTTCTCCCCATATGTATTTTCTCTCTCAAGGATGCATTGGAGCCATAGATGGGACATATATTCCGATTAGCATATCTCCAAATGAGCAAGATCCTTATCGTAATAGAAAAGGAACGTTGTGAGGAAATTTCATGGTTGCATGTGCTTTTGAAAATCATTTCGTTCATGTCAGCGTCGTATGGGAAGGTTCGGCTTCTGATGCTCGAGTGCTATACAATGCACTCCAAAAGAATTTTTATGTCCCCGGAGGAAAATTTTATTTGATGGATGCGGGTTATGAGAACACACCTAACTTCATCGCACCTTATCGCAATGTGAGATACCAAGAGCAAGTAAGAAGTCATCAGCGGCCACAAAACCCTCAAGAGCTATTTAATTTGAGGCACGCACAACTTTGTAATCATGTCGAGCGTACCATTGGTGTTTTGAAAAGCGTTTTTCAATACTGAAGTGTGCTACAGGATACCCCATTGACTCACAATCTGAAATTGCGATATCATGTTGTGCTCTTCATAATTTTATTTGCAATAATGAGGGTGGTGAACAATGGCTGGATCAAGTGGAATCAGATATTGTTCCAAACAAAATAATTGATGTTCCTAGTGGAGATAAGCATTATACGAGCGATGTACATTCTCTCAATGTGCGGCGTGCACTAGGTAACACAAAAGGGAGAAAAAAGCTAATGTAACGTGGGAAGACTAGCAAGACTATCTGAGACGAACCAGAAGAAATACCACATGACTTTTATTTGATTCCATAATTTTTTTGTAGAGTTTAATTTATTTCTATAACATTTGTGTACTTCATAAGTAGCAAGAATAAATAAACATTAGTAGTTTAGAGACAAAATAGTGAGTTGTACAAACCAAAGAATTTATAAATAAAAGAGTGCAATCATTGGAAATAAAAATCCTAAATCCCTTATTTATCCTTTAATAATGTTCAGACATGCGGTTTCACTACTTCCTTAATAATCTCGGCAAGAACGTCAGGCTCCACTTCCATGAATGTTTGGCGGTTTAGCATATCAGATTTGAGATGGTTGATCATCTGTAATGTCCACTTGTGTGAGTTCCAACGTTTTCAGCTTCTGAATGCAGGTGGGCAAGTCATATGGGTCTTTTTTTTATCATCCCTTTCCATTTTTGCCATTTTTACTTCTTTGTAGCTATCAATTTGCTTCGTCTTCATTTCCTTGTAAGCCTTAAGTTCTTCTTTCCTCACAGAAACGAAATTCTACAATACAACGTCCTTACCTTTTTTAGCCTTAGTTTTCCCACTTTCTCCATCGGATCCTTTTGAATCTCGAAGCCTCTTCTTTCGAGGTGATTCCACACATGTCTAATCTTCTACAGTTTAAAACTGATGCGCATTGCTACCTTGTGGTTCTGTAAATCCACCATATGATAGATCAATATCATCCCCGTATATATTCGTTCCAATCATATGCAGGGATGGATGATCCTGGTGCAACCTCTCGGCAATACTATATGTTGAACTTTTGGAACGCTTTCCTTATGCTATTTTGCCTAAGTAGAATGGAAGTAAATTGTAAGTAACATCATATGAGTCCATGTTTTTAAATTATCATTATTGCAAGAACATACCATCGTAAATTTCGTATAAAACATCATAGTGCGGGAATGATTTGTATCTCTACCTCTGCTGCTCTTTGGGAAGCTCTTCCCGTTTTTCATCTGGAGCTGTTGGCACTCGCTTCTCGGGATCTCAACCAAATCTACTCTTCTCTAAAATAGACCTGACCACATTGTGATCTTGCTTGAGTCTTTGTTCTCTATCTTTCACATGCTTCATAGTAAAATCAGCTCTAGGGGGCTTGGCATTTAAGCGGTGTGTCATAGCGGTCCATCCTTCCTTGGTCCATCCATTTTGACCATGAAAATTTCCGGCATCTGCATACTCTTTCATCATAAATATTAGAAATCCTATCTGACCTTGAACCATGTTGCTCTATTCATTTTTTTTTTTTGCAACAAGTGTTACTTAACATTAGTACGTTAGCATATGAGTATTGCTAACTTATTTATGTAGTATGATTTGACTCGACGGTGCCGATAAAAAATAAAGCTTCACTAAGTTAAAAAGTGGGTTACTATAGTATTTGAATCTAACTGCTAACTAGCTACGTAGAAGAAATAATGTCGCTGGTCTTGAGCGACAACTGGCGCGTCCTATATAGGGCGCCGCTTCCAGCATGCTGCCCAGCCACGTGCCACTCAAGCTGATGCTTTACCTTCCACGCTCGCCATGAAACGTCTTCTCCCCCTCCCCCCCCCCCCCCCCCCCCCCCCCCCCCCCCGCGCAGATGAATCCCGGACGTCCGCAACGCGTAGCAGGCGCAGGAGAGCTCGCCGCCGCGCCTCGACACATTAAAGGACCTTCGCGCACACCACCAGACACGCCTCCTCTTCGCGGAGAGGGACGAGCGAGTCATGACGGAGTGGCGGGCGCGCCACCCAGAAGACGTCGTTGCCGAGGAGGAGTTTTGGGCGACCAGGGCGGCAGAGCGCGTTGAGAGGAGAGCCGAGCGGAGGGAGCTTCGAGCGGCGGAGCGCAGGGCTACGGCGGAGGCGCAGCTCTACGACGTCGCCACATGGAGCGAGGAGGAAGACGAGGAATCGTCCTCCAAAGACGACGAGTAGATGTAGTTTAAAGTTTAGTTTCAATGAATTTAGTTGTATCTTTGGAGTTTCAATGAAATTTAAGTTTGAAGTTCAAATATTTTGTCACGTCGTGTTGCAATTTGGCACCTCTGGTGAAGCTCCACAACGCGCGCGCTGGAATGTATGAAATTGAGCAAGATCGAACCAACAGGGACACGAGATTTTAACGTGGAAAACCCTTCCAACAAGGAAGAAAAAAACCACGGGCGCCAGCTAGCAATACTTCACTATTTCAGGTGAGGTTATAAACGCGCCGGGATTTACAATCTGTGGTTTATCCCGTGCGACGGCTTACAAGAGGTATATAAAGACGGTCCTGACCTAACTAGGTCGGTAACGAGGAATCCAACTCGAACTCGGCCCTAAGCCTCCGGCGACGGGCCTCGCGTAGCGGAGGCCGAACTTTCCTTTATCCAAAATAACAGAATGTTCCGCCGTTGAAATTCTTGTTGTCCATGGAGCGTTGCAAAGTGGCTATTTCGACGCTAGCACGGGGGAGTTTCGAGCACTTGTTGGAGATGCTCTAACGCAAGAGACGAGCTATGCCCGGCTCATGTGCAATATGCACGTGCAGCCGGCGTCTACTACGAGGTAGAGACGTAGAGTATGACGGCCAGGTAAAATCAGGCCAGCGTTGGAACCGAAAACTATTGGAGCTACATGTATGGGGTTCAGTACCGCTTCCCGTGCTGGTCCTTTCCTCCAGCATGTGTAAGCAGACCTAAAAACAAGAGACTCCGGCAATAGATTGAATCTGGTAGATTCGATCGTCACTGGACAACCAAGAAGCGGAAGTTCTTTGTCCTTGCGCTTAACCAAGAAGAGCTTGGAGTCGCACATTAGGAATCATGCTCCTTCCTTCAAATTGGAAGGCACGGCTAGCCAAGCAGCTTCAGGAGTGAAGCCATTGGGCGGTCCACGTCATTATTTTTTTATCGGTTGATGTGGATTTTATCAGAAGTTCGAAGTCTACTTTAGAATAAGCAAACGCTTTATGATGAAAAGTGAACTTGCTCAAGAGTTCAAGGACAACAAGTGAAGTTGCCAGCAAATGCAAATTGGAGGGTCCTTTCTATTGGAGAGAACCCTGCGGCGAGCAAGCTCGGCGCGAGTGGATGCCATGGCAACGAGAAGGTGAAGGAGTGCCTTAACCCACTAAATGGCGCGCCACATGTCGGAGAGTGGATGTCTTAGGACAAGATCTCGAGAGGTTTGAACATTGGGGGCTAAACACACTCACAACATCACTCGAAGGCGTGGAGAGGAAAGCTCGCGAGTGATAACAATGGCGACACGGAGAGTTTACCCAGGTTTAAGCCACCGTGCGGTGTAAAACCCTATTCCTGATGTCTAATGGATTGCATTGCGTGTGCTCGATTTCAAACTAAGGGGACGAGGGAGCGAATGAGTCTGATCGCACTTCGGTCCTCTCTCCCTCTCATTCTTGTCGGGAAAGGGTTCCACATAGCGACAAGGAGGAGGCAATGCGTGCGCTGAAGCTTCCGCCGATCTTGGTCCAGGGGAGACAACGCCACCGTTCATGGCAGGACGGTGGGGGCCCATGGTGACGTTTCCTTCGTCTTGTAGCGTCGGCTTGATCTCCTTACACCAAAGGGGGAAGTTTTGGCCCGTGCTTTGGCGAGGGAAGCTGCCGCTCCATGCTTTATACGCAAGAATGGCAACTCCTATAGCACGATTATGCCTCCGTCAGCACGCACAGGCCTGCACGCATCATCGGCACATGGTGGTGTTTTCTCTTGAGAGGAAAACCCTCTGGGGAGGAGGCGGAGAGCTCGAGGTAGAACTCCTCTTCAACAAAAGATGGGCCGTGTCCCTCAAGAGAGGTCAGCCACCTGCTGGCGGTATCTCGAGAAGGGCGAAAATCTCGCCGAGGGAGAGTTCTCTCGTGAAGCATCCTTGTGGAGGCTCTTATGCACCAATTGGACTGGGCCGTGGTACCCTGGTATCCAGGGGGCAACACTGCTTGATGGTCTACACCATCCACTGGTTCCGCCTCTTCACCACACATATCTACTGCTGCAGAGGTCGTCAAGTACTAAAATTATGATTGGATACTTATTTTTGAACTCTCGTATGCCTGTGTTTTTCCTGTATGGAATAGTCCGATTACGTGCTAAGAAAGTGCAATCATATGTGCACTGTTTATGTCAGCATACATTGTAAGAAAATACTGCATGTAAGAAAGAGCAACCATGGTCGGTTTACATTGACCACGGATTGTCAACTAGCATTTTATCTCTCTGAGTCGCAAAATGCATAGATGAGGAGCAACACAGTTGAGAGACTTCAATTTCAGAGTCGTACAGCGACAATTCTTTTTTACAAATTATCAGAATTATCCAACTTCCATTCAGACAACATAATTGATACACGTCAAGTTACATTCGTTGCTGGCAAAGTTCTCAAATTCAAACAAAATGACCTGAAATGATGCAATATTGAATCATATGTAGAGAGATATAAGTAACATGTCATTCGAACAGGCAAACATATACAGTTCTACTAAGAGATAGAACTAAGCATCATGGGTGGGTAAAAGAAAGTTCTGCTTTCTATCCTCAGGGCGACAGAAGTCATGCTTAACTTTAGTGTTATAGCCCAAGGTAAAACCTCCTTGAAATGGATGAATCACTCCAAATCGAACATAGCACATGTCGCAGACTGGCTCCACCTTGCTATCTTCACATATACATGTCCTCATCACATCAGGATGTTTGCGATAGCATGTCTTGCAAACACAGTCCGCTGAAGAAGAAAATGCAGTAAGCAAGGTCAAAGACTATGTAAGAAAGCAACCGTGTAACATGAAGTAAACGAGATAAGAGAGAGGGTGAGAGAGGCATACAGTCGCCACAACGACGAGTACCCCACCCAACAGGGAAACCGAGGAAATTGTAGGCTTCAGTAACTGGTTCATCTGAAAACACAGGAAACAAACATACATGATTCAGTCGAGAACATGCAAGGTGTAATAGCAAAGGATCTAAGGCCTCTCTCAGTGGGTAATATCATAGCCTAGTATCTGAGAACATGCAAGATGTAATAGCAAAGGATCTTTTATCAAAAATATATTACACAAACGTCATTGTACAAGGTGTTCAGGTTATGTAGGAAGTATAAAAATAAGGTAACAGACTTTTAATAATGTCAGCTATATTCCTCTCCTGTTTTAAAGAAAATTACATGGCAATCTTTCATCTCTTTGCCAGCCCAGCAAAAAAAAACATAAGTGGGGTATAATGCCCATCTATATGCCAACAATAACGGGATAGGGCAAGTGCAACCTGCAATTCTTGCGCACATGAATCTAAATTGCACATAAGGTTAAGCAGATATGCGTAATCAGGAATGATAACATCCAGAATTACTGAAAGCCGTTTAAGACGGATGATACATAGTTACACAATTTTTTCATTCTCTCGGTAGCTAAAGTAATGATATAAGCAATGGAAGATAAGAATGATAGGACCGCATTGCTACAGTAGCTGGAAGGGTCAGTCATCGAGTAGGCAGTTCAGATTTTGAGTACCTAACGAGAGAAGACAGAGACATGTATGAATCCTAGGTCTGCTGAGGCAAGTGATTTGAGTTCTAAGTTGTGGTTGGAAAAGTAGAGTATATAAATCATTTGGATCAAGGAAGTCGAATGCATAGTGCATTAATTATAACATTGTTGATAGAGCACCACTTCTTGTATTCTCTGGTGTATTTCTATGACGTTCATTCTTCTACTGATTATACTTTTACTACTTCATTAGATATAGCATATACATCGTATATTCCAGGAACACTGTAGCTAAAATATTTAAGAAAACTTAAAATATACTACAAATTTGTCATTCAGAACAAACTCGGTACAAAAGCTGCACTTTGTTAGTTGAAAATAAACTTCACAATGGCGGATATCTATCAGTCTTTGAAAAAATAAACTCTATACTTGAAAAAATAAACTCTACTCACTATTCAATGAACACAATGTTCCCTTTTCAACTCATTTCAATTTTGGATTTATCGATTCATTTCTCTCTTTTAAATAAAAAGGAAAGTGTGATATTAGTTTTATTTTCTAAACAAACTCTATCCAAGTTTGTTTTTATTAGAATTGTATTAGTTCACAAACTCATACCTCCTTTAGGTGTCTAATTGCTCGTTCTTAAACTTTGATGCATAATAAAAGAATGAAATAAGCAGAAAGAATATAATTGTACTATAAAATAACTGTTACCACGAATACGGTAAAAATCTAACGATAGGAATAAATATTTAAAACAGTAACTACACACCATCAAATTTACTAGGTCAAGAGACAACCAAAAACAGTTTAAAACATTGGTCTCGAGATCACATTTTCATAAAATAGTATTATATGGGAGCGACGTTTTAGCTCCGGGAGGATATGCTCCAGGGATGAACAATAAAAATAGTTTAGAAGTACAAAAACTGTATTGTTTTGACAACATACATGTTCGTGTATTGCATGTGCCTGCAAAGTTCCATGGATATGCCATGTCGTACGAAGAAAAAACACAACCCAGTGCTCTAAAAAAACATGTTTTTGAAGCACTAAATCTGGTATTTCCGCACAGGCCAGAAAACTTATCCTTTGTCCATAAATTTTTACATGTACACATAGAACACGCACATTCATGTGTAATTTTTTCAGATTTTTTACATCTGGAATGTTACAAATTTCACCCGGGAGGATATGCTCTTGGGAGCCAATTTTAATATCCTGCTATTCTTTTTGCTAAGGTGAATCTTGGATATGTAGCGGTAGCTTTTTAAACATGATAGCATGTCTTTTGATGAAAATTCCATGCCCCTTTAAATTTCATACTCTTGCACTAACAAAAGAAATCAGATAAAGTAGATACATACCTAGAGGGGTACATGTGACAACTTGATTGATATTATTTCCTCTAGCGAGCTCAAAAAAGAAGAGAGTTCGAGGAGCAGGCAGGAAGGAGAAGCAGCCAGTGAGCTTCCTACGTGCCACAAAGTTGCCATGAGTCCAGCACATGCCCCTGTCAAATCTGCTTCCTTGGATCACCACACCAGTAGCAGGTTCATACTCATAACCCTAATCAACCAACCAATCAGGAGAAAGGAAATGGTACATGTAGCACAAAGCAGCAAGATAAAAAATCATGGAATTTTTGTTTGTTTGTTTTAGGAACCAAAACACATAACAAGGTAATAACATCATGGAGTAAAAAAGAACATATTACTTTAGATACAAAAAAAGAAACTGGTACAGGGAGCAAAGTAAAACAAAACAAAAACCCCAAGGACTGAATTTACTTAGTTGTTACATCCTGACTTTTTAGTTTTTTACTGGTTGTTTATCGACAGTCTTTCAACACACATTTGAGATTTGACCACACTTTTAATATAATTATTATTGCTTAGCAAAATCAATTAAAACATATTATCTGAATTAATATTTTTTATGACAAATCCACTTGAATAAAATTTAAATTTTGACCTATCAAATCGAAACAGCTTCATGCATCACGTATCGAAGTCTTTAAGGTTTTGATTGCACCTATCTAAATTCCGAATCACATTGTTCATGCAGTGCATCAAGTCTGAACTGAAAACAGAAATCAGTAAAGATTGGTCTAGTGGAGAGAGTATAAATAAAACGAGTCTATTTGATGGTTTGAGGGAGTAACTAGTGATTTTGTCTAGCATATTTCGGTGAGTCTAATTCAAAGAAGTGAAAGTATAAGCCCAAATCGCAAGACCAAATGGCTAGGCAGGAAAGTTGAGCAAGGAAGAATAGATCACCGGATGCATACTGTTGTACCACCCAAGGCATTCCAGCACAATATTGCTATTGCGAGCTAAGCTTTCCAAGCGCCCCAGCAACTTCGGCCTACCAAAAGAAACATACAAGGATAAAAATAAGAGATGGCAAATATTGAGCATAATAGACTGGATGTGAAAGTGCGGTCCTCCAATTCTGATCGATGGGAGTTGGATATGTGCGTATCAGTTAATCGAATTGGATGGATGGACTGGTCATTCGAACCTGTCAAACCCCTTTAGTTGTAGGAAGTCCAGCGGCACACCGACACGGATGGGCTCAGGATCCGGCCGGGGAAAGGGCGAGGAGGCGCGCGGCAGCCACCCCCACCACCACGCGCTCCTTGCCTCCGCCTCCTCCTCATCCTCGTCCTTTGGCACCACGGAGTAGCAACTCAAAGGTCTGCATCCAATCAAGGGAAGAGTCTCTTCCGCCTTCGCTGCGGCGTCGGCGGCGCCCCTCTTCTTCTTTCTTTGATGGTCGGCGCCCCTCTTATTCACCTTGTCGGAAGTGCAGTGCACATCCTCCCCTAGGTTAGGATTAGGGTTAGCTACCCCGTCGCGGTGACGATTCTTCTTCCTTCCCATGGCTGCTACGATCCGATCCTCCCTTAGGTTAGGGTTAGGGTTAGGGTTAGCTACGGACGGCGGCTGCTTCTGTCTCTGGAACGCGCGACCCTCGACTCTCGAGTCTCGACTCTGTTTCCTTATCCTTTTTCTATCTAATCTAATCTAATTGAGATACATCTAATCACACGTGTTCGGCTCGAATCATTAGTCCAGATCCTCCCAACACGTTTCGGCTCGAATCAATAGTCCAGATTCCTCCCAACGTTGAGTAGGAGTAGAAAAACGGAGAGTGGACGATCTGCCTGGGCGCATCTGCCCCTTTTTTTAATTTTTTTAAAAATGATTTAGAACGTTTAAAAAACTGAGACATAATTTTATGTGCACATGTCCACAAAATATACACACGCCACAAAACTTCGTGAAAAAATAACTTTTTATTTTCCCTACATAAAAAGACAAAATTTACTAAAAAAAATTACTGCACACATTTTTATCTTTTTTTACAGACAAAAGTTTTCACAAAAAAAATTTCGTGTGCTTAGAACTCGTGTTTTTTTTCCGGATTTTTTTACAGCCGGAAAAATTGTTTTTAAAAACGGGGCAGATGCCCCCACGGGCAGATATGTACTTTCCGAAAAACGCTTCGTTTTAGGAAAATGCTACTTTGGCCTAATGCGCCTTAAAGCAAGTTCAATAGTAGAGTCGGCCGCTGGCTATAACAAATTGTCATGTCATCTATAGCTAACATATAGCCAACAAGTATAACAGTTAGCAATAAGGATATCTTACTTTATCAAGATATAGCTCATCTCCCACTCTCACAAAGTGCTTAGGAGTGTGTGCTACAGCTGGCTCTTGCATGAGAGCTCACTCCCCTTCTCTCTCATTCATGTCATCACAATAATATTATTTTAGTTCTTATAGCCTGCTAACTGTACCTTATTGTACTTGCTATTATCAGTTGATGTACTGGCTGGTGCGGCTCGCTGCGAGCTATCCAGACTGTTAGGCCCAATTAACACCAATTTAGTTTTTTTTGTCTATTTTCCGTGTTAGAGCATATTTTCAGCAGCCCAGCAACATGGAGCTATTTATACTAAGTGTTTCTTCATTTCGGTCAACGTTACGTACGTGTTTAAAATTTATATAAAATTCACACGTATTTTGTTGAGAAAGCATAAGCGAGATATTGCAATGTTTTTCTGAATGATTTTCAAAAAGAATGCATGTGTTTTTTTAAATCATTTGGAATGATGTGTTTATGTGTTCCTCCACGTGTTGTAAACATGTGATTTTTGTGTTACTACCCCTTTATTTGTTTGTTGAAATACATGATGATTTTTGTTGCAACTAAATCGATGGTAAATTATTTTCTCTTACCAACTTTTTAGTTGATGTAAATAAATTTTTAATTGTAATAGGTTGTGATTTTTGTTAAAATAGTTGACAATTTTGTTGCAAACTAATATCGAGCAACAACTACCCCACTTGTTAAATTGCAAAACACATGTTTTTTGTTTTAATAGCTTGTGGTGTTTGTCGAATTGTTTAAACTTTTTTGTTGCAATGTTAAGAAACATATCGCTTAACTTTTTTGTAGCATTACTTTTTCGATTTTTTTGGAATAATTTATTGCAATAGTTTTTTCTTATACACGGGGCACAATTTTTTTTGCGACAACCGGGAATTTGTTATAATACTCAGGCGAAATCCCCGCGGTGGCAGTTTTGCTGTAATTATCGAGATAACCGAGGGCAACACAATATACCGCTTCGTTTAAGTGGGTTGTTGTGGAGTGTGTGTTCGATATTCGAAAAATAGGAGGGCTAAAATGCAAAAACGTGTTTTGCTGATTTCTGGCCGTTGGATACTGATCTGATGACGCACAAGAGGGCCTAAGATTGGGCACACCTAGCGCGACCAATGGCTAGTGCTACCCTTCGTTTTAACATCGTTCTTTTATTTTTTTTTATTTTTGTCGGTTTGCATGGTCGGATCAAGATAGATTACACATATACGTGCCGGACATCAACTCCCATCAGCTCCACTCGGCCCATAGCACAGCCCAGAGCGGCATTGTATGAAATAAATTAGCCGCGATCGGTATCAAAATAAATCTGCCATGGTCGAATACAACACGTCCACGATAGACAAAAAGTACATTTGTTATCGAATACGACACCTCTACGTAGTCACGCCAATATGAAGTCCATGTTGAACGGATAGTAAGGGCACCTAGAGGAAGGTGAATAGGTGCTACGACCAATTTTGATTTTTCTTCAAGATTAGGCTTGACACAAAGGTAAATTCTCTAGATAATGCAACTACGGTGAATTTACTATATGACAAGAACAAAAACAAACACAATACAAGCACAAGTAAAGGAGAAGGGAACGAGGTAACCGATATGAAGCATGCGGAGACATGATGTAGTCCCGAGTTCCTCCTTGTTAAGGGAGTACGTCTCGTTGGAGGGGTGTGAGCTTCGCCACAAAGGCATACTCAACGCCACAAAGGCCTCACCCTATTCTCCGATAAACCCCGCCACAAAGGCCTAGTCCACTTTCCACTATTGATCCCCTTTGAGGCGGGAATCGAATCCTTTACAAACAAACTTGGGGCACACATCCATAACCAAATTGGGGGCCCCCAACACTAAGAATCACCAAGTGTAGCAAGAGGTTTTGGTTCTTCACAAATGGAAACCCTAGACTCAAATCTCTCAAGTGAATGAGGGGGTAATAAAGAACGGCTCGGTGAAGATATAGATCGGGGCCTTCTCCTTCAATCCTCCAAAGATCAACAAGTTTGGTGAGAGTGGTTGGGAGTAATTGAGGATTTGGTGAGCTCAGTAAATGGTATTCAATGAAATGGACGAACTAGAGCTCAAGGCGGAAGAGGAGGGGTATTTATACCCCCTCCGCAAATCTAGCCGTTTGAGCAAAAAATGGAACCGGGATATATGGTTAACCTCAAATCTGGAATTCGACTGCGTTGACCTCTACCATAATATTCGATTGGAGCGAATAATTCGGTTGCAATATTCTGGCTAGCTTCTGTCCCGAACAGACTCCTCAACCGGAATATCCGGTTGATATGGAATAATCCGGTTGAGTTTTGCGTCTCTAACCAACTTCCACAACCGGAATATCCGGTTGTTCCAGAATAATCCGGTTGGAATAGTCTGGCTCTTCTCTGTCTAAAACTGGGCTGGAATCTTCCAAACCGGAATATCCGGTTGCCCTGGAAAAATCCGGTTAGAATAATCTGGTTGCTCTCTGTCACAAACCTCAATGATCTAACTTCACCGATCTTTTGGTGATCGATGCGGATGTTGAAAATAACACATGCACACTTAACACCTCAATAAATAATGTACTTAGTATTGTTAACTAACACACAAAACCAACGGGAAAATGAAATGCACTTTCAATCTCCCCCTTTTTGGTGTTAGATGACAATACTAAGATTTACAATAAAACCTCGACAAGTACATGTTTGTAATAACATGGAAATTTCTCCCCCTACACATATGCATATCTTTTGTTTGCCTCAAATGCAAAATTGCAATATCCATGAGGAGAGTAATTTCCAACAAGTAATACAAACATGCCAAAGTGAACAATATAACCAATATGTTGAGGAAGTTGAAAGAGATACCTTGTGCGTAGAGATAATAGCCAGTATACCGAAGCACAATAATAGATAATATCCTCAACATAGATAATCATAGATAACCAGATAACCATGGTCTCACAACACATAGTTTAAACGAGACAAATAGCAAATAGTTCACGAAATGAAACTAAATGGACACAAGCTCTCAAGAAATGATAAAAGCATATGCTTGTGCCCGAACCCACGCAAATCCCGTAGGCCTAAGACTACTTCTCCCCCTTTGGCATCGAGACACCAAAAAGGAGATATGTAGTGGTGCTAGCGTCCCATAGACAAGCTAAGAATCCGAGTGCTCAGAGGACTCTCCAGCTGACGTCTCGGAAGCACCCTCGGTGTCTCACTCCTGATATTCATCCACTTCCTCGTCTTCCTCATCAAAGTAATCACCAACAGGAGCACTGGATGAGGCAATAGTGGCACGAAGAGCCTCCTCGGTCTTCTCCCAAGGGGTACAGTCTCTAGAAGCCCACTATGAATAAGAATCGGGAACTAAGGCGGAAGGGAGATCACCAGTAGCACCACTCACATGGTGAAGTATCTGACGCTGAGAGCTGGATATAGCAGTGTCCCTGCGGTAGGCATGATACTACTCCTTCTGGATATCCACCTTCATGCAAAGCACATTGCGCTGAAACCAGGAAAGCTTCCTGACATTGCGCATAATAGTGGTGGTGTCAGTCATGTGAGCACTAGAAGGGGCACCTCCCATAGAGGAACCACCCTCCGGAGGAGGAGCAGGAGCAGCAGAAATAGCCTTCTTCCTCTTCACATACAGCTTCTTGAAGGCATGATCTTGCAAAGGAAGCTCACGGAAGTCTCTTCCCATTGTATCCTTGATCAACATCATAATGTATGGTCCATATGGGATGGTGTTCCCACCAATAATGGCATTGCGAAGCTCGTGGAAGATAATATCCATGACATCCACAGTGTATGATGCAGTAGGGTCCTCAACCTCCATACACTGCTTTGCCAGAATCAGAAGGTTGCAAAGCGGACTGGTGAGAGCATCATTATTCCCACCACTAGGAACCAAGAAAGACCGAAAGAGGCACACCAGCTAATCATAAAATGGGAGAAGCCCTTCCAACTTTCTAATAGTGTATCCAGGAGCATACATGTCAGCCATAGTCTTCTCACGCTGAGGTATGTCCACATCATACATACGATGACCAAGTGGAGGATGAGAGCGGTACCTATAGCCAAGAGCATTGCCCAGCTTGTAAAACTTAGCCTCACATGGAGTGGTCTGGGTCATCCACTTCAAACTGCAAATAACACCTTAGTCAAAAGCCAATGTGGACATGAACTGGACCACAAGATCAGTGTTGTAAGGGCAGCGAGTCTCCATGAGCTTCACAAGACCAAACCTCTCAATAACACTAGCAGCATCAGCAAATACCTCCTTGTCCTTGATCAACTGGAACTTGGTGGGATTTTTTTTTCAAACTTTTCTACTGTAAGGAAAAAGCCCCACAGCCTCCTTTGTTGAAATTGCAAAAATAATTACAGAACTATTTACAAAAAAAAAAGTTAAAAGGAACTACATTCCAGAGTTGGAAGTAGAAACAACTCATCCTAAAGAGTTAATCCAAGTCAAAAAAAAATAAGTGTCCTTGTGCTTTTTCCTCATCCTATGCACCATCAGATGGGCATCATGAAGGAAGATGTTGCGCCAAGTAGCAAATTTTGGCCTAACATGATTGAATATGAAGTCATTCCTCACTTTCCAAATGTTCCAACAGGCTAGGAAAACAACTTCAGTGAAGAAAGAATGTCCAAAGGTCTTTCTTGCTGCAACAGCCACTTGGAAGAGACCATTGCCTGAATTCTAATTAATTTGGAGATAATTCCAAACTCTGGTACTAAAGTTGCATCCAAAAAATAAATGATCTCTATCCTCATGTACATGTCCAGGGCAGAGAACACAATTAAAAGAATCAGTGACATTCCAATGTCTTCTTTGTAACATGTCCTTAGTATTGAGTCTGTCATGAAACAACAGCCAGGCAAACACTTTAATCTTCATGGTACAGGAGCTATGCCAGATCCACTTAGACAAGGCACAATCCTGAATAGAGGCATGAACATGAGAGTAATAGGTGGTAGACTTATACAATTTTCCATTGCAAGACCAAACATCCTTATTATCAGAAAAAACCTTATGCCCCATCCAAAGAGACAGCTTATTCATCTCCTCAAAAGCAATAGCAGATAGAGGCAAATGAAAAGCATAATAGAGAACAGACAAGTCTGCCATATCTCTAACAGAGACTAGCTCATCCTTAGCAAAAGACAAAAGTCTAGGGAACCTAGCTTTCAGAGGCTCCCTAGAGTTATTAATATCCCATCTACCAGCCCAAAAAAGCACAGTATCCCCCTTGATCGCCTCAGGTTGAGAGATCTCAGAGAACTTCTGAAAGAGACTCATAATATCCTTCCACCAGAAGGACCCACACTTCTGAGTGGCATGAGGAACCTGTCCAGCATAATGGGCATTCCAAACAAGATCCACCCAAGGCACCTCATCCTTGTTATAAAATTTGTTGAGAAATTTAATTAGTAAGGCCTCACTCTTATGTTGGAAATTAACAATACCCAGGCCACCTTTTTCCTTACGCTTGCAGATCATATCCCAAGCAGCCAGTGATTGCCTAGGAGTTTCAGAGTTTCCCCTCCAAAGACACTGTCTTATTATCTTCTCCAATTGCTTGATAATACCAATAGGAAACTGAATGGTGCAGAGAAGATGCAAAGGCATAGAGCTCAGGGAAGAGGAAATTAATTGTAATCTAGTGAAGGGGTCGTTGCATAGAAAACAAAAAAATTCCTACGTGAGACACACCTGAAAGGCCAAGATCCAATCTAGGAGACGAAGTGCAACGGGCAAAGAGAGGGTTAAGGAGAACACAAACCCTCAAAGACACAAAGCGTTACGAGATCAAATCTAGGTGTTGGCGTAATCGTACTCACACCGATCCCTAAAGCGAGAAGATGTGCACCGCAATCCGGCGGTGCCTCCGTGATCGGTCACACGTAGGGTTCATGACGACCTCCGTTCCCTCGATCCAGCAGGGCGCGGATGTAGATGATCCCTCGGAACTCCAACAGCACGACGACATGGTGGTGGTGAAGAATCCCACGGTCAGGGCTTCCTCAAGCCGGAGACCATGGAATGGAGAAGTGGGTGGAGAGGAAATGAGGTGGGACAAGTGTGTGGAGAAGAGGAGCTCTCACCCTCCTTTTATAGGGGAGGGGGCGGCAGCCCAAGAGGGGGTGCGGCCAGCCATGGTGGTGCCCCCACCTCTTCCCTCTTCATGTGAGTGGAAGCTCCACTCACACCCACTCATGCTCCCATTATTTCCCACTTGGAAAATCCAAAGGTTTTCTTTTAATAAATAAATAAAACATTTTTATTTCTTTATTTATATTTGTCAATTCCATTAACAAACATTTGCATATACCACCTCGAATTATTTGTTAATTATATTAACAACCATTCGACGAAAAACCCCTTGAACTATTTCAATTTTCCCCGAAACAATTTCAGTGCTGCCCAAAATATTCTTCGATATTCCGTATCCTCTCAAACGCGTCATCGAACCTTAAGTGTGTCACCCTACGGTTCGCGAATAAGATAGACATGATCGAGACTCCTATCTGATCAATAATCAACAGCGGGATCTGGAGATCCGTGATGACTTGTATATATTCAACGATGACTCTCGTGATCGTGTGAACCATCAACGTCGTGAACTATTCCCTTTGTCTCGCGATATTTTACTTGTCCGAGATTCGATCATTGGTATCAAAAATACCTTGTTCAATCTCGTTACCGACAAGTACTCTTTTCTCGTTCCCATGATATAATATCCTTGTGATCATATCACGTGCTTGCAAACGGTGTCGATGTGATATCACCGAGAGGGCCCAGAGTATATCTCTCCGTCATTTTGGATGGACAAATCCCACTCTTGATCCATGATCCTCAACTAATAATTTCCGAATACCTAACGGCACCTTTATAGTCACCCTGTTACGGTGTGACGTTTGATGACATCAAAGCACCCTTCCGGTATCAGTGATTGACATGATCTCATGGTCTAAGGAATAAGTTACTTCGTATGTTTGATATAACAATGTAAATTTAATGACTTGATCGCATTGCTATATTTACTTTGGGTATATGTTCATCACATCAATCTTCTAATGACATGATCCCGTTATTAACAACATCCAATATTCAGGAAACCTTGATCATCTATTAATCAACGGGCTAGTTAAAAGAGAGGCTTTACTAGGAACCATTGTTTGTTTATTAAGCACACATGTATCAACATTTCCGGTTAATACAATTCTAGCATGAGAAATAAACATTCATCATAAACAAGGAATAAGATAATAACCATTTTATTATTGCCTCTCGGGCATATTCCCTTCAGTCTCACACTTGCACTAGAGTCAATAATCTAGTTTGTAAGCACTTAACACATATGTCGTTCCAGTGTTATTACCATGCTTCGCATGTGGTAAACATCATCAAAAAGATCTGAAATGTTCAGGTCATATTGTATTTTCATGTTCTTTGCGTTTACACGCATCACTCATTCTCTAATGAGATGGCTTTGTATATATATGGTCAATCGGTGAAACCTTAATTCCTCATCTTAAGCCAATGTCACTAACATTGTGAAAATGTAGCTTCATAGTGTTAGCATTCTTGGAAATTCACCAAGTTCCGGCGATACCTTAATTCCTCAGCTTAAACTAATGTTACTAACATTGTGAAAATGTAGCTTCATTGTGTCAGCATTCTTGGAAATTCACCAAGTTCAATAAAGAATTCCTTGACACAAAATACGCTTATTATCAGTTGTCAACACAACGATATACTTTAGCCTTTGTTGTAGTATGTGTCACAATATTTTAATTTTGAAACTCTTTCAAATCCAGCATGGAACTTTCTTCCAGCCTATTGTGCTACCCTTCATCACGTATTTTAATTGAGATAAAATTACTTGAATAAATGACAAGACTATTAGTGTAACATATTACAACTAATATTTTGTCATTACTACATAGGAAAACATATCCTTAGAATTTCTAAAATGACACAAGGATCTCTCCCACTGTTGTCTAATCATCATATGAATTATCCTGCTATAATATTTTATAGCATAGGACTCTTCTGGTTGTGTACATAGCATGGAAACATGACTTAGAAATCTCGATTTCAATGATGCTCATCATGTGCCAAAACACTTGAATCTTGCTCAATTATCTTCCATGTGACAAGAACTCCTTCTTCTCATTTCGATATTGACTTACTTCAATATTTCATCTATGTACTTTGGCTTCAATCATATCAGGCGCTTCAATCCATCTTATATAGAAATTTATGCCCAATATCTTCTAAGCCTTTTATCAATATGAAAATCTTAACCGTGTTAATGTAAAATACATATTTTCCAATCAACCATATGTCATCTACATAAAGTATTGGAAATATGTCATAGCGCTCCCACTTAATTTCTTGTAACTCTACAAGCATCTTTATCGTTCATGATGGGATCAAACTCTTTTGATAACTTCATTAAGGTAAATATTTCAACTTTGTTATGCTCACTTCAACCATTGAAGTGTGCATACCTTCCTAGTAACCTTTTGAATTTTACGAAACTCTCAGACTGTGTCAAGTACACATCCTCTCTATCAAACTTCCTCGAGAGGAGAGTTGGTTTTGTTACTCAACTGCCATATCACAATATGTAACTTTTGCTAGAACTATCCGCAAAGACTGAAGCATCACTACGGAAGATCAAAATCTTGTAGTAGTCAACTCTCTGAACTTCATCGAAAACAACTTTTCGATAACACTTTCAAAGGATGTAAAAATCCATGTCTTTGTCGCTATATAGACCCTTTTGCTATCGTTAGGCATCATGCCTATCGAAAGGACTACCAAGTCACATACTTGATATTCATACAAGGATACTATGGAGGATATAATGACTCATAGTCAATTTTACGAATTCAGGGCCCATCATTTGCTTCCTTTACAAGGTCCAGGTCCTTCTGTTGTCAAAACAACACTTTACTCTTAAACCACAAGACTGTCTAAGTACAAAGTTTTAGTACTTTTGTGGTTCAGTATGCAAACTCATCCGAAGTATCTACAACACATGCAGTGTCTTCTACTTTGTCAAAACAGCAAACCCCGGAACAACTTCCAGTGATGCGCTACTCTTGACATGATAACAAAGATTCTCTAATCTCGTTGAGTTTGTACTGTGCTCCCACTCACTTGTTTCACAAGAACTACTTTCTCGAGAAATCAACCCTTTCTGACAAACAACATTTGTCTTTGGTCGGTGATAGGAGAAATACCCAATGTATTATTTAGGATAACCTTATAAACATATATTTATCCCATTTTGGTTATAAACATTTTACACATGCTATGCATACCAAAACTTAAGAAAATGAAAATTAGGGCCACTACCCAAACCATATCTTATATGTTGTCAATTTCAACGGATCATGATGGTGCTCTTTTCAGTGTAAAAGCGGTTGTCCTTAATGTATAAACTACAAAATTATTATGGCAATTTTATTAATCTTACCATGTCCAACAAGGTTTGATTTTGTTTCTTGAATACTCCAAACTAATGTGGGTTATTCGAGAAGTATAAGTTGTAGAACAATTATGCAACTCCTCTGATGTTTTGCTAAACTTGTAACTCAAACTTTATCCTTTATGATCCAATCATAAATACTTGATTATCTTGTTACATTGATTTTTACTTCATGTTAATAACCATTTGAACCAATTCAAAAAGTCAAACTCCGTTCTCTTTAAATAGATATACCCACATATCTACTCAAATCATCGACAAAATTTTATGAAGGAAAAATTAATCCACCATACATGACTACACATAATGGACTATATACATCAATATGTATAATCTCCACTAAATTAGTCGTCCATTCTACTTTGTCCTAAGAACGGAATTATAGTCATCTTTTGGAAGAGGTCTCACAAGCGTCAATTTATTCAAAAATAAAATAACTCCGGAAGTCCATCAATATGGAGTTCCTTCATGTTTTCCTTTCCGATATGAACTAAAATGGTGGTTTCACAATTCAAGTGAAACTCGTTTACGTCTTGCAACATTTAGCATTTAGTATTATAGATGTTTACTTTACCAACATGATTTATATTAACATATCCATCAATTATGGAATATGGTCATAGTTTGAACAATCTCATTTGTTCTCACAAAAGACTAGAACAAAATAAAAACTTATTAAGTTCTTAAAATAAATCTTGAATGTTTTGTTCGATACGACAATGAACACAATAACACTTTATTTCTGTTCTTGTCATAATCGATTCCACATCTATTACTAGTTTCTTTTAGGCCCTTGTATTTCTTGCATTGCGTTGTTTTGTATGACAACTCATACCAACCAATGTGGTATCAAAATACCCAAAAATACTTTGTTAACTAGTAATACGTCTATAACCTGTATATCAAGCATATACTCCTGAGCTGGACTTTTCCAGTTATCTTATTTTTCTGCCATATATCTTTTTGTAATTCTATTTTCAATATTCCCTTTCCTTTATAGAAGAAGCACTCAACATCATACAATGCTAGTCATACTAGCTCATTTTCTTAGGCGTGTTAGTTATATACTATCACCCATTGAGTCATACTTTGAGTTTGATTGTTCTACTAATATCATCGTATTAATAGTATTCTTCTAGATTCCACTCTTAGCAATCTCCAAGTAAGGTAAACGACTTTACCCATACTTTTAATCCATCCCATCATAACAATTTTATGATTAAGCTACTATAGCTCGAAGGAAGGAATTTAGAGGATAATTTTTAGCGCCCAATTTCTTGGAATATTCAAACGCCTAGCGTCTTCAATCATTACATATATTCAAATAATATAAGCATACATTGTCACGCTAAATTATACTCAGTCATGTTGCTACAAATAAGTTTCTAGATATCAATATATCTTTCACTTGATTGTTTCTGAAAACAACTCTTTTCGGTTCCAAAATCACCTTGATCAACAAAACATTATTTTGAAGATAAAGTAATACGGAAGTGTCGCACCCGGACTTCTAGAGGATACTCACAGCCCCTAAACAGTAGATAAATGGCTTACAGGGCATACCGGCACCCGCATCTCAATGTGAGCAGGCCAACACGTAAACGTGTGACAACCATTCTCTACTATCCATCGTCTACGTAAACCATCCCATAGAAATCCGACTACTTCCATTGACGTACTACATAACATACACACATGGTACGTCAACGGCATTTGAACAAGTGATATCACAACATATCTCTAAGACACAAAAGATTGAAATAAGTTGCAAATAGCTCTCACTAGAGCAGAGATAGCAAATACAATCATCCAGAGGACACATGTCCCAACAATTCATCATTACATCACAGCGGAAGCATCCAAAATGTCTGGGTACAGACAAGATCCAAATAGGCCTAAGAGGCCGGAAACGAAAAGACGGAGCCCATCCACGATGTCTCGGATCCTGCCCGGGTCCGCTATCTACTCGTCAGCAGCCTCGTCATACTCCACGTAGTAGCCACCATGAGGATCCTCGGAAACGTAGTCTGTGGAAACCACAGCCCCAAAGAGGTCAGTACAGACAAGTACTGGCAAGCAAGACTCACAAGATACCAAAGTGTACCCGGCAACACCAAGTACAGATGCTTTGGGTTCAACGGAAGAATAGGTGATACAAAAGTGCGGCAGCAGGCTGCTCTAACCAACTACAGAAACACGCTACAACTTCCGGCTAAAAGAAGGGGATAAGATAGCGTATCGTAACCAACTACCACTATCCTCAAACAAACCCATCCTGGATCTCGCCCCTTATCCAAAGAAGCAATCCGAGGATAACTCACACAGTTGGATTAGTGAAGGTTCAAGTTATTGTGTCAATAAGCCTATTACTAGTCAAGTTATCATTAATTAGGTGTAAGTTCTCTAATCCTTGTTAGCCAGCCCTATCACCAAGTCATCCATAACCGCGGACAACACGGCTTCTCGAGAAGATTTAACCCTGCAGGGATGCACCAATTTGTCCGTACACGTAAGAATAACCCGCCAGATGGAATGGCCCTTCCACCAAGCGGGGCACTCAACACAACTCAACTGTTCTTCGCATCAAGCCCAAAGAACCCCATGCAATTGAGCGCACGGCTAATCAAGCCCCACGAAGAAAAGGGGACCCTCATAGCACTCTAAGAACGTGTCTCCCTAAATGCCGACTACAAAAGTTTCCACCCTGGCCTCGGGTTCGTACCTGCATATGCGTGCGGTAAATGGAAAACCCGAACTAAATGAGGCGATTTGGACGAGATGCGAATCGAATCAAATTGAGGGGGGCGCCCATACACACTTCCCACATGCGGTTAGTGCGCTCATTATGGATCTAGAGGACAAAGACTTTTCCTGAGTTCGACACTAGCAGGCCTCAAAACCATACCCGGCCTCCTGCCGGTGCCTTATCATCAAATTAGCATTACCTCAAACATTAACAGGTTGTTGCTTAAACATCGAGCCCCAGAACATAATAAAGTATGATAACAGATATAACGGACATCAGACTCGAGCATAAACAACCCTAAGCATGCTAGTAAGACACAGACAACAAGCAATGGGGTTATAGGTGTGGAGGATAGGCTATATCAGGGTTACAGGATAACATGTGATAGGATCGAACACAAGCAACGAATCTTAAGGCTAGCAGAATAGACAACGGAAAGTATCGATATCCAGTGTGGAAAGGACACAATGGTTCATGTGAGTGAATACTTGCCTGCAAACTCAGCAGCCTGGTACTGAGCTAACTCCTCGGAAGTAGTGTCGTAAACCTCGTCTGTCTCAACGTCGCCGTCTATTCGAGAAGAAGCAAACAAACAACGCAGAGAGACACACAATCAATAACATGGCATAATGCACAATCATGGGATGATGCATGACAATTTAATTGATGCATCAAAAATAAGCTAGTTGATATGGTAACATAATTAAATGGGCCCATATGCAATTTGGGTGTATATGGAAAGGCCCATGTATTAAGGTTGAATTAAATGATCTACAACTAACCTAACATGTGAAAGTTGATTAGAATGAGGCATGGATGAGGAAAACAGAAAGAAAACAACAATAGATTGAATTTGAAAAGGTGTTTACCAAGTTTGAAATTTTATTTATTAAGTTATGAAATTTTGGCTTCTTAAAGGAGTTACACAAGCATTTGTTGTTTTCACCAATTTTACTTGTTCAAAATAAACAACAAAGTTCACATTTGGAAAGAACACAAAATTTTAGGTGGAATACATGTTTCATTTGTTGAAAAAGGAATTAGAATGAATTACTTATGAATTAAACAATTTTAAACAAGATTTAAATGAATTTAAATCAAGTATGAAATTATTTGAACTTTTATTTGTTCAAAACATTTAATAAAATTCATATTTGGAAAGATTACAATTTTCTGGTTTGAAAACATATTTTATATGTTCAAAAGAATTTAATTTGACCAAGTTATGGATTTAGCAATTTTAAATGATTTAAACAAGGTTTAAATTATTTAACCAATTTTAATTATTCAAAACATGAAACAAAGTTTATATTTGGAAAGGTGGTTCAATTTGGTATGGAAAACATATTTTATATGTGACATTTGAATTAAATTTGAATTAGTTATGAAATTAACCAAATTTGTAATGAGTTGTTTGAATTTGAATTTTGAAAACATTTGAAATGTTCAAAACAGAAAACAAATGATTTAAACAGGTAGAGAATTAAATTTGGTACAGAAAACATATTTTATTTATATTATTTGGATTTGAAATTCAAAAATTATTTGTTTTTGAAATTCAGGGACTAAACTGTAATAAAACAGGGACTTAAATTAAAAAAGAGAAGGGCCAGAACGAATTCCACCTCGCAGTGGCCCAGCCTAGGCCACTGACGAGGGGGCCCTGGGCCACGGTGGCGTTGCGTGGCAGCACGCGTCGCTGACAGGGAGGCCCCACCTGTCAGCGCGCGGTGCAAAAGGTTGGGAATTAATCCCGCGGAGGCGGGGATCGAACCCTCGACCTCGCGAGCGTGCGCGCAGTGCTGCTGCCACTGCGCTGTGTTGCTGTCTGTTGACAGTAGAGGGGTGCGCGCGATTTTGAGGTTCCCTCCGTGGTTGTTAACTGAAACTGTAAAAGTTAAGTTAACTGAACGCCAACGAGGGACCCGTGGTCGCCGGCGGCGAGCTGCTGCTGCTCGTGTGCGTTCAGGGTGGCGTGCTTGCGCGTGCAGAGAGGAGAGAGAGGTGAAGGGGTGGTGTGCTCACAGGGAGGCGGAAGGAGGAGGAGGCGATCTGTCACATCCCAATTTTGGAATACATGTTAACATAGTTGTTTTGCTAATTGCTTGACTAATAAACCTTGGTTGTGTTTGTTTGTGGTGGTTTAAGTGCAACCAAACAAACTAATTATATAAACTTGCAAACTTAAAAGGATAGCAAAGCAGTGAACTAAAAATATTCAACATATTGTTCCAGGGATAAAAATATTCAACATATTGTTCCAATGACCTTGGCAATATTTTCTAGAGTAAATATTGATCAAAGAGTTTTACAAAACTATCTTATGAATCCAATACTTGTTGAATATTATTACAAGGCCTAAATTAAGAAAGATGAAACACTTAATAAATTTCCATAAAGGATTATCAGAAAAAGAGGCATTCTTAAATGCTTCACCAAAATATTATCAAATGTTTTTACAACCTTGCAAGATTAAAAACAATAGTATTAGAGAGCATTGAATTGCTATCTCTAGTCATATAAATATTTTGGCAAAGCATTGATAAAGAAAAGCCTAGTGCTTTATTAAATAGAAATTCCAATATTTCCAGAAACAGAAAACTAAAACAAGTTACTATTGGAAACTTTCCTCAAATAATTTGAAATTCATACCATTGCTTCCTTATATCAAATAAGGAACACACACAAGAGGAGACCAAGAATTGAATCCATTAAAGCCCTGAAAACATGAATTTTCTCCACAGCAACATTTGGGATTTTGAACAAGTTTGTTCTACAAACTTTTTCCAAATGCCATGAAATAAATACCACATGCTCTATATCATAAATAAGGATGAAAACCAAAAGGAAACAAGTTTTTGAATTGTTTAAGTTTCCAAAAACCCCTGTTTTCTTCACAGCACCTTTTTAAAATTTGAACAAGTTTGTTCTATGAAGTAACTCAAAATGACTTGAATTTTCTACCACATAAGGAACACATCAAATAAGGAATGTGTGCCAAAAATTATCATTTTTGGAAGCTCCTAAGTAGTCTAATAAATTCAATGTCCATTTTTGTAAGAATTCAAATTTAAACAACTTTGAATTATAAAGTTTCACCAATTGATCCAATTTTCATGTATGTTGTGCACATTAACTAATTAGAATTTTGGGGAAAAGGATTTAAATTTATAACTTTGTTTGCCTAGGGAAAACATCCATTTTCTGAGAGTACAGGGACCTACTTGTAATTTTCCAGGGACTAAATTGAAATCCTAGTCACACATGGTCTTCTTCTTCCTGTAGATGACGCAGCAGAGGGGCATGGGAGCCCATGCTTCCAATGCTTCGAAGGTAAGCAATCTAGATGATTAAAAGACCTCAAGTGCACCTCTCACCTGCCCCCTCTCTCTCCCCCCCTCGAACACCCTCTCTGCTCAGAAAATATCCAACCCCAAACCCTAGGCCGAAATGGCCGCCGTCGATTCGGCCGTTAGAGAGCACGCCGCCGGCAGCCGTTGGTACCAGCAGCTCCGCCTTGTCGTGGTGGTGCTCGGTGCTCAAGGAATCGGGCCGAAGCCCATCGTGGAGCCCGCGCCATCCAAACCTTCCCCGAGCCCGGCGACAGCTCCGGCGAGCTATTGCCGCGCCCTCGCGTCCTCTCCGACCTCACCGACTCCTCCTCTGCGTTCGTGGTGAGCAGGGGAACCACCCCGTAGCTTTTTCCCCCTCCCTCTCCCTCTAGAACGAACCCGCGCCGTGGTCACCGTCCGGCCGCCGCGCGCGCGCCGTCGCCGCCGCCCTCTGGTCACTCCCCGGAAACGACACCACCACCGTTCGGTAGCCCTCGTCGAAACCAACGTGTAGATGCTTGTTAATCGCTAAACGGTGCTCGGAATCAACGGGATTTTGCTCGCCGGAGACCCCTCCCGCCGGCGGATGACGCATGCTGGCGTCATGGTCTCGTTGACCGCGCGCTGTACGGTTGAACCTGCCCGTGGGGCCGCGAACTGCACGCGTGGCAGCCACCGTGGCCTGCTGGCCCGCAGGTCAGCGGCTAAGGCTGGATCCGCCCGCGGTGAGATCAGATCTGGCCGGCCCATTTAGCAGATCTGGCCCTGCAGCAGTTATTTTTCCATTTTAATTTTACAGAATGTTACCTGTTTGCTTTTGGCTCTAAAAGGCAACCTAAAAGATGATTTTGACCAAACTAAAATTCACAGTGGTACCTCAACTAATTCCAAACCACCTCCAACTTGTAGATCTACTTTTGGATGAACATGTTTGAAATTAAAAATGATTTGGCAACAGGTACCAGAAACACCAAAATGAGCACCATTTTTATTTTACAACTCAGAATGAAGTGAGGCCAATTGCATTGGAAAGCCCTTGAAATTTCCTAACAGAAACATTTAACCTCGTTTCCAAATTCATTGTATTTTTGAAATGGCATGCAAATTGGTAAAACACCAGTGAGCACTTTGGTGATTTTTATAAATTAATTAAAGATGAATTTTGATGCAAACTAAATTTGATGGCCTTGTATATGTTTAGGACTATCCAAACATAGAAGGGTTTAATTTTTAGAGCATCCTAGAAAATTTGGTGGACAGATCCTTGTTTCACCTATTTCTGCCATTTTGGCATTTTTAGGTAATTAATTTGTGTGAGTTATTTTTGTGATGCAATATTGTTTTCTAGCATGTATAAGTTGTGTGAACTTGTTTTCTAAGTGTTACTTAGCTATTTTAGCATGTTAGATTGTGTGGACTTGAGTGGAAAAGAAATATGATTTTTGCTAGTAGCATATGTTTATTCTCTAGTAAATATTTGCATAGGATTTTTGAGTGATGAAATTGTGTGCAAATGCTTGGATTGTTGATTGTATCCAGTACCATGTTGGTACTTATATTTTGTTGTTATCACCTCTGCTAGCTTGCATTTGAGTTGGTAGAGAAGCATGAGTAATTTAGTCATTGCTATGAGATTGTTGTGGATAAATTCCCTCATGTGTGGAATTTTTGACATAAGAAATTGTGGTTGTAAAACCACATATTTTTATGTTGTACTCATAGGGCCAGTAGCATTTTGATAAGTTTGTTATGAGTACTTTAACCCTATATTTTTCACTTGTGTGAAAACAATAACAGGAGTAGCATTGCCTTGCTTATTTAAGCACCCTATTGTTTTCTGCTAGTATTGTTATTGCACTAGGTGCTAGTTTAGGTTTTTGCTAATTCTTGTCAAGTATGACCAGAGGCATTGTGACCTCTTAATGCTTTGATATGCTAGTGGAACACCCACTGGTTTCATTGCATTGTTGGTGGAAACATTATTTCCCCCACACTAGATGTGTTTCTTTTATATATGTTTTGAGTAGATCTTTAAATGTTTTTTTAGGCTTATTGCTAGATTAATTCTCATGGAACCAGTACCATTTAGGTACTGTTATTTTGGTTGTATCACCTCTATATACTTGGTGCTTGTGTTTGAAATAGATTTAAAATAGAAATGCTTAAGGACTAGATTTCACACTAGGATATTCATGTATGCTTTTTGTCTTGTTTTCCCTTAGGGAAAAATATGAATCTTTGGTGTTGAAACCAGAGGATGGAATGTCCTTGTGGCATTATTACCTTAGGGTTTTCACCTCTTATAGGTTTCCTCTTAAGTAGCATAAAAGCATGAGTAACACTTGGATGACTAGGAATTAACCTCCTCACAGGTGTAGCATTTTAAGCATAGTTTTTCCTTGTTTCCTAGCTATGCTTTTTATGTTATTTTGTGGAATCCAGTAGCATTTATGGTACTGGTTAGAGGAGTATTTTTCCTCTGCTAGCTTGCACACTTGTGCATAAAATTAACTAGTGTAGCCTAAACTAGTCTAGTATTTTTCCTAAATTTTCTACTAGTAATGAGTAGGAGTTTTTGGATGCTTGTTTGTTTGTTTTGAGCACTTTTATAAAAGTGACCAGAGGCTTATTAACCTCTTGGTGAGCATATTTGCTAGTGGAACACCCACTGGTATGTTTGCCTCATGGTGGAAAAATAGGTTTGACTTGTTGTCATGAGCTTATTTCACCACTTGAGTAATTTAGCAAATTATGTGTGCTAGCCATAGAGATTGTTGGGGAAGTTTTTAGACATAAAAATGTGTTTTATGTGACACCCTACTGTCTAGTAACATGTGCTCTACCCCACTGGTCCATGGTGTTCTTAACTAAAAATCATTGAATTGGCCACACATAAACACTAGGAAAAAAGCAGACTTTTCAACTATAGTTTTTTATGCCAATTTTTCTTAAGGGAAAAATTGAGAACTTGGGTGGTACTTCTTGATTGCTTGCTGTATGTATTACTTGTAGCCTTGTTTGTCTTGTTTGGTTCTGAATGTGTGTCCTTTATTCTCTTTTTACGGCGTTAGAAAACGAAGAGGAAGGAAGTGTCGTGAAGCTCTGTTTCAAGTTCCAGTCACTCCAACAACCAGGGACACAAAGAGATACCAGGCAAGCATCCTGATTGCTTGCTGATACAATACTTACCATTATATATCATGCATGTTTTACCTCTGAAGTTTTACAAAAACTTGATTATCAAAACTATTTTTGATGTGGAATTTACTACTATACTATATTATAGGTTACTATCATGCCATTAGTTAAACTTGGTAATACCAAGCCCATAAGCCACCCTATGGTATTTATTACCATCAAATATACTAGTCCCTAAGTGGACACCCTAAAATTGTGATTCTACAAAACAAAGGCTTTACAGAAAACCCCGGAGAAAAGGCGGATCCTTGTTCTCCGGAGGATTGTGGAAGTGGTCATTTTTGAGAAAGTGGTGTTTTCAAAAATGACACATAACCTAGTCTTCGCCGGACAACCTTTACCGTACTGCCACCCTACCCTAACATGGGCACGGGGCTTAACTTGAAGTTTGTTCTTATTAGTGTGTGCTATCTCACTTGCTATAAGGGGCGTCGTACCCTCGAACCGAATGTCGTCAAAACTCCCAATGTTGAGGCATATAAAGTGTGGGATTAATTTTCCCTCCGGATGCATTCATTGAGGCTCCTGGCTAGGCAGGGTGGGACTTGATGCCGGGGAGAACAACCTCAATCGAGAGATAGGCATATACTAGCTTGAACATAGTGGATGGTTATGATCAGATACCTGATGTTTACATACTGTTGTTACAGTCCGTGGTGTTTCACGGGAGGTGTACTGGATCTGGTGGATGTGTACACCTCTGCAGAGTATAACTTTTTCGAAGAAGCCGCGTCCTCGGATATGGACAGTTGAATGGCCATGTAGCTAGCATTGTGTCAATGTTTTCAAAAAGGAGTTTTGAAAGGGAAATTTTGGAAAGGAAGTGTTGAACTTGTGAAGTTCGGAAAGGAATGGAAACTTATACCGTGGAGGTATCGTCGATGATGAAAAGCCAGATGATGTTATACAAAACAAAATGTTTTGCAAACAAAACCTTTTCTACTCTACGCAAGAATTCAGGAAACTGATTCCAAGAAGTTTTGCAAAGAGAAAATATTCTTTAAACAAAACTTTACCAAACCTCTTGTACATATGATATCTACAAGAGAAATAAAACTATATTATTTTATTCTGAAGTATCTTCTTCAACGAAGATACAGATTAACCTGACTGCAACTGTGGTGTCATCATATATGAACACCATTGATAGTGAACCCTATTTATAGCCTACCTATTCCACCATATAAGCATATTTGCATGTTGGTAAGTGACATGATGGATGTCTTGCTGAGTACATTCAAATGTACTCATTATGGTTTCGCCCCTGGTATCTACTTATCAGATTTGGAGAAGGAGCCTCCAAAGGATATCTATGAAGAGAAGTACGGAGTTGACGGCTTTGCGAACTAGGATCGTCTCCGGGTCAGCAGCCTGTAGGTTAAGGCGTGACTTGGGCTCAACTACGTTGTGTTTTATTTGTCTTCCGCTGTGTTTGATAAGTTGCCTGCCCCATGGGCAGTTGCGTTAAACTTGATCATGTGATCTTTTATGTAATACCTTTATGTATTCGTGTAATGGATGATGTATTTCTGTGTGCCAACTGTGTATGTTGTTCACGACTGATCTTTCTGGGATCGTGAATGTATGCATACGTAGGGTTTCAGACTGCCGGTCTGGGGTCCTTACAGAGTTGGTATCAGAGCCATCCTGACCTTAGGAGACCTTAGTTAGCATGGACGTCAGATAGGAAAGAAAATTATTTTTGAGTAAAAACCTATTTGCTATCTACATTATTTTTATCCAAGGGAATTTTAGTATATTTTCCCCTCCTTCTGATCTTTTCAAAAGACTCTAAATGCATATCAAGGGCGTCCTTGAACAGTGGTTCGAAGGGCGGGCCTTATAGAGTTGGTATCTCTCTCGGTTAAGAGTTTATTTCTTACTTGTTTGCAACTGCTCCGCTCTGTTTTTGAAACATCTCTCGTCTTTGAAGTTTTCTGTCCAGAAAATAGTTGGAGTTTCAAAAACAGATTGTTGCATAAAGTTTTATCAAAACTTTAATTCTATTTATCTTGTTTTCATACAAAAACTTGTATACTTGCCGATGTACCGAGAAGACCAAAATAATTGCCTAGCTCTACAGTGATGATGGTCAGAAGTAGATATAGTTCTTCAGCCACTTCTAGGATTTTGGATCATTCCCCCGTCGTAGCTCCAGTGGAGCCTTGTTTGTGTGTTTTGGCTTGCTTATGTGTGTCCGTAGGACTTTGTGCTGTTTTGTGGTGTAGAATTTGGTTCATCTAGGCTTCTATATGTTTGTGGGGTGCTCAAAATTTGCAGATTTGTGCTTGCCCCGCTCTTGTTTTTGAATCGCCTCGTGTTAAATTTTTGCAAGCAAAAATGTTAGTATAGTATTCAAAAAACAAGAATTTGTTGCTTAGACATATACTGGTTTTCATAATGCGACCCGTCGTGAACCACCACCATCTCCCCCACCATCAATGAAAGCACCATTGGACCTAATAGTAGAGGACCATCAAGCCACGCGAACTGATAGCGTTGCTACCAGTGATGCACTCCAACAGATAAATCTCCAACAACGACAACCTTCATAGAAGAAAAGGCATGAAGAAAACCAACCAATACTGACCAAAAACCTCTATGTTTTGTCTGTTTGAAAAAGACTCGTTTTGCCCTGTTGGCTAAATGATGCACCTTTTTATGTTCCCTTTTAAAAGACCAAACAAGAGAAGTCCCCTTTTAAAGAGTTATATACCTCCCTCCTCTGGAGAAAGGTGCAAAAGAAGTCTTTACATGCCATGAAGCGCACCCCCCTCAAAAGCCAATCAAAAGAGCACAATTCAATATTCGCCGTACAATGACGCTAGTCGTATCTTGTCGGACAAACATGATTAAATATAAAGCTAACAAGGCTAACATGCTTTGTCTAATCTTAGGTTGACACCTAACCAAATCATGTGAAATACTGACAACTCTTTCTAAACCAAGAAATTAAGTGGCTTAAGACACCTTTTTATCTAGTTGGTAAAAAGGGAGAAGTCACGAGAAAATAAAATGATGACCTATTCGTTTACTAGTAAATAGGATATCATGTGTATCTACTTTGGAAACCAAATCTTAGTAGACATGGTAAGTACTATGAAATTCGAGGTTTAGAAATAAAGTGAACGATGGAATGGATATGATAGATCTAGAAAACAGCAGTGTTCCTGTTCTTGTTTCTTTGTGTGCTCTTGATTGAAATAAATTTGTGTATTATTCAATCTTGCTTCCTAACTTACATGGAGTTGTTAGGGCTTGTTATTATATTGTTTTATTACAATAAATCTACCCTAGAAAGTGTGTGCATGATTGAAAACTCGAATAAAAATTAAATAGCATTTGTTACCTTCTAGTTTATTATTTGGAAATATTGTGAGAACTAGATCTGTGTATGCTTTCTTAGTAGATTTTGTGCTATGTTTTCCTTGAGGCCAGTACCATTTAGGTACTGCTATTTTGATGCTTGTACCTATGTTAGCTTGCATGTCTCTTAATAGTAAAGCATATGTAAGCATTGCTATCAATATGCACTAGTATTGCTTCACTAGATTAAATAGCCTTATATTTTTATCTTGTATGCAAAGTTTTTCATGAGTAACCAGAGGCTAGTACCTATTTTTACTTGGTATTAGTGGGCCATAGCCCACTGGTCCCATTGTATTTTGGCTTGAGGATGAAAAATCCCCAACCATACACATGTGTAAAAATAGTATGTCTCACTATGTGATTGATTTCTATTTTCCACCATGGAAAATATAATTGTTTATTTTCACTTATGCAAGTGAGAAGTTTATTTCTTATTGTACATACTAATATGTTTAGGTGTGATCTTTTTGTTAGCATAATATTCCTTAGGGGTATCATGTTAAGAAATGTTTCACTATCGTGTGCTAAAATTAAATTGTTCGCAAATAAAATGAATTCCTCTTGATTGGTAGATTGTTTGTGGATAATTTTAAATTGAGTGTATGGATTTTTGAAAAGGTTTAGATAACTTTTCATTAATTTCATAGCTACTGGTTGTGTGAGTTATACCTTGCTTGTTTGCTAGTAATTGTTTAAAGAAAACAGAAATTGCTAGAAGAAAATTTCTGCATGATTAATAGTTGTATCATGGGATTGTTTTGGTGTTTGAGCTTACTAACATGAGTAAGTTTTATGTACTGTTATTAGGTACATTTATATTCATGACTTGCTTGTTTAAGTTTAAACATCATGATAGCATTGTTTGTTTCTCTAGAGTAAAACTAGTTTCACCACTAGAAAATGGTGATTTTTGCTCTAATATTACCCTCTTTTTATTTTATGAGTATATGTGTTGATATAGCATGTTTAGGAAGTTATTACTTCTGTTATCATGCCATGAATTATTTAGTTTCATGTTCTATGGTTATAGGATATGATTATCTCGTATAGCATGCTGGTGTAGATTTTTCATACTAGTGTGTTATTTGTGCAGACCTTTTTTTTATGCCTGTGTAATAGGAGTTTTACCTTGTGTAAAGATGGTGTTTTAGAGTATCTTTATGATTGTATTAATTGGTTTTTAGCTACTGGTTGTTTGCTAATTGTTCACGATTGATGGATTCCAAAACCTCTAATAAACAATAACCTAGTGAATAAATAGTCTATTCATCGGTGGTGTTGTTTGCTGGCTTATTGGATTTTGTTAAATGTTTTATCTTAGCATGAGTTATACTTGTGTTATGATTGTGCTTAAGAGTATCTTAAGAATCTAAAACATCCAACTAAAATCATGAACACTTTAAGTGATAGTTGCTGGTGGTGAGTAATACCCACTGCCATGGGTATTATTCTGTCTGTTTATTTTTACCTTAGCAACCTAACCTTTGCACCCACAAGCTATATTTTTAGATTCTTATATACCTTTG
Source organism: Alopecurus myosuroides (assembly GCA_028641055.1). NCBI lineage: Eukaryota > Viridiplantae > Streptophyta > Magnoliopsida > Poales > Poaceae > Alopecurus > Alopecurus myosuroides. Next base: position 223,946,588 of record CM054058.1, on the reverse strand, counting down.
TATGAGAGTGGTACCCCACTCCATATGTGTTATGTAAGATGTGGGTTATAGCTAGGAACACATGTAATAATTGACGGTACATTTCCAGGTAGTTCTGCACTAACCTTAATTTTTGTTCAAACCAGGAAACAAAAGTTTTGGACCTAAAACAGTACTGGTGTACTTTTTAAAGTGAATTTGATAATTTAGGGAAGTACCCCTCCTCCCAAGAAAAGTCAAAGGGGGGAAGCACCGGCACTCCAACACTAACATTGTGTTTGTTGGCCCTCCCTTAGTCCTCGCTTGTGAATCTCGGGGACGAGATTCTTTTTAAGGGGGGAAGACCTGTCACATCCCAATTTTGGAATACATGTTAACATAGTTGTTTTGCTAATTGCTTGACTAATAAACCTTGGTTGTGTTTGTTTGTGGTGGTTTAAGTGCAACCAAACAAACTAATTATATAAACTTGCAAACTTAAAAGGATAGCAAAGCAGTGAACTAAAAATATTCAACATATTGTTCCAGGGATAAAAATATTCAACATATTGTTCCAATGACCTTGGCAATATTTTCTAGAGTAAATATTGATCAAAGAGTTTTACAAAACTATCTTATGAATCCAATACTTGTTGAATATTATTACAAGGCCTAAATTAAGAAAGATGAAACACTTAATAAATTTCCATAAAGGATTATCAGAAAAAGAGGCATTCTTAAATGCTTCACCAAAATATTATCAAATGTTTTTACAACCTTGCAAGATTAAAAACAATAGTATTAGAGAGCATTGAATTGCTATCTCTAGTCATATAAATATTTTGGCAAAGCATTGATAAAGAAAAGCCTAGTGCTTTATTAAATAGAAATTCCAATATTTCCAGAAACAGAAAACTAAAACAAGTTACTATTGGAAACTTTCCTCAAATAATTTGAAATTCATACCATTGCTTCCTTATATCAAATAAGGAACACACACAAGAGGAGACCAAGAATTGAATCCATTAAAGCCCTGAAAACATGAATTTTCTCCACAGCAACATTTGGGATTTTGAACAAGTTTGTTCTACAAACTTTTTCCAAATGCCATGAAATAAATACCACATGCTCTATATCATAAATAAGGATGAAAACCAAAAGGAAACAAGTTTTTGAATTGTTTAAGTTTCCAAAAACCCCTGTTTTCTTCACAGCACCTTTTTAAAATTTGAACAAGTTTGTTCTATGAAGTAACTCAAAATGACTTGAATTTTCTACCACATAAGGAACACATCAAATAAGGAATGTGTGCCAAAAATTATCATTTTTGGAAGCTCCTAAGTAGTCTAATAAATTCAATGTCCATTTTTGTAAGAATTCAAATTTAAACAACTTTGAATTATAAAGTTTCACCAATTGATCCAATTTTCATGTATGTTGTGCACATTAACTAATTAGAATTTTGGGGAAAAGGATTTAAATTTATAACTTTGTTTGCCTAGGGAAAACATCCATTTTCTGAGAGTACAGGGACCTACTTGTAATTTTCCAGGGACTAAATTGAAATCCTAGTCACACATGGTCTTCTTCTTCCTGTAGATGACGCAGCAGAGGGGCATGGGAGCCCATGCTTCCAATGCTTCGAAGGTAAGCAATCTAGATGATTAAAAGACCTCAAGTGCACCTCTCACCTGCCCCCTCTCTCTCCCCCCCTCGAACACCCTCTCTGCTCAGAAAATATCCAACCCCAAACCCTAGGCCGAAATGGCCGCCGTCGATTCGGCCGTTAGAGAGCACGCCGCCGGCAGCCGTTGGTACCAGCAGCTCCGCCTTGTCGTGGTGGTGCTCGGTGCTCAAGGAATCGGGCCGAAGCCCATCGTGGAGCCCGCGCCATCCAAACCTTCCCCGAGCCCGGCGACAGCTCCGGCGAGCTATTGCCGCGCCCTCGCGTCCTCTCCGACCTCACCGACTCCTCCTCTGCGTTCGTGGTGAGCAGGGGAACCACCCCGTAGCTTTTTCCCCCTCCCTCTCCCTCTAGAACGAACCCGCGCCGTGGTCACCGTCCGGCCGCCGCGCGCGCGCCGTCGCCGCCGCCCTCTGGTCACTCCCGGAAACGACACCACCACCGTTCGGTAGCCCTCGTCGAAACCAACGTGTAGATGCTTGTTAATCGCTAAACGGTGCTCGGAATCAACGGGATTTTGCTCGCCGGAGACCCCTCCCGCCGGCGGATGACGCATGCTGGCGTCATGGTCTCGTTGACCGCGCGCTGTACGGTTGAACCTGCCCGTGGGGCCGCGAACTGCACGCGTGGCAGCCACCGTGGCCTGCTGGCCCGCAGGTCAGCGGCTAAGGCTGGATCCGCCCGCGGTGAGATCAGATCTGGCCGGCCATTTAGCAGATCTGGCCCTGCAGCAGTTATTTTTCCATTTTAATTTTACAGAATGTTACCTGTTTGCTTTTGGCTCTAAAAGGCAACCTAAAAGATGATTTTGACCAAACTAAAATTCACAGTGGTACCTCAACTAATTCCAAACCACCTCCAACTTGTAGATCTACTTTTGGATGAACATGTTTGAAATTAAAAATGATTTGGCAACAGGTACCAGAAACACCAAAATGAGCACCATTTTTATTTTACAACTCAGAATGAAGTGAGGCCAATTGCATTGGAAAGCCCTTGAAATTTCCTAACAGAAACATTTAACCTCGTTTCCAAATTCATTGTATTTTTGAAATGGCATGCAAATTGGTAAAACACCAGTGAGCACTTTGGTGATTTTTATAAATTAATTAAAGATGAATTTTGATGCAAACTAAATTTGATGGCCTTGTATATGTTTAGGACTATCCAAACATAGAAGGGTTTAATTTTTAGAGCATCCTAGAAAATTTGGTGGACAGATCCTTGTTTCACCTATTTCTGCCATTTTGGCATTTTTAGGTAATTAATTTGTGTGAGTTATTTTTGTGATGCAATATTGTTTTCTAGCATGTATAAGTTGTGTGAACTTGTTTTCTAAGTGTTACTTAGCTATTTTAGCATGTTAGATTGTGTGGACTTGAGTGGAAAAGAAATATGATTTTTGCTAGTAGCATATGTTTATTCTCTAGTAAATATTTGCATAGGATTTTTGAGTGATGAAATTGTGTGCAAATGCTTGGATTGTTGATTGTATCCAGTACCATGTGGTACTTATATTTTGTTGTTATCACCTCTGCTAGCTTGCATTTGAGTTGGTAGAGAAGCATGAGTAATTTAGTCATTGCTATGAGATTGTTGTGGATAAATTCCCTCATGTGTGGAATTTTTGACATAAGAAATTGTGGTTGTAAAACCACATATTTTTATGTTGTACTCATAGGGCCAGTAGCATTTTGATAAGTTTGTTATGAGTACTTTAACCCTATATTTTTCACTTGTGTGAAAACAATAACAGGAGTAGCATTGCCTTGCTTATTTAAGCACCCTATTGTTTTCTGCTAGTATTGTTATTGCACTAGGTGCTAGTTTAGGTTTTTGCTAATTCTTGTCAAGTATGACCAGAGGCATTGTGACCTCTTAATGCTTTGATATGCTAGTGGAACACCCACTGGTTTCATTGCATTGTTGGTGGAAACATTATTTCCCCCACACTAGATGTGTTTCTTTTATATATGTTTGAGTAGATCTTTAAATGTTTTTTTAGGCTTATTGCTAGATTAATTCTCATGGAACCAGTACCATTTAGGTACTGTTATTTTGGTTGTATCACCTCTATATACTTGGTGCTTGTGTTTGAAATAGATTTAAAATAGAAATGCTTAAGGACTAGATTTCACACTAGGATATTCATGTATGCTTTTGTCTTGTTTTCCTTAGGGAAAAATATGAATCTTTGGTGTTGAAACCAGAGGATGGAATGTCCTTGTGGCATTATTACCTTAGGGTTTTCACCTCTTATAGGTTTCCTCTTAAGTAGCATAAAAGCATGAGTAACACTTGGATGACTAGGAATTAACCTCCTCACAGGTGTAGCATTTTAAGCATAGTTTTCCTTGTTTCCTAGCTATGCTTTTTATGTTATTTTGTGGAATCCAGTAGCATTTATGGTACTGGTTAGAGGAGTATTTTTCCTCTGCTAGCTTGCACACTTGTGCATAAATTTAACTAGTGTAGCCTAAAACTAGTCTAGTATTTTTCCTAAATTTTCTACTAGTAATGAGTAGGAGTTTTTGGATGCTTGTTTGTTTGTTTTGAGCACTTTTATAAAAGTGACCAGAGGCTTATTAACCTCTTGGTGAGCATATTTGCTAGTGGAACACCCACTGGTATGTTTGCCTCATGGTGGAAAAATAGGTTTGACTTGTTGTCATGAGCTTATTTCACCACTTGAGTAATTTAGCAAATTATGTGTGCTAGCCATAGAGATTGTTGGGGAAGTTTTTAGACATAAAAATGTGTTTTATGTGACACCCTACTGTCTAGTAACATGTGCTCTACCCCACTGGTCCATGGTGTTCTTAACTAAAAATCATTGAATTGGCCACACATAAACACTAGGAAAAAAGCAGACTTTTCAACTATAGTTTTTTATGCCAATTTTTCTTAAGGGAAAAATTGAGAACTTGGGTGGTACTTCTTGATTGCTTGCTGTATGTATTACTTGTAGCCTTGTTTGTCTTGTTTGGTTCTGAATGTGTGTCCTTTATTCTCTTTTTACGGCGTTAGAAAACGAAGAGGAAGGAAGTGTCGTGAAGCTCTGTTTCAAGTTCCAGTCACTCCAACAACCAGGGACACAAAGAGATACCAGGCAAGCATCCTGATTGCTTGCTGATACAATACTTACCATTATATATCATGCATGTTTTACCTCTGAAGTTTTACAAAAACTTGATTATCAAAACTATTTTTGATGTGGAATTTACTACTATACTATATTATAGGTTACTATCATGCCATTAGTTAAACTTGGTAATACCAAGCCCATAAGCCACCCTATGGTATTTATTACCATCAAATATACTAGTCCCTAAGTGGACACCCTAAAATTGTGATTCTACAAAACAAAGGCTTTACAGAAAACCCCGGAGAAAAGGCGGATCCTTGTTCTCCGGAGGATTGTGGAAGTGGTCATTTTTGAGAAAGTGGTGTTTTCAAAAATGACACATAACCTAGTCTTCGCCGGACAACCTTTACCGTACTGCCACCCTACCCTAACATGGGCACGGGGCTTAACTTGAAGTTTGTTCTTATTAGTGTGTGCTATCTCACTTGCTATAAGGGGCGTCGTACCCTCGAACCGAATGTCGTCAAAACTCCCAATGTTGAGGCATATAAAGTGTGGGATTAATTTTCCCTCCGGATGCATTCATTGAGGCTCCTGGCTAGGCAGGGTGGGACTTGATGCCGGGGAGAACAACCTCAATCGAGAGATAGGCATATACTAGCTTGAACATAGTGGATGGTTATGATCAGATACCTGATGTTTACATACTGTTGTTACAGTCCGTGGTGTTTCACGGGAGGTGTACTGGATCTGGTGGATGTGTACACCTCTGCAGAGTATAACTTTTTCGAAGAAGCCGCGTCCTCGGATATGGACAGTTGAATGGCCATGTAGCTAGCATTGTGTCAATGTTTTCAAAAAGGAGTTTTGAAAGGGAAATTTTGGAAAGGAAGTGTTGAACTTGTGAAGTTCGGAAAGGAATGGAAACTTATACCGTGGAGGTATCGTCGATGATGAAAAGCCAGATGATGTTATACAAAACAAAATGTTTTGCAAACAAAACCTTTTCTACTCTACGCAAGAATTCAGGAAACTGATTCCAAGAAGTTTTGCAAAGAGAAAATATTCTTTAAACAAAACTTTACCAAACCTCTTGTACATATGATATCTACAAGAGAAATAAAACTATATTATTTTATTCTGAAGTATCTTCTTCAACGAAGATACAGATTAACCTGACTGCAACTGTGGTGTCATCATATATGAACACCATTGATAGTGAACCCTATTTATAGCCTACCTATTCCACCATATAAGCATATTTGCATGTTGGTAAGTGACATGATGGATGTCTTGCTGAGTACATTCAAATGTACTCATTATGGTTTCGCCCCTGGTATCTACTTATCAGATTTGGAGAAGGAGCCTCCAAAGGATATCTATGAAGAGAAGTACGGAGTTGACGGCTTTGCGAACTAGGATCGTCTCCGGGTCAGCAGCCTGTAGGTTAAGGCGTGACTTGGGCTCAACTACGTTGTGTTTTATTTGTCTTCCGCTGTGTTTGATAAGTTGCCTGCCCCATGGGCAGTTGCGTTAAACTTGATCATGTGATCTTTTATGTAATACCTTTATGTATTCGTGTAATGGATGATGTATTTCTGTGTGCCAACTGTGTATGTTGTTCACGACTGATCTTTCTGGGATCGTGAATGTATGCATACGTAGGGTTTCAGACTGCCGGTCTGGGGTCCTTACACGATCGTGCTCGGGAGGAGGCAGTCGTCGACGGCGGCGACAGCGAGGTGGACGGCGGCGTGGTTCCCGGCCCGCTCGGACTCAACGGCGTTGTCGAGGAGGGAGAGGAGGTAGAGGGGAAACCGTTCCCGTGGCTAGCCAGGCCGGGTGGCGTTCATGGCGGCAGCGATCGTCGGCGTTTGGTGGCAGTGGTGCAGAGACAGAGAGGATCAGAGGAACAGAGGGAGGTGGAGGAAGAAATCGGCGGCGCGAGGGAGGAGGAAGAAAGAGAGAAGATAGGGTAGAGAGGAGGAGGTGCTCGGGGTGGCTATAAGGAGGGGGAGAGCAGCTCCCGGCCGTTCCCTCCGCCGTACTGTCGACGTGGGCAGCGGCGATGGACGCCGTACAGGTAAGGGACGAGGGGGTATGCAGGCCGTGGTTGGTGGGCTGGGCTCAGCCCACTGGCCTGCCCTCTCCCCTCTCTGTTACTCCTTTTTTTTTCTTTCTCTTTTTTTTGCAGAAAAGGAAAAGGGAAGAAAAGAGTAGGTTTTTGGGGTTAGAAAATTTAGGAAAAAATTTGTATAGGTTAGTTATTGTAACAGCACCAATGTGCAAACTTTTGTTTTTCAAAAATTTGAAATTAGTTGCTGTTTGTAATTTAATTGAATTTGAGTGAAATTTTGATATTAAATGAATTATTAAAAGAACCATTTAAATAGTTTGAACCTTCAAGTTTATAGGAAAGAATTTGATGTTTTGATTTGAATATTTTTATTTGGAAATTGTAACAGAACAAGTATGAAACAAGAATTTGAAAATTGGTTTGAAATTCATATGGAAAACAAGGGAAAACAAAGGAAAACAAAGGAAAACAAATGGAAAACAAATGCAAAACTTATGATGACATGATGCAAAACATAATTAACAAAAAGCAAACATTCTAAAGGTTGTTTTTCCATACTTGGGATGTTACAAAACGCCCCCCCTTGAAGGAATCGCGCCCCGAGATTCCTACTGAGAAGAGAAAAGGTCCAGATACTTCTTGCGAAGATCCTCTTCGGTTTCCCATGTTGCCTCTTTATCGGAATGATGAGACCACTGCACTTTCAAGAACTTGGTGCTCTTGTTGCGAGTTTTGCGCTCGGTCTCATCGAGAATTCGAACAGGGTGCTCCTCATAAGAGAGATCTTCTTGCAGTTCGATGGAATCATGATCAACTGCACGATCTGGATCTTTGAAACACCTCTTGAGCTGTGACACGTGAAACACATCGTGCACCTTTGATAGTTTTTCTGGAAGTTCAAGACGATAGGCATTTTCTGCACGCCTTGAGAGAATGTTGAAAGGACCAATGTATCTTGGTGCAAGCTTTCCTTTGACACCAAAACGATGAGTGCCTCTGAGGGGAGTTACACGGAGATATGCTTTGTCACCAGGTGCATAGACCATATCCCTGTGTTTGCTGTCATAGTAGCTTTTCTGACGAGACTGAGCAATCTTGTGATTGTCACGAATGATGCGAACTTTCTCTTCGGCTTCCTTAACAATGTCAGGGCCTAAGAGTGAACGTTCACCAGCTCCAGACCAATTGATTGGACTCCTGCATCTGCGGCCATAGAGAGCCTCAAATGGTGCCATGCCTAGGCTTGCCTGGAAGCTGTTGTTGTAGGAGAATTCAGCATATGGAAGACATTCCTCCCATTTCATGCCAAAAGAGAGACCACATGCTCGGAGCATATCCTCGAGAATCTGATTGACTCTTTCGACTTGCCCATGAGACTGAGGGTGATAAGCTGTGCTGAACAGAAGTTTTGTGCCTAATGCTTCTTGAAAGCTTTTCCAGAAATGAGAAGTGAATATGCTTCCACGGTCTGGGCTTATTTCCAATGGAACACCATGAAGAGGAACAATCTTTGCCGTGTAGAGCTCTGCTAACTGGCTAGCTGAGATTGTTTCTTTGACAGGAAAGAAGTGAGCTACTTTAGTGAGTCGATCGATGACAACGAAGATTGCATCGTTGCCCCTCTTGGACTTTGGAAAACCAGTGACGAAGTCCATTTCAATCATGTCCCACTTCCACTCAGGGATTTTCAGAGGTTGGAGAAGACCGGCTGTTTTCTGATGAACTGCCTTAACACGTTGACAAACGTCGCATTCAGAAACATATTGAGCAATTTCACGTTTCATGCTAGGCCACCAATACAGTGTCTTGAGATCCTGGTACATCTTTGTACTTCCAGGGTGTATGGAGAGAGGAGTTTCATGAGTCTCCTTGAGAATGACATCTTTGAGACTTTGAATCTGAGGAACTGCAATGCGTCCTTCGAAGAACACAGTTCCCTTGTCATCAATTGAGAAGGACTTAAATTTCTCCTTGCCTTCTTTGATGTGTTCTACCATCTTCTTGATTTCAGCATCACGAAGTTGTTCAGAACGAATCTTGTCCTCGAGAGTTGGACTGGTTGTCAAGTTTGCAAGATAGCCTTGAGGAACAAGACCAAAGTTCAGCTTCTGGAATTCTTCATGAAGAGGAGGTTGGCTTTCCATGATCATGAGATTATTGCAATACGACTTGCGACTGAGAGCATCGGCCATAACATTAGCCTTGCCTGGAGTGTAAGAAATGGTAAGATCAAAGTCTTTGATCTTTTCAATCCATCTCCTTTGCCTGAGGTTTAGATCTTCTTGAGTGAAGATATACTTCAGACTCTTATGATCGGAAAAGATTTCAGTGCGATTACCCAACAAGTATTGTCTCCATTTCTTGAGGGCAAACACAACTGCTGCAAGTTCAAGATCATGAGTGGGATAATTGAGCTCATGTGCGTTCAACTGACGTGAAGCATAAGCCACAACTTGACGTTGTTGCATAAGAACTGCACCTAGACCTTGGAGGGAAGCATCACAGAATATCTCGAAAGGTTTGGTATGATCTGGGCCAACCAGAACTGGTGTAGAAGTGAGTTTAGTCTTCAGGAGATTGAAACTTTCATCACATTGTGGAGACCAAACGAACTTCTTGTCCTTCTTTGTGAGGTCAGTGAGAGGTTTGGCAATCTTGGAGAAGTTTTGGACGAAACGACGGCAATAGCTAGCCAAGCCAAGAAAACTTCTTACTTGCTTCACCGTCTTTGGAGGTTTCCAATCAACAATTGCTTTAACCTTTTCTGGATCAATGGCTATGCCCTTGGCAGAGATGACATGACCAAGGTAAGCAACTTCTGGAATCCAGAACTCACATTTAGAGAACTTGGCATATAGACGATGCTCGCGAAGTTTCATGAGAGTGAGACGAAGATGTTCTTCATGCTCTTCCTCGGATTTTGAGTAGACAAGAATGTCATCAAGATATACCACAACGAACTTGTCGAGGTATTCATGGAAGACATAATTCATTAGTCGAGAGAATGTGGCCGGTGCATTGGTGAGACCAAAGGACATGACGGTGAGATCATATAGACCGTAGCGAGTGGTGAAGGTTGTCTTTGGCATATCCTCTTTTCTGATCTTTATTTGATGGTAACCCATTCTCATGTCCAACTTTGAGAATATTGAGGCTCCAGCAAGTTGATCAAAAAGATCATCAATACGAGGAATTGGATACTTGTTTTTGATGGTTTTCTCGTTAAGAGGACGATAGTCAACAACGAGTCTCTTTGTGTGATCCTTCTTCGCAACGAACAGAGTTGGGCAACCCCAAGCCGAGGAACTAGGTTGAATGTAACCTTTTTCCATGTACATATCAATTTGTTCCTTCAATAACTTCAGCTCGGGATTTCCTATCTTGTAAGGATGCTTAGAGATCGGAGCAGTACCTGGCTCAAGTTCGATCACGAACTCAACAGCTCTGTCCGGAGGCATCCCTGGCAACTCTTCTGGAAAGACGTCAGGGAATTCGCAAACCACCGGAACATTTTCAAGTGAAGGTAGAGGTTTTGCATCGAGGGTGCACAGCTGAAAGGAACTTGATTCATGTGGAGAATAGATTATCTGGCCAGAAGGGTGGAACAGAGTTATTGACTTTTGAGCACAGTCAATCCTTGCTTTATTGGCCTTCAGCCAATCCATACCAAGAATGACATCAATGTCAGAACTTCCCAGCAATATGAGAGAGGCAAGGAAAATGTGGCCTCCAATTAGGATTTGATTGTCCTTACTTATCTTGGAGGTCAACATTTGAGATCCCGGGGAGTGAACAGTGATCTGATTGCTTAGTGGAACCACAATTAGGTTGTTTGTTGTGGCAAAGGTTTTTGACACAAAAGAATGCGATGCTCCGGTATCAAACAACACTTTAGCTGGAGCAGAGTTTACGGGTAATATACCGAGAAAGACGTCAGGAGCTTCCTCAGCTTTGTCGATGTTGACATGATTCACCCTTGCGGTCCTCCCGACAGGCCTGTTGTTGGAGTTGAAGGCCTTAGGCGGGGGAGCGCGCACCATTGCCTGGTTTGTGTTGGGACGAGGTGGTGGTGGAGGTAGATGCCTCTGCGTGCACTTGTCAGCGTAGTGCCCCGTCTGCTTGCACTTGTAGCAAGTGACGACACGAGGAGGCCCTGGCCTTGGCTTCCCCATTGAAGCCCTTGGATCATGCATCTGAGCAGGGTTGGGTGGGCGGGCAGCGAAGCCTGGAGAAGCTTGGGTGTATGGAGCCCGAGTGACAGCACCATTTGGCACCCATATGCGGCGCTTCTGCGTAGGGGTGGTCATGTTGGAGGAGGAACCACCCTCACGCGAGTGCTTGCGAGACTCCTCGAACGCCTTGCGCCCATTTTCTTCATTGAGCGCGGTGTTAACGAGATCCTCGAAGTTGTTGGCCTTGACGTTTGTGAGGGCATACTTGAGTTCCGGGTTAAAACCTCTGCGGAACCTTGCCATCTTTTTTAGCTTCAGTGGACACCTCATCACCAGCGTAGCGAGCGAGGCGATTGAACTCACTCTGATAGCCAATGACGTCCAACTTGCCCTGCTTGAGTGAGCAAAACTCTTCACGCATCCTTTCCATGAGACCATCTGGAATGTGGTGCTTCAGGAAGGCTTCCTTGAAACAATTCCACGTGATTGGCATGCCAACTCTCATGGCCTGGTAGTTTTCCCACCAAGTAGCTGCCTGACCCTTCAGCAGATAGGAGGCATACTTGACCTTGTCTTCTTCAGCTACATGAGCAATCTCCAGAGCCTTAGCTATCTCACGGATCCAGTCATCAGCGTCCAGAGGCTCGCGTGTGGCCACGAAAGCTCTCGGACCCAGACTGAGGAACTCCTTGATGCTGACTCGTGGAGCCGTCTGGTTGTTGTGCTGATTAGTCTGAAACTGGGCCATCTGCGCCATGACTTGGGTCATCTGAGTCAACAGCTCCGTGATTGGCGGTGGCTCAGGCGGGTTGTTCCTTGTTGGCGGCATCCTGAATGGAAATGCATTTTAGCACAACAAAAGAAAAGGATAGACTTGGAAACCGAAAGAGAGATTATTCCGACGCATGAATAGATAACCAACAGGTACATCATCACATGTTCAAATACATCAGAATATCCAACACACCATAAATGGTTCGAAAGCCAAAGGATAACTAAACATAGCTAAGAATGGATACATCGATACTCCCATGCTCATCACGCAGGACAGCGACTAGGAGTACGGCGAGAGGTACGGTGAGGAGCACGCCCACGAAAGTAGGTAGAACAACGATCCACATAGATCTGACGTGGTCTGAGAGCGACTCTAGGTGTGGTGAAGTACATAGCGTCGACTCCCTGTGCTCCAAAGCGTGGAATCCCAGTGTAACCAGCACCGAGGTTAAGGAGTGGACCTCTGACCGGCTCGTAACCTCCAGCATCTGGCAGACGACGTCCAACTGGCTGATCGAAACGTGCAAAGCGCTCGTCTCCAACAAAGTCTATGGTGTAAGTCGCCAGACGAGTCAAAGCAAGGTAGAGCTGCTCTCTGACTGAAGCCACTCCTGAGATAGTGTGCTGGCAACTGCGTCACTGTGCCTCACAAACTGAGCGGTGGTGTGCAGCCTGGAGTTATCATGCTCGTAGACATCCAAGTTGTCGTAGAGAGTGAAGTGAGCTCCCTCCGAAGTGATGTAACCACGGGGGATGTGGCGATAGATAGAATCGTCAAATCCCCAGTAGTCAGCACGAAGGACGGTGAGACTCACATAAGCTGCCTGCTGCACAACCATATCCACTGTGGAACCTACTGCCTCGTAGCGGTGGACTACGCTCATGCCATCATCTGACAGAATGTAGACGATAGCCTGGTAGTAGGTCTGGTCAAACTCTCGCTGCTGCTCGTAGACTTGGTACTCTGGTGCCCAACGGAACCCCAGAAAAGTGACCATGTCTCTCAGCATCTCCGGATAACCGGTAGTGCTCTCGCAACAAGTCATACGAACCACCTGCGGGTAGAACCTGAGATCCATCTGCAGATGATCGGGGAAGTTTTGATTAGACGCCGGTAGAAGAACTAAAGTGGCAAGCAACAACAAGGTTTCAACGGACGAAAAGGATGTTGAGAAGAACAGGATGTCGAAGCAACATCGGGAAACACGAGACCAAACACTTCTGAGGTACTACGGAAAACCCATCCGGGCTTCTAAAGGATCAATATCTACTGCTAAAGGAATAGAGGATCTGTTTCCGGGGCTTACACGCCTCCATTCTCAATCGTGAGTAGGCAACATGATAAATCATGTCACAACCACCTCCATTCCTATGGTCTAGTAGATATAACTATCCTAGAGAAACCAGGATACGTGAAATCCTAACTTGAAAGTTTAGATGAGAAGAGAAAACAACGTTGCACTTCCTTACCAAAAAAGGGAGGGTGGGTGGGGAAAGAAATAAAAGAACAGAATTCCTACTCTCACGTTTCATTTTTCCTATATAGCTACAAAATAGTTTCTAGACTCAACTGCGACCAGTAAAAAGGGATCCTACAGGCAGACAGGCTCTGATACCATTTGTCGCACCCGGACTTCTAGAGGATACTCACAGCCCGCTAAACAGTAGATAAATGGCTTACGGGGCATACCGGCACCCGCATCTCAATGTGAGCAGGCCAACACGTAAACGTGTGACAACCATTCTCTACTATCCATCGTCTGCGTAAACCATCCCATAGAAATCCGACTACTTCCATTGACGTACTTCATAACATACACACATGGTACGTCAACGACATTTGAACAAGTGATATCACAACATATCTCTAAGACACAAAAGATTGAAATAAGTTGCAAATAGCTCTCACTAGAGCAGAGATAGCAAATACAATCATCCAGAGGACACATGTCCCAACAATTCATCATTACATCACAGCGGAAGCATCCAAAATGTCTGGGTACAGACAAGATCCAAATAGGCCTAAGAGGCCGGAAACGAAAAGACGGAGCCCATCCACGATGTCTCGGATCCTGCCCGGATCCGCTATCTACTCGTCAGCAGCCTCGTCATACTCCACGTAGTAGCCATCATGGGGATCCTCGGAAACGAACTCTGTGGAAACCACAGCCCCAAAGGGGTCAGTACAGACAAGTACTGGCAAGCAAGACTCACAAGATACCAAAGTGTACCCGGCAACACCAAGTACAGATGCTTTGGATTCAACGGAAGAATAGGTGATACAAAAGTGCGGCAGCAGGCTGCTCTAACCAACTACAGAAACACGCTACAACTTCCGGCTAAAAGAAGGGGATAAGATAGCGTATCGTAACCAACTACCACTATCCTCAAACAAACCCATCCTGGATCTCGCCCCTTATCCAAAGAAGCAATCCGAGGATAACTCACTGTAACATCCCTACTTTTGTGTAATAAAGAGAGGTGTTGTGTACATGGCATGCATGCATGAAAAATGAACCAAAATTTTCGCTTTTAAACTTTAATCGGAGAGTTTTTAGAAAATCACTTAAACTGGTTTCAAACAAAGTTGTTCTGCAAAGTTTTTCAAAATGATCCAACCTTGTGCTAGAAATATGGCAAATTTGAAGAGCTTTCCAACGACTATTTTTGTGCAATTTTTGGTTCACAAAAAGGCCCTCAAATTTCTGTTTTGGATCTGTTTTAAAAATTCCAGGGACTTCTTTGTAAATCTCTCTTTTCTCCCAGGGGGGTTTTTTCGAAAATCCCTGTCGTCTTCCTCCTGTCCGGTGACAGGAGGGCAGCCGCCGCCGCGCGCCACCTCCTGCTCCCCTCGCCGCCGACGTGGAGGCCCCGAACGCCTCAAGGAGACGTCCCAATCGGGAGCTCCTCACAGAACGCCCCCCCTCGCTATCTCTTCTCCTCCCTCTGTCTTCTCCTCCGCCCGAAAACCACCGCCGACGTCGAGCCGCCATTGCCGCCGTTCTGCTCCCTCCCCCACCCTTCCGAGCCCTCCGTTAGAACCGCCGTCCCCCACCGCCCCTTATCCGCCCAGGAGATCGAGCCCGGATGGCCTAATCGGAGAGATCGCCGCCGTCCTCTTTCCTTTCGGCCGCCGGCAATCCCTCACCGCGCCGCCATCTCCGACCACCTCCGGCCCCGCCGAGCTCTTCCTCGTGCTCCTGGTGAGCTACCGCACCTCCCCACCCCCTCCGTTGAGTTCCTCTCGGCCGGAATCGCCTAGGTCGCCGGAGCCCGAGCTTTCCGCCGCCGTTCTCCTCACGGCGGCTCGCCGTTGTCGCCTTCCAGCGGGCGGCGCCGCCACAGTTGGGTAGAGCGCGGCGAGGCGCACCCAACGCGCCCAACCTCGCTTCCGGGGCTCGCCGGAATCGTCGCCGGCGTTGGCAACTGCCACCGGCCGGCCACCACCGTGAGGTCACGGTGATGTCACCGTGACATCACCTGCCCACGTGGCGGGCCAAGTGGCAATCCTTGTCTTCTTTTGAACTGTGCAGTGGGACCCGCAGAGAATAGAAAAACAGAAAATAAATATAATTTTGGAAATTAAATAACTTGTAAATTATAGCTCCAAAAATTATGAAAAAAATATGTAGGTGTTCAGAAAAATGAGAGCTATTTATCTATGCCATTTTCATACATGTTCAACCAAGTTTAAAATGAGGTCACTTTTGTAATTAACTTTTAATTCAATTAAATATTGAAAATAAAGTTTTTATTCAATAAAATAGAAAAATAAGTGTAATATACCATTTTGATCAGTAAAGCAAATGCAATCCAACTATGAGGTTTACAAAGTCATTTGAGCATCTTAGCTTGGTCACATCTCCAGTTTAGGGTTTTCTCCCCCTCCGGTGTCCGTCGTTCACGGCGCGAAACCCTAGCTTCCTGCTCTATCCCTTAAGCTTCATTTCAATTGCATGGTTTTACTCATGCATACATATTGTGCATTGCACGGTCGTCAAGTTTTGATTGTTTGCTTTGTTTCCGGTGTTGCTCGCTATCGGTAGATCGAGATCCGGAGGTCGACCCGGCGTTCTACGACAACCCAAGCTCTACTTTCGACGAGCAAGGCAAGCACAACCTCATGGCTTCACCCATGTTTTGAGTCTTTCAACCTCTTACTCATGCATCCGATTCAACTTGGTTTTGAGTCTGTTAGAGTAACCTATCCATTGCATGACCCCTCCCCTCACATGTCACCTTCATACCTGTTTACCCTCCTAGTATGACTAGGTTTGTTTGAGTAACGTAGAGCGTTGTGTGTTCAATGCTTAGACATGCTTAGTCTTATGATCTGCTTCATCCGGTTGATGAAATGCCGATAATGCGTGAACCTAGTATGAAAGGTGTTTATGCTTTGTTATGGTTGATTAACATGGTTAACATGGCATGGATGTTGAGGCCACTGTGGGTTGTGGTGTTTGTCTCGTTCATGCCCCTAGGTGCGAGTTCTCGCCTTCGAAGCCAAGACTGAACGTACAGCCACGCGCGGGCCAATGAACCCCGCTCGGCTAACTAACTTGTTTAGTCACTTCCATGGGTCACGTATATTGAAGTTTCCATTTGCGGGTGTGTCATAAAACGTTTTGGAGAAAACTAGGACGTGACCGGGACCAGTGATGGACGTACACGGATCTTGTCCCGACTCACAGAACAGGTGCCGTCAGGAGGTGGCCAACTCCCTGTTGACGGGGTGGCCCTGTTTGGGTTGACTCATGGATAGGGCTAAGCAAGGTAAAGGCCGTGGTCGACCACACTCTGCCGCGCTCTTAGAGAGGAGCGTTACCGCGTGGCGTTAAGAGTCGGTTGATACATGTGGGTAAAGTGTACCCCCTGCAGGGATAAATCTTTCGGAAAGCCGTGTCCACGGTTATGGACGACTTGGCAACGGATTCTGTGATCATAGACAACTCTAACGGAATGACTAAAACTTGCTGTCAATGAATGAAGGATGCCTCCTCGACTACGTCGAGAGGGGTGATTCTTGTAGCATAAGGTAGTATGGGGTTGAGAAAGTACTTGGTGGACTAAATAACATGATGATCTCAGTAGTTGAGTAGATTCCTCCTCTGTTTTAGAAATGCTCTGTTACACGTGCTTTCTTCCTCAACTTCGGAAAACAAAGTTGGCTTTATGCAAAGAACCTTAAAATCCAAGTCTTGCTGAGTACCTTTTGTACTCAACCTTGCCTCGTTGTTGTTTTGTTTCAGACTTCGGTGATGCAGCTGAAGAGGGGTTCTACCTCGACGTCGACGAGTAGTTAGGAGTTCCCAGGCAGCAGCCTGGTATCTGTAGTATGGGTTTGGCTACGTTGCTTATGTTTCGGACTCTTAGTCCTTTTGCTCTTGTTGTATAGCAACATATTTGCTTTCGCTGCTTGTTGTAATGTTGGGTTGCTGGACCTATGTTGGTCTTGTAACCTCTGCGTGTAAGCTACTCTAGTATGCCTTGTTTAATACAACTTTCATGTCTAGAGTACTGCTTTGATCGATTGTTGGTCTCGAGCCCGTTGTTATACAGTTTTGGCTATGCCTGCATAGTTGTCGCAGTCGAGGGGTTGTAGAGCCGATGATCCATGACCGAGCCCGCCTGCCGGAGATATCCGGCCTGGGGCGAGGTAACCCCAGTAACCCTCGATTGTTGTTGCACTTTCTGGACACATAGCATCTCTGTATAACTCTGGTCCCGTTCCTTCAGTTTCATCCGACTCGTGGATGCTTGGGTATACATATCTGGTTATGACTAGCATGGACACAAGGAGTAGTAGACCGGGGATCCGGACTGCGTGCCGATGAATCCGGTCTGCCTGCCGTTGTTTGTTGCGGCCTGGGCTGGTAACCCTGAAGCCCTTGTGGGTCCACTGCTAGGAGCACATGACAGTTTGTATATCTCGGGGTCCGGGGTCCGACAGGTCTTGGTATCAGAGCAGGACTGCCTGTAGGAAACCCTTGCCGTTGGTCGATGTTGAGTCTAGAACTTGTGAAAACTACTTTGAAAAGACAAAATGAGTTATGAAAACCCTCTTAGGATTCTTTTTGCTCCTTACCTGGTATCGCTCTAACTCTGAGTCATCGTATCTCATTTGTTTTTGTGTGTTGTTTCTCTGTTGTTGTTTCAAAAGTTAGGAGTAAAACCGTTGGGTGTTTTTCTTCTGAGTACTTTGTCTCAGGTTGCTATAGTTCCAAATTCAACTCATTTCTTCATGTCTTTTGACATCTTGAAAATGTCTTTGTTTCAGATGCCTTCTGGTCAGGTTGTTCGACATACACTATGCCTTGGAGTTCCAGGTTTTCCTCATCTCCTAGCCTCAGCCTATGCAAACATAGGAGCCCCTTGGTATCATGTGTACACCGTGTATGAGGAGTACCGTGACTTCCACCAGACCCAGTACTTGTGTGGTGTCCGTCTTCCACAGCTAGATGGCACCATCTTTCCTGCTGAGCACTATGCTGAGGGTATTGGTTTCACCATTGAGATGGCTGTGCAGGATGCTGCACGGCACTGTCTTAATGAGCTTCGTTACCACTATCCAGATCATGAGCATAGCTCCTTTCGTTACTGCCCTGGTTCAGATGCTACTCTTGAGGGGTGTTATACTCACACCTTTGCTGATTCCTCCCAGGAGGAAGATCTTACACTTAGGTGCACCGCTGATCTCCTTGCTGCTTACGCTCGTCGCGAGCGTGAGCTTAGCGCACTAGTTAACACCCTCGCAGCTAGTCTCAGGACTGTGACAGCCAGAGTGAGGCCATTCGTTGAGAGTGGTATTGTTCAGGCCTCTGAGATAGAGCTTCCAGCTGTACTTGTGCCTTCCTCGGTTGCATCTCCAGATGTTGGAGGTGATGTTCCCCCTCGTGGACGCCTCAGGAGGCCTAGCATGGTGCGTGGTGTACCACAGTCTCTCCACGGACCGCAGGACGAGTCTGTTCGTCGCTACCCTGGTGCTCCGGTTCCACTTCCTTTCGACTTCGGAGGATACTGAGACCGTTGTCGGTTCCAGCTAGAGTAATGTTTGTTTTCATGTACTCGAAACCCGAAGTTGTAGAAAAATAATGTATAGGAGCAGAACTTCGGTGATGTGTATCTACCGTACTTTCTTTCAGTGTTGTATGTACTTAAGCTTGTGAGCTTGTACCGCCACTATGTATGGTTTGTACTTCGACTGGTTTCAATAAATGCTGTAATATGTTGTCTCCATGTTGATGAAATGATCCACTTCATGTTCATTCATTCTGTTCTACTACATTTCGGCATGTATCTTGTTTTTCCGTTGAAACTATCACATGTCGATCCATTGTATCTTTTTCCATGGATGTGTTAATCATGATCCCTCTTCCTTTTACTCAGGATGTCAGGTGGTACTCGTGGCCGTAACAACCCTCCCCCTGAGCCAACACCTCCGCCGCCTCCCACAATGGCGCAGGTGCTGCAAAGCATCGAAACTAACCGTCTGAGGAACGAACAACTTCTGGAGCGTGTGGCCCAGAACACTGAACGCCGTGCTGCCGGCGTTACACTCGTGGACTTCCTCAAGGCTCAGCCACCTTACTTTGCTGACTCCACTGAGCCCCTCGATGCCGATGACTGGCTTCGCACAATGGAGCGCAAGTTTATTGCTCTCCGTGTCCAGGAACGTGACCGTGTGAACTTCGCCACCTATAAGCTTGAAGCTGCTGCTGGTGCTTGGTGGGAAGGCTTTCTGGCGTTGCAGGCGCCCGATCATGAGGTCACTTGGGCAGAGTTCCGCACTGCTTTCCGTGAGGCCTATATCCCGAAGGCAGTCATGGACGGTAAAAGAAAGGAGTTCCTTGATCTTACTCAGGGCAGTATGGGTATCGAGGCCTATGGTCGTGTGTTCACTCGTCTGGCTCGCTATGCTCCTCGTGATGTCACTAATGACGAGGACAAGCAGGATCTGTTCCGCAAGGGTCTGAACCCAACTGTTCGTTATGAGCTTCTTCCCTTCAAGTTCCAGAGTTTCCAGGAACTTTACAATCAGGCCATCACTCTTGAACGTGGCAAAAAGGAGATGGATACTGCTATGAAGAAGAGTGCTGGAGATTCCCGTGCATCACTCTTTGGTCAGAAAAGGAAGCGCCGTGTGTTCATCCCATACAGTGCTGTTCCCAGGGCTCCGTTCCAGCCAAGGCCATCTGGATATGCTCCTCGTCCACCTGCCCCACCTGCTACATCAACCTACGGTGGTGGACAAGGTTCTCGTCCTCCAGTTGCCGCTCCTCCCAGCAATGTGTGCTACCGCTGTGGCCAGTCTGGTCACTTCTCGAGGGAGTGCCCTCAGAATCATGCTGGACGTGCACCTCCTCCTCCTCCTAAGAAAACGGCAAAGCCTGCTGGTGCTGGACGTGGTCGTCTGAACTATGTAACTGCCGAAGATGCTCAGGACGATCCAAGCGTCTTACTGGGTACGATTCGTGTTAACTCAATTTCGGCTTTAGCCTTATTTGATTCTGGAGCATCGCATACATTCATGTCAGAAGGGTTTGCTAAAATGCATGGGATACCTTTCGAAAAATTGCAAAAACCGTTAATGGTAAACTCTCCTGGTTGCAACTGGCAAACCACCATGGTTACGCCAGAGCTCATGGTTGAGGTGGGATCCTTACAATTCCCTGCAACCTTCATTGCCCTAAAATCCACTGACCTTGATGTCATACTAGGAATGGATTGGCTTGCTAAATATGGAGCTGTTTTGGATTGTGCAACAAAATGCCTCACCTTGAAACATCCTTCCGGTGCCATCATCGACTATTGGTCTGAGTTCACCATTCCTCCTTCAGCACGCACACGACTTTCTCCTGAACTGCAGCTGTACTTCATGGAAGGTGATTACCCTCCTGAAATTCATGAGTTACCTGTAGTCAGTGATTTCCCTGATGTGTTTCCTGAAGAGTTACCTGGCATGCCACCTGATCGAAGTGTGGAGTTTGTCATTGAGTTAGTCCCTGGTACCGCTCCTATGTCTAAAAGACCTTACCGTATGGCCCCAGAGGAGTTGGTTGAATTGAAACGCCAAATTGAGGAGTTAGAAGAAAAGGGTTTCATCCAACCTAGCACATCTTCATGGGGTTGTCCCACCATCTTTGTCAAGAAGCGGGATACCAATGTTCCACGTTTGGTTGTTGATTATCGGCCGCTGAATGTAGTGACCATCAAAAACAAGTACCCTCTTCCAAGAATCAATGACCTCTTTGATCAGTTAGCTGGTGCAACTGTCTTTTCTAAGATGGACCTGCGATCAGGATACCATCAGATAAAGATCAGAAAGGAGGACATTCCTAAAACGGCGTTTACTACTCGTTATGGTCTTTACGAGTACACCGTCATGTCTTTTGGTCTTACTAATGCTCCAGCTACCTTCATGAGGCTTATGAACTCGGTATTCATGGAGTATCTTGATAAGTTCGTCGTGGTCTACATCGACGACATCTTGGTCTATTCCAAAACCGAAGATGATCATTCTGAACACCTGCGTTTGGTGTTATCCAAACTCCGTGAGCACAAGCTTTATGCCAAGTTCTCCAAGTGTGAGTTCTGGTTGAAAGAACTCATCTATCTCGGACACGTAGTGTCTGCCGAAGGTGTTGCCGTTATTCCAGACAAGATCCAAACTATTCTGGACTGGGAAACACCTAAATCAGTCAAGGATGTTCGGAGTTTTCTCGGACTGGCAGGTTATTACCGTCGTTTCATCGAGAACTTCTCCAAAATTGCCAAACCTATGACTGAACTTCTTAAGAAAAGCAAAAAGTTCGAGTGGTCAGAAAAAGCAGAGGAAAGTTTCCAAACTCTGAAAACCAAACTGACTACCGCTCCTGTGCTTGTTCTTCCTGATACGAGCAAGGACTTTGTCATCTTCTGTGATGCCTCTCAACAAGGACTCGGTTGTGTGTTAATGCAAGAAGGTCATGTAGTGGCTTATGGTTCTCGTCAACTGAAACCACATGAGCACAACTACCCAACCCATGATCTTGAGCTAGCAGCCGTGGTCCATGCTCTCAAGCAATGGCGCCATTATCTTCTTGGCAACCGATGTGAGTTATACTCAGATCATCAGAGTCTGAAATATCTGTTCACCCAACCGGATCTGAATCTCAGACAGAGAAGATGGTTGGAAGTAATCAAGGACTTTGACTTGGGTCTCAACTATCAACCCGGCAAAGCAAATGTCGTTGCTGACGCGCTAAGTCGGAAGTCTTATTGCAACAATCTGATGATACAACAGGCCCAACCTCCTCTTCCTGAGGAGTTCTCCAAACTCAACCTCGAAATCGTTCCTTCTGGTTATTTGGCCAACCTGGAGGTAAAACCTTCCCTTGAGGACCAGATCAAGAAAGCTCAAAAGCGAGATCTGGGAATTGCCAACATCAAGAATAACATTGCTAGCGGTGCAGCTAAATGTTTCTCCATCGATGATCAAGGTGTCGTATATTTTGGCAACCGTCTGGTAGTGCCGAAGATACGGAATCTGAGAAAGCTAATTCTCCAAGAGGCTCATGACACACCTCTTTCTATTCATCCTGGTAGCACCAAAATGTATCAAGATCTACGTCAAAGATTCTGGTGGTCCCGTATGAAGCGGGAGATCGCTCAGTATGTTGCCGAATGCGACGTATGTCGTCGTGTGAAAGCAGAACATCAAAGACCAGCCGGTGTTCTTCAACCCCTACCTATTCCTGAATGGAAGTGGGATGAAGTGGGTATGGATTTCATCACCGGTCTTCCCAAGACAAAGAAAGGCCATAATGCTATCTGGGTGGTGGTTGACCGCCTATCCAAAGTTGCTCACTTCCTTCCTATCCGAGAAGATATCACTGCTATCCAGCTGGCGGATCTGTATGTATCCAGAATAGTCAGCCTTCACGGTGTTCCAAAGAAGATCATCTCTGATCGTGGAAGTCTGTTCACCTCCAAATTCTGGGCAAGTTTCCAGCAAGCTATGGGAACCCGTCTATCTTTCAGCACTGCTTTCCATCCACAAACCGGTGGTCAAACTGAGAGAGTTAATCAGATTCTTGAGGACATGCTACGAGCTTGTGTTATATCGTTCGGTAAGGATTGGGAGAAGTTTCTTCCATTTGCCGAGTTCACCTATAACAACAGTTATCAATCTAGCTTGGGCAAGGCTCCTTTTGAAGTTCTTTACGGCCGCAAATGCCGAACTCCGCTGAATTGGTCTGAAACCGGTGAAAGATCGTTCTTTAGTCTGGATGTAATCAAGGAAGCGGAAGAAATCGTTCGTGTCATTCATGAACGACTGAAAACAGCTCAATCTCGCCAGAAAAGCTATTATGATCGTCATCACCAAGATGTTCATTATGAAATTGGCGAGAAAGCTTATCTTCGAGTCACACCTCTGAAAGGTGGAAAACGGTTCGGAATCAAAGGCAAACTGGCTCCTCGTTATATTGGTCCTTTCCCTATCATTGGAAAACGAGGTCAAGTTTCATATCAACTGCAGTTGCCTCCAGGATTTCCGGATGTCCATGATGTATTCCATGTCTCACAACTCAAACGTTGCTTCAAAGATCCTGTTCGTGGTGTGGACCACGAAACCATCAAACTCAAGGATGATCTCTCTTACAAAGAGGTTCATGTCCGTATTCTCGATGAGGCCGAACGAATAACTCGTAGTCAAACTATCAAGTTCCTCAAAGTTCCGTGGTCGCATCATTCCGAGAACGAAGCAACCTGGGAACGAGAAGATCGTTTGCGATCTAAGTACCCCGATTTCTTTTCTAAAACCTAGGAATCTCGGGACGAGATTCTTGTAAGGGGGGTAGACTTGTAACATCCCTACTTTTGTGTAATAAAGAGAGCTGTTGTGTACATGGCATGCATGCATGAAAAATGAACCAAAATTTTCGCTTTTAAACTTTAATCGGATAGTTTTTAGAAAATCACTTAAACTGGTTTCAAACAAAGTTGTTCTGAAAAGTTTTTCAAAATGATCCAACCTTGTGCTAGAAAGATGGCAAATTTGAAGAGCTTTCCAACGACTATTTTTGTGCAATTTTTGGTTCACAAAAAGGCCCTCAAATTTCTGTTTTGGATCTGTTTTAAAAATTCCAGGGACTTCTTTGTAAATCTCTCTTTTCTCCCAGGGGTTTTTTTTTCGAAAATCCCTGTCGTCTTCCTCCTGTCCGGTGACAGGAGGGCAGCCGCCGCCACGCGCCACCTCCTGCTCCCCTCGCTGCCGACGTGGAGGCCCCGAACGCCTCAAGGAGACGTCCCAATCGGGAGCTCCTCACAGAACGCCCCCCCTCGCTATCTCTTCTCCTCCCTCTGTCTTCTCCTCCGCCCGAAAACCACCGCCGACGTCGAGCCGCCATTGCCGCCGTTCTGCTCCCTCCCCCACCCTTCCGAGCCCTCCGTTAGAACCGCCGTCCCCCACCGCCCCTTATCCGCCCAGGAGATCGAGCCCGGATGGCCTAATCGGAGAGATCGCCGCCGTCCTCTTTCCTTCCGGCCGCCGGAAATCCCTCACCGCGCCGCCATCTCCGACCACCTCCGGCCCCGCCGAGCTCTTCCTCGTGCTCCTGGTGAGCTACCGCACCTCCCCACCCCCTCCGTTGAGTTCCTCTCGGCCGGAATCGCCTAGGTCGCCGGAGCCCGAGCTTTCCGCCGCCGTTCTCCTCACGGCGGCTCGCCGTTGTCGCCTTCCAGCGGGCGGCGCCGCCACAGTTGGGTAGAGCGCGGCGAGGCGCACCCAACGCGCCCAACCTCGCTTCCGGGGCTCGCCGGAATCGTCGCCGGCGTTGGCAACTGCCACCGGCCGGCCACCACCGTGAGGTCACGGTGATGTCACCGTGACATCACCTGCCCACGTGGCGTGCCAAGTGGCAATCCTTGTCTTCTTTTGAACTGTGCAGTGGGACCCGCAGAGAATAGAAAAACAGAAAATAAATATAATTTTGGAAATTAAATAACTTGTAAATTATAGCTCCAAAAATTATGAAAAAAATATGTAGGTGTTCAGAAAAATGAGAGCTATTTATCTATGCCATTTTCATACATGTTCAACCAAGTTTAAAATGAGGTCACTTTTGTAATTAACTTTTAATTCAATTAAATATTGAAAATAAAGTTTTTATTCAATAAAAATAGAAAAATAAGTGTAATATACCATTTTGATCAGTAAAGCAAATGCAATCCAACTATGAGGTTTACAAAGTCATTTGAGCATCTTAGCTTGGTCACATCTCCAGTTTAGGGTTTTCTCCCCCTCCGGTGTCCGTCGTTCACGGCGCGAAACCCTAGCTTCCTGCTCTATCCCTTAAGCTTCATTTCAATTGCATGGTTTTACTCATACATACATATTGTGCATTGCACGGTCGTCAAGTTTTGATTGTTTGCTTTGTTTCCGGTGTTGCTCGCTATCGGTAGATCGAGATCCGGAGGTCGACCCGGCGTTCTACGACAACCCAAGCTCTACTTTCGACGAGCAAGGCAAGCACAACCTCATGGCTTCACCCATGTTTTGAGTCTTTCAACCTCTTACTCATGCATCCGATTCAACTTGGTTTTGAGTCTGTTAGAGTAACCTATCCATTGCATGACCCCTCCCCTCACATGTCACCTTCATACCTGTTTACCCTCCTAGTATGACTAGGTTTGTTTGAGTAACGTAGAGCGTTGTGTGTTCAATGCTTAGACATGCTTAGTCTTATGATCTGCTTCATCCGGTTGATGAAATGCCGATAATGCGTGAACCTAGTATGAAAGGTGTTTATGCTTTGTTATGGTTGATTAACATGGTTAACATGGCATGGATGTTGAGGCCACTGTGGGTTGTGGTGTTTGTCTCGTTCATGCCCCTAGGTGCGAGTTCTCGCCTTCGAAGCCAAGACTGAACGTACAGCCACGCGCGGGCCAATGAACCCCGCTCGGCTAACTAACTTGTTTAGTCACTTCCATGGGTCACGTAGATTGAAGTTTCCATTTGCGGGTGTGTCATAAAACGTTTTGGAGAAAACTAGGACGTGACCGGGACCAGTGATGGACGTACACGGATCTTGTCCCGACTCACAGAACAGGTGCCGTCAGGAGGTGGCCAACTCCCTGTTGACGGGGTGGCCCTGTTTGGGTTGACTCATGGATAGGGCTAAGCAAGGTAAAGGCCGTGGTCGACCACACTCTGCCGCGCTCTTAGAGAGGAGCGTTACCGCGTGGCGTTAAGAGTCGGTTGATACGTGTGGGTAAAGTGTACCCCCTGCAGGGATAAATCTTTCGGAAAGCCGTGTCCACGGTTATGGACGACTTGGCAACGGATTCTGTGATCATAGACAACTCTAACGGAATGACTAAAACTTGCTGTCAATGAATGAAGGATGCCTCCTCGACTACGTCGAGAGGGGTGATTCTTGTAGCATAAGGTAGTATGGGGTTGAGAAAGTACTTGGTGGACTAAATAACATGATGATCTCAGTAGTTGAGTAGATTCCTCCTCTGTTTTAGAAATGCTCTGTTACACGTGCTTTCTTCCTCAACTTCGGAAAACAAAGTTGGCTTTATGCAAAGAACCTTAAAAGCCAAGTCTTGCTGAGTACCTTTTGTACTCAACCTTGCCTCGTTGTTGTTTTGTTTCAGACTTCGGTGATGCAGCTGAAGAGGGGTTCTACCTCGACGTCGACGAGTAGTTAGGAGTTCCCAGGCAGCAGCCTGGTATCTGTAGTATGGGTTTGGCTACGTTGCTTATGTTTCGGACTCTTAGTCCTTTTGCTCTTGTTGTATAGCAACATATTTGCTTTCGCTGCTTGTTGTAATGTTGGGTTGCTGGACCTATGTTGGTCTTGTAACCTCTGCGTGTAAGCTACTCTAGTATGCCTTGTTTAATACAACTTTCATGTCTAGAGTACTGCTTTGATCGATTGTTGGTCTCGAGCCCGTTGTTATACAGTTTTGGCTATGCCTACATAGTTGTCGCAGTCGAGGGCTTGTGGAGCCGATGATCCATGACCGAGCCCGCCTGCCGGAGATATCCGGCCTGGGGCGAGGTAACCCCAGTAACCCTCGATTGTTGTTGCACTTTCTGGACACATAGCATCTCTGTATAACTCTGGTCCCGTTCCTTCAGTTTCATCCGACTCGTGGATGCTTGGGTATACATATCTGGTTATGACTAGCATGGACACAAGGAGTAGTAGACCGGGGATCCGGACTGCGTGCCGATGAATCCGGTCTGCCTGCCGTTGTTTGTTGCGGCCTGGGCTGGTAACCCTGAAGCCCTTGTGGGTCCACTGCTAGGAGCACATGACAGTTTGTATATCTCGGGGTCCGGGGTCCGACACTCACACAGTTGGATTAGTGAAGGTTCAAGTTATTGTGTCAGTAAGCCTATTACTAGTCAAGTTATCATTAATTAGGTGTAAGTTCTCTAATCCTTGTTAGCCAGCCCTATCACCAAGTCATCCATAATCGCGGACAACACGGCTTCTCGAGAAGATTTAACCCTGCAGGGATGCACCAATTTGGCCGTACACGTAAGAATAACCCGCCAGATGGAATGGCCCTTCCACCAAGCGGGGCACTCAACACAACTCAACTCTTCTTCGCATCAAGCCCAAAGAACCCCATGCAATTGAGCACACGGCTAAACAAGCCCCACGAAGAAAAGGGTACCCTCATAGCACTCTAAGAACGTGTCTCCCTAAATGCCGACTACAAAAGTTTCCACCCTGGCCTCGGGTTCGTACCTGCATATGCGTGCGGTAAATGGAAAACCCGAACTAAATGAGGCGATTTGGACGAGATGCGAATCGAATCAAATTGAGGGGGGCGCCCATACACGCTTCCCACATGCGGTTAGTGCGCTCATTATGGATCTAGAGGACAAAGACTTTTCCTGAGTTCGACACTAGCAGGCCTCAAAACCATACCCGGCCTCCTGCCGGTGCCTTATCATCAAATTAGGATTACCTCAAACATTAACAGGTTGTTGCTTAAACATCGAGCCCCAGAACATAATAAAGTATGATAACAGATATAACGGACAACAGACTCGAGCATAAACAACCCTAAGCATGCTAGTAAGACACAGGCAACAAGCAATGGGGTTATAGGTGTGGAGGATAGGCTATATCAGGGTTACAGGATAACATGTGATAGGATCGAACACAAGCAACGAATCTTAAGGCTAGCAGAATAGACAACGGAAAGTATCGATATCCAGTGTGGAAAGGACACAATGGTTCATGTGAGTGAATACTTGCCTGCAAACTCAGCAGCCTGGTACTGAGCTAACTCCTCAGAAGTAGTGTCGTAAACCTCGTCTGTCTCAACGTCGTCGTCTATTCGAGAAGAAGCAAACAAACAACGCAGAGAGACAAACAATCAATAACATGGCATAATGCACAATCATGGGATGATGCATGACAATTTAATTGATGCATCAAAAATAAGCTAGTTGATATGGTAACATAATTAAATGGGCACATATGCAATTTGGGTAAATATGGAAAGGCCCATGTATTAAGGTTGAATTAAATGATCTACAACTAACCTAACATGTGAAATTTGATTAGAATGAGGCATGGATGAGGAAAACAGAAAGAAAACAACAATAGATTGAATTTGAAAAGGTGTTTACCAAGTTTGAAATTTTATTTACTAAGTTATGAAATTTTGGCTTCTTAAAGGAGTTACACAAGCATTTGTTGTTTTCACCAATTTTACTTGTTCAAAATAAACAACAAAGTTCACATTTGGAAAGAACACAAAATTTTAGGTGGAATACATGTTTCATTTGTTGAAAAAGGAATTAGAATGAATTACTTATGAATTAAACAATTTTAAACAAGATTTAAATGAATTTAAATCAAGTATGAAATTATTTGAATTTTATTTGTTCAAAACATTTAATAAAATTCATATTTGGAAAGATTACAATTTTCTGGTTTGAAAACATATTTTATATGTTCAAAAGAATTTAATTTGACCAAGTTATGAATTTAGCAATTTTAAATGATTTAAACAAGGTTTAAATTATTTAACCAATTTTAATTATTCAAAACATGAAACAAAGTTTATATTTGGAAAGGTGGTTCAATTTGGTATGGAAAACATATTTTATATGTGACATTTGAATTAAATTTGAATTAGTTATGAAATTAACCAAATTTGTAATGAGTTGTTTGAATTTGAATTTTCAAAACATTTGAAATGTTCAAAACAGAAAAAAATGATTTAAACAGGTAGAGAATTAAATTTGGTACAGAAAACATATTTTATTTATATTATTTGGATTTGAAATTCAAAAGTTATTTGTTTTTGAAATTCAGGGACTAAACTGTAATAAAACAGGGACTTAAATTAAAAAAGAAAAGGGCCAGAACGAATTCCACCTCGCAGTGGCCCAGCCTAGGCCACTGACGAGGGGGCCCTGGGCCACGGTGGCGTTGCGTGGCAGCACGCGTCGCTAACAGGGAGGCCCCACCTGTCAGCACGCGGTGCAAAAGGTTGGGAATTAATCCCGCGGAGGCGGGGATCGAACCCTCGACCTCGCGAGCGTGCGCGCAGTGCTGCTGCCACTGCGCTGTGCTGCTGTCTGTTGACAGTAGAGGGGTGCGCGCGATTTTGAGGTTCCCTCCGTGGGTGTTAACTGAAACTGTAAAAGTTCAGTTAGCTGAACGCCAACGAGGGACCCGTGGTCGCCGGCGGCGAGCTGCTGCTGCTCGTGTGCGTTCAGGGTGGCGTGCTTGCGCGTGCAGAGAGGAGAGAGAGGGGAAGGGGTGGTGTGCTCACAGGGAGGCGGAAGGAGGAGGAGGCGATCGTGCTCGGGAGGTGGCAGTCGTCGACGGCGGCGACAGCGAGGTGGACGACGGCGTGGTTCCCGGCCCGCTCGGACTCAACGACGTTGTCGAGGAGGGAGAGGAGGCAAAGGGGAAACCGTTCCCGTGGCTAGCCAGGCCGGGTGGCGTTCATGGCGGCGGCGATCGTCGGCGTTTGGTGGCAGTGGTGCAGAGACAGAGAGGATCAGAGGAACAGAGGGAGGTGGAGGAAGAAATCGGCGGCGCGAGGGAGGAGGAAGAAAGAGAGAAGCTAGGGCAGAGAGGAGGAGGTGCTCGGGGTGGCTATAAGGAGGGGGAGAGCAGCTCCCGGCCGTTCCCTCCGCCGTACTGTCGACGTGGGCAGCGGCGATGGACGCCGTACAGGTAAGGGACGAGGGGGTATGCAGGCCGTGGCTGGTGGGCTGGGCTCAGCCCACAGGCCTGCCCTCTCCCCTCTCTGTTACTCCTTTTTATTTTTTTCTTTTTCTTTTTTTTTTTGCAGAAAAGGAAAAGGGAAGAAAAGAGTGGGTTTTTGGGGTTAGAAAATTTAGGAAAAAATTTGTATAGGTTAGTTATTGTAACATCACCAATGTGCAAACTTTTGTTTTTAAAAAATTTGAAATTAGTTGCTGTTTGTAATTTAATTGAATTTGAGTGAAATTTTGATATTAAATGAATTATTAAAAAGAACCATATAATAGTTTGAACCTTCAAGTTTATAGGAAAGAATTTGATGTTTTGATTTGAATATTTTTATTTGGAAATTGTAACAGAACAAGTATGAAACAAGAATTTGAAAATTGGTTTGAAATTCATATGGAAAACAAGGGAAAACAGAGGAAAACAAAGGAAAAAAAATGGAAAACAAATGCAAAACTTATGATGACATGATGCAAAACATAATTAACAAAAAGCAAACATTCTAAAGGTTGTTTTTCCATACTTGGGATGTTACAGGAAGCAACCATGACTCTGGATTCTAAGTAGGAATTATTTGCTCTCTAGATCAATCAATCATTAACCATATGGAGCTAGGTAGGAAATAGCAAAAAGCTACAATAGGACTGAATTTTAAATTTCACTAATACAATACCAATCTTAAATGATTTTTACCAGATCATAACAGTTATATCTCAATTAAAAATCTAAGTCTAAGGTAGTTATGTGGATGCCAAAGAATACTACAATTTGTGCAAATTCACTTTGATTGGTTGATCATGATAAATAAGTTCAAGTTAAAAAATTATACCATGAACTCTCACTCAAAAACAACATCCCCCTTAGTCGTCTTTAGTGATTACACGAACCAAATTCACTACACCAAAACCGATCATCACGTGAGATGATGTAGCTTCAAAGGCGAACATCGACATGTTCATCATATCATCCATATGACTCATGTCTTACCTTTCAATTACATGTTCCGAGGCCATGTCTGTACATGCTAGGCTCGCCAAGTAGAACCGTAGTATTGCGTGTGTTTCAAGGCCATGTCTATACAAGCTAGGCTTAAAAACACTCGTTGTATGCGAACGTTGAGTCTATCACACCCGATCATCACGTGGTGTCTCGAAACGAGAAACTTTCTTAATGGTGCATACTTAAGGAAGAACACATTATTATCTTGATATTAAGTGAGAGGGATCATCTTATAACGCTACCGTCTCTATCTAAGAAAAATAAGATGCATAAAAAGGATTAACATCACATGTAAGGATAACGCGATATGATATGGTCCTTCTTGCACTTGATCTCCATCATGTGCGTCATGGTATGATCTCCATCATTCCACCGGCGTGGTACCAAGTTCCATGGCACCCCAATTTTGATTGTCCATCAATAATAAGACAACCATATGGATACCTTACTGTATATCAATAATTTACAAAAGAGATAATCTCATAATCAAATTTGTAACATTGACCATATCACATCACATGCCTAGCAAAATACTAGTTAGACGCCTCTAATTTATTTTTGCATATTTTACGTGGGCTTTCGAGGATAGAACCGTTCATACCTATGTACATCAACCACAACGTTGATAAACACATTTTTACAACCCTTAGTAGATTAGATCTTAACTATAGTTGGAGAAACGGACACCCCCTCAGCCACAAGTGAGACAATTCTCGCCTACATAGTACACGTAAACTTAGCCTAGGGCAGCTTCATGCAACTATGCCACTAAGATCATAAAATACTCAAGGAGGCAATAAAATGATCATCAACGCCCACATACACCTATGTGTTCTACCAGTACAAAACATATACGCATAGATCCGGCTCTGATACCACTGAAGGGGTCGTTGCATAGAAAACAAACAATTTCCTACGCGAGAGACACCTGAAAGGCCAAGATCTAATCTAGGAGACGAAGTGCAACGGGCAAAGAGAGGGTTAAGGAGAACACATACCCTCGAAGACACAAAGTGTTACGAGATCAAATCTCGTTGTTGGCGTAGTCGTACTCACACCGATCCCGAAAGCGAGAAGATGTGCACCACAATCCGGCGGTGCCTCCGTGATCGGTCACACGTACGGTTGATGACGACCTCCGTTCCCTCGATCCAGCGGGGCGCGGAAGTATAGGATCCCTCGGAACTCCAGCAGCACGACGACGTGGTGGTGGTGAAGAATCCCACGGTCAGGGCTTGCCAGGCTGGAGACCATGGAATGGAGCAGCGGGTGGAGAGGAAATGAGGTGGGACAAGTGTGTGGAGAAGAGAAGCTCTCACCCTCCTTTTATAGGGGAGGGGATGCAGCCCAAGAGGGGGTGCGTCCAGCCATGGTGGTGCCCCCACCTCTTCCCTCTTCATGTGAGTGGAAGCTCCACTCACACCCACTCATGCTCCCATTATTTCCCACTTGGAAAATACAAAGGTTTTCTTCTAATAAATAAATAAAATATTTTATTTCTTTATTTATTTTTATTAATTACATTAACAAACATTTGCATATAGCACCTCGAATCATTTGTTAATTCTATTAACAACCATTAGACGAAAAACCCCTTGAACTATTTCAATTTTCCCCGAAACAATTTCGGTGCTGCCAAAATATTCTTCGATATTCCGTATCCTCTCAAACGCGTCATCGAACCTTAAGTGTGTCACCCTACGGTTCGCGAATAAGATAGACATGATCGAGTCTCCTCTCCGATCAATAATCAACAGCGGGATCTGGAGATCCGTGATGACTTGTATATATTCAACGATGACTCTCGTGATCGTGTGAACCATCAACGTCGTGAACTATTCCCTTTGTCTCGCGATATTTTACTTGTCCGAGGTTCAATCATAGGTATCAAAAATACCTTGTTCAATCTCGTTACCGACAAGTACTCTTTTCTCGTTCCCATGATATAACATCCTTGTGATCATATCACGTGCTTGCAAGCGGTGTCGATGTGATATCACCGAGAGGGCCCAGAGTATATCTCTCCGTCATTTTGGATGGACAAATCCCACTCTTGATCCATGATCCTCAACTAATAATTTCCGAATACCTAACGACACCTTTATAGTCACCCTGTTACGGTGTGACGTTTGATGACGTCAAAGCACCCTTCCGGTATCAGTGATTGACATGATCTCATGGTCTAAGGAATAAGTTACTTCGTATGTTTGATATAACAATGTAAATTTAATGACTTGATCGCATTGCTATATTCACTTTGGGTATATGTTCATCACATCAATCTTTCTAATGACATGATCCCGTTATTAATAACATCCAATGTTCATGATCAGGAAACCTTGATCATCTATTAATCAACGGGCTAGTTAAAAGAGAGGCTTTACTAGGAACCATTGTTTGTTTATTAAGCACACATGTATCAACGTTTCCGGTTAATACAATTCTAGCATGAGAAATAAACATTCATCATAAACAAGGAATAAGGTAATAACCATTTTATTATTGCCTCTCGGGCATATTCCCTTCATCTAGCCCCTTTGGAAAGAAAACATGAGGTGGCAGACAGTCTCCTCTTCAATCTAGCAACAACTTGAGAGAGATCAGAAATGGTAGTCTTAGTGGTCCCCACTGCCAAACCCAAATAGGTGAATGGAAGACTCCCCAATGTGCAACCAAACTCATGTGCCAACTGATCCATAGTGGGTCGCTCCACATTAATTGGGATCATAGAAGATTTGTGAAAATTAATCTTGAGACCAGTAGACTGAGAGAAAGAATGCATCATACACTTGAGGGCCCTCAGCTGATCCACCTCAGCGGGAAGAATCAATAATGTGTCATCAGCATACTGAACAATGGGGAAATCAGGGTCTCCAGTCTGAATAGGTAGATGAATATGGCCCATTCTCAACAGATCATTAGTAGCAGATTGCAAAAGGTCACCACCTAGCACAAACAGAATAGGGAAGAGAGGATCTCCCTGCCTAACCCCTCTCTTACAATAAAATTGCTTCCCAGGAACTCCATTAAGGAGAACAGAAGAGGAACGAGATGTCAAAAATTGTTGAACCCATCCAACCCACTTATCATCAAAACCCTTGGCTCTAAGAATTTGTAAAATGTCCTCATGTTCAATAGTATCAAAAGCTTTTTCAAAATCAAGCTTCGAGATAATAATTGGTTTATTTGATGCTTGACATTGAAAGATATATTCAAAAGACCAAGCCATGCAATCCTGGATTGTTCTATCTTTAAGGAATCCATATTGATTCTTATGCACACACCTTAGAATATGCTGCTGTAATCTGTTTGCTGCCAATTTGGTCAGAAATTTGAGACAAACATTTGTAAGAGAAATAGGTCTGAAGTCATTAATTCCCTCAGGCATATTATTCTTTGGGATAAGAGTAATGAAAGAAGTATTAATACTCTCCAAAGAAATAGATTCATCATGGAAAGCAGTAGCCAAATTATAGAAATCCTCATAAATAATTGACCAACAAGATTTCAAGAATCTACCATTAAATCCACCAGGGCCAGGAGCCTTATCTGATGGCATATATTTAATAACATTGTCCATCTCTTCCTTGGTAAAAGGACTAGAAAGATCCTCCAATCCTTCAACTCTCTTGATTAACAATGAAAGATCAAAACCCATAGAAATTCCATTTGACTGACCCATTCTCTGTTTGAGGTTATCCAAAACCACTCCTGCCATTTGAGCATGATCAGAGGTAACAGTACCATCAGTAAGTTTCAAACTAGATATAGAGTTTCTCCTATATCTTTGAGTGGCCATAGCATGGAAATTTTTTGTGTTTTCCTCTCCAATTTTGATCCATCTAATAGAGCATCTTTTCCTCCAATACTTGCTTTGAGCTAAGAGCAAGTTCTCCAAGTGTAGCTTAACAGTAAGCCTGAAATTAAATTCAGGCCTAGACAAAGGCCTCAACTCCTCAAGATTATCCAGGAACAAAATCACATAATTACAATTATGTATAAGTTTTTTGAGAGTTGACAAGCTAGTACACCAATGCTTGAGATCATATCTAAGAGTTTCAAATTTACTGGCCAAGATAGCAGCACAATTACTCTTGCTGGAAGGCTTTTTCTAGCTATGCATCACACAGTCCTTAAAGCCTGGTAGATCCACCCAAAAATTCTCAAATCTGAAGATATTTTCTTTTGGAATGTAAGTGGAAATGGAGACCATACAAGGCACATGATCAGAGGAGGGTTTAGCCATAGGCAACACCAAAGAATTAGGAAAAGAGATAGTCCATGTGGGTGTGGTAAAAAAAACCAATCCAATTGCTCCAAGAGAGGACAATCTTGCATGTTGGACTAGGTATAGGCTCTTCCTTTCAGAGGTAACTCAATAAGACCAAGATGTCCAATAATATCATTAAAAATAAACATGTCATTCACATCCCCTCCAGGCCTATTCCTATTATCAGGTGTTCTATAAAAATTAAAATCACCAAGAATAAGCCACAAGGAGTCCGGCAGAATTTGCAAGTTATAAAGCCAAGAAACAAAAAAGTCCCTTTCCTCCCCCTTACAAGGCCCATAAACTGATACCAAATTCCGGGAATGGAATTACGGATTGATGTGAAATTCCAGAACTTGGTGGGATTCATCTGGCGGATTGGAAACTTGTAATCATAATAGATGTCAGCAAAGATATAAAACTGCTCCTTGCATTAGAACCGAGCATCCTCAAACTCCATATCCATGGGAGTGTTGTACCAATCTCTCTGACGAATCTGAGAAAATTTCTGAGTGGTCACATCATGCTTGTAGTTCTTCCTGATTTCCTTGCCTTTCTTCTTCCTCGAGGATGGCTTCGAGGCAACAGACTTCGCTTTCCCCTTGGCAATAGCTTTCCTTGGAGGTCGAGAATCACCGAGGTCCTCGTCACTAGAGTCCTTGTAGGAAGGACGCTTGCGAGTGCTCAACTTGTCAGCCTGAGAACTACCCGAGAAAGAAGCACATAGAAGGAAGCAAGGGGGTAAGTGCACACAAGTCATCAAAGTGGAATCATACAGTCAAAACAATAGGAGAGCATCCATAAAATGATAAAGTAACAATCCTATAGAGGAGCAAAACAGGACTGAAAATTTTGGGACAGAACCCAATCGGTTATTCCGGTTCAGTTCTGAACCGAATATGCCGGTTCCATGAAACCAACACTGATTTGATCTTCACCTAGGTTCAAACTAGATCAGTGATACGGGGTGCTAACCTATTGTCTCTAGTATGCATTACATGGCCTAGGGAACATCCACTACCAAGCATTGACAAGAAAAACATGCATCCATAGAAGGGTAGAGTTAGGGCACCAAGATTCAAAGGAATTGAAGATTACCCGCGTCCATGGCTGAAAATGCTTTGATGGGATTGATCCCAAGAAGAAGGAGCACAAGATCCGTCCAAAAGCTTGCAAATCCCGTGGTGGAAGTGGCTCGAGAGGCCAAGAATCAGAGGGGCGGCGATTTGGTGGAAGAGGGGGGTTGGGGAAGAAAGCAGGAACTGCCTCTTCAACCCGTGCCCCCTCAGATTTGAGGAGATTCGCCGGACCAAAAACTACGGTTCAAGTTTGAACTGGATATTCTGGGTCCACTAAGGAACCACCAGTATAGGAGTTGTATCATAATACTTTCGATAAATAAGAGTGCCAAACCGAAAGAGGAGCAGAAGGTGTTCACAAGCAGGTTGGATGGAGGATTCAGTGTAAACACTAGCAAACGGGTTTTTGGAGGTTTTTGGTATAGCAGATAAATAAAATACGAGTAAATAAAGTGCAGTAAATAATATTTCAGCGAGTGGCCCAATCCTTTTGAGAGCAAAGTACAAGCCGGTTGTGTTACTTATGACTACCAAATGTTCTCGAGGACACATGGGAATTTCGTGAAGAGCTTTCGCTTCATTACGGTTGATTAATATCCATTGGTTCGTGAAGTGTTGTGTGGGTGAACCTATTCTAATGCGCCACCCAACTAGGACTAATACATACTTGTGATTACACCCCTCGTAAGAATCCACAAAGACAATAAAGTAGTTAAGATAAATTTAACCACAACCTTAAAATCTGGGATTCTATGCTCCCTCGTGCATTGGTTTCCTAACGAGGTTTTAGGTTTCTGTCACTCTGGCAACCCCACAGTTAGTAGCCAAATGCACAATGCATCCTCTTAGTCCCATAAAGGTGAAGTATCATGTAGTCGATGTTCACATGACACCACTATAAGAATAGCACCGCAACTTAAATACCGAACCACGAGATATTACTTCAACATAACTTCACTACTAACATCATGACTTCTCCCATGTCCTCAAGAACTAAACGAACTACTCACAAGACATCATATGGATCATAATAAGATGTGATATAATGGATAATAACAATTTGGTCATAAAGTTCTAACATCGATAAATCTCACAAGCATCAACTACTAACAAGTAATCCACACTGGGAGAGAGATCGATAGAGGCCCCTAATTGTTACAACAAGATGAAGGTGGATGGTGAGCGTGATGGTGCTGGTGGTGATGACGATGACGATATTGATGATGCCCGGAGCGATGACAGTGACGATGGCGATGATTTCCCCTCTCTGGAGAGGAATTTCCCCGGCTGATTTCTCCCCGCCGGAGAGCTTTTCTCTCTCTGGTGTTTTCCGGCTCGAGGCGGCGGCGGAATAATTCTCCGATGATTGTCTCGGGCTTAGGGTTTCCTGGGGTTCAAGTACGCGAAAGAGATCGACCAGAGGTGGGCCAGGGTGGCCACACCACCTCGCAGCGCAGCCAGGGGGCGCGCCACCCCATGGTGTGGGCCACGGGTGCCCCCCCTCTGGCTCCCCTTCTAGCTAGCCTCCTCCTCTAAACTTCTAAGACATCTCCGGTGTCCCCCCTCTTCTTCTGAACTTCTGAAATAGGGTTTCCTGACGGTGCTTTTTTCCATCAGATTTCTGGTCCCGGTGTTTATTCTCCAAAAATTATGAAACATGCAAAATAAGATAAAATAACATAAGTGATGCATCATATCATGAAATATATCGATGAATAAGAGAAAATAACAATATAAAACGGTGATGCAAAATGGACGTATCAACTCCCCCAAGCTTAGACTTTGCTTTTCCCCAAGCGAAACTGAACTCAGTAAACATGACAACGGGTTTATGGAGTGAAGTGTCGATAAATAAAATACGGACAAGAGGCATCACATCTAACAAATAACAAGTCATTTTAGACAGCAACTTCCTCTCATATAATCAAACTTGAAATAGGTAAAGTAACAATAAAGGTGCAAAAAGTAAATCACAATTGGTAAAGGAAAACTTCATTCTTGGTCAGAGAACAATTAACAGTGTACTTATCTTTCGGTCAGAGTCTTTATACTAGATATTATATTGCAGAGTTTATCATGCTCAATTATAAGAGTCTCTTTGCAAACATTGGTAACTTTCAAAATGGTATTCAAATGGATAAAAGCATTTGTAGAAACAAGGAGGAATAAGGAACATGATTGAGTAAATCAACATATAAATGGATGAATCACAACAACTCAAATGCTTGCTGAGGACAGAAAGAAATAGGTTTACTGACTCATCATAAAGGTAAAAGATAGGCCCTTCGCAGAGGGAAGCATTGATCACTCATGTGCTAGAGATTTTATTTTGTAAAACAATAACAGTCTCTTTGCAAACATTGGTAACTTTCAAAATGGTATTCAAACAGATAAAAGCATTTGTAGAAACAAAGAGGAATAAGGAACATGATTGAGTAAATCAATATATAAATGGATAATCACAACAACTCGAATTCTTGCCGAGGACAGAAAGAAATAGGTTTACTGACTCAACATAAAGGTAAAAGATAGGCTCTTCGCTGAGGGAAGCATTGATCAGTCATGTGCAAGAGCTTTTATTTTGTAAAACAGAGGTATAAAATGGTTGACACTCCTCCCAACCTTTCTTACACAAACCACGGCTAACCGAATCCTCGGGTGCCTGCCAACAATCACACACCATGGAGGAGTGTCTAATTTTGAAAGGTGTATGCTTATGTCAATGAATAGCAAACAGAAAATACAGTACGTCACATGCCAACTAGACTTCACAAGAGCGGCTCCCATAGAAGGATGCAACTGGTATATAAGGTCATCCCTCTTTCTCTTTTGTTTACACAATTATGCTTTGACTGATAAATCGGGGACAAAAATAGTGAAGAGAATTTGTATTATTATTTGGGGCTGGGAACCCCGCTGCCAGCTCTTCTAGCATTTGGACAAGCGGATGATGCCACTAGTCGAGGGTGTGAAATCCAATCAACAACTGAGATAAAGATTCTCTATTTGCGTCCTCATGAGCTAAAACAGGGGCACACAACAGGTGTAATTTTGAAGGTTTAAAGGTAGCACACAAGCAATTTAGTTGGAGTGGCGGTGAAATGCCACATATAGGTAGGTATGGTGGACACAAATGGTAAGGTTTTGGGGCTCAAGGTTTGGATGCACGAGAAGCATTCCC
The DNA here is from genome assembly GCA_028641055.1 of Alopecurus myosuroides. NCBI lineage: Eukaryota > Viridiplantae > Streptophyta > Magnoliopsida > Poales > Poaceae > Alopecurus > Alopecurus myosuroides. The sequence continues at coordinate 223,907,064 of CM054058.1, read as the reverse complement.
TCTCGGTACAGGTTTTTTGCTAGCAAGGTTGGGTAGAAAGCATAAGAATTTAAGTAAAACAAACAAAAACATATATGATAAAGCCAATCATGCAATCTTCCTTGAAGTTACAAATAAACTTATTTGAGAATACTAAGCTTATGGGCTAACAAGAAAGAAAGATCATGGAATAATATATCTACATGCAACTCCCTCTTTTCTCTTGAAGTCTCACTGTACTGTTGCTACTTACCAATGCTAAGTTTGCCAAAACCAACTAGATTAACTTGAAGCTCCAAAATTGATACTAATACTAACAACAAGATCAATCACATAACAAAAATTGCAAACTAAAATAAAGTAGAGCAAGTAGATGATGAAACTTCTCATTAATATATCATTACGGCAACTCAAACCAAGGGATACAACGATAACCAACTAAAGAGTGATACTTCCATACTGCAAACCATCCTATATGATATTTCCTCTACTCATGATATGACTCTACTAAAAGGTAAAAAGGTGAAAGATAAAGGTGTGATACCGCGACACTCCCCCAAGCTTGGAACAAGCCAAGAGGATGGAATACCAATGACGAATCAATTCATTGGTGGTGATACACTCTTCTCAAGCAAGGCATGAAAACGTTGCAGCATCTCATGAAACATGTCGTTTTTCTCTTGAAGAATCTCTACCTTCGTCCTTAAATCTCGATAACGTTCACAAAACTCATCTGCAACCCAAAGAGCTTCCTCTACTCTAGGGATGGGACTGAGGCCCGGAACTGATGGTCTTGGTCCTTGAACGCTACAAGAATAAACATTGCTTGATGACGTCCTTTTTGCTTCTTTCTTGACACCCTAATCCATGTTCTTGCGCTTGGGACCTTGGAGATCATCTTCCATTGGCTCCTTCCCCTTGTTGTTTGTCGTGGGATAATCACGGAAGACGTTACCTGGGGTAACTTACTTTGGGGCAAATTGTCTCTGGTGTTTGGGAGAGGGTTTAGCTCAGGGGAAATCATGTTATCAGGTGATCTGGTAGCTTGGGCTGCAATGTCACCGAGTCTCCGATCTAGGGTTACAACTATCAGCTCTCGTATTACAAGAATACTCGAATATCTGGTAAAAAACTCTTCTGGTCTCTCTGCCCGAGGAGCCGGTTTATATATTACCCGGCTCTTTGGCTTCCTATACAAGACATACCCGGAATCCTACCCGGAATCTGCACACAACCCTAAGTTTCCTAACCGTGACCTCCAAGGTACGGGTTACAAGACCTACTCTCCCCCTTGGGCCTTCTAGAAACTCCTCCACCTTGGACCGGGTCTTGTGCGATTTTCTTCGGGCCGGGTTTCACCTAGGCATGAGTCTACCGGGTTACCATCCCCCGATCAGTAGTCCCCAGAATAGCTTGGGCTTCTTGGGATCAACCATGAAGCGCACGCTATTCCCTGCAAAACAATAAACATTCAAATTCATTATATACCGGGTTAGAGTACTTTTAACCATAGCCAGGCCTGCTCTTCGGGCGGTCCATATGATAACCCGGTTTTCTCCGAGCCAGGGCATCATTTCCCGGGTCAACACTCCAAAGAAACGTGACAAGACCCGGCATTCGTACCGCTATCAGTTAATCCGAGTAACACGCCCAAAATCTATCTCCATCTTTATCCGGATATCTCGCAACGATTATCTTGGTACCTATCCCCAAATATCTGGGCCGGATCAATCTATTCCGAAAATTTCTCACTTACCGCCCAAACCCTAGGGTTTTCCCCCGCGCCTATAAATTGGCCCCAGGGGTCAACCCTAAATCTCAACGGCCATTTCCCCTTCTCCTTCCTCCTCTCGCTCCGCCTTCGCGCCCACGAGCCCAAAATCAAGCCCGCGTCCGCCAGAGCTGCGCCAAGATCCGCAGGGTCGCCGCCGGTCGCCGCCCATGCCTCCGTCAATGCTCGCACTCACCTTCATCTGCACCGCCGGAGCTCTCGAGACGGGCCGCCACCGCCAGCGAATCGCCACCGCCGCGCTCGCCGTCGTTCCCGGATCGCCACCGCCGCGCATCTCCACCAACTAACCATCCCGGTAAGTTCCTCCGTCCACTAGATCTAGATTTCCCTTTTCCTCAATATCGCGCTAGTATTTTGGATCGAATTTCACTCATAGTCATCCGCCATTACTCCATTAGCTAGGCGCGCTTTCGCAATTTCCAATCTCACATTTTTACACCATTTGCTCTTAGCTAGATCAATTTTCCATATCCCTCGCAAACACTAAGCCGGTTTACTTTTCCTTTTCCTGCTGCATCAAATAGTTGCGCTCTTCAAATTTCTCGTCCTTTACTTACTCGCATTTTACCTTCATTTAGATCTACACTCCATGGCTCCCAAGGCTAGCGCTAAGCTCAAGGGCGAAAACCCGGCTGGGAAGCAAAAGCCGGGTCAGTCGATTTCCGCCAATTGGGCGAAATCGACTGTCACCAAAGCTAAACTCGGCGAGCTAGCCGAGTCTGGTGTCCTGCCCGCTCAGTCGGAAATCCACTGGAGGACACCCGGCGAGGAGACCCGGCCTTCACCAGGCCCGGATGAAGTAGTTGTCTTCGTCGAGCACGTGATCCGGGGTTTTCGCCCCCCGGGTCACCCTTTCTTCCGGGATCTCCTAGATCATTATAAACTCCGGGTATTTGATATCGGCCCAAACTTCATGCTAAACATTTGCCACTTCATAGTCCTCTGTGAAGCTTATCTATGCATTTCTCCAAACTTGGCTTTATTCTTAGAATTGTTCCAATGCAAACCCTGCCGGGAGAGCACGAACGGGGCCCTCCTAGTTTGTGGAGGGGTCTCGATTCAGAGACGTAAAAACTCTCTGATGCCGACTCTCAGTCTTCACACTCATATGAAGCACTGGCAGAAAACATTTTTCTACTGCCGAAACACATCTTTACCCGACGAAAAGCCTCTGCCGGGTTTCTCTGATGACATCCTTTCTTTATCCGATAATCTAAACTCTTTCGCACCCGAGGCCGATAGGCAATCTATCCAGCCTCTTCTCCACAAGCTTGCTGTGCTTTCGACCGAAGGACTCATTGGGCTTAACCTGATAAAAACCAGGGTCAGCTACCGGATCTAGCCGAACAGCATCCGGCCCAAGCTCATGTGTGATTACTCCGGGCATGTCACCGACTCTCTCCGATACTCGGAGAAAAGTTACCCGGCCGCGGATGTAAATAAAGCCATGAAGAATTTCTTGGCTGAAAAGCTTGACGTCATCAGGAGCATATCCGGACTTAGTCCCTTTACACGCTCTAACCTTGCTCCTCCAGTAAGAACCGGCTATCACCCTTTTGTCCGACTGATATTTCTTATGCAAACATACTAACTTTTGTCTCTGTATTTCTTACTCAGGAAACTGACGAATTCTGGAAGATAGTCACCCCTCCCCCTTCCAAAAACTCGGAGGAAGACGAGGAGCCGGCTGACAGCGATGAAGGTAAATCCGGGTCTTCTCTTTATAATTACTTCGTTAACTTGTTAGACCAAATTTCTCCCCCTTCCGACAATGATCCTTATTCACCAGTGCTAGAGGACAAGGACGACACACAGTCGGAAGAAAGCGAGGCAGAGCCGGAGGCTGAGGTTGGGGCCAAGAGGAAGACCAGGAGAGTTGTTTTCAAGGTGCCCTATTCTTCCATGACCTCCAAGCCATACTCCTATGCCAATATGTGCGAACTTAACAAGCATCTAACCAGTTCATCATCTCTGAAGAATCAACTCCATCCAAACGACGGGCAACCCGGACTTCTCCGGGTGACGATCCTCTTCACCCGGGTATCCCTATGTCACCCGCTCACCGAGCCGGTACTCCCCCAACTTATCAATCCCATATTCCTCAAAAATATCCTTCTCCGAATCATCCCTTAGCCGGACAACTCCGGGTCTCACTTTCCGATTCTTTATCAGCATCCTCCGGGTCCAGCAACGATCTCACGGCGGACTTCGTCGTGAGTACCGGGTAATTCGCTTCCCTTATTAATTAGTCAATATATCGCTATTTTCCACGTCTTTTGTTTATTACTTACTAACTTTTTCCTTTTCTTTCTCAGAGCCAAGGTTACACTTAGTGACCCTGAGGACATGCACATCGATAACCCGGCCACGGAAGACCCGGAGAACGTTGTGAAGCCGCATCTGGCGGTGAAGAAGAAGAAGAAGAAAAGCTGGACGACCCTGTTGACCAAGAAGCCGAGTTTCTCCTATCAACGCATCAGTCGACTGATGCTGATGTCGAGTTTCTGGGAACACAGAGGGGTGCCCCTCTCCTAACACCCAGGCAACCAGGATCAGCCCGCTGAAACAGGAAAGGACCCCGCCACCGGGTAACCAGAACCGTAGCTCCTCCAGGCCGAATCTCAGCGGCCTTGACTTTCAAGGGATGCTAGATGAACTTATTCCCTGAAGACCAATGAAAGAGACATCCTCGAATCCCTAGCTGCTGAGCATCAGGTAGTTTTACCGATATTGCTTACATACTCATCTAGTCCCCAAGTTCCGAGTTAACTGTATAGAGTTGGCTCGGTACTTTCATAACTGTGTAACCTTCCATACTCGGTTCTTATCCTGTAACCGACCGATTGTTCCTTGTCTGTTTTTGCAGGCTTACGTGACCCGGTCGGAGGAGATGTTGGCGAAAACCAACGAACTCCTCCAGGCTGAGACCAAACTACGGGAAGAGCTGGAAGCCGAGGTGAAGGACCTTTCCAAAGATTGCAAAAAGTACAAGAAAAGGTTCCACCACGTTGAGGGCTTGCTGAAGAAAATATCAGCCTCTGTTGCCGACACTTACAGCTCCCTAATTGGTAAAGGATCCTAACTTCCTGAATATAACCCGGGTTTCTCATTTTGTAGGGTCTATAACCCGAGTCTTATCACTTCACTTTTCCTGTTACTCTGCAGGTCCGAGTGAAAATGTTGAAGATGAAGATGATATAGAAAAGCTTAAGACCCTGAAGGCAGTGATCCGACAATTTTCTGTGGGCACCAAGTGGACCCTTGAAGCCGTGAAGTGGCCTGGCGGTTATGGCGGTGTGTCCCAAATGCTTGACGCGTGCTCCACGGTCCCTGCCTGGATCGATCACTGGAAGCGCTCAGCATGCCGGGTTGGGGTGACCCGTGGCCTTGCCTTGGAAAAAGCCTATTTTCCTAGGCTTGAGCCGGCAACGCTCGTGAATGGGTTCCCCGAGTTCAACACTGACGGCTCGCGATTCTCGGGTAAGGACTACAAATCTATCCATGCTCAGGTACGTCACTCGGCAAGCCTGATAGCCGATAAGCTGGACGTGAACAAGCTCACCCCGCCATACAACGCTGAAGATAAGCCGGTCCCGTCTGCTCTCCCTGCTCCCTTCGACATGCTAGCCCGGTGGAAGGAGGAAGTTGCCAAGAAGAAGGCCGAGGCCGACACTGTGCCATCCTCCTCTACTCCAGTTGTTCCTCCTCCAGCTCGTGTTGATACCGTGGTTGCCCCGGACACGGAGGCAGGGAAGACCACAGAAGAGAACGCCGAAGACCCAGCCGCCAAGAATACTGCTGATGACTCGGCTATGGATGTCGAGTGAAGTTTTACCGTTTTTCGCCCACAAACACTTATTCGGCCAATAGGCATTATGTAATATGCCTGATACAGTTATTTATTTGATAGTGCGCCTGTGCACTTTTGATACTATTTCCTTGGTTTGTAACACGCTTAAACTTTAATGGCTTTGGTGGCCCTTTTGGCCATCCACCTTGATATGCTTTTTCCAGTCTTAAGCTTTTTTGCCGCTTTTCTGATCTTTCTTCTTTTTCCACATCTATGAGACTCGGTTTCCGGGTCTCAGGATTTTTTGACCGGGTGAACTTTGCTTCTTAAGTCCCCAAGTCCCCAAGACTCGGATTTTTGGGTTTTAAGCTCGATAGCTAAACAGTTTGTTGTTTTTCTCAAATTCCCAAGTCCCCAAGACCCAAATTTCCGAGTCTAGGGATTTGTGGTTTCAAGAAAAAGCTCCCTGTTTTCGCCAAGGCCCAAAATATAGAGCTATACATATAAATTTTGAAGCTATGCTTAATACATTGTGAGTTTCCAGCTGTAGCCTTTTACTCTGCATAACTTGTGGTTTGGATGACCCTTTTGATCCTCTTTGTTGTAAGCCGGCTTTCGCGTGGATATTCAGTGCTGCCATAACTTTATAAAAACAGGGTCAGGCAAGTCCCAGTGGGCATCATGACTGATTGTGATTATACGTTAGCAAAACACGCCACATTATTGCGAGTCACATCAAGCTTAGACAAGAGAAATCAAGAAAATTTGGCTCTATTGTCCGGTTATAAGATTGTAATCGTACTTATTGCAGTAATCGGTCATCATAACTTAATGGCATCATGGCCGGGTCTGAGATTATAACTGTGCTATTCAAGCAATCATCCCCCAAGACCTACATATGCAATCTATGAAAATTTTAAGCCTAGCATACTATGACCAAACAATTAATACTTACCTGATATGGAGTAAAGTAAAACAGAAAAATTAAAAACAAACTAACATAAAGAAATAAGAAACAAACAATATCGTAGTTTAACCACCTCTTTATTGATATGAGAAAGGTTAGGTCAGCAAGCCGCCTCATTAAAAACCCTCCAGTCCCCTTAGGTACCCTGGATAGGAAAAGAGTGCGTCTGAAACCTGCTGCCTGTTACATCGTGCAATTCAACTTGTAAACCTAGCCTAAGATAAGTGTAGTAGGGACGTAGCTGAGCCACGTTCCATGGTCTTTCCCGTTTTTGCATAGATGAAGTGGTATGGGAGGTATCATTGACAGTGTCCGACTCTTCCCTTGCATCTATTAAGTAGTATGATCCATTATGCAAATTCCGGCTTATGATGAACGAGCCTTCCCATGGTGGAGATAACTTGTGCTTTCCTTCCTTTGATTGTACTAGGCGTAATACCAGGTCTCCTTCCTGGAAGACCCGGGTTTTGACTCGCCGGCTGTGGTATCTCCTCAAATCCTGTTGATATATAGCTGATCTCTCCAAGGCTTGCTCCCTGTGCTCTTCTAACATGTCCACGGCATCCTGCCGGGTCTTTTCGTTCTCCACCTCAACATAGGCTGCCACGCGGGGCGAGTCATGAATAATGTCACTCGGAAGAACTGCCTCTGCACCATAAACCATAAAAAACGGAGTCATATGAGTAGATCTGTTAGGTGTAGTGTTAATTCCCCAAACCACTGATGGTAACTCCTCAACCCATGCTCTAGCAGCTCTGAGGCACGGGACTCGTAGCCGTGGTTTTAACCCACGAAGTAACTCCTGGTTTGCCCTCTCCACCTGTCCATTAGCTTGTGGATGGGCTACGGAGGCTACGTCAAGGCGGATGCCATTATTTCCACAAAACTTCTCCATCTCACCTAAGGACATGTTGGTTCCATTGTCTGTTATTATGCTATGAGGATATCCAAAACGATATATGATCTTTTTTAGGAACTTGACTGCTGTGACAGCTTCACAATTGGTGACTGGCATAACTTCAACCCACTTAGTAAACTTATCAATAGCCACCAAAAGATGAGTCTTTTTGCAAGGCGACATGTCAAAGGGGCCCACCATATCCATACCCCAAACTACAAATGGCCAGGTCAGCGGGATTGTTCGCAACTCCATAGCCGACACATGGGTTTGGCGAGCATACCTTTGACATCCATCACACCTTGCCACCAAGCATTCCGCGTCCGCCAAAGCCGTGAGCCAGAAGAAACCGTGCCGATATGCTTTGGCCACAAGGGATCTTGTGGAGGCATGATGCCCACAATCACCTTCATGGATCTCCCTCAAAATCTGTCGGCCTTCCTCTGGTGTTACACAGCGCAAAAAGACTCCTGCATCACTTCTCTTATACAACTCACCATTGATGATAGAATAGCCCTTTGCTCGTCTCAGGATTTGCCTGGCAAAAACTTCCTGTGGTGGTAACTCGCCCCGTGACAGGTAGGCCAGAAACGGCTCCGTCCACTCGGGAATAGCGCGTACAGCGGCCACAAGCTCCAAATCCGGGTCTTGATTAGCCACCCCTTCTTCAGATTCGGTTTTGACAGAGGGCCGCCATAACTCGTCCAGAAAGACATTAGGCGGAACCGGCTCTCGACGCAAACCGAGTCTTGCGAGCGCATCTGCTGCCTCGTTCTTTTGCCTGCCAATGTGTTCCACCTCATACCCAGAAAAAGACCCGACCACCCTGTCTACCTCTCTGCGATACGCTGCCCTTGTTGCATCCTTTCTATCCCAGGTTCCAGAGACCTGCTGTACCACAAGATCCGAGTCTCCATAGCACCTTATTCGCCTGATATTCATCTCCTTTGCTACTCGCAGTCTGTGTAGTAGGGCCTCATACTCGGCCACATTGTTGGAGCAATCGAAGTGAATTTGCAACACATAACTCAACTTGTCTCCTTTTGGTGATGTAAGTACCACCCCAGCTCCTGATCCCTCGTATTGGTTGGAACCATCAAAGTGCATCACCCAAGACTCGGAACTTGGCATCATTGTGGGCATGCTTGTGTGAGTCCAATCATTGATAAAATCAGCTAAAGCCTGGGACTTGATTGCAGACCGAGGCTCGTAGTTGATGCGATAATATCCCATCTCAATGGACCACTTGGCTATCCTGCCTGTCGCATCTGAATTTCTGATAATATCTGCCATTGGTATGGAGCTAACCAATGTTATGGGGTGTTCCTGAAAGTACGGCTTCAATTTCCTGCTGGCCATGAAGACCCCAAAAACTAGCTTTTGCCAATGCGGGTAACGTTGCTTTGCTTCCGATAAGACCTCGCTCACGTAGTAAACCGGCCTCTGTATCGGATGATCCTTTCCATCTTCCTTGCGCTCAACTACAACCACTGCGCTGACCGCCCGGGGCCCAACCGCAACATATAACAACATGGGCTCTTTGGGACCCGGCGCTGCCAGAATCGGTGCCTCAGATAATTGCTTTTTCAGAGCTTCAAACGCCTCGTCGGCCTCTTGGTCCCATACAAATTTGTCGGTTTTTCTCAAGAGTCGGTACAGGGGTATTGCTTTTTCTCCAAGCCTGGATATAAACCGGCTTAATGCTGCTACATATCCTGTAAGCTTCTGAACGTGCTTCAGGCCTTCCGGCTTTTTCAAACTCTGGATGGCCTTGATCTTTTCCGGGTTTTCCTCAATCCCTCTCTCAGAAACAATAAAACCGAGTAAATTTCCTGCTGGGACCCCAAATACGCACTTTGTGGGGTTAATATTCATCTGATATCTTCTCAGATTCTTGAATGTCTCCTTTAGGTCATGAATGAATGTTTCTGCTTTCCTTGTTTTAATCACCACATCATCAACATAAGCATGGACGTTACGCCCAATCTGATCCTCAAAGCACTTCTGAATGCACCGTTGGTACGTTGCGCCAGCGTTCTTTAGCCCAAAGGTCATAGTTTTGTAACAAAAAGCTGCAAAGGGGGTTATGAATGATGTTTTCTCCCAATCTTCCTTTTTGAGCTTGATCTGGTGATACCCGGAATAAGCATCCTGGAAGCACAATATGTCACTTCCTGCCACTGCGTCTATAATCTGATCTATTCTTGGAAGGGCAAACGGATCCTTTGGGCAATGCTTTTTGAGACTCGTATAATCTATGCACATCCTCCACTTGTTGCTCTTTTTCAGCACTAGAACCGGATTTGCCAACCAATCCGGGTGAAAAACCTCCATGATAAAGCCGACCGCCAGGAGCCGAGCTATCTCTGTCCCTATAGCCTTTCTCCTTTCCTCGTTCATTTTTCTCAGGCCCTGCTTCACAGGCCGAGACTTGGGATCGACGTGCAAACTGTGTTCGGCTAACTCGGTCGGGATACCCGTCATGTCACTGGGCGTCCAAGCGAAAACGTCTTGATTCTCACGAATAAACTCTACAAGTGCTTCTTCCTGCTTGTTGTCTAGGTTAGAACCTATGGCAAATTGTTTGGAGGGGTCACCCTCGACAAAAGCCACCACCTTGGTGTCATGGGCCGCTTTAAACTTTGCTCTCTCGTCCTCCGTATTCGGTCTCTTCAAAGCCGTTCTATCTTCCGGGTCTACCTGAGACCGGTAATACTTGAGCTCTTCCTTCCTGCAAGCCTGTTCCGCCATTGCCGCATCTCCTTCGTCACACTCTGCTGCCACAGCCCGGTTCCCATGTATAGTAATGGTCTGCTTGGGACCCGGGATCTTTAGCTGCAAGTATACGTAACACGGCCTGGCCATGAACTTGGCGTAAGACGGCCTTCCGAACAGCGCGTGATAAGGACAGCGCAATTTTACCACCTCAAATGTGAGCCATTCCACTCGGAAATTATCCTTGGATTCTCCAAAAGAGACTTCTAGTGTTATCTTTCCTTCAAGGCATGCCGAGTGACCCGGCACAATTCCATGGAAAACTGTGGAACTTTTATGCAGCTGAGACTCCTTGAGCCCCAGGCGGAGAAAGGTTTCCCAATATAAGATATTGATGCTACTTCCACCATCCATCAAAACCTTTTTCAGCTCGTAACCATTGACCTGTGGTGCAACCACCAAAGCTAACACACCCGAATGTTCTATTGTTTCCGGGTGATCCCTTCTGCTCCATGTTACCTCTTGATATGACCATCTCAAATATCTCGGAACACCTGAAGAAACCGAGTTTACGACCCTTTTAAGTATCTTTCTATCTTTGTTAGAAGCCCCGGTAGTGTGAACGTGGTACTGTCCTAACTGTTTTGGGTTGGCTTGGAAACCTCCAGCACCTCCTTGATTATTACCCGGATTGCCACCTCCTGCATTACCAGCGGGGGGTGGCCCGTTTCCCGGGTTTCCACCCAGACCCGGTCCTCCTCCCCGGCCTGCACCTCGCAGGGCCTTATGTATTTCCTCGTTCTTCCATCTCTGTAAGTCCATGCATTGCTCCAATGAATGATTAGCCGGCCTGCCGTTCCTGCTGTGACGCGGACAGGGCATCCTGAAGGCCTCTATATGGTTAGCCGGCCTTGGCGGTCCTTGGTAATTTCCTCCATTGAAGTTTCCTCCGTTGAAATTTCCCTCTGCCCTGGGTCTCGCAAACCCGGCTTCTGTATTAGACACAAACTCGGAATTTCCTTCATATGGGCGCTTGTGCTGGCTATTTCCATTATTTCCTCCGTTATTACCCGGTGCAGCCCCATCGCCGGGTCTTCCATTATTGTTTGCGTTGGCTTTCGCTTTTTTGTCATCAACATCCTCCTCTGTGGTGTCTGTGGCGGCGTGCTTGTTGCATGCTGATACGTGAATTTTATATCATTATTTATACCCTCCATATAGGCATTATTGGGATGCTTTATCAATGTTATGTCATTGTTTTGCATGTTTTAGATGATTTTATGGGACTTTCCTACGAAGTCCCTATTTTTGGTATTTAATTTCTGGGAGTCAGAAAACACCTGTTTTCATGTTTTTGATGTTTCAGGAGCTACAGGTATCCAAATTGCGGAAGGAAAGAAACCCTGTCAGTTTTTCTTCGGGAGAAAGGCCGTGGGTACAAGACACAAAGGAGGAGGGCCAGGAGGCCCAAAACGGGGTAGCCCACGCGGCCAGATTCCCTGGCCGCGTGTGGGGTCCCCAGATGGGCCCACATCACCTCCTCCCCGAGGTCTTTTTGCTGACGACTCCGTCTTCCCCAAAAAAGGAACACCCTAATTTTCCCGAGACGAGACGGAGCCGCCAGGGCGGCGAAACTCTCGAAACTCTCCGCGGGGGAGACAGATCCTGCTGCTCCGGAGATCCGGAGAAGGAGGAAATCATCCCCGTCTTCATCCCCATCTCCTTCTTGGCGTAGGAGGAGGCATCTCCATCACCATCTTCACCAGCACCTGCATCTCCACCATCACCATCACCGTGATCCACTCCGTTCCCCTCATAGTTTGATCATTGCTACACCCTAGATACGTGTTATTGTACTCCGTTGCATGTTTGGGATTGAGTACTTGTCAGTATTTGGTAGTGGATCCATTGTTTCAGATTGTGTTGTACCACATATGTCACCATACATGATCATGTTTGCACGTTGTGAGTAGTTCCCGCATGTTCCTGAGGGCATAGGATGAATTAGCAATGATTTGTTACATGAGATGAGTTGTTATTTGGTCTAGTATTTATCTTTTATGTGATTCTATGATGGTGTTGTACGAACGTCGACTGTACAACACTTCACCTACATGGGCTCATAGGAGAACACAGTAGTGTAGTGACGTGATGATGTCTTTAGGTGACAGGAACTTGAGACAGAGTCGTTGAATTGCATTATGAGGGTACTTGTATCGGGGACCTTAGAGCATAAGGCTATGGTAGGACATCATGTCTTAATAATTCTCGTGTTATCATTTAATTGGCCACGTGATCCATCATAAGGGGTGATAGTTTATTTATTTAGCTATTCCTATTTTTGGCTCCGTCCGAAGAAGATTAAAACTAGACAAGATATACAAACATGTTATGCAATGAATCACTATGCCAGCTAAATCCGTGCAGCCCTCGGGAACGTTTTCCACATATAAGACACAAACACACACTTGAGCTTGTCCTCTTGCACATTAGAGGATTGGGCTTTGTCTCTCATTGAGACCAACTACTTGCTGCAATTTACTTTCCGCATTTTATTTTACTTGCACTACACAATTAAAACACAAAACACCTGTTGCTTTTATTATTCCTTTGCTATTCTACTTACCAGTTCCTTCTGCTCCTCGTGGGTTCGACAACCTTTCTAATTCGAAAAGTACTACAATTGATCTCCTGCACTTGGGAGCCATCAAGACACTTTTCTGGCGCCGTTGCCGGGGAGCGTAGCGCTATTGGTAAGAAGTTTGGTAAGGAAACTTGAAAGCTGAATTTTACTTGGTGTTGCATCGTGTTATTATTATGGCTTTTATGAGAGATGCTTCGCTGAAACTTGCTTTATACGAGAGTGCTTATGCTATTAAACCTAAAGTTGTTGAAAAAGCACCTCATGATCATGGTTATATTATTCCCCTTGAATTTGTTAAAGCTGTTAGGAATGAGTATTTTGCAGGGGATGGAACAAAGGCTGCAAGTGATCACATACGGGCTATTGAGGATATATGTGGGCTAATTAGGCTCAAGGCTATTTCTGAGGAGGAGGTAAAATGCAAGTTATTGTTCCAGTCCTTAACTGGTGATGCTCAAAAATGGTATATGTCCCTGGATGAAGAAATTACACATAATTGGGATACTTTTATGAATGTTTTCTTTCTTAAATATTTTACTCCCAAAGAGTCTTATGAGAACCGTTGCTTTATATTTAATTTTTGGCCACACCTTGGAGAGAGTATTACTCAAGCTTGGGGGAGGCTTAAGGACCTCCTTCGTAAGAATCCTTGTCATGATCTCACAAATAAACTTATATTGATAAACTTTTATGTGAGACTACCTGATAGGATAAAGCAATATTTGGATGGTTCATCTGGAGGAAGCTTTACAAATAATACTGCAGAAGAAGCTTGGAATTTATTGGAAATTATTTCGAAGAACTCTGAATATTGGGACCTAGACAAAGGTAATGAAGCTTATTTTGATTATGGATATTCATGTGTAGAAAGTTTCTCTATTTCTATTTTGTTCAAGAATGTTATTAAAGATTTTGGTCTTGATCCATATGTTGCAATTGAAATAGCTAAGAAATTTGCTAAGCACATTCGAATTCCTAAAGTGGCTTTGATTATTATGTTGAACCTGTTAAATCTTCTATTGTTGTCCCTAAATTTATTAAAGAAACACCAGTGTCATCTGTAGTAATAGAAGAATATATTGAACCACCTCCCTATCCTGAAAAAGTTAAAGAGAATTTGCTTATTGCTGTTGCTGACAAAAGTAGAAAGAGATCTTCTCAACCTAAAGAACAGGTGGAAGTCAAGAACCAAGTCTCTATTATTAAGCAATTAAATGAATAAGATCCTGTTGATGTTTATTTATGTGAAGATGCTACCAAAGTTATTAAAGGGAATTCATCCAAAGTTGGTAAGCCAATTATATCATGCTCTATTGGGACTTCTTGTTATCATGGTTTATGTGATATTGGAGCAAGCATTAGTGTCATTCCATATTCTCTCTATCAAGAAATTAAGCCTGATATTGATCCTATCACCATGGAAGAAATAGGTATGACCATTCAACTTGCTAATAAAGATTATATTAGTCCCTTTGGAATTGTTAGAGATGTTGAAGTATTGGTAGGGAAAATAAAATATCCTACTGATTTTATTGTGCTTGGTTGTCCACAAGATTCTTTCTGTCCTATTATATTTGGTAGACCTTTCTTACATACTGTTGGTGCTGAAATTGATTTGCCTAGAGAAAGGGTGTTTATTGAATGTGCTGGAGAGAAACTTGAATTTAATTTTTCTAAATTTGCTGATAAACCTGCTAAGAAAGAACCAAAATCTAAAGATATAATTGAAACTCTTGCTCATATAGCTGTAGCTTCATCAGACGTGGTGGAACGTTATATGCTTAATCAGGAAGAGCCATTTAATGATGCAGAAAAAGAAGCTTTAGAACAAATATTATGGCAGCAACCTCCACAATTACAATTGCACATCCCACCTGATAATCTAGGAGTACTCCCACCTCCTAAAGGAGATCCTAGTTTTGAATTAAAGCCTTTGCCTGAAAATCTGAAATATGCATACTTGGATAAGAAAAATATATATCCTGTTATTATTAGTGCTAACCTTTCAGCTGAGGAAGAAGAGAAATTACTTGGTGTGCTTAAAGCCCACCGTAAGGCTATTGGTTATTCTCTTGATGATCTTAAGGGCATAAGTCCAGCTCTATGTATGCATAAAATTAATTTGGAAGAAGATGCTAAACCTGTTGTTGATTTCCAACGCCGTCTACATCCAAAAATGAAGGAAGTGGTAAGAAAGGAGGTAATTCGACTCATAGAGGCTGGTATTATTTATCCTATATCTGATAGTAAATGGGTTAGTCCTGTTCATTGTGTTTCTAAGAAAGGTGGAATTACTGTGGTTCCTAATAAAGATGATGAACTTGTTGCTCAACGTATTGTTGTTTGTTATAGAATGTGCATTGATTATAGAAAATTAAATAAAGCAACTCGTAAGGACCATTATACATTGCCCTTTATTGATCAAATGCTAGAGAGATTATCTAAACATTCTCACTTTTGTTATTTAGATGGGTATTCAGGCTTCTCTCAAATTCCAGTTCATGGTGATGATCAGGAAAAGACCACTTTTACTTGCCCATATGGTACATTTGCTTATAGGAGAATGCCTTTTGGTTTATGTAATGCGCCTGCTACTTTTCAGAGATGCATGAATGCTATATTTTGCTGATTATATTGAAAAGATAGTGGAAGTCTTTATGGATGATTTTTCGGTGTATGGTACTTCTTTCGATAATTGCTTGTTCAACCTTAACAAAGTTTTGCAGCATTGTGAAGACCAACACCTTGTTCTTAATTGGGAGAAGTGTCACTTTATGGTAACAGAGGGAATTGTTCTTGGGCATCGTATTTCTGGAAGAGGAATAGAAGTTGACCCAGCAAAAATTGAAGCTATTGAGAAATTACCATATCCAAGAGACATCAAAGGTATAAGAAGTTTTCTCGGTCATGCAGGTTTTTATCGTAGGTTCATTAAAGATTTCTCTAAAATATCAAAGCCTCTAACCAATCTTTTGCAAATGGATGTTCCGTTTTCTTTTAATGATGATTGCATAGAATCCTTTAATGTTTTAAAGAAAGCCTTAATAACCGCACCTATTATTCAACCTCCTGATTGGAACTTGCCCTTTGAAATTATGTGTGATGCTAGTGATTATGCAGTTGGAGCTTTTTTAGGCCAAAGGGTTGATAAGAAATTGAATGTTATTTACTATGCTAGTAAAACACTAGATGGTGCTCAAAGAAATTATGCTACAACTGAAAAAGAATTTTTAGCGGTAATATTTGCATGTGATAAATTTAGATCTTACATAATTGATTCAAAAGTCACTGTGCACTCTGATCATTCTGCTATTAAATATTTGATGAATAAGAAAGATGCTAAGCCTAGGCTAATAAGATGGGTACTTTTGTTGCAAGAATTTGATTTACACATAGTAGATAGGAAAGGAGAAGATAATCCCGTAGCTGATCATCTTTCTAGAATGGAAAATATACCTGATGATCCTATTCCTATTAATGATAGTTTTGCTAATGAACAACTTGCCCTTGTTAGTGTTTCTAGTGCTAAAGTTGCATCTCCTTGGTTTTATAATTATGCAAATTTTATGGTTGGGAAAGTTATGCCACCACAATTTACTTACCAGCAAAGAAAGAAGTTCTTTTATGACCTTAGACATTATTTTTGGGATGATCCATTCTTGTATAAGAAAAGTGTTGATGGCACTATTAGACGTTGTGTACCTGAGCATGAACAGCAGACTATTATAAGAGATTGTCATGACAGTCCCTATGGAGGACATCATGCAGGAGATCGTACTGCAGCAAAGGTGTTACAATGTGGTTTTTATTGGCCTACTATATTCAAGGATTGTGCTGAATATATTAAAACTTGTGATAAATGTCAAAGAGTAGGAAACATTGGTAGAAGGAATGAAATGCCTATGAACTATACATTACCACTTGAACCATTTGATGTGTGGGGTTTTGACTTTATGGGACCATTTCCTGCATCTAGTACAAAACATACTCACATTTTGGTTGCTGTTGATTATGTTACAAAATGGGTAGAAGCAATTCCTACTAAGAGTGCAGACCATGCCACAGCCATGCAAATGCTTAAAGAAATTATTTTCCCTAGATTTGGTGTTCCTAGATTTTTAATTACTGATGGTGGATCTCATTTTATGCATGGTGTTCTTAGAAAAACATTGGCAAAATATAATGTTAATCATAGAATTGCATCACCCTATCATCCTCAAACTAGTGGACAAGTTGAATTAAGTAATAGGGAAATTAAACTTATTTTAGAGAAAACAGTAAACAGAGCTAGATCTGATTGGCCACTTAAAATTAATGATGCATTGTGGGCTTATAGAACTGCTTATAAAAATCCTATGGGTATGTCTCCTTATAAAATGGTTTATGGAAAAGCATGTCATTTACCCGTTGAATTAGAACATAAAGCTAGATGGGCTATTAAGAAATTAAATTTTGATTTAAAAACAGCGGGGGAGAAGAGATTGCTTGACCTAAATCTACTAGATGAATGGAGGAATGAAGCATATGAAAGTGCAAAATTGTTTAAAGAGAAAGTTAAAATTTGGCATGACAAGAAAATTAAAAGAAAGGAATTTAAAGTAGGTGATCAAGTCCTATTGTACAACTCTCGTTTTAAGTTTTCTGCAGGGAAATTAGCTTCAAAATGGCAGGGTCCATTGGTAGTACAGGAGGTATACCGTTCGGGGGCCATCCGTCTTCACGGTGATATGAAAGGTAAACCTCATGTGGTCAATGGACAACGCCTAAAACATTATATTGCAGGAAACATCTTCATAGGAACCATCGAGGAGATAAAGTTAATGACACCGGAGGAGGTAATTGTAAGGGATCCTGCAGTTTCAGAAACCCAAATTCAATAATTTACAATTATTGTGCTTGGAAGTTTCTCGGAATTGCGTGAAAACTTATGGAACTCATTTTTTATGGAAATTAACGTGTGGGACAATAAAATTGGAAGGAATTGGACCTCGAGGGGGAAAAGAGGACCCCACACGCGGCCAGATTCCTTGGTCGCGTGGAGGTACCCCTTTTCCACCTCTTAGTCCCGTTCCGTCTCGTTTTCGACTCCGACACTTCGTCTTACCCTAAAACCCGTCAATATATACCCCCTTGTGTCGATCTATTCTCGCACCGAGAGTTCTCGCGCGATCTTTGTTTCTGTTGTTTCTGTCTGCCAGGGTTTAGCCATGTCAAGCTCCGGATCCAACCTAGGGGGGAAGATCCACCCAAGGGAGGCATTGTGAACCATTACCTCAACTCCGTGATGACTCCCATGAAAACCCTGACCTTGAAGGATGGTGTGTTGCTCATGGAGGAGGTGAAGGCTCCCAAGACCGAAGGCACGCTGGAGGAGAGGCTGGAGGCTCTGGAACAAACAGCTTTCAGGTATAACTCTATTATTGAACGCAGCCTTGATGCCCACCACTTCATGAATCTGGAGCTGGAGAAGAAGATAGAGGAGTACGAGGAGAGGATCAAGGACCTGGGGACTAGGTATCTGCGTGTCATATCAGAGATGGATAGGTACCAAGCTCTGATGTGGGACATGGAGAACCAGAACTGTGAGTATGAAGAACGTTTCAAGAAGATTGCAGAAACTGCCACTCTCAGGTACAATGATCCACCCATGTCCTTCCATACTGGAAGGCCTTTTCCATGGAAGCGGGAAGAGTGGAAGGAAGATTACGACAAGAAGAAGAAAGAGTGGTGGGCTGTGATGGAGGGATGATAACCCGGTAGCCCAACTCCAAGGGGTAACTCGGCCCAAAGGACGCTGCGCAAAGACCCGGCTAGGATAAAGGAGCTTCTAGAAGGCCCAAGATTGTAGGCTTGGTAACCCGGATTGTGGGTTCCGGTAAGGAAGTTTAGGGTTTTGTGAGCAGTGTCTGGGTAGGACTCAGAGTATGCCTTGGAGAACAGGCCAGGGGTCCGGATGCTTTATAAGCCGGCCCTTAGGTTAGGTTTAGGGACCAAGAGAGAGAACTAGAACAATATCGCTAGGTATCGAGTATCCAGTGTAACACGAGAGTTGAGATTAATATATCGAGACCGGAGACCCGGCGACTTATTCCGCCGGCTTCCAGATCGCTCATCATCATGTTCTCTTCTGAGCTAAACCCTCTCCCGAACATCTGTGACGTCTTGCCCCAAGATAAGTTACCCCCGGTAACGTCTGCCGTGATTATCCCACGACAGTTGGCGCCCACCATGGGGCCTGCGTCCAAAGGTGTTTACATCACGGGAGAAGCTCGGAAGAACATGGAGAATCTTGTCATCGGCGAGATCTACACCGACCACGAAGGAGAGAAGATGGTGGACGATTCCGGCTGGGGGCCGGAGTCGGATCACCTCGAATCCGGATCTATCGTGACAATCGGCCGGATCAACGTCTTCATCGGTATGGTACGTACTTCCGGTTCGATCCCTGACGACTTTGGATTTGATTCTGTGTCAGGGGAGGCCACCTACATTCAATCAGATGGAGAAGAATCAGTTGGGACGACAGATCCAACAGAAGAACCCACCCCAAAGAGGGAACAGCTGGAGGAGCCGGCGTGGACCCCGCGTGGCTGGGTCGAAAAAGAAGACGATACCGAGTCTATCCTGCATCTACTAGAGAATCGGTATGAGGAAAACAGCAGTGAAGAGGAACAGTATGAATTCGCGCCAAGCATCGTGCGCCGGGTTGCAGTTTACACGGCCCCCGCGACCAATCTCAACCAGGAGAACGGGACCGCAGCCGCGGTCGGAGCGGCACAAGCGTTGGACCAGCAGCAAGATCCGGCTAACGGTAACCCGGCTTTGGTCCGGGTTGACGGAGAGTCGGCATCGGTTACCAGTCAAGCGGCGGAAAACGAGTTGCACGCGAACACATTTGGATTCCTAGCAAACCGGACACCAGGAGCGGGTCCCTCCAACCCACAACACCCGGCTCTGTTCGACAACAATCTGATCCTAGATCCCACAGTTCTTGCCACCGTTATCACTCCAGAAAACGCGACGGAACGTGTTAGCGACCTGGATGTAGACCGTCGTGCTTTGGAGCAACAGAGAAGACAAGTAGAAGCAGAAAGACAAGGGATGGCCACACGACAACGCGAGCTGGACGCACTGGAAACCCGGCTCCGAGAGGAAACGACTAGAATACATCAAAGGCACCAAACCAGATTGCCAGCATTGGGAGGAGTCATAAACCCGGCTGCGCTATTTATCACGCCTCAGGATCAGCCGATCCCAGCGGCAAATCAAGGAACCACCCCTCAGCCAACAACCGGAGGAGTACAACCGGTAGACACGCAGGCCGGGTTACCCGTACCACAGACTGGAGTTACTACCGGCAATACTGTACCACCATCGCCACCACCACCACCACCATCACGTTTTCGCACACCAGCGGGTCATTACAACAACCCCATGGATAACGTGTACGCAGCAACACTCGCGTTAAACCAAATCCCCGTGAGAGAGTCACCCCACGCAGAGGAGACCCGGCAGGCGATAGATCTATTGCGCACCGCGGTGGCATAGCAAGTTAACTACCCGGATCACAGAAGTGGAATGCATGGGACGCCGTACATCAGTCAGCAACGAGGCAACACCGGCAATATCCAGACAAGTTCAGCACGGCGGAGGGAAGAGTAGCAGCAAATGCCGCCTCCTCCCCGCATTCAGGCAGTACCAGCAGCATCAGCAGCCCAAGCTATCGTGGACAGTTCCAGAGCCAGGAGAGCTGCAGCCAGGTCTGCAGCGCATGGGCCACCAGCAGTCCCGCGTCCGGCCGCACCCCCCGCAGGATCACACGTTTCTCGAGTAAGGCCGGTCCCGGCTAATCTTGCCGGGCCTAAGTGCCTGTCGGACAACATCAGGGCCGAGCCTTACCCGGATAAATTCAAGGAACCGGGTAAAGTAGTGAATTACGAGCCGACTATGGATCCGGAAACATGGTTGGGCAGTTATGAGATGGCAATGTCGATTCGCAACGCAACGGAAAATCTTAAAGCCAAGTTTATGTACTTAATGATGTCAGAAGGGGCAGCAAAATTATGGTTCAATACCCTACCAGAGGGATCTATCAAGTCATGGGAGGAGCTGAAAACTGCGTTCATCAAGCACTTCCATGGGACGTGCAGAAAGTTATTCACTATTGATGACTTAGAACGATGCGTCCAGAAGAAGGGTGAGTCGGCGCGCAGCTGGGTGCGCCGGGTTATGGAAATACTGCATTCATCCACAGATATTCAGCCCAAAGATGCGTTACAAGCTATGGCAAAAACGTGCAAGTACACACCTTTAGTGCAAAAGTTAACCCGCATGAAATCTAGTCGGAATGCTTCAGAGGTCACGATGGGGGAACTGATGGATGCATGCAACAAACACGCGGCAACGGACACTACAGAAGAGGAAGCTGATGACAAAAAAGCAAAAGCAAACACAAGTAATAATGGAAGAGCCGGCAATGGATCAGCGCAGGGTAATAATGGAAACAGCCATAACAAGCGCCCGTTTGAGGGAGGCTCCGAGTTTGTCGCCAGCACAGAAGCCGGATCTTCAAGACCCAGGGCAGAAGGAAATTTCAATACTGGAAATCACAATGGAGGAAACTATCAAGGACCGCCAAGGCCGAGTAACAATTGGGACATCTTCAGAATGGCATGCCCAAAACACAGCAGGAACGGTAGGCCGGCTAACCACTCCTTGGAGCAGTGCGCCTACCTACAGAGATGGAAGAACGAGGAAGTGAACAGAGCCATGCGAGGTGCAGGTCGGGGAGGAGGACCGGGTCCAGGTGGAAACCCGGGCAACGGCCCACCCCCAGCCGGTAACCCGGCAGCATGAAGTCAGGGTAACAACCAAGGGGGAGCCGGAGGTTTCCAGGCTAATCCCAAGCAGTTGGGTCAATATCACGTGCATACTACAGGAAATTCTAACAAGGACAAAAAGATACTGAAGCAAGCGGTAAACTCGGTTTCCTCGGCTGTGCCGAGATACCTGAGGTGGTCAGAGCAGGATGTAACATGGAGCAGAAGAGATCACCCGGAAAAGAATAGAACACCCGGGAGTTTTAGCATTAGTAGTTGCACCGCAGGTCAATGGGTATGAGCTGAAAAAGGTCCTGATGGATGGTGGAAGTAGCATCAATATCCTATATTGGGAAACCTTTTTACGCATGGGTCTCAAGGAGTCTCAGCTACAGAAGAGCTCAACAATTTTTCATGGGATAGTGCCGGGTCACTCAGCGTGCCCCGAGGGAAAATCGCATTGGAGGTAGCTTTTGGAGAATCAAAGGACAATTATCGAGTTGAGTGTCTCACTTTCGAGGTGGTCAAGCTGCGCAGTCCTTATCACGCGCTGTTCGGAAGGCCGGCTTATGCTAAATTCATGGCCAGGCCGTGTTATGTGTATCTACAGCTAAAAATCCCGGGTCCTAAGCAGACCATCACCATACATGGAAGCCGAATTATAGCGGCTGAGTGCGATGAAGGAGACGCAGCAATGGCTGAGCAAGCTTGCAGAAAAGAGGAACTCAAGCATTACCGGTCTCAAGCAGACCCGGATGACAGAACGGCATTGAAAAGACCAAGTACTGAAGATGAAAGGGCAAAATTCAAGGCAGCACAAGAAACCAAGATGGTGGCGTTCATCGAGCATGGCCCCTCCAAGCAATCTGCTGCAGGAGAAGAAATCACACGATTGTTCACAACCACCCGCGTCAACGAAACTCCTCACCCGGATTGGCTAGCGAACCCGGCACTCATAATAAAAAAGACCAACAAGTGGAGAATGTGTATCGATTATGTTGGTTCCAGACAGATCCCCAAGACAAGCTAAACAATGTAACGGGCAGCAGGTTTCAGACGCACTCTTTTCCTATCCAGGGTACCTGAGGGGACTGGAGGGTTTTTAATGAGGCGGCCTGCTGACCCAAGTTTTCTCATATCAATAAAGAGATGGTTAAGAAATATGTCTCCTTCACACGCGTTATCAAGTCTTATTTTGTTGTGATCTCTACTTCGTTTATAGGTAAGTGTCATTTATTATCAGTACATCAGTTTCCTAAGAATGTCGCATATATCTAGGTCTTGAGGGCTGATTGCTTGAATAGCACAGTTACAAACTCACAGACCCGGCCTTGATGCCTATGAGTTATAAGGGCCGATTACTCGCAAACGAGTACGGCTGCAATCTTATAACCGGACAAAGGAGCCAAATTTTCTTGACTTTTCTTACTTAAGCTCGATGTGACTCGCACTAAAGTGGCACAATTTGCTCGCTTACGATTACATTCAGCCATGAAGCCCAATGGGACTTGCCTGACCCTGTTTTCGTATAGATGTAACAACGTGATATCCACGCGAAATCCGGCTTACAGTACAAGATAGTCAAAAGGGTCATCTAAACCACAAGTTATGCAGAGTACAGGGCTAATAGCCGGAAACTCAATGTCTATTAAGCATAAATACCTATGTGAAACGGCTCCAGGTTCGGGCTTAGCGCAAGACAACTTGTTCTCCCTGGAAGACCGCGTATCCCAGACCTGGACTTTCGGGCTTTGGGGACTCGGGATTTCGCAAAAAGAAACAAAGTTGCTTAAGTCACTAAGCCCAAAGAACCCAAAACATCCGGGTCTTGGGGACTTAGAGAAAAATCCACCTGTCAAACCCACGAGACCCGGAAACCGAGTCTCACATACGGAACCATAAAGTAAGTCGGGAATAAACAAGCTTAAAGGCAGATGTACATCAAGCCTATCCAAAGTCCACAAAGGGCTTTGAAGCCGTTACAAGTCTCGCAATGCGATTACATAATGCGATGGCAATATCAAAATGGCACATACGCACTATCAAAAGAATATCTGCTTTTACAAAGACATCGCGTAAGAAAAGTATCAAGATGACATCAGATAATAACCTACTAGGCCTCCCGGGTGGGGTCCACACCTCCAGCCTTGTCCTCCGGGTCTGATCATGAGTTTGCTCAATACAAGCTTTCGCGCCATCATCATCCGGAATTTCAGCATCAGGACGAACAGGTGGAAGAACGGTTGGCGTAGAAGTAGTTGGTGCTGATTCCAAACCGGCCCTCTTCTTCGCAGCCTCCTCCCTTCGCCTGGCCGAGCCAGCGTTCCATTTTTCCAGGATATCGAATGGCACGGGCGTGTCTCCCATCACAGCCTTTCCCTTAGCATCGTACGAGGACATAAACTTATTCAAATCCATACTATCGGCAAGAGTAGTTGCCGAATGTCGCACCTCAGCTTGCACGGCCTTGAAGTCCTTAGCCCCAAACTTTGTGCCATCCGCTTTGAACTCCGGGAACCCGGCTATCACTTTTGCCGGCTCAAATTTGGGAAAGTAAGCTTTAGCCAGCATGAAGGCTCGGGTCATGCCAATTCGGCACGATGAACGCTTCCAGAGCTCAATCCATGCAGGAACGGTGGAACATGCATGGATTAGGGTCTCCATACCGGATATGATTCACTAGGCCACTGAATGGCATCCAGGATCCACTTAGTGCCGGCGCAGAACCTCCGGAGGACATTCCTCAAGTTCATTATCTTCTAGATATCATTTTCTTCCGAGGGAGCAAGATCGGAATCTGCAGGACACAACAAAAAGCTTACTTCAAAGTATTCCGGGTGTCACGTATCAAGAAACGAAAAACCTTTGAAAGGCTTACCCGGGATTCACCACGTAATCCGAGAGGAGTTCACTGCTAGACCCAGACAAAGCTGAAAGTACCAAAGCAAGTAAAATGTGGAGCTGCCCTACTAAGGGGTAAACTGGAAAAACTTTGATATTCAAGAAAGGATTAGGTGAGTACCAGCACGTTGAGCCGGAGACGACGAAGCACCCGGATTAAGAGCGCCATCACCCAGAAATTTCCGAGTAATTCTGCGCTTGGTCATGGGCGATTCCTTCAGGTACGACCAGCGGGATAACTCCAGGTTTAGCTTGCACATGTTATCAAATGAATATGGTTTAGAGGTGAGGGAACGGTATGGAACCTTGAAGATGACCCCTCGGGGTTTTCTCTTTGTTCCGGCCTTGATCGTCGGCTCGGCTTCGTCTTCGTCGCTTGCGGATTCTACCTTGCCTTCAGTTTCTTCTTCTTCGTCCTTGTCCTCTTGTTCTGAAAATTATCAAGGTTTACAGTCGGAAAATGAAGGAGGAGCAACAACGAGCTCGAAAAAACTAAGTAAAACTCGGAATGTACCTTCATCCGAGTTAACGACGTCTTCTTTTTCCTCTGGGCTTTCAGAGTTGGGGGGAGTTTCAATCTTCCAAAAGACATCATTGGCCTGAAATGAAAACATGAGGATGAGTGTTAACAGTTGTATCAAGTGGAAAGTGTGAAGATAAGAATATGGAAACCGGATCTTCACCTCAGGGGCCGGGTTCTCGCGTGTAAAGGGCTGTAACCCGGCTATATTCCGGATTACCTCCAACTTTTCTGTCAAGAAGCCCTTGATAGTCTTGTTGGTGTCACCTGCTGCAAAGCTCTGGGTGGAGTATCGGAGCGCGTCCGTGGTGTGCCCCGAGTACTCGCACATTAATTTTTTGCGGATGGAATTGGGTTGGATCCGGAAATCGACCCAAGTCTTCACCAGGTTAAGCCCAATGAGACCTTGGGCCGAAAGAATAGCAATTCTATCCAATAAAGGTTGGATTGCCTCCCTGTCCGAGTCAGGGGCAAAAGCGTTGAAGGTCTCGGAGATATCGAGGAGGCCCTCCGAGTAACCCGACAACTTCTTTTCGCCGGGTGGAGAGGTGTCTCGGCAGTAAAAGTATGTTAGTTGCCAGTGTTTGACGTGTGAATTGAGTGTGAGAGGTGGCATCGGAGAATTTTTGCGACGTTGGATGGAGACCCCGCCGCAAGCGAGAAGTGCTCCGTCACCGCTTTCGCGGCACGACTTGCACTGGAAAAGCTCAATAAAGAGAGCCAAACTTGGCGGAGTGCACAAGTATGACTCGGACAGAACGATGAAATGGGTTATATTCAACATAGAGTTAGGCCCTATGTCGAATACCCGGAGGCCATAATGGCTCAGAACTTCTCTAAAGAAAGGGTGACCCGGAGGACGAAATCCCCGAGTCACGTGCTCTACAAAGCAGATTACCTCATTGTCGGCG
Organism: Alopecurus myosuroides; assembly: GCA_028641055.1. Classification (NCBI taxonomy): domain Eukaryota; kingdom Viridiplantae; phylum Streptophyta; class Magnoliopsida; order Poales; family Poaceae; genus Alopecurus; species Alopecurus myosuroides. Next base: position 223,881,128 of record CM054058.1, on the reverse strand, counting down.
GGAGTGGGCCGGGTCTCGTCACCCGGCACCCTCCAGTGGATATCCTTCTGAGGGGGGAGAACCCCCAACTCGGCTAGCTCTTCTAGCTTGGCCTTTGTCACCATGGATCGCGCCCAGTTGGCGGATATGGACTGGGTGGACTTGGCCTTGGTTGGAGGCTTCCCTTGCTTCTTGGGAGCCATCGGATCAACCTGTGAAGCGCAAGACAAAGGGGTACAGGAAATGAGATTCGGGGACCATGAATTACCCGAGTATGTGCAAGCAGTATCGATGACATGAAAAGTAAGAAGTATCCGGGTATCGCTGGGTGGTGCAAAAGATTGCAAGTTATCCGGGTATCAAGTATCAGCATGGAAACTATCGGGTACTTACGTATTGAGAAGTGCTTGAGGAAGACGGGTGATTTCCCATGTGCCTACTACAAGCAAAAGAGCCGGAAGACGGGGATTTTCCGGGTGTACATGACAGGCGCGGAAAATTTTGGCGAAATGAATCTAGATTGAAAAAGTTGCGAACGATTCTACGGAGAAATCGATGATTGGTGATGATAGGAAGGTGGTATGTGACCATCAATTGAGCTATTGGAGGAATTAGCGGGCACCTAAGCAACCTAATCCGGCGCGACAAGAAAAGTGGCCCGCGGGTTGACCTAGATCTAATCTAGAGTAAATCAAAAAATTGTGGGGTTGGATTAATGGATACAAGGAACTTACTGGGGGAGGTTGGAGCAGCACGCGACGACGGCAAATGGCGCAGTCTTGGTGCCCCCTTGCGATTCCCGGCGGGCAGGTTGAGGGCGCGGCGGCGGATCTTGGCGGCGGCGCGGGGCGAATCGTGGCGGAGCGTAGCCGGCGGCGGATTGGCTCCGGTGACGCGCGTGAGGTCTCCGTGATGGTGCTCTGCGAGCTCGAGCGCGGGAGTGAAGAAAAGAGGAAAAGGGGGAAATGAGCCGTTGGGGTTAGGTTGACCCCTAAGTGCCTATTTATAAGGGTGCGGGTGGATAAACCTAGTCCAACGGGCAAGTGCCGGGAATTTCGGGATAACGGCTATTTATCCGGATTTTGCGAGATACGCTTCAAGCGCCTCTCTTAGCTTAACCTCAGCGTCCAGGAGTTGATTGGTCTTGGCCAAAATCTCCCCGGACCGAGACGCGTGCGCCTAAAGATATGGAAAGTTAAAAACTAGTCGGATATTGCAGTCAGCCGAGTATTGAAAGAAGTACCGAGTGTAATTTTTACAAATTAGACTCGGAACTTGGGGACTAGATGGATGTTATTAGATATCAAGTAACGATTACCTGGTGCTCCACTGCCAGACGCTCCAGCATACTGCTCTCTGAGGCCTTCATAGCAAGGAGAGCGCTCATCATCTGATCGAATGTATCGTTGCCCAATCTGGAAGATCCGGGATCTTGGAGACTCGGAGAAGGAGCTCTCGCCTTGGTGGGAGAAGGTATCCGGGTCGTCCGAGTATCGGAGTCTGGTGCTCCTCCTCCCGTGCCCAAGGCTGCAACTTCATCCTCCTCGCGTGCGTGCGAGGCTATTGGATACTCGGCTTCTTGATCGGCTGGGTTTACTGGTGGCACTTGCTCTTCTCCGCCAGCTGCGGTAGTCATATCATCAAACGGGTTCTCCTTACCCGGGTCATCAGTTTCTGTGTTTTCTTGTTCGCTGGTGGTGACCGTGGCTCTATGATCAGTATATATAAGCAGTTAGTGTACGACTGGGGAAAGATTGTGGAAAGGCGATAGAGCATCAAGGAGAAGAACCTTACCCGGGATTCACCACGTAATCCGAGGGGAGTTCACTGCTAGACCCAGACAAAGCTGAAAGTACCAAAGCAAGTAAAATGTGGAGCTGCCCTACTAAGGGGTAAACTGGAAAAACTTTGATATTCAAGAAAGGATTAGGTGAGTACCAGCACGTTGAGCCGGAGACGACGAAGCACCCGGATTAAGAGCGCCATCACCCGGAAATTTCCGAGTAATTCTGCGCTTGGTCATGGGCGATTCCTTCAGGTACGACCAGCGGGATAACTCCAGGTTTAGCTTGCACATGTTATCAAATGAATATGGTTTAGAGGTGAGGGAACGGTATGGAACCTTGAAGACGACCCCTCGGGGTTTTCTCTTTGTTCCGGCCTTGATCGTCGGCTCGGCTTCGTCTTCGTCGCTTGCGGATTCTACCTTGCCTTCAGTTTCTTCTTCTTCGTCCTTGTCCTCTTGTTCTGAAAATTATCAAGGTTTACAGTCGGAAAATGAAGGAGGAGCAACAACGAGCTCGAAAAAACTAAGTAAAACTCGGAATGTACCTTCATCCGAGTTAACGACGTCTTCTTTTTCCTCTGGGCTTTCAGAGTTGGGGGGAGTTTCAATCTTCCAAAAGACATCATTGGCCTGAAATGAAAACATGAGGATGAGTGTTAACAGTTGTATCAAGTGGAAAGTGTGAAGATAAGAATATGGAAACCGGATCTTCACCTCAGGGGCCGGGTTCTCGCGTGCAAAGGGCTGTAACCCGGCTATATTCCGGATTACCTCCAACTTTTCTGTCAAGAAGCCCTTGATAGTCTTGTTGGTGTCACCTGCTGCAAAGCTGTGGGTGGAGTATCAGAGCGCGTCCGTGGTGTGCCCCGAGTACTCGCACATTAATTTTTTGCGGATGGAATTGGGTTGGATCCGGAAATCGACCCAAGTCTTCACCAGGTTAAGCCCAATGAGACCTTGGGCCGAAAGAATAGCAATTCTATCCAATAAAGGTTGGATTGCCTCCCTGTCCGAGTCAGGGGCAAAAGCGTTGAAGGTCTCGGAGATATCGAGGAGGCCCTCCGAGTAACCCGGCAGCTTCTTTTCGCCGGGTGGAGAGGTGTCTCGGCAGTAAAAGTATGTTAGTTGCCAGTGTTTGACGTGGGAATTGAGTGTGAGAGGTGGCATCGGAGATTTTTTGCGACGTTGGATGGAGACCCCGCCGCAAGCGAGAAGTGCTCCGTCACCGCTTTCGCGGCACGACTTGCACTGGAAAAGCTCAATAAAGAGAGCCAAACTTGGCGGAGTGCACAAGTATGACTCGGACAGAACGATGAAATGGGTTATATTCAACATAGAGTTAGGCCCTATGTCGAATACCCGGAGGCCATAATGGCTCAGAACTTCTCTAAAGAAAGGGCGACCCGGAGGACGAAATCCCCGAGTCACGTGCTCTACAAAGCAGATTACCTCATTGTCGGCGGGAGTGGGCGGGGTCTCGTCACCCGGCACCCTCCAGTGGATATCCTTCTGAGGGGGGAGAACCCCCAACTCGGCCAGCTCTTCTAGCTTGGCCTTTGTCACCATGGATCGCGCCCAGTTGGCGGATATGGACTGGGTGGACTTGGCCTTGGTTGGCGGCTTCCCTTGCTTATTGGGAGCCATCGGATCAACCTGTGAAGCGCAAGACAAAGGGGTACATGAAATGAGATTCGGGGACCATGAATTACCCGAGTATGTGCAAGCAGTATCGATGACATGAAAAGTAAGAAGTATCCGGGTATCGCTGGGTGGTGCAAAAGATTGCAAGTTATCCGGGTATCAAGTATCAGCATGGAAACTATCGGGTACTTACGTATTGAGAAGTGCTTGAGGAAGACGGGTGATTTCCCATGTGCCTACTACAAGCAAAAGAGCCGGAAGACGGGGATTTTCCGGGTGTACATGACAGGCGCGGAAAATTTTGGCGAAATGAATCTAGATTGAAAAAGTTGCGAACGATTATACGGAGAAATCGATGATTGGTGATGATAGGAAGGTGGTATGTGACCATCAATTGAGCTATTGGAGGAATTAGCGGGCACCTAAGCAACCTAATCCGGCGCGACAAGAAAAGTGGCCCGCGGGTTGACCTAGATCTAATCTAGAGTAAATCAAAAAATTGTGGGGTTGGATTAATGGATACAAGGAACTTACTGGGGGAGGTTGGAGCAGCACGCGACGACGGCAAATGGCGCAGTCTTGGTGCCCCCTTGCGATTCCCGGCGGGCAGGTTGAGGGCGCGGCGGCGGATCTTGGCGGCGGCGCGGGGCGAATCGTGGCGGAGCGTAGCCGGTGGCGGATTGGCTCCGGTGACGCGCGTGAGGTCTCCGTGATGGTGCTCTACGAGCTCGAGCGCGGGAGTGAAGAAAAGAGGAAAAGGGGGGAAATGAGCCGTTGGGGCTAGGTTGACCCCTAAGTGCCTATTTATAAGGGTGCAGGTGGATAAACCTAGTCCAACGGGCAAGTGCCGGGAATTTCGGGATAACGGCTATTTATCCGGATTTTGCGAGATACGCTTTAAGTGCTGGACGAGATATCTGGACAGAGATAAGAAGTAGATCTTCTTCGCAACATCGGGGTCAATTATCGAGTAAAGTGAGCCGGGTCTTTGACATTTCTATCGGGACTATTGATCCGGAAAAAGTAACAGAAGGACCTAGAGAAAGCCGGGTTGCTATATGGCCACCTTGGAGTTAGGCCTAGCTATGTATCAAAGCAGCTTAACCCGGCCTCTGTGGACTTGTATGTTTGATATTTTTACAGGGAATAGCAAGCGCTTCAAGGAGGATCCCGAGAAGCCCAGGCTATTCTGGGGACTACTGATGGAGGGATGATAACCCGGTAGCCCAACTCCAAGGGGTAACTCGGCCCAAAGGACGCTGCGAAAGACCCGGCTAGGATAAAGGAGCTTCTAGAAGGCCCAAGATTGTAGGCCTAGTAACCCGGATTGTGGGTTCCGGTAAGGAAGTTTAGGGTTTTGTGAGCAGTGTCCGGGTAGGACTCAGAGTATGCCTTGGAGAACAGGCCAGGGGTCCGGATGCTTTATAAGCCGGCCCTTAGGTTAGGTTTAGGGACCAAGAGAGAGAATTAGAAAAATATCGCTAGGTATCGAGTATCTAGTGTAACACGAGAGTTGAGATTAATATATCGAGATCGGAGACCCGGCGACTTATTCCGCCGGCTTCCAGATCGCTCATCATCATGTTCTCTTCTGAGCTAAACCCTCTCCCGAACATCTGTGACGTCTTGCCCCAAGATAAGTTACCCCCGGTAACGTCTGCCGTGATTATCCCACGACAGGCTGAGTACGAGAAGAAGGGAGAATAAATAAATTACCGCAACCATCTAAGCTTGGGGGAGTTTCACCTATCCCCCGTCTTTTATCAGCTTTATCATGTCTATCTAGTTTTGGTGTGTCTTGCTTTTATTATCTAGTTATCGTTTTCGTTTAGGCTTGAGTGAGCTCATTGAGCATTATCATGCATCCCCGTCTTATGGTTTATCAATGAATAATAAAGTATGGTGTCATCCATGATTCCCTTGTTTTGGGGATTTATGGGTAACACTCATGCAAATGAGCATGGCATATTTAGAGGTTTCAATCACATCTTGCCTTGAAATTAATTAACTTGAGTGTGTTGGACAATTGTAGAATTATCTCAATATGACATAAATCCACTATCTATCTATTAGCTTAATGGCTATTCCGAGCATGTTCACCATGTTATAGTTTCATTTATGCTCTAAATTAAGATGCTTATGTTATTAATTGGCATGGGCTGAATTTGGGATAAGACTCTCACGAACTTTTGAATGCACACATTTATTTCTATTGCACTTAACAAACATGACCCATTAATGGGAGCTAAAAGTTTTGTGCTTGACAAGGATTTTGGTTGGGAGTTGGCTAACACGTGCATCACGTGAAAAGCTTTCAACATTGCACAAAGAAATTTTATATTTAGTTGATGTCATGTGCTTTTGTTTTTGGACTCCTGCCATGCCGAAATGAAATAGAGGAATAGTAAGTTTTGATGAGTTAGTATATATGACTAGAGAAATTGCATTGGGCCGCTAACCCAAGCCATGCTTGATCATGGTGGAAATTTACTTACAGCTAGAGTGGACTCTACAAACACATCCTACAATAAAATAAGAAGCTATGCATATAGTGAATGAAATAAAAAAGGATGATGAGTCTACTCCGTTTGTTCATCTTGTTATTGTGACATGGGCTGGTTTCTATGTCATGGGGCAAGAGGTACCTCTTTGCAATTCTCTATGATGTCATTAATACTTATTATGATTGTACAAATCTTATTAGGAATCTTAAGTTGAGTAATCATGGAGTAGGTTTTCACACTCACGGGGCATGAGACATTCAACCAACACCTTGTCAACCACATTACTTCAACATTCATAAATTAAGATGCTAATGATAAAGGGGCAATGAGAGTCTTAGCCCAATGGATGCCACATTACAATTAGTAATTTAAGATGAATAGTTTGGAAACTAAATGAGACTTGATCATGTTTTACCTCTACTCATTTATCTTTCTCCAAATTAAAGAGTATAATTCGATTGTCCAACATACAATGGTTATTTGCTTTCAAAAGTATGGGGTGTTTCCTAGAGCTTTGAATATGTTATCCTTATGTGTATGAGTTCTATTCATTCATCTTGCATTATAACTGAACATGATGATGATACAATGCCCGTATTTATTTATCAACCATAAGTCCATTGATGCATGTAATGATCTATGTCCTTATTTACTCGAGGACGAGCAAAGGTTTAAGCTTGGGGGAGTTGATACGTGCATTTTATATCATCATTTATACCCTCCATATAGGCATTATTGGGATGTTTTATCAATGGTATGTCATTGTTTTGCATGTTTTAGATGATTTTATGGGACTTTCCTACAAAGTCCCTATTTTTGGTATTTAATTTCTGGCTGTCAGAAAACACCTGTTTTCATGTTTTTGATGTTTCAGGAGCTACATGTATCCAAATTGCGAAAGGAAAGAAACCCTATCAGTTTTTCTTCGGGAGAAAGGCCGTGGGCACAAGACACAAAGGAAGAGGGCCAGGAGGCCCAAAAGGGGGTAGCCCACGCGGCCAGATTCCCTGGCCGCGTGTGGGGCCCCCAAATGGGCCAACAGCACCTCCTCCCCGAGGTCTTTTTGCTGACGACTCCGTCTTCCCCGAAAAGGAACACCCTAATTTTTTCGAGACGAGACGGAGCCGCCAGGGCGGCGAAACTCTCGAAACTCTCCGCAGGGGAGATAGATCCTGCTGCTCCGAAGCTCCGGAGAAGGGGGAAATCATCCCCATCTTCATCCCCATCTCCTCCTTGGCGTGGGAGGAGGCATCTCCATCACCATCCTCACCAGCACCTGCATCTCCACCATCACCATCACCGTGATCCACGCCGTTACCCTCATAGTTTGATCATTGCTACACCCTAGATACGTGTTATTGTACTCCGTTGCATGTTTGGGATTGAGTACTTGTCATTATTTGGTGGTGGATCCATTGTTTTAGATTGTGTTGTACCACATATGTCACCATACATGATCATGTTTGCACGTTTTGAGTAGTTCCCGCATGTTCCTGAGGGCATAGGATGAATTGGCAATGATTTGTTACATGAGATGAGTTGTTATTTGGTCTAGTATTTATCTTTTATGTGATTCTATGATGGTGTTGTACGAACATCGACTGTACAACTCTTCACCTACATGGGCTCATAGGAGAACACCGTAGTGTAGTGACGTGATGATGTCTTTAGGTGACAGGAACTTGAGACAGAGTCTTTGAATTGCATTATGAGGGTACTTGTATCGGGGACCTTAGAGCATAAGGCTATGGTGGGACATCATGTCTTAATAATTCTCGTGCTGTCATTTAATTGGCCACGTGATCCATCATAAGGGGTGATAGTTTATTTATTTAGCTATTCCTATTTGTGGCTCCGTCCGAAGAAGATTAAAACTAGACAAGATATACAAACATGTTATGCAATGAATCACTATGCCAGCTAAATCCGTGCAGCCCTCGGGAACGTTTTCCACATATAAGACACAAACACACACTTGAGCTTGTCCTCTTGCGCATTAGAGGATTGGGCTTTGTCTCTCATTGAGACCAACTACTTGCTGCAATTTACTTTCCGCATTTTACTTTACTTGCACTACACAATTAAAACACAAAAACACCTGTTGCTTTTATTATTCCTTTGCTATTCTACTTACCAGTTCCTTCTGCTCCTCGTGGGTTCGACAACCTTTCTAATTCAAAAAGTACTACAATTGATCTCCTGCACTTGGGAGCCATCACATGCGTCCATGAACTCTCCCATTGTAACCTCTGAAGCGTGCCGACTAGATTTTATGCGTGTCAGCTTTTTCACCAAGGGTATGTATTTGCACGTTTTCGCCATAGCTTGCAATGCATCTTTTGGCTGGATATCAGTGGAAGAGTGGAGAATTTCCATAACCCGGCGCACCCAGCTGCGCGCCGACTCTCCCTTCTTCTGGACACATCGTTCTAAATCGTCAATCGTGAATAACTTCCGGCACGTCCCTTGAAAGTGTTTGACGAAGGCAGTTTTCAGCTCACTCCATGAATTGATGGATCTTTCAGGCAGGTTATTGAACCACAACTTTGCTGCTCCTTCGGACATCGTCAGGTACATAAACTTGGTTTGGAGATTCTCGGATGCGTTGCGAATCGACATAGCCATCTCGTAACTGCTCAACCAGGTCTCTGGGTCCATGGTCGGCTCATAATTAACCACTTTACCCGGTTCCTTGAATTTATTCGGGTAAAGCTCAACCCTGATGGCATCCGACAAATACTTAGGCCCGGCCAGATTTGCCGGTACTGGTCTCACTCGGGAAACGTGCGATCCCGCAGCGGGTGCGGCGGGGGGTGCAACCGCTACCGGCCCTCGTACCGCAGACCCGGCTGCTGCACGCCTGGCTCGAGAACTGTCCACAATGGCTTGCGCCGCTGATGCCGCAGGCGTTGCCGGTCTATGGGGAGGAGGCGGCATTTGCTGCAGCTCTGCCCTCCTCCGTGCCGAGTTTGACTGAATATATAGCCGGTATTCCCATTCAGACGACTAACATATGGTGTTCCGTGCATGCCACTCCTGTTATCCGGGTAATTGGCATGTTGAGCTACTGCTGTGCGTAACAGGTCTATCGCCCGCCGGGTCTCCACTGCATGGGGTGACTCTCCTACGGGGATGCGATCAAGTGCCAATGTTGATGCATATACGTTATCCATGGGATTATATGAAGTGACCCGGTGGAGTATGAAATCGCGGTGGTGGTGGTGGTGGTGCGGTATTGCCAACAGCGATTCCAGTTTGCAACGTGGGTAACCCGGCTTGCACGTTTGCCGGCTGTCCTCCCAGGGTTGCAGCTTGATATCCGGTTTCTTGATTCACAACCGGGATCGGTTGATCCTGGGGGGTAACGAACAATGTGGCCGGCTGTAAATTTCCACCGGCTGCCGGTAATCTCGTCTGGTGCCTCTGATTGTAAATCCTAGTCGACTGAGCTTGAAAAAGATTCTCCAGTTCTTCCAACTCGCGCTGGCGCGCGGCCATCCCTTGTTTCTCGGCTTCGACATCTCTCCTCTGTTGATCCAATGCACGGCGAGCCACATCCAAATCTCGGGCACGTGCCGCCACGTTTTCTGGGGTTATCACCGTCGCTAACACTGTGGGGTCTAAGATTAGGTTATTGTTGAACAGAGCCGGATTTCGCGGATTCGAGGCTCCCGCTCCTGGTGTTCTGTTTTCTGTGAATCCAAACATGTTCCTGTGCCGTCCGCTTTCTCCGGTATGACTGGTAACGGAGGCCGACTCTCCATCGACCCGGGCTATAACTAGGTTTCCGTCAACCGGCGCCTGCTGTTGAGCCAGAGCTCGCGCCGCTCCGGCCGCGGCCGTCGACACATCTCCCTGATTAAGATTGGTTGCAGGGGCTGTGTAGACCGTGACCCGGCGCGCGATGCCTGGTGAAGATTCGTATTCCTCCTCGTCACAGCTATCTTCTTCGTACCGATCTTCAAGCAGGTGCAAAATAGACTCGGTATCATCTTCTCTCGTGACCCGGCCACGCGGGGTCCATACCGGCTGTTCCCTCTTCGTGGTGGGCTCTTCTTCCGGATCGGCTGTCCCGACCGATTCTTCTCCTCACGCTGGGCGCTCGGGTTTTCCCGAAAATTCGGGTCGGTTTATTCGGGATATTGAAAAATCGGGTTTCTGGAAATGACTCCCGAAATTTGTCTAAATTTTTTGATACCCGACGATTCGGGTACCCGGGAATTCGGGTTCGGGTTCGGGTAATCCCGAATTTCCTGAACTATGCCAAAATCTAAGGAGAACAAGGATATTTTGCGTTTGGGGGCACTCAATCTGGAGAGCTCGTCCTCGTGGGGCAAGTGTTTGAGGGATTGATAAGGAGACCGACCTAGCAGCGGCCAGCGGCCGGCTGAAGAGAGGTCAGTGCTTCACGCCGCCATGCTTGTGGCCTCGCCGGTGGGAAATAGGGAGGCAGTAGAGGTGGTCGTCAGCCGGCGCGACGCTGCCCTTTCCTGCTCTCACCGTGGCCTAGTGGGAAATAGGGAGGCCGTCCGCCGCAGCACATCATGAGATTGGGATCTCGTGGAGATGGATACTAGAGTTGAGGAAGCCGTCAAGTGGGGAGATGTGCGACTGGTTTTTTCTATCCAGGAACGTGTACTGATTTTCAGGTGGGGAAACGTGAACTATCGATTACTAGTGGAGGCCCTGGGCTTAGGGATGTACGTGGTTTTCTTTTGCTAGGCTGGGAAAATAAAAGATCCATACGTTCTATTGGGCTGCTGGGCTGCTCAATTATTTCGGGATTTTTGGGCTGCTCGGGTTTGGAAGGTTAAAACCCGAATTTCCCTAATTAATTTCGGGATTTCAGACTTGACACCCAAAAACGTGTACGGGTTCTTCGGGTTCGGGATATACAGATTCAGGTTCGGGTTTTTCGGATTCGGGAATCGGGTATCGGGTTTTATGCCCGACGTGATCTTCTCCATCCGACTGAACGCATGTCGCTTCTCATGACACAGAATCATACTCAATATCATCAGGAACAGAACCGGACGCACGTACCATACCGACGAAGACGTTGACATGGCCGATCGTGACGACAGATCCGGTTTCCAGCAGATCCGACCCTGGTCCCCAACCAAAGTCGTCCACCATCTTCTCTCCTTCGGGGTTGGTGATGATCTCGCTGATGACGAGGTTCTTCATGCTTTCCCGAGCTTCTCCCGTGATGTAAACACCCTTGGACGTAGGCCCCACAGTGGGCGCCAACTGTCGTGGGATAATCACGGCAGACGTTACCTGGGGTAACTTACTTTGGGGCAAATCGACTCTGGTGTTTGGGAGAGGGTTTAGCTCAGGGGAAATCATGTTATCAGGTGATCTGGTAGCTCGGGCTGCAATGTCGCCGAGTCTCCGATCTAGGGTTACAATTATCAGCTCTCCTATTACAAGAATACTCGAATATCTGGTAAAAAACTCTTCTGGTCTCTCTGCCCCAGGAGCCAATCTATATATTACCCGGCTCTCTGGCTTCCTATACAAGACATACCCGGAATCCTACCCGGAATCCGCACACAACCCTAAGTTTCCTAACCTTGACCTCCAAGGTACGGGTTACAAGACCTACGCTCCCCCTTGGGCCTTCTAGAAACTCCTCCATCTTGGACCGGGTCTTGTGCGATTTTCTTCGGGCCGGGTTTCACCTAGGCATGAGCCTACCGGGTTACCATCCCCCCATCATTGTTGTTGGCGGAGGTCGTGATGCTTCCAAAAATTAAAACACATCCTGGAAGAAACAACTCGTAATAGAAACACGACAAGAAAACGATATACGGACCTCGGGGGGTCCGAGGGGTTATATAGCAAAACTATGCGTAACGAAAGGAAATTCCAGGTCAAAAACGAGTCGGAGAGGGGCTCTGGGGCTCCCACACCATAGGGTGGCGCGGCCAGGGGTGGGCCCGCGCCTTCAGGTGGTGTGGTGCCTTCGGGCACCATCTCCAACTCCTCTTCAGCTCGACATTTTTCATATTTTCCAAAAACCAATAATTTATAACTTGGAAGGTAATCTGCGAACTTTTTCTTAACAGAACTGATACCTATTCCAAAACAGACTCTGCAGATTCTAGAATCTTCCTTCTAATGAACTTCTCCGGAGTCATTACTTGAATAACATCAACATATTCATCATAGGAATCCCCAGAAATATAATGTTTGAGTCTTTCCCATTTACCACTTGTGTAGTGTTATCTTTGAGGGAAGCAATCTTGATTGCACCCGAACGATACACTTCTTCAATAATGTAAGGTTCTTCCCATCTGGAGAGTAATTTTCGTGCAAAAAAACTGAGACGAGACCAGTACAATAAAACTTACTCACCAACATGAAACTCTCTTTTAAGGATTCTTTTATCATGCCATTGTTTAACTTTCTCTTTAAAAAGTTTAGCATTTTCATAAGCTTCACATCTCCATTCATCTAGATGATTCAAATCAAGCATTCTTTTCTTACCAGCAAGTTTAAAATCTTTATTAAGTTCTTTCACTACCCAATAAGCTTTATGTTCTAATATAAAGGCAAGTGAGAAGCTTTTCCATAAAATATTTTATAGGGAGACATACACCTAGGATTTTTATAAGCAGTTCTATAAGCCCATAAAGCATCATTCAACTTATCTGACCAATTCATCCTAGATTTATTAATAGTCTTTTGCAAGATAGATTTAATTTCTCTATTTGAGGATGATAAGCTGAGGCAATTCTATGATTAACATCATATTTAGCAAGGGTTTTCCTAAAACCACCATGAATAAAATGAGAACCTCCATCAGTCATAAGATATCTAGGCATCCTAGATTTATTAACAGTCTTTTGCAAGATAGATTTAATTTCTCTATTTGAGGATGATAAGCTGAGGCAATTCTATGATTAACATCATATTTAGCAAGGGTTTTCCTAAAACCACCATGAATAAAATGAGAACCTCCATCAGTCATAAGATATCTAGGCACACCGGGAAAATAACATCTTTAAGCATTTTAATTGAGGTCTCACTGTCAGCACTTTTTGTAGGTATAGCTTCTACCCACTTAGTAACATAATCAAAAGCAACAAGGATATGAGTATAACCATTCAAAGGAGGAAAAGGACCCATAAATTCAAATCCCCAACAATCAAAAGGTTCAATAACAAGATAATAAATCATAGGGATTTCATTACATCTAGAAATATTTCCTACTCTTTCAGATTCATCACAAGGTAAAATAAATTTATGTGCATATCTTTAAAGAGAGTAGGAAAATAGAAACCTAATTGTAGAACCTTTTGTGCGCTTCTATCTCCAGCGTGATGTCCTCCATAAGCACTACCATGAAACTTCTTCAATATTTCACGTTGTTCATGATCTGGGACGGATCTTCTCATAATACCATCTACTCCTTCTTTATATAAATGTGGGCCATCCCAAAAATAATGCCTCAAATCATAGAAGAATTTTCTTCTTTGTTGAGATGTAAATGTTGGAGGCAAATACTTTGAAACAATAAGGTTAGCATAATCAGCATACCATGGACTATCTTGGGATTTTACCTTTATTGCAGCCAACTGTTCATTTTAAAACTATCATTAACAGGAATAGGGTCAAAAGTAATGTTTTCCAATCTAGACAAGTTATGAGCAACAATATTTTCAGCACCCTTCCTATCCACAATATGCAAATCAAACTCTTGTAAAAGCAACACCCATCTAATAAGCCTAGGGTTAGCATCTTTCTTTTCTGTAAGGTATCTAATATCAGCATGATCGGTATGAATAGTAACCTTTGAGCCAATAATATAAGGTCTAAACTTATCACATGCAAAAACTACAGCTAAGAACTCTTTTTAAGTAGTAGCATAATTATTTTGAGCAGCATCAAGAGTCTTACTAGCATAATGAATAACATTCAACTTCTTATCTACGCGTTGTCCAAGAACAACACCTACATCAAAATCACTAGAATCACACATAATTTCAAAAGGTAAATTCCATTCAGGTGGTTGAACAATCGGAGCAGTAGTTAAATCCTTCTTTAAAGTTTCAAAAGCTTCCTTATAATCATCATAAAAAACAAATGGTACATCTTTTTGAAGAATATTAGTAAGAGGCTTTGATATTTTAGAGAAATCTTTAATAAACCTCCTATAAAAAATAGCATGACCAAGAACACTACAAATACCTTTAACATCCTAGGACAAAGCATTTTCTCTATGGCTTCCACTTTAGCTCTGTCAACTTCAATACCTCTTTCAGAAATTTTATATCCAAGAACAATTCCTTCATTTACCATAAAGTGGCATTTCTCCCAATTAAGAACAAGATTAGTTTCCTCTCATCTCTGCAAAACTTTATCAAGGTTGTGCAAACAATTATCAAAAAAAGTTCCATAGACGGAGAAATCGTCCATCAATACTTCCACAATCTCTTCACACAAACCATGAAAAATAGCAGACATGCATCTTTGAAACGTAGAAGGAGCATTACACAAATCAAAAGGCATACGTCTCTAAGCATAAGTACCATAAGGACAAGTAAAGGTTGTTTTCTCTTGATATTGCTTCCTAACAGAAATTTGAGAAAACCCAGAATAACCATCAAGAAAGCAAAAATGAGTTTTCTTAGACAACCTATCTAACATTTGATCAATAAAGGGTAAAGGATAATGATCTTTCTTAGTAACTTTATTAACCTTTCTAAAATCAATGCACATTCTATAACCAACTACCACTCTTTGTGGAATAAGCTCATTGTTTTCATTAGGAACAATAGTCATTCCTCCCTTCTTAGGGACACAATGCACAGGGCTCACCCATCTACTATCAGCAATAGGAAAAATAATACCAGCATCAACAATTTTTAATACCTCATTTCTTACCACTTCCTTCATCTTAGGAATTAGACGGTGTTGATGTTCAACTACTGGCTTTGCATCAGGTTCAATATTAAAAGCGTGCTGACATATAGTAGGAGAAATCCCCTTCAATCATCAAGAATATATCCAATAGCTCCACGATGTTTCTTCAGAATTCCCAATAATCTTTCCTCTTCTTCACCTGAAAGTTTAGCACTAATAATAACATGATATATTTTCTTGCCATCAATATAAGCATATTTAAGATCATGAGGCAAATGTTTTAAATCAAAAATAGGACCCTCCTTGGGTGGTAATGTGGTACCCAAGTCTTCCACAGGTAAATTATGTTTTAGTATCACCGGTTGACGAAGAAGAATATCGTGAATATCATTTATCTCTTCCATAAAGACCTCACTCTCATGGTCCTCCATATATTCTGCAAAGCACTGTTAAGAGCAAGAGCAATAGAAGCAAGTTGTTCAACTTTAAAATTCTCATCAGGCAATTTAGATTCATAAGGTGCTCTAGAAAATTTAGAGAAATTGAACTCATAAGATTTTCCATCAAATTTAGTCAATACTTATCCCTCTTACAATCTACAATAGCACCACAAGTGTTCAAGAAAGGTCTACCAAAAATAATAGGACAAGTTTTACTAGCAGCCTTACTAAGTACTAGCAAATCAGTGGGATATTTAGTCTTACCACATAAAACTTCCACATCTCTAACAATACCAATCGGAAAGACAGTTTCTCTATTAGCAAGCTGAATAACCACATCAATATCTTCAAGCTCACAAGAACCAATTTCATGCATAATTTTTCTATAAAGCTCATAAGGTATAGCACTAGAACTAGCACCAATATCACACAAACCATAATAGCAATGATCACCAATCTTAACAGAAAGCACATAAACACTAGTTTTCTTAGGTCTATGAGGATGGGAAACAATATTAGAAGCATTCTCACAGAAGCCAATGTGTTCATTCTCTACATTTCCACAAACAAGATCTTTTACTATTTCTATAGCAGGTTCAACAGTTATTTGGTCATCAGATTCAATAGATTTCTTATTACTCTTATTAACCAGAGTAGCCACAATAGAGTGTTCTTTCACCTTAGCAGACAAAGGCATTTTTTCAATATAAGGCTCAAGAACAGCAGGATTAACAACATGCACTTCTACATTACCAGCAGGAACAATATCTTTATAAGGTGCATGATACTTGCTAAATTCCTTTTTAGGAATATCAAGATAGGAGTCAAAAGATTTAAGATAGTTTGCAAAGATTTAAGAATCAAAACCAAAAACAGCACTAACATTGTAGAAATCAACAGTTCCCATAAAAGATTTAATGCATTCATAGTCATAATTTATACCCGACTTTCTACCTTTGTCATTCTCCCATCCTTCAGTGCTCTCTTGAATACGATCAAGAAGATCCCATTTAGCTTATTCCTTCGTGTGAATGATCCAGAACAAGAAGCATCCAATAAATCCTTATCATGAAGAAAAAGTCTCGCATAAGTTTTTTTGATAACAATATTACTCGGGAGTTCATGAGCGGGACATTTGAGCATTAATAACTTCATTCTCCCACACACTTGGGCAATAATCTCTCCATCACGAGGCTAGAAATTATATATTTTATTCCGGTCTTTATGAATCTCACTAGGAGGATAAAATTTAGAATAAAAGAGAGGAACAATTTCCTCCCATCCAATAGATTCACCATTCATCAGTAATTTGAACCATTCAGCGGCTCTTTCTTTCAGCGATTAAAAAAAATTCCCTTTTAACTTGATCCATTGCAATACCTGCACACCTGAATAACTCGCATAATTCATGTATAAAGAGGAAATGATCACCAGGATGGACAGTTCCATCACCGTAATAGCAGTTATCCATAACGCGTCCAACAATTTTCATATGTATTGTATAAGGATCTAATTCAGAAGATAATGGGTTACCTACTACCCTAGTAGTAACGGTATAAGTACCTCTAAACAGAAAACCAAAGGTATTCTCCATAATGAAATAAAACAGCAGATAGAAATAAAAACAACACTCACAGTAAAAGTTTCTCTTACCAATAGCTCTTCACTCCCTAGCAACGGCGCTAGAAAATAGTCTTGATGACCCACAAGTATAGGGGGTGTATCGTAGTACTTTTGAGAAATAAGTCCCTGATTTTTGGAAAGTCCAAAAATCGCTAAAAATTGAAACTTTTTGTTTTCATGTTATGCAAGTCACCAAAAACCAACGAGAGGCAAGAAATAAAAGGAAACAATACATAACTCAATGAAAATTGAAATTAAGAATCCATTATACCTCTACTAGTTGAATGCCCGTGCGCTGCCACGGATTTTCAAGCTTTTTTCCCTCGACACTGTGTAAACATAGCTACTTATATAATATAGCTGAATGTCGCTGACACCGCGATCATAATGAATCTCTGTGGTTCTTAGTCCTTCCATCGCTGAATGTTGCTGTTTCTCAAACGTTGTTAGTATTTAATATATTCCCACTCCACTTTGTGTCTACATGTAGCATATGCGTTTATAAATTCCAAAAGGAAAAATATCAACATTTAACGGTAATCGATTGATGGATTATTTTCTCGGTGTCTCCATTTCTTCCTTACACCTAATCGAACTGATCAAAGTAGTCGATCGATTGTAACATCAGACAAAGGAGATGTGCTTTATGGTGTAGCTCGTGGTTTCTTGAGTATAACACATGTCTCCTGTGAGTTTAGCACGACGGGTTAAGATAAGTAGATTAGTTTGGTCTCTTCAAAATAAAAGGAAAACTGAAACTTCCCTCTCTAACATGGACACTTTAATTTCGTCTAGGTGAGGCATAATCCCTCAAACATAACACCACAATAACTCTATGATGATGCTACGGCCTCCAAATGGTTAACATGTGCGGTTAGCTAGAATCGTGTCCTTGACGGCAAGCGCATTGCACGATCGACAAGGGGGCTGAAAGGAGGAAGCCAGGAGAGGAAGGGAAGGAAAGAGAGGGGGGGTTTGACCGCAAGGCGACGGAGTCCGGCAAGGCAGGCTAGGTACTACTGTCTAATGAGCTCCTTGGGGGTTGACCGCAAGGCGACGGCCTGTTCAAAAAAAAAAGGCGACGGAGTCCGGCAAGGCAGGCTGGGACTGCTAGGTACTACTGTCTAATGAGCTCCTTGTGTCAGCCTACTATGTACGCTGGTATTACGTCTGAGTCAGCGTCAGTTAGGTCTCGTAGATGTATATCTCCAGAAGTTATGAGCATCTTACTAAAATTAATTAGTGTCATCTCTAATTAGTAGGAGTAGTTAATCCTGCGTGCATAGACTTGTCTGATGACTTTTTTGGTCTTTTAACGAAGTGGTGCGGTTGATCTACTCATAAACTGGGTTGTTCGCCTCACTTATTTTTTTTCTCGTGGGTCAGTTCTGTCGCTAGTTTTCCTTGGTAGGTATAGTTTGCCCGATGGGCCGGTGGGTCTTTTTTCTCCATCGCGCGAGTGAACGTACCCAGCCCGGGTTATTCTCTAATGGTCGCGCCTCGGTCTGTTTTTCTACCGATTGGAATCGTGACTGACTCCCTTTATTTGGCTCCGAGTTTCTTAGCGATCCTAACCGTGAGGGAGCGGTGCCAGCGAACGTACAACGTACGACGTACCGTGACGCCAAGACAAATTATATAGTAGAGATTCCATCTATACCTATATATACTAGCAAATTGGCCCGTGCGTTGCTACGGGCAACGGATGGGCCATGTAGAATTTGATATTCTCTATTTTGGTTGAAGTTAGGCTATTTAGTTTTTCTGTTGTGCGAAGAATCTAAAATAGAAATGCATTAATCACAACACCCACGTAACATTTTTGTTGAGCTCGCCAACATTTGTGTTCCGCTCATTCTCCTCCCGCCTCTCTTCCATGGATATATTTTGCCTGCTACTCCCTCCGTTCCACAATGTAAGCCTTTTTAGCAAACTAATTTAGCTTGCTAGAAAGGCTTACATCATGGAACGGAGGTAGTATCTCTTTGTCGTGCATTTCTTTCATCCATTGATTTATTCTGGCAGACTGCTCTTCTACGCGCATTAGTCTCCTCATTTTGCTCGGCCGTCAAACTATTCCGTCGAGCTCGATCACGTTCACGTCTTGCTTGATTTCTCTCTTCCGACAGGTTTGCAATTGGTTGGTTTTGCTCTGCCATCCCCTTAGCTTAGCTGAAGACCAGATGAAATTGAAAAGAAAAAACTAAGAGTTAAACATCTCATACACAGATTGAAATAATAATTTACAAATGATATTGTTATCATATTAGGATTAACGGACCGTCGGATGTGCAAGTTTGTTAGGAAAAAATATCTCTATCCGGTAAGCACAAGCACATTATTAAAATGCAGAAATAAATGGTGAATTTGCATCAGCCAACCGTTTTGCTGATTTATGTGATTGTACCTTGGGTCGTTGAGCAGACCGGATTTCTACTTGTCTGCACAACCGAGTATTCTGCTGCAGCTGGTCGGTTCGCGCCACCTCTATGTCGCGTAAGAAAGACTACAGAGCCGGTCTATACGTTGTGGTCTGGTCTCTTGTCCTGTTTAAAGCGATCTGAGTAAAGGTTCGGCTAGAATCCTATTACGATACGGATCGAAGAAGCAAGCTAGCTAGAGTCCTATTACGATACAGCTCGAAGAAGCAAGCCTTTGCATGTAGTCGTTTGTTGGACCTTGGGCCATATGCACGTGAGACTCAGGAAAGCGGTGGGTCATATGTACGTGAGATTAAGGAAAGAGGTAGCGATCAGATCAGGATAGGGAACGGACATGCACCTATCGCTAGCTACCGTGGTAGGATAGGAAACGGCGGTGGCAAGGCGTGTGGCGAGGCGTGTGGCGATCGTCCGAGTCCCGACTTCTATGGCGGACCGGTCGCTAGCAGTTTTTGCTAGCTTTTGCCACAACGTGGCATACGCGTACCGATGTAATAATCGACCGACCGTGAATTCGTATCATATCCTACAAGGACTCACACGCCCGATCGTATACGATGTGATAGTATATTTTTGTAGAAGGGTAAATATGTCAATTATATACGACATACCATCGGGAACAATCACCTTAGCCCGCATTATATAGTAGAGAAGAGATAATAATAAAAGCAGTAAGTTTTCTTCCTCCCAAAATTTCGTCCGTTTTGGTCCGTCTCGTTTGGTACGTTGTCCCACTTCTCCCCGTTTCTAATAACATGCGAGAGCTTTGAGTACAATCCGGAAACGGCACCACCCGTACGCGTGTCCTGGACTCCTGGCAAACCTGCAGTACAATCTGCTCGCCTCTACAAAACAGGGCCCTCGCTCTTCCGTTTCTGCTCCTCGGTCTCGACCACGGGCCGAAATCGCTCGATCCCAGATGCCGGAATCGCTCAGGAAGGTGACCAGCACGTGCGGCGTAGTGGGAGGTGGTCATGGAGAGGTTGCGTTCGTGCTCGGCCCCGCCGCCGAGATGAAGGCCTCCGCGAGCACCATGCACGGCGTTGTCACCATGGCGAACAACCATTCATAGGAAACCAGCCAGGAGAACAACCGCTCATAGGAAACGAGTTGGAAACAGTTAAACTACCAGCGAATCCGTCCATGATTTTGTATGTCGCCGCTATGAGTTGAGGTCACCTTTGCTCGTCCAGGACTCGACTCCTTCTACCTGAATCCTCGCTTCGGCTAGCGGCAAAGGTGACAACCGACGACGGCAATGGTGGCAGAGACCTCGGCGATACTCCTAGCGGCGCGTGCGCTCAAGACGCTCCACGGGGCTGCGGCCCATGGCTGGTACGGCGGCGCTCTCAAGCGCGCCATCCTGCGGCATCGATGGGGATGTACATGCCGCCGTGGTACGTCCGGTGTGCGGCGGCGCCCTTGGCGCCATGAATCGACGGCGCTCCGGTGCACTGCACTCACTAAATCATCTCCCCAAACAATCTCTTCCCTCGCGCCCATGTATCGCTGGCGTGACAAGACGCCGCCCCCGGCTTGGTCAACGGCAACTGTACCGCCAATCCGCGACTCGACTGGGGGAGCCGTAGGGCTTTGTCGTGGCGCTGGCGGCGTGCGCGGTCATCACCAGGTTCTAGGACATGCTCCACGTTCTACCGGTCATGCGTGGCGGGGATCAGTTATAGGAGGTGGTGCTCCTCGCGCTGCATTATGTGGCACACCTGGGCGTCGGTACGCTGGTGGCACACGAGAAGTTGTTCTGTTCAGGCCGAAGTACTGGAGTTCAGGTTTAAGCAATGAATCAGAGCGGCTGATTTCAATTCCGATTTTAGTGCAATTTATGTTGAGATATGTGTAAGCCAGACTGATCTCAGTCCAGGACTGGAAATTTTGTTTTGTCAGATTTAGAAAAAAATCTTACTCATTTAGTTCGGTCATTGTCTGAAGTTCACTGAAATCGGTCTATTTTTAAAAATGTGACTAGCTAACTAAATGTTGTGAACCATAAATTATGAATGCATCATCAAACAAATGCTATTAACTATTTTTGTTTCAGATTTAATGTTGACAACGTTAAAGTTAGCGGTGTTCGTCTGGTGATCATGTAAATCTAGCTCCGGCCACAGGTCAGATTTTTCTTGGTTGAAGAGCCACACTTTTAGGTTTAAGCAATGCGAATCACTCTTAGGTTTGAGATATGTACTTAAGAATTTTAGCGATGATTCGATTGGGGGTATCAACGGGTGTACCTTGGGCAGTACATTACCAACCCTTTTAAGATTTTGATTATAGTTTTTCTTGAGTAAAACATTTTTATAAGTTATGTTACTGATTATGTTGTAACAATGTACACCATATACATGTTTCACCGGCCACGAATTGACGTCATTGTAGCACATCTACATGTCACTGGCTAAGTTTTAGTAGATTATTTGATCGCTTTTTGCGTCTCCGTGACTTTTGCTTTTTCTGTTCCGCTGCAACGCACGGGCATATTCACTAGTAAACCCTAAAAGCCAATTCAAAATAAATATTCATTAATCAAAGAAATTGTTTTATCTTAGAAAACCTTATTTTATAACATGTTTTCAAATCAACTATTACTTTGAAAATGTTTTGTGGCAACAAAAATCAAAGGTTTATAAACCCTTAATAAAGTTCTAAGGCTCAAAACTATTTTATGAGAACAAAAGATATTAATAATAATTCTTAATAGTTACTCCAAGTTTTAAACATAAAGGAGTCAATATAAAATGTTTTGCCTTGGAAATAACATAAAATAGGACTTGAAAACAATATTATGTCTTATGGTTTTTCCTCCAAATTTTATCAAGTCACTTTAAATTATTAATTTTTCAAATTTTAAAAATGGCATAAAGTTGCTATTAAGTGATTTATTAGTATGTTAAAAATATAAAATATACTAATGGGTTGAAATTACTTTGAGAAATAATAATTGACCTAAATAATGTATCTGAAATTTTATAAGACCTAATTTCCATTTATTTACATTTTCTATTTTAAAATTTGTATTAAGTACTATTAGTGATTTAAATTAATTACAAAATATAAAAATTGAATTGTGTTGGAAACATCAAAATAATGTTTCTGTTTGGTAGATAATTTAATTACAAATTTTTAGAAATTTAAATGAGGTTGTTTGGATTTATAAAACCGAAATTATAAGAGAAATAAGAAAACAAAAAAAAGAAGGGAGTGATGACGTCATGATGACGTCACCTCGTCATCAAGCTCAGCCCGTTGATTTCTGCCGTTTCATCCCGAAATCAAATCCCTTGATTGCGCGAGTATTAAACCATGAATGAATTCTCCGTTTCCTCCTGCTTATAGCCCTGCCTTTCCTCTCCATTTCCCCCTTGACGTACTAGCCCGAGAAATACCGAGGGAGAAGAAATCGTTCGCCGGAGTTACCTCTAACCGCCGCCGTATTCCGCCGATTCCGGCAAGGTGAGGATGTCCCCAAGTCCGATGCCGCTCTCTTCTGGTTCCCCTTGTTCATGTTCATCCCTGATTGTTTGTTGGATTTTTTGCGCGAGGTTTTTCGCCGCGCCGTGCTCGACCGGCGGTCACCGACGCGGCCACCAGCTCTGTCCGCTCCGCGTCGTCGTTTCCGGAGGCGAGAGAGCTCACCGTGTCCATCATCTGATTTGCAGCGTCGAGAAGCGCCTCCCAGTACCCTCCCTGTGCACGAAGACCCTCGGAATCGTCGCCGCCGTGAAATTCCCGAGGGCAGTGTAAGGACCCCAGACCGGCAGTCTGAAACCCTCCGTATGCATACATTCACGATCCCAGAAAGATCAGTCGTGAACAACATACACAGTTGGCACACAGAAATACATCATCCATTACACGAATACATAAAGGTATTACACAAATATCACATGATCAAGCTTTAACGCAACTGCCACATGGGGCAGGCAACTTATCAAACACAGCGGAAGACAAATAAAACACAACGTAGTTGAGCCCAAGTCACGCCTTAACCTACAGGCTGCTGACCCGGAGACAATCCTAGTTCGCAAAGCCGTCAACTCCGTACTCCTCTTCATAGATATCCTTTGGAGGCTCCTTCTCCAAATCTGATAAGTAGATACCAGGGGCGAAACCAAATGAGTACATTTGAATGTACTCAGCAAGACATCCATCATGTCACTTACCAACATGCAAATATGCTTATATGGTGGATTAGGTAGGCTATAAATATGGTTCACTATCAATGGTGTTCATATAAGATGACACCACAGTTGCAGTCAGGTTAATCTGTATCTTCGCTGAAGAAGATACTTCAGAAGAAAAATAATATAGTTTTATTTCTCTTGTAGATATCGCATGTACAAGAGGTTTTGTAAAACTTTATTAAAGAATATTTTCTCTTTGCAAAACTTCTTGGAATCAGCTTCCAGAATTCTTGCTTAGAGTAAAAAAGGTTTTCTTTGCAAAACATTTTGTTTTGTATAACATCATCTGGCTTTTCATCATCGACGATACCTCCACGGTATAAGTTTCCATTCTTTTCCGAACTTCACAAGTTCAACACTTCCTTTCCAAAGATTCCCTTTCAAAAACTCTTTTTGAAAACATTGACACAATGCTAGCTACATGGCCATTCAACTGTCCATATCCGAGGACGCGGCTTCTTCGAAAAAGTTGTACTCTGCAGAGGTGTACACATCCACCAGATCCAGTACACCTCCCGTGAACAATCACGGACTGTAACAACAGTATGTAAACATCAGGTATCTGATCATAACCATCCACTATGTTCAAGCTAGAATATGCCTATCTCTCGGTTTTAATCTCCTCGGCACCATGTCGCACATCGCCATGACAGGAGACTCAACCGATGCAACCGGAGGGAAAATTAATCCCACACTTTTTATGTCTCAACATTGGGAGTTTTGACGACATTTGGTTCGAGGGTACGATGTCCCTTATAGCGATTGAGATAGCACACACTAATAAGAACAAACTTCAAGTTAAGCCCCGTGCCCATGTTGGGGTAGGGTGGCAGTACGGTAAAGGTTGTCCGGCGAAGACTAGGTTATGTGTCATTTTTGAAAACACCACCTTCTCAAAAATGACCACTTCCACATTCCTCCGGAGAACAAGGATCCGCCTTTTCTCCGGGTTTTTCCGTAAAGCCTTTGTCTTGTAGAATCACAATTTTAGGATGTCCACTTAGGGACTAGTGTATTTGATGGTAATAAATACCATATGGTGGCCTATGGGCTTGGTATTACCAAGTTTTAACTATTGGCATGATCGTAACCTATAATATAGTATAGTAGTAAATTCCACATCAAAAATAGTTTTGATAATCAAGTTTTTGGTAAAACTTCAGAGGTAAAACATGCATGATAGATAATGATAAGTATTGTATCAGCAAGCATCAGGATGGCTTGCCTGGTAACTCTTGTGTCCCTGGTTGTTGGAGTGACTGGAACTTGAAACAGAGCTTCCCGACACTTCCTTCCTCTTCTTTTTCTAACGCCGTAAAAAGAGAATAAAGGACACACATTCAGAACCAAACAAGACAAACAAGGCTACAAGTAATACATACAGCAAGCAATCAAGAAGTACCACCCAAGTTCTCAATTTTTCCCTT
Organism: Alopecurus myosuroides; assembly: GCA_028641055.1. NCBI lineage: Eukaryota > Viridiplantae > Streptophyta > Magnoliopsida > Poales > Poaceae > Alopecurus > Alopecurus myosuroides. The sequence continues at coordinate 223,856,217 of CM054058.1, read as the reverse complement.
AAGAAAAATTGGCATAAAAACTATGGTTGAAAAGTCTGCTTTTTTCCTAGTGTTTATGTGTGGCCAATTCAATGATTTTTAGTTAAGAACACCATGGACCAGTGGGGTAGAGCCCATGTTACTAGACAGTAGGGTGTCACATAAAACACATTTTGATGTCTAAAAATTCCCACTACAATCTCTATGGCAAGCACACATAATTTGCTAAATTACCCAAGTGGTGAAATAAGCTCATGACAACAAGTCAAACCTATTTTTCCACCATGAGGCAAAAATACCAGTGGGTGTTCCACTAGCAAATATGCTCACCAAGAGGTTAATAAGCCTCTGGTCACTTTTATAAAAGTGCTCCAAACAAACAACCTAGCATCCAAAAACTCCTACTCATACTAGCAGAAAAATTAGGAAAAATACTAGACTAGTTTAGGCTACCCTAGTTAATTTTATGCACAAGGGTGCAAGCTAGCAGAGGCAAAATACTCCTCTAACCAGTACCATAATTGCTACTGGATTCCACAAAATAACCTAAAAAAACATAGCTAGGAAACAAGGAAAAACTATGCTTAAAAAGCTACACATGTCAGGAGATTAATTCCTAGTCATCCAAGTGTTACTCATGCTTTTATGCTACTTAAGAGGAAACCTATCAGAGGTGAAAACCCTAAGATAATAATGCCACAAGTACCTTCCATCCTCTGGTTTCCACACCAAAGACTCATATTTTTCCCTAGGGGAAAACAAAGACAAAAAGCATACATGAATATTCTAGTATGAAATTCTCTACACACATGCTATAAGGAAATATTTGTATTCTACAACTATAGCACAAGCAACTAATTAATTCATGGCATCATAACAGAAGTAATAACTTCCTACATATGCTATAATAAACTCCAACACTCACAAGACAAAAGATGGCAACACTAGAGCAAAATTCACCATTTTCTAGTGGTGACACTAGTTCAACACTAGAGAAGCAAACAATGTTACTATGATGCTTAATTCTAAACAAGCAAGTCATGATCATAAAATGTACTTAATAACAGTACACAAAACTTACACATGCTAGCAAGCACAACCATCAAAACAATCCCATGAAACAACTATTAAACATGCATAAATTAATTCTAGCAATTTATGATTTTTCTTAAACAATTACTAGCAAGCAAGCAAGGTATAACCTATACAACCAGTAGCTATGCAACAAAAGAAAAGTTATCTAAACCTTTTCAAAAATCCAAACACTCAATTTAAAATCATCCACAAACAATCTATCAATCAAAAGGAATTCATTTTATTTGCAAACAATATAATTTAGCACTCAATAGTGAATCATCTCTTAACAGGATACTCCTAAGGAATATCATGATAACAAATGGATCACACCTATCATACTAGTAGATACTTATAATAAATAAACTTCTCACTTGCATAAGTGAAAACAAACAATTATATTTTCCATGGTGGAAAATATTCCTATCAACCACAAAAAGAAAACATGTTAATTTCTCACATGTGCATAGTTGGGGATTTTCATCCACAACCAAGATGCAATGGGACCAGTGGGTTATGGGCCCACTTAAAAACAAGGTAAATGAGGTTCTAAGCCTCTGGTTACTCATGACAAAAATTAGTATAGCAAAAATAAATAAAACAATGCTATTTATTCTAGTGCATACAAGACTAGTGCATAAGCATAACCAAACCTACACATGCTTCATCTTAAAAAAAACATGCAAGCTATCAGAGACAAAAGCATCAAAATAACAGTACCAAAATGGTACTGGACCTATAGCAAACATAGCACAAAAATTAGGTGACAAGCACACAAGGAGTTGGTTCACACAAAACATCAAATAAATAATCTAGTGAAACAACATATGCTACTTCTTTAGCCATAAGATATTGCAAACATGCACACACTTTGTGTGGTAGATGTACTGCAAGGAAACAACCTAATAACAAGATTCAACACATCTCTACATCCTAGGAGCAAAGATTTAGCCAACCAAGCATTTCATTTCAACAAAAACAAATAAGGAAATCAAAACAGAAAAGCTTCTGTTTCTAGATCTGTCCACCAAAAATAATCTAGAGCTCAAAAAATTAATCTAAGCTAGGATAAGGTAGATCTACTCAATAACAAACTCATCCAATTGGGTTTGCTCCAAAATTCATTTTTAAACTCCTTATAAAAATCAAAGAAAAGGCTACTGGTCCTTTAGCAATTTGGATGGCATTTTCATTATACAACTCTCCTTGATGTGAGGTTTGGCTCATTGGATAGACATTTTCAATACCTATCCAGATCAGTTGAGTTTGTTCCATTTGATTATATATTTTAAAAGTTATGTCCAAAACATTCTCAGAGATAGTCTGTGGCAAAACAGTCATTGTGTCCAAAGTATTTGCCCAAATCCAGATCTGCAAATTTTGCATGGCTTGGATTTCATGTATGTATGTCCATGATTTTTCTCAGATTTTATTGTGCAGGTTTTATATTTTTCCCAAGCCTAAAGTAAAAGTCTCAGATCTGTAAAAAAAATAAAAGAATAAAATGATCACAGCGCGGGCTGGATCCACTGCGGCTGCGGCCCAGCAACGCGCGAGCGCGGCCCAGCGCAGCGCAGCGCACGTATGGGGCGCGGGAAAACGGCCGTTCGAAGGGAGCCGTGGATCTCCGATCCAACGGCGCTGGCGCGTCGTCCAGCTCCCGACCCTCTCTCTCTCTGTCCGGCGATCGGCGGCGAGAAAACGCTCGAGGAGCTCACCGTGGGGCTCGGGAAGGGGTGGCGCGAGCTCGGGGAGGCTGCAGGGGGTCGAGGGCGTCGAGGGGAAGTCACGGCGGCGACGGACGCGACCTCTAGCGGCGGCGCGCGGCAGGTGCCCGCGGCGGCACTCCGCGGACGGCGGCGGCGACTCCGGCAGGTATAGGGTGGGGGACCTTGTCTAGGAGGTTCCTGGGAGTGTGGGGAGGCTAGCCATGGCAGTGGGAGGGGCTGGATGAGAGAGGTGCGAGCAGGGCAAGGTTTTGGCCGTGGTGGTCACCCCTCGGGCTAGATCTCGAGCTAGGCCATCTTAGGGCTAGTGTTTGGGTTTCTTTTGCTTTGGGGAGGCAGAGGGAGTTGTGAGGAGGTGCAGGGCGTGAGGGTTTGCCCTCTGGGGCTGTGTAGGCTCGAGTCCATGTGGGTGTGCTAGGTTTGGCAAAGGCATGGGCTTGCCTTGCCCCTTGGGGTGTCTCCACGGGTGGCCTGGCTTCTAATTGGTGCCATGAGGTGAATCATGGTACAAGGGTGTGAGCAAGGCCACAGTAAGGGCCAAGGGATGGGCAAAAGTGAAGGTGCACACTATTCCAACCACTACAAGTGAAATCATCACTTAGTCAACATGCCACCTCATTCTCTCCCTCCCTAGCTGACCAAAAGAGGATCCAATGCCCCTTCCAGAAGCTCCATAACATTGCTTTTCGAGTTGGCAAAGTGGCAAGGCTTGGATCAGTACACATAAGCTAAATCATCAAGTTTAAAAGTGTAATCACTGTTCTGTCAGAAAAATTCAGTTAGGCAGTTTTCTGAATTTTTCTAAGTGCTGGAATCAGCAGACAGAGATAGCAAAAGTTGGAGTTGTTTTCAGGGTTCAAAAGCTTTCCAAAATTTGTTTTCAAAACATGGACTTGTTAACCATGTTATATACTTTCAGAAACAACTTTTGGAAACCATTTTGAAATAGTTTAAGGCCATGAAAACAATGTGGAAAAAGGTAAACTTTCTGTTTTTATCTGTTTCTAAAAACTGCCTTAATTTTATACCACAAAAACAACAAGCACAAGATAGTTTTTATTTCACCCAAAATAAAAGTGAGCTTATGGATTTGTAGTACATATACCAAGGATTAGTTAGAAGTCAAGAAATCATAAAATAACAATCTCTAGCTTGGTGAAAACAATGGTAGAAAACAGGTACTTGGCTTTATTTTCAGTAATTGTTTTCTATAGGAAAGTTAAAAGAAAACCTTCATAGATCATCTTGGCAATTTGTTTTCTTGGATCCAACAAGGTTAAAAGTTTGTTTTAAGAGCAAACAAGAATGGTCCAAGTCTTGGAAAGAAAATCCACTCAAGTATTAATAAGAAAACATTAGGGAAAAATATCAGGAATATTTTTCAGAAACATAAGGTGTTGGTTTTTATAACAAAACTTATGTTGCAATTATGATTAGGATCATAACACAAGTTATTTAAAACAATCATGTTGTTGTAAACATTACTTTGTTGGCCCTAATAGTTGACTTCTTGAGCACAGATCAAGTGTTTAAAAACTGGGATGTGACAGACCTTCCCCCCTTACCAGAATCTCGTCCCGAGATTCGCAGGCAAGCGAAAAGAGGGTATGGTCAAATAACAATGTTAGATGATTTGTTTACAAAACATGTGTTGGTGTTTTGTAACCTTATTTACAGGGGCTTCCCCCCTTTGATTTTTCTTACCAGAATTCCCTGGTAAATTTGTTTTCTTTACATAGGTTTGGGTGCCATGGTCTAAACCTCGAACGTATTGCTCCTTAAAACCATGATGTCCAACCAGTGGTTATTCTTTAGTCACAAGCTCTATTTGCGTACCACTCAATGATCAATCTAATGGATATCCATTAATATTTATAGTATGAGCTTTCCATTGCTCACCGTCCAAAATCCAGGAAAATCCACTACCTTCCTCTTAACCTATTATAGTTAAAACCCAAAACATTTGTTTTCCTCAAAGGTAGTTTATCTAGATCATAAAGCTATAACAACTCTGAGTACTATCATCTTTCTAAGGTTTCTTTCAGAACTCCAAGCTCAAAATGATTTTTCCTAAAATCTATCATCATCAATATATATCCACCAATCTTTCTTAGCCTCAAACTAGTTCTACTATCTCATACTGTAGAATCTGGTTCCTTCAACACATATATACGGGAGATATTGTCGACTAGTAATGATCATAGATTACCCATCTAATATTTTTTTCCAACCTTTCACTACTTCAAAATAGCTATAGAATCATTCTAAGGCACCTTTCCCTTTGTTTTTCGAAAAAGTTGATTACACGTTTTCTTTTTAAACGGTGATAACAAACTTTGTAACATATCAACTCTATAAGTTACTTTGTAAGGTATTTGGTTTTAGATACCACTTCTGTAGGGTATTTAAACGAAAATGTGATGAGCCAACACTGTAAGGTTTTAAGCTTACGATTAGATGAGGTTATATTACCAATTGGTAAGGTCTCCAATTCTGTAAGGCCTCGAACTAGAATTAGATGAAACCCTTTTAGAGTTTTGTTAGTATCTTTAACTATTTAAGATTTTACTTAGTCTGACGTGACACTTCTAGTGTCCCATTTACGTCGGGTTTTCTCATGGTGCGACGATAAACAAAACAAGGGGGTTCACAGGTGTGGTTTGAAACGTACCATTGGCTATGGCAGGAGTCAAAGATGCTCCTGCAACATCATCTCTGTCTCGAGGTCCACTCATCAGATTCTTGCGTTTCTTCTGGGATGGACCCTGGGTTTCTTGGGTTTCTTGGGTTTCTTCAGGATGAGATAGAATACGGTTCTTATTGGGACAGTTGCGAGCATAGTGTCCTTCCTGTCTACAGGCAAAACAACCCTTGATTTTAGGCTTGACTTTCACCCGTCTCCTCGAAGATTGCTCAGACCAAGCCGGATCATACTCTCTCTGGGGACAATCACGAGCGAAGTGCCCTTCCGTCCCACAGACAAAACACTCTTCAGTCACCCATAGACTAGTTTCTCCTGGCGTCACCATCTTCCTTTTGCGGCTCTCTCCAGCAAGCAGTTGCTGGTATTCTCTCATAAGGAACATAGTATTCTCAGCGTTGGTGGTGGCAAGCTGAATCAACTGTTCCAGGATAGCATGGGTGGCGGTGTGCTCAGCACGAGCGGCTTCATGATTTTCCCTCAACAAAGCAAACAGTTGAGCAACTGTCGGCTCAGGTGACGGAGGTGGATTGCTGGCCATGCTGAAGAAAAAGAACGGTGTAAGACGATAATAACTAAAGGTGGTCTTGGTTTTAAAAGCTCGTGACATATACCGGCTCATAGCGGACATGAGAACGGTAGGTAACACGATATCAAGCAAACATGGACGAAACTAAAACCAACTCAAACCCATATTAACACGCATGTGAAAAACGAGTCTTAACAAGCATAACTTATCTTAAGGGTTCACAAGGCTACCAGATAAAGCTTACAACACAACTAGTACACACAACGCTCTAACAGAGGAGCTCACACGACACGAAACCCAACACAAACAAGTGTCTGGGGTGGAAAAACAACATAAGTCCTAACATCCTGCGACAATCCTAAGTGCTCGAGGAAGCGCGTAGCTGTTCCTCCAACTCTTCCACTCTGGCCTTGCTAGTTGCAAGTTGAAGCTGAAGTGCTATCACTTGAGTGCGGTGCTGGGAGTCAGTGTACTTCATGGTCTTCTTCAGTACCTTGAGACGACGCTCGGTAGCCGAAGATGCACCAAGACGGGCTTCTAGTTGGTCTATCTCTCTGCCTCGGAGGTCATAGTCTGCTCTAACCTTGTCAAGGGAGAGCTGGGTGTTGTACAGCTGTCCTTCCAGATGCTGGAAGTGACGTGCAACCACAACGTCTCCAGTGACTTCTATTGGCTTGTCGTCCTCGTCGCGTTTTCCAAAGTAGCTGTATGGGGTTCCCGCAAACTTGCGATGGAAGAAGTTCGCGAGCTTGGCGATGGTTAGCTGCATCACCCTAAGGATACCATCTTCCCAACTGTTCTCCACGACTTCGCAAGTGATCTCTGGGGTTGAGGGTGCTCTCACTGGTGCACGGATGGTGCAGACGACCAACCAGGACATTTCTCGTCCATCCATGTGGAACTGGGCTCCCTTTAACTCAGGTAGGGGACGACCGATCAGGCGAGTCATCTTGATCAAATCCTCCTCAAAGCGGCGGTAGCAAGGTTCATGCGATCCCAGCCGGAAGGACTTGGTGAAGACAATTGCCATCTACACAAGATTTTAAAAGGGGATTAAGTTAGGTAGCAGTGTGAAAAATTTTAAGATCCTTATTTCTCTTGTTTGGTCTTTTAAAAGAGGACACAAAAATCGCAGCGTTTAGCCAACAGGGCAAAACGAGGCTTTTGCAAACACCCAAACATAGAGGTTTTGGTCAGTAGTGGTTGGTGCATTCAGGCCTTTTCTTCTTTGAGGGTTGTCGTTGTTGGAGCTTTATCTGTTGGAGTGCATCTTGATGGTCCTCTATTATTAGGTCCAATGGTGCTTTTATTGATGGTGGGGGAGATGGTGGTGGTTCACGACGAGTCGCATTATGAAGTGACAACATGTATAAGTCTAAGCAACACATTCTTGTTTTTGAATGCTAAACAAACAGTTTGGCTTGCAAAAATTTAACAGGCGGCGATTCAAAAACAAGAGCGGGGCAATCGCAAATTCGCAAATTTTGAGCACCCCACAAACATATAGAAGCCTAGATGAACCAAATCCTACACCACACAACAGCACAAAGTCCTACGGACACACATAAGCAAGCCAAAACACACAAACAAGGCTCCATTGGAGCTACATAGGGGGATGATCCAAAATCCTAGAAGTGGCTGAAGAACTATATCTACTTCTGACCATCGTCACTGTAGAGCTAGGCAATTATTTTGATCTTCTCGGGACATCGGCAAGTATAAAATCTTTTGGATGGAAACAAGATAATAGAAGTAAAGTTTTGATAAAAACTTTGAACTGAGAGAGGTAAAATATGCAACAATCTGTTTTTGAAACCCCAACTATTTTCTGGACAGAAAACTCCAAAGACGAGAGGTGTTTCAAAAACAGAGCGGAGCAGTTGCAAACAAGTAAGAAATAAACTCTTAACCGAGAGACATATGCCTTTAGAATCTTTTGACAAGATAATAAGGAGGGAAAATATACAAAAATTCCCTTAGACAAAATAACTTAGATTGTAAATAGGTTTTTACTCAAAAATACTTTTCTTTCCTATCTGACGTCCATGCTAACTAAGGTCTTGTCGCACCCTGATTTCTAGGGGATACTCACCGTACGAACTGGATAGCAGATGCTTGGATTATGGGGCATAACTGCTCCCACGTCCCAGCTTCCTGGTAGGCCTGCGCTTATGCGCGACAACACAAGCCCTGCTATTCCACCGTCGATGTAAACTATCCACTAGAGATCAAAGGCACTTCCGTCGACGTACTTCAACCATACACACATGGTACGTCAACGGCGTTTAACAAGTGATATCACAACAGATCTCTACGACACAAAAGAGTGAAATAAGTTGCGAATGGCTCTCATTAGAGCAGAGATAGCAAATACAATCATTCAGAGGGCACCTGCCCCAACAATACATCATTACCATACAGCGGAAGCATTCAACATGTCTGAGTACAGACAAGAACCAAATAGGCCTAAGAGGCCGGAAACAAACAGACGGGGCCCATCCACGAAGTCTCGGATCCTGCCCGGGTCCGCTATCTACTCGTCAGCAGTCTCGTCATACTCCACGTAGTAGCCACCATGTAGATCCTCGGAAACGTCGGTCTGCGGAAACCACAGCCCCAAAGGGGTCAGTACATAAACGTACTGGCAAGCAAGACTCACAGTTCACCAAAGTGTAACCCGTCAACACCAAGCACATATGCCTTGGGTTCAACGGAAGAGAGTGGATATAAAGGATGCTGCAACTGGCTGCGCTAACCAACTACAGAGATTCTACCACTTCCGGCTATCAGGAAGGAGATAAGATCGAGGATTGTAACCAACTGAAAGATAACTTCAAACAAACCCATCCTGGATCTCGCCCCTTATCCAAAGAAGCAATCCGAGGACAACTCACACAGTTGTATTTAAGGTGAATCAAATTATTATGTCATCAACCTATTACTAGTCAAGTTATTAATCATTGGGTGTGACATGTTGATCATTATGTTTAAGTTGTCCTGAGTACTTGTTAGCCAGTACTTTCACCAAGTAATCCATAACCGCGGAAAACACGGCTTCTCGAGAAGATTATCCCTGCAGGGTTGCACCAATTTGGCCGTACACTCAAGAATAACCCGCCAGATGGGAATCAAACCCACCAAGCGGGGTACTCTACACAACCAACCATTCCTCGCATCAAGCCCAAAGCACCTTGGGCGCACGGCTAATCGAGCCCAGAAGAAAATGGACCCTCATAGCACTCTAAGAACGTGTCCCCCTATATGCCGACTACAAAAGTTCCACCCTGGCCTGGGCTCGCAAAAACATGATGCGGCAAATGGAAAACACGAACTAAATGAGGCGATTTGGACGAGATGCGAATCAGGTCAAGTTGAGGGGGGCGCCCATACTCGCTTCCCAAATGCGGGTAGTGCGCTCATCATGGATCAGTAGACAAGACCCTTTTCCTATTAGGGTCGACACTAGCAGGCTTCAAAACCTCTCATGGGCCTCCTGCCGGTGCCTTATCATCAAATTTATTATTAATAGTAACATTAGCATGATTGATTGATTAAACATCGAGCCCCCACAACGTAATAGAAATAGTAACAGAAAAGTAACGGGTAACAGACTCGAGCAAAACAACCTAAGCATGCTAGTAAGACACGGGCTCAAACCATGGTTATAGGTATGGAGGTGAGGCAATATCAGGGTTAAGGGATTCATGTGATAGGTTCGTAACAGAAACAACTACTACTAAGGCTAGCAGAAAAGAACAACGGAAAGTATCGGTAACCAATGTTGAAAGGAACACAGTGGTTCATGTGAGTGATAACTTGCCTGCAAAACCCAGTAGCCTGGTACTGAGCTAAAATCCTTAGAAGGGGTGTCGTAAGTATCGTCGGTCTCAACGTCGTCGTGTATCCGGGAAGAAGCAAACAAACAATGCAGAAAGATAAACAATCAATATCATGGCATAGGTGCACAAACATGGGATGATGCATGCCATGTTAATAGATGCATCAAAGTAACCTACTTGACAAGTAACACAATTTAATTGGATCCATATGCAATGTGAATTGCATATGGATGCAAGTGGTTAAGGTGGAAGCAATGATCTACATTTGATTAACAAGTGTAAGTGGTTAAACATGATGCTTGCATGATGATGATGACAAGATAACAACAAAAATAACAATGATAGATACAAAGGAAAAGGAATAAAACAAGTTTGGAAATGATTTGTTAATTTTGGAAAGTTTTGGTTACTTAGACATGTCACACAAGTATTTGTTGTTTTCATCAAGTTAAATTGTTCAGAATAGATAACAAAGTTTATATTTGAAAAGAAAACAAGATTTTAGTTGGAATACATGTTTCACTTGTTGAAAAAGGATTTCAAATGAATTATGTAGGAATTAAACAAGTTAAACAAGAATTAAATGAATTTAATTCAAACATGAACTTATTTGAATTTTAATTTGTTCAAAACATGAAGTGAAGTTCATATTTGACAAGGTTATGTTTTTATGGTTTGAAAACATATTTTATATGTCCCAAAAGAATTTGTTTTGATCAAGTTATAAATTTAGCAATATTAAATGAATTAAATAAGATTTAAACTTTTTAACCAAGTTTAATTATTCAAATCATGAAACAAATTTTATATTTGGAAATAGGGTTTAATTTTGCATGGAAAACATATTTCATTGGTGGAAATTGGATTTAAAATGAGCAAGTTATTATTTTGGCAATTTTAAATGCAATAAACAAGAAACAGTTGTTTTCAGCAATTTAAATTATTCAAAACAGCAAACAAAATTTATATTTGGAAAGAACATGAAAAGTTGATTGGAAAACATATTTAGTTTGTTGAAATTGGAATTAGGATGAATTTATTATGACTTAAGCAATATTAAACAAGTTTTTAATTGAATTTAAACAAGATTAAATTATTTAGGCATTTTAAATCATTCAAACCAGGGAACAAAAATTATATTTGAATAGAACATTCAAAATGGTGTGAAAAACATATTTTATTGGCATTTATTGGATTAATAATGAAATAGTTATTGATTTTAGCAAATTGCAATGGAATGATTTGAATTCAAATTTAAATGGCATTTTGAAATTTCAAAACAGTGAACAAATAAGTTATCTGGAAAGATTATTAAATTTTGAACAGAAAACATATAAAGTTTTTATTTATTGGACTTATGGATGTGAAGTTATTGAATTTTGAAGTTTTATTGATTAATCTGCTATTTAAAAAGAAATAGAAAACGTGTTTGTACTTTTGTTACGTGGGTGGCATCTACACGCAGCCTCTGCTGCGTGGGCCAGGGCCAACGTGGCAGCCACGCGGGCGTGTGCGTGGTGAGGTGGCAGTGGGGGTCACCGACGTGTGGGCCGCGCGCGCGCTGTGGAAAAGAAAAAGGGGGGGGTGCGCCCTCGGAGTCTCGAACCCGGGTCGCTGCGATGCGCGACGGTGGATGCTACCAGAGCGCCTCTCGCTCGTTTCGTGACAGGGAACGATCTGGTGACAGCTTAACGTTCAGTTAACAGTTAACTGAACTGTTAACTGTCGACCGAATCCTTCCACGACATGTTCGCTGACAGAGGTAAGGATGGCCGGCGACGTGCTCGCGTAGCGTGCGGTGGCGATGCAGAGATGATGGGCGTGCGCGATGCAGGTGCAGATGGGGCCTAGGGCGGACAGATCGAGAGGGGAAGATGGCAGGGCGAGCTCACCTCGCTGCTGTCGATGTCGTCGTTCAGTAGACGATGCTGAAACGGAGGGAGAAAGCCGGCGACGTCGCGGCCACCGTGGTGCATCCCGGCGAGTGACGAGCACACGGGGAACTCCAGGGACTCCCCCGTTTCCGTTTTCCGCCTCAGTTGCTCCTCGTGGTGGCCCTAGCTACCGGCGGTGAGGGAGGATGTGAGGTGCTCGGTGAGGTTCAGAAAGCGCTCGTGGTGGTGATCGGTTCAGAAGCAGATGGAGGTGGAGGATAGGGAGGACGGCGGCGATGGAATGGAAAGCTAGGACCTAGGGTTTGCAGCCAAGGGGGAGTGGTTGGCTACTTAAGGAGAGAGGGGGCAGGTACGGCATGCAATCGGGAGGGCATGGAGATGATCGGAGGGCTCTGATGGAGACGTACAGGGGGCGACAGCGACAGGAGGGAGAAGATGCCCCCTCGAAGAGGTACTGGGCCAGCAGGGGAAGTTGGGCCAAGGGGGAGAGATGGGCTGTTGTGCTCTCTCCCCCTCCTTTGTTATTTATTATTTTTTTTGTACTGTTTTTTTTGTAGCTTTGAAAAGGAATGAGATGAATGAGTTTTATGGTTAGAAAATTAGGGAAATTGTTTGTACAAAGTAGTTTTTGGTAACAGCACCAAAGTGCCCACTTTGTTTTACATAATGTTTAAAATATGTTGATGTTTGCATTTTTGAATTTGATTGGAAACGATATTAATTGATTGATATTTGAATCAACAACTTTAATAGGAGAAAACCCTATTAATTAAATTGATTAAGTGATTATAAAGGTGTGGTGATTTTCAGATATATAAATTGGGTGCTGATTTGAATATTTGAGTTGAGTTTGAAAATGATATTTGTGTTTGAAATTGGATTGAAATAGAATTAATTGATTGATTAACACCATCATTTTAATAGTTGAAACATTATGGAATTAATTGGAAACAATTATGGTTTTTTATTTGGAAACAACTATTTGGATGTCGGTTTGGAATTTCAAATGGAAAACAAATTGAATTTGAAAAGGGTTTGATTATTGGATGCATTTTTATAGAAATAAACAATAGTTTGGAATCACACTTTAATGGAAACAAATAATTGTTTTATTTTGAAATATCTTTTTAGAAATTGTAACATCACAAGGATGAAACAAAAGGTTTGAATTTTGGTTTGAAATTCAAATAGAAAACAAAGGAAAACAAATGAAAACAGTTGGAAAACAAATGGAAAACAAACAAAACAAATGCAATCAACATGAAAACAATATGATGACATGATGCAAAACTTTAATAAACAAGAAAGCAATCATTCTAAAGGCTATTTTCAGACTTGGGATGTTACAAAACGCCCCCCCTTGAAGGAATCGCGCCCCGAGATTCCTACTGAGAAAAGAAAAGGTCCGGAAACTTCTTGGGTAGACGTCAGGGAATTTGGAAACCACCGGAACATTTTCAAGTAAAAGGGAGAGGTTTTGTATGGAGGGTGTATAGCTGGATAGAATTTGATTCATTTGGAGAATAGATTATCTGGCTAGAATGGTGGAACAGAATTATTGACATCAATGCAACACCAAGAATAACATCAATGTCAGAAACAACAACATGGGAGTAACGAGGAATATGTGGCCTCCCATTAGAATTGGATTGTTCTTACTTATGTTGGAAGTCAACATTTGAGATCCCGGGGAGTGAACAGAGTTTTGATTGTTTAGTGGAACCAGAATTAGGTTGTATGTTGTGGAAAAGATTGTTGACAGAAAGGAATGTGATTCTCCGGTATGAAATAACACTTTAACTGGATAAGAGTTTACGAGGAAGTTTTGATTAGATTCCGGTAGAAGATTTGAAGTGGAAAAACAACAACAAGATTTCAACGGACGAAATGGAAATGTTTAGGAGGACAGGATATTAACATCGGGGAAAAAAACGAGAACAAAACTCCTGAGGTACTACGGAAAACCCATCCGGGCTTCTAAAGGATCAATATCTACTGCTTAAGGAATAGAGGATCTGCTTCCGGGGCCTATTTGCCACCGTTCTCAATCATGAGTAGGCAACATGATAAATCACGTCACAACCACCTCCATTCCTATGGTCTAGTAGATATAACCATCCTAGAGAAACCAGAATTCGTGAAATCCTAACTTGAAAGTTCAGATGAGAAGGGAAAACAACGTTACACTTCCTTACCAGAAAAGGGAGGGTGGGTGGGAAAAGAAGAAAAAAGAACAGAATTCCTACTCTCACGTTTCATTTTTCCTATATAGCTACAAAATAGTTTCTAGACTCAACTGCGACCAGTAAAAAGGGATCCTACAGGCAGACAGGCTCTGATACCATTTGTCGCACCCTGATTTCTAGGGGATACTCACCGTACGAACTGGATAGCAGATGCTTGGATTATGGGGCATACTGCTCCCACGTCCCAGCTTCCTGGTAGGCCTGCGCTTATGCGCGACAACACAAGCCCTGCTATTCCATCGTCGATGTAAACTATCCGCTAGAGATCAAAGGCACTTCCGTCGACGTACTTCAAACCATACACATGGTACGTCAACGGCGTTTAACAAGTGATATCACAACAGATCTCTACGACACAAAAGATTGAAATAAATTGCAAATGGCTCTCATTAGAGCAGAGATAGCAAATACAATCATTCAGAGGGCACATGCCCCAACAATACATCATTACAATACAGCGGAAGCACTCAACATGTCTGAGTACAGACAAGAACCTAATAGGCCTAAGAGGCCGGAAACAAACAGACGGAGCCCATCCACGAAGTCTCGGATCCTGCCCGGGTCCGCTATCTACTCGTCAGCAGTCTCGTCATACTCCACGTAGTAGCCACCATGTAGATCCTCGGAAAACGTCGTCTGCGTAAACCACAGCCCCAAAGGGGTCAGTACACCAACGTACTGGCAAGCAAGACTCACAGTTCACCAAAGTGTAACCCGTCAACACCAATCACAGATGCCTTGGGTTCAACGGAAGAGAGGGGATATAAAAAATGCTGCAGCTGTCTGCGCTAACCAACTACAGAGATTACACTACTTCCGGCTAACAGAAAGGAGATGAGATCGAGGATTGTAACCAACTGAAAGATAACTTCAAACAAACCCATCCTGGATCTCGCCCCTTATCCAAAGAAGCAATCCGAGGATAACTCACACAGTTGTAATAATGATGGTTCAAATTATTGTGTCAACAAGCCTATTACTAGTCAAGTTATTAATCATGGGGTGTAACATGTTTGATCATTATGTTTAAGTTGTCCTGAGTACTTGTTAGCCAGTACTTTCACCAAGTAATCCATAACCGCGGAAAACACGGCTTCTCGAGAAGATTATCCCTGCAGGGTTGCACCAATTTGGCCGTACACTCAAGAATAACCCGCCAGATGGGAAGCTAACCCACCAAGCGGGGTACTCTACACAACCAACCATTCTTCGCATCAAGCCCAAAGAACCTTGGGCGCACGGCTAATCGAGCCCAGAAGAAAATGGACCCTCATAGCACTCTAAGAACGTGTCCCCCTATATGCCGACTACGAAAGTTCCACCCTGGCCTGGGCTCGCAAAAACATGATGCGGCAAATGGAAAACACGAACTAAATGAGGCGATTTGGACGAGATGCGAATCAGGTCAAGTTGAGGGGGGCGCCCATACTCGCTTCCCAAATGCGGGTAGTGCGCTCATCATGGATCAGTAGACAAGACCCTTTTCCTATTAGGGTCGACACTAGCAGGCTCCAAAACCTCTCATGGGCCTCCTGCCGGTGCCTTATCATCAAGTTTATTATTAATAGCAACATTAGCATGATTGATTGATTAAACAACGAGCCCCCACAACGTAATGAAATAGTAACAGGAAGTAACGGGTAACAGACTCGAGCAAAACAACCTAAGCATGCTAGATAAGACTAAGGCAACAAGCAAGGGGTTTTAGGTATGGAGGTGAGGCAATATCAAGGTTAAGGGGTTCATGTGATGGGTTCGCAACAGAAACAACTACTACTAAGGCTTAGCAGAACAGAACAACGGAAAGTATCGGTAACCAATGTCGACAGGAACACAGTGGTTCATGTGAGTGATAACTTGCCTGCAAAACCCAGTAGCCTGGTACTGAGCTAAATCCTTAGAAGGGATGTCGTAAGTATCGTCGGTCTCAACGTCGTCGTATATCCGGGAAGAAGCAAACAGACAATGCAGAAAGATAAACAATCAATATCATGGCATAGGTGCACAAACATGGGATGATGCATGCCATGTTAATAGATGCATCAAAGTAACCTACTTGACAAGTAACACAATTTAATTGGATCCATATGCAATGTGAATTGCATATGGATGCAAGTGGTTAAGGTGGAAGCAATGATCTACATTTGATTAACAAGTGTAAGTGGTTAAACATGATGCTTGCATGATGATGATGACAAGATAACAACAAAAATAACAATGATAGATACAAAGGAAAAGGAATAAAACAAGTTTGGAAATGATTTGTTAATTTTGGAAAGTTTTGGTTACTTAGACATGTCACACAAGTATTTGTTGTTTTCATCAAGTTAAATTGTTCAGAATAGATAACAAAGTTTATATTTGAAAAGAAAACAAGATTTTAGTTGGAATACATGTTTCACTTGTTGAAAAAGGATTTCAAATGAATTATGTAGGAATTAAACAAGTTAAACAAGAATTAAATGAATTTAATTCAAACATGAACTTATTTGAATTTTAATTTGTTCAAAACATGAAGTGAAGTTCATATTTGACAAGGTTATGTTTTTATGGTTTGAAAACATATTTTATATGTCCCAAAAGAATTTGTTTTGATCAAGTTATAAATTTAGCAATATTAAATGAATTAAATAAGATTTAAATTATTTAACCAAGTTTAATTATTCAAATCATGAAACAAATTTTATATTTGGAAATAGGGTTTAATTTTGCATGGAAAACATATTTCATTTGTGGAAATTGGATTTAAAATGAGCAAGTTATTATTTTGGCAATTTTAAATGCAATAAACAAGAAACAGTTGTTTTCAGCAATTTAAATTATTCAAAACAGCAAACAAAATTTATATTTGGAAAGAACATGAAAAGTTGATTGGAAAACATATTTAGTTTGTTGAAATTGGAATTAGGATGAATTTATTATGACTTAAGCAATATTAAACAAGTTTTTAATTGAATTTAAACAAGATTAAATTATTTAGGCATTTTAAATCATTCAAACCAGGGAACAAAAATTATATTTGAATAGAACATTCAAAATGGTGTGAAAAACATATTTTATTGGCATTTATTGGATTAATAATGAAATAGTTATTGATTTTAGCAAATTGCAATGGAATGATTTGAATTCAAATTTAAATGGCATTTTGAAATTTCAAAACAGTGAACAAATAAGTTATCTGGAAAGATTATTAAATTTTGAACAGAAAACATATAAAGTTTTTTATTTATTGGACTTATGGATGTGAAGTTATTGAATTTTGAAGTTTTATTGATTAATCTGCTATTTAAAAAGAAATAGAAAACGTGTTTGTACTTTTGTTACGTGGGTGGCATCTACACGCAGCCTCTGCTGCGTGGGCCAGGGCCAACGTGGCAGCCACGCGGGCGTGTGCGTGGTGAGGTGGCAGTGGGGGTCACCGACGTGTGGGCCGCGCGCGCGCTGTGGAAAAGAAAAAGGGGGGGGGTGCGCCCTCGGAGTCTCGAACCCGGGTCGCTGCGATGCGCGACGGAGGATGCTACCAGAGCGCCTCTCGCTCGTTCGTGACAGGGAACGATCTGGTGACAGCTTAACGTTCAGTTAACAGTTAACTGAACTGTTAACTGTCGACCGAATCCTTCCACGACATGTTCGCTGACAGAGGTAAGGATGGCCGGCGACGTGCTCGCGTAGCGTGCGGTGGCGATGCAGAGATGATGGGCGTGCGCGATGCAGGTGCAGATGGGGCCTAGGGCGGACAGATCGAGAGGGGAAGATGGCAGGGCGAGCTCACCTCGCTGCTGTCGATGTCGTCGTTCAGTAGACGATGCTGAAACGGAGGGAGAAAGCCGGCGACGTCGCGGCCACCGTGGTGCATCCCGGCGAGTGACGAGCACACGGGGGAACTCCAGGGACTCCCCCGTTTCCGTTTTCCGCCTCAGTTGCTCCTCGTGGTGGCCCTAGCTACCGGCGGTGAGGGAGGATGTGAGGTGCTCGGTGAGGTTCAGAAAGCGCTCGTGGTGGTGATCGGTTCAGAAGCAGATGGAGGTGGAGGATAGGGAGGACGGCGGCGATGGAATGGAAAGCTAGGACCTAGGGTTTGCAGCCAAGGGGGAGTGGTTGGCTACTTAAGGAGAGAGGGGGCAGGTACGGCATGCAATCGGGAGGGCATGGAGATGATCGGAGGGCTCTGATGGAGACGTACAGGGGGCGACAGCGACAGGAGGGAGAAGATGCCCCCCTCGAAGAGGTACTGGGCCAGCAGGGGAAGTTGGGCCAAGGGGGAGAGATGGGCTGTTGTGCTCTCTCCCCCTCCTTTGTTATTTATTATTTTTTTTGTACTGTTTTTTTTTGTAGCTTTGAAAAGGAATGAGATGAATGAGTTTTATGGTTAGAAAATTAGGGAAATTGTTTGTACAAAGTAGTTTTTGGTAACAGCACCAAAGTGCCCACTTTGTTTTACATAATGTTTAAAATATGTTGATGTTTGCATTTTTGAATTTGATTGGAAACGATATTAATTGATTGATATTTGAATCAACAACTTTAATAGGAGAAAACCCTATTAATTAAATTGATTAAGTGATTATAAAGGTGTGGTGATTTTCAGATATATAAATTGGGTGCTGATTTGAATATTTGAGTTGAGTTTGAAAATGATATTTGTGTTTGAAATTGGATTGAAATAGAATTAATTGATTGATTAACACCATCATTTTAATAGTTGAAACATTATGGAATTAATTGGAAACAATTATGGTTTTTTATTTGGAAACAACTATTTGGATGTCGGTTTGGAATTTCAAATGGAAAACAAATTGAATTTGAAAAGGGTTTGATTATTGGATGCATTTTTATAGAAATAAACAATAGTTTGGAATCACACTTTAATGGAAACAAATAATTGTTTTATTTTGAAATATCTTTTTAGAAATTGTAACATCACAAGGATGAAACAAAAGGTTTGAATTTTGGTTTGAAATTCAAATAGAAAACAAAGGAAAACAAATGAAAACAGTTGGAAAACAAATGGAAAACAAACAAAACAAATGCAATCAACATGAAAACAATATGATGACATGATGCAAAACTTTAATAAACAAGAAAGCAATCATTCTAAAGGCTATTTTCAGACTTGGGATGTTACAGGTCTCCTAAGGTCAGGATGGCTCTGATACCAACTCTGTAAGGACCCCAGACCGGCAGTCTGAAACCCTCCGTATGCATACATTCACGATCCCAGAAAGATCAGTCGTGAACAACATACACAGTTGGCACACAGAAATACATCATCCATTACACGAATACATAAAGGTATTACACAAATATCACATGATCAAGCTTTAACGCAACTGCCACATGGGGCAGGCAACTTATCAAACACAGCGGAAGACAAATAAAACACAACGTAGTTGAGCCCAAGTCACGCCTTAACCTACAGGCTGCTGACCCGGAGACAATCCTAGTTCGCAAAGCCGTCAACTCCGTACTCCTCTTCATAGATATCCTTTGGAGGCTCCTTCTCCAAATCTGATAAGTAGATACCAGGGGCGAAACCAAATGAGTACATTTGAATGTACTCAGCAAGACATCCATCATGTCACTTACCAACATGCAAATATGCTTATATGGTGGATTAGGTAGGCTATAAATATGGTTCACTATCAATGGTGTTCATATAAGATGACACCACAGTTGCA
Organism: Alopecurus myosuroides; assembly: GCA_028641055.1. Taxonomy (NCBI): domain Eukaryota; kingdom Viridiplantae; phylum Streptophyta; class Magnoliopsida; order Poales; family Poaceae; genus Alopecurus; species Alopecurus myosuroides. The sequence continues at coordinate 223,836,549 of CM054058.1, read as the reverse complement.
GTCAGGTTAATCTGTATCTTCGCTGAAGAAGATACTTCAGAAGAAAAATAATATAGTTTTATTTCTCTTGTAGATATCGCATGTACAAGAGGTTTTGTAAAACTTTATTAAAGAATATTTTCTCTTTGCAAAACTTCTTGGAATCAGCTTCCAGAATTCTTGCTTAGAGTAAAAAAGGTTTTCTTTGCAAAACATTTTGTTTTGTATAACATCATCTGGCTTTTCATCATCGACGATACCTCCACGGTATAAGTTTCCATTCTTTTCCGAACTTCACAAGTTCAACACTTCCTTTCCAAAGATTCCCTTTCAAAAACTCTTTTTGAAAACATTGACACAATGCTAGCTACATGGCCATTCAACTGTCCATATCCGAGGACGCGGCTTCTTCGAAAAAGTTGTACTCTGCAGAGGTGTACACATCCACCAGATCCAGTACACCTCCCGTGAACAATCACGGACTGTAACAACAGTATGTAAACATCAGGTATCTGATCATAACCATCCACTATGTTCAAGCTAGAATATGCCTATCTCTCGGTTTTAATCTCCTCGGCACCATGTCGCACATCGCCATGACAGGAGACTCAACCGATGCAACCGGAGGGAAAATTAATCCCACACTTTTTATGTCTCAACATTGGGAGTTTTGACGACATTTGGTTCGAGGGTACGATGTCCCTTATAGCGATTGAGATAGCACACACTAATAAGAACAAACTTCAAGTTAAGCCCCGTGCCCATGTTGGGGTAGGGTGGCAGTACGGTAAAGGTTGTCCGGCGAAGACTAGGTTATGTGTCATTTTTGAAAACACCACCTTCTCAAAAATGACCACTTCCACATTCCTCCGGAGAACAAGGATCCGCCTTTTCTCCGGGTTTTTCCGTAAAGCCTTTGTCTTGTAGAATCACAATTTTAGGATGTCCACTTAGGGACTAGTGTATTTGATGGTAATAAATACCATATGGTGGCCTATGGGCTTGGTATTACCAAGTTTTAACTATTGGCATGATCGTAACCTATAATATAGTATAGTAGTAAATTCCACATCAAAAATAGTTTTGATAATCAAGTTTTTGGTAAAACTTCAGAGGTAAAACATGCATGATAGATAATGATAAGTATTGTATCAGCAAGCATCAGGATGGCTTGCCTGGTAACTCTTGTGTCCCTGGTTGTTGGAGTGACTGGAACTTGAAACAGAGCTTCCCGACACTTCCTTCCTCTTCGTTTTCTAACGCCGTAAAAAGAGAATAAAGGACACACATTCAGAACCAAACAAGACAAACAAGGCTACAAGTAATACATACAGCAAGCAATCAAGAAGTACCACCCAAGTTCTCAATTTTTCCCTTAAGAAAAATTGGCATAAAAACTATGGTTGAAAAGTCTGCTTTTTTCCTAGTGTTTATGTGTGGCCAATTCAATGATTTTTAGTTAAGAACACCATGGACCAGTGGGGTAGAGCCCATGTTACTAGACAGTAGGGTGTCACATAAAACACATTTTGATGTCTAAAAATTCCCACTACAATCTCTATGGCAAGCACACATAATTTGCTAAATTACCCAAGTGGTGAAATAAGCTCATGACAACAAGTCAAACCTATTTTTCCACCATGAGGCAAAAATACCAGTGGGTGTTCCACTAGCAAATATGCTCACCAAGAGGTTAATAAGCCTCTGGTCACTTTTATAAAAGTGCTCCAAACAAACAACCTAGCATCCAAAAACTCCTACTCATACTAGCAGAAAAATTAGGAAAAATACTAGACTAGTTTAGGCTACCCTAGTTAATTTTATGCACAAGGGTGCAAGCTAGCAGAGGCAAAATACTCCTCTAACCAGTACCATAATTGCTACTTGATTCCACAAAATAACCTAAAAAAACATAGCTAGGAAACAAGGAAAAACTATGCTTAAAAAGCTACACATGTCAGGAGATTAATTCCTAGTCATCCAAGTGTTACTCATGCTTTTATGCTACTTAAGAGGAAACCTATCAGAGGTGAAAACCCTAAGATAATAATGCCACAAGTACCTTCCATCCTCTGGTTTCCACACCAAAGACTCATATTTTTCCCTAGGGGAAAACAAAGACAAAAAGCATACATGAATATTCTAGTATGAAATTCTCTACACACATGCTATAAGGAAATATTTGTATTCTACAACTATAGCACAAGCAACTAATTAATTCATGGCATCATAACAGAAGTAATAACTTCCTACATATGCTATAATAAACTCCAACACTCACAAGACAAAAGATGGCAACACTAGAGCAAAATTCACCATTTTCTAGTGGTGACACTAGTTCAACACTAGAGAAGCAAACAATGTTACTATGATGCTTAATTCTAAACAAGCAAGTCATGATCATAAAATGTACTTAATAACAGTACACAAAACTTACACATGCTAGCAAGCACAACCATCAAAACAATCCCATGAAACAACTATTAAACATGCATAAATTAATTCTAGCAATTTATGATTTTTCTTAAACAATTACTAGCAAGCAAGCAAGGTATAACCTATACAACCAGTAGCTATGCAACAAAAGAAAAGTTATCTAAACCTTTTCAAAAATCCAAACACTCAATTTAAAATCATCCACAAACAATCTATCAATCAAAAGGAATTCATTTTATTTGCAAACAATATAATTTAGCACTCAATAGTGAATCATCTCTTAACAGGATACTCCTAAGGAATATCATGATAACAAATGGATCACACCTATCATACTAGTAGATACTTATAATAAATAAACTTCTCACTTGCATAAGTGAAAACAAACAATTATATTTTCCATGGTGGAAAATATTCCTATCAACCACAAAAAGAAAACATGTTAATTTCTCACATGTGCATAGTTGGGGATTTTCATCCACAACCAAGATGCAATGGGACCAGTGGGTTATGGGCCCACTTAAAAACAAGGTAAATGAGGTTCTAAGCCTCTGGTTACTCATGACAAAAATTAGTATAGCAAAAATAAATAAAACAATGCTATTTATTCTAGTGCATACAAGACTAGTGCATAAGCATAACCAAACCTACACATGCTTCATCTTAAAAAAAACATGCAAGCTATCAGAGACAAAAGCATCAAAATAACAGTACCAAAATGGTACTGGACCTATAGCAAACATAGCACAAAAATTAGGTGACAAGCACACAAGGAGTTGGTTCACACAAAACATCAAATAAATAATCTAGTGAAACAACATATGCTACTTCTTTAGCCATAAGATATTGCAAACATGCACACACTTTGTGTGGTAGATGTACTGCAAGGAAACAACCTAATAACAAGATTCAACACATCTCTACATCCTAGGAGCAAAGATTTAGCCAACCAAGCATTTCATTTCAACAAAAACAAATAAGGAAATCAAAACAGAAAAGCTTCTGTTTCTAGATCTGTCCACCAAAAATAATCTAGAGCTCAAAAAATTAATCTAAGCTAGGATAAGGTAGATCTACTCAATAACAAACTCATCCAATTGGGTTTGCTCCAAAATTCATTTTTAAACTCCTTATAAAAATCAAAGAAAAGGCTACTGGTCCTTTAGCAATTTGGATGGCATTTTCATTATACAACTCTCCTTGATGTGAGGTTTGGCTCATTGGATAGACATTTTCAATACCTATCCATATCAGTTGAGTTTGTTCCATTTGATTATATATTTTAAAAGTTATGTCCAAAACATTCTCAGAGATAGTCTGTGGCAAAACAGTCATTGTGTCCAAAGTATTTGCCCAAATCCAGATCTGCAAATTTTGCATGGCTTGGATTTCATGTATGTATGTCCATGATTTTTCTCAGATTTTATTGTGCAGGTTTTATATTTTTCCCAAGCCTAAAGTAAAAGTCTCAGATCTGTAAAAAAAATAAAAGAATAAAATGATCACAGCGCGGGCTGGATCCACTGCGGCTGCGGCCCAGCAACGCGCGAGCGCGGCCCAGCGCAGCGCAGCGCACGTATGCGGCGCGGGAAAACGGCCGTTCGAAGGGAGCCGTGGATCTCCGATCCAACGGCGCTGGCGCGTCGTCCAGCTCCCGACCCTCTCTCTCTCTGTCCGGCGATCGGCGGCGAGAAAACGCTCGAGGAGCTCACCGTGGGGCCTCGGGAAGGGGTGGCGCGAGCTCGGGGAGGCTGCAGGGGGTCGAGGGCGTCGAGGGGAAGTCACGGCGGCGACGGACGCGACCTCTAGCGGCGGCGCGCGGCAGGTGCCCGCGGCGGCACTCCGCGGACGGCGGCGGCGACTCCGGCAGGTATAGGGTGGGGGACCTTGTCTAGGAGGTTCCTGGGAGTGTGGGGAGGCTAGCCATGGCAGTGGGAGGGGCTGGATGAGAGAGGTGCGAGCAGGGCAAGGTTTTGGCCGTGGTGGTCACCCCTCGGGCTAGATCTCGAGCTAGGCCATCTTAGGGCTAGTGTTTGGGTTTCTTTTGCTTTGGGGAGGCAGAGGGAGTTGTGAGGAGGTGCAGGGCGTGAGGGTTTGCCCTCTGGGGCTGTGTAGGCTCGAGTCCATGTGGGTGTGCTAGGTTTGGCAAAGGCATGGGCTTGCCTTGCCCCTTGGGGTGTCTCCACGGGTGGCCTGGCTTCTAATTGGTGCCATGAGGTGAATCATGGTACAAGGGTGTGAGCAAGGCCACAGTAAGGGCCAAGGGATGGGCAAAAGTGAAGGTGCACACTATTCCAACCACTACAAGTGACATCATCACTTAGTCAACATGCCACCTCATTCTCTCCCTCCCTAGCTGACCAAAAGAGGATCCAATGCCCCTTCCAGAAGCTCCATAACATTGCTTTTCGAGTTGGCAAAGTGGCAAGGCTTGGATCAGTACACATAAGCTAAATCATCAAGTTTAAAAGTGTAATCACTGTTCTGTCAGAAAAATTCAGTTAGGCAGTTTTCTGAATTTTTCTAAGTGCTGGAATCAGCAGACAGAGATAGCAAAAGTTGGAGTTGTTTTCAGGGTTCAAAAGCTTTCCAAAATTTGTTTTCAAAACATGGACTTGTTAACCATGTTATATACTTTCAGAAACAACTTTTGGAAACCATTTTGAAATAGTTTAAGGCCATGAAAACAATGTGGAAAAAGGTAAACTTTCTGTTTTTATCTGTTTCTAAAAACTGCCTTAATTTTATACCACAAAAACAACAAGCACAAGATAGTTTTTATTTCACCCAAAATAAAAGTGAGCTTATGGATTTGTAGTACATATACCAAGGATTAGTTAGAAGTCAAGAAATCATAAAATAACAATCTCTAGCTTGGTGAAAACAATGGTAGAAAACAGGTACTTGGCTTTATTTTCAGTAATTGTTTTCTATAGGAAAGTTAAAAGAAAACCTTCATAGATCATCTTGGCAATTTGTTTTCTTGGATCCAACAAGGTTAAAAGTTTGTTTTAAGAGCAAAAAAGAATGGTCCAAGTCTTGGAAAGAAAATCCACTCAAGTATTAATAAGAAAACATTAGGGAAAAATATCAGGAATATTTTTCAGAAACATAAGGTGTTGGTTTTTATAACAAAACTTATGTTGCAATTATGATTAGGATCATAACACAAGTTATTTAAAACAATCATGTTGTTGTAAACATTTCTTTGTTGGCCCTAATAGTTGACTTCTTGAGCACAGATCAAGTGTTTAAAAACTGGGATGTGACAGGCAGCGCCGCCACCGTCACCATTTCCGGCGACCAAGTCCGGCCAGAGGCAACCTAGCCCCCTCCTTTTAATTTCCAGCCGTTGGATCAGATCTGGGCGGCCTAGATTAAATCCCCTATTCGAAGAGGTATCAGCCAATTAGGAAAAGCCAAGTGGCAGCCCAGTCAGCTCGCGCGTTATGTCCTTATCCATTGCTCGGTGCAGCACGTAGATGGCCCAAGCCCATTCCCTTTCCGTCGCACGCGCAGCAGATAAGAAATCTGAGCCCAGCCCGTCTCTGGAATTAATTTTCTGAATAAAATAGATTTGTTATTTTGCAGAAAAGCCCCTGCATCTTAGATCTATTATAACTTTTGATCCATAAGCCCAAATTTAGCAAACTTGGACTTTTTGGAATCAGCACAACATGTAAACTTTTTGATCTTTTCAAATTTAAAATTGACTATTTAAACTTTGTTCAAATTCAGATATGCATGTTTGATGAATTTTGGCATAATTCAAATTATACAAATCCGAAAATTGCAAATAAATTATTTCTGGAAATCTTAGGATGAGTACTTTCACACCATCCGTCCCAAAATAATTTTTGATCAAGTTAAATTTGAATTTAGAATTAATTGGTATATTTGAGTATTAATGAACATAGTTTTAATTCTATAAATAATTAGATTATGGTTCCTTAACCAAAATTGCCCCATTTGGTAATATTGAACCAGAGAAATCTTTGCCCAACCATTTTGGACACTCTTGGACCATCACCATGTGTTTTTTTGCCAAACTTCCATCATAGTAGTCCACCTAGTTGATTAAGTATTAGGGTTGTTTCTATCATTTTTTACCTTTGTTGTTATGGCTATTTTGGAGACAAGACCAAGTCCCTAGTATGTGTCGATCACATACAAGACCAAGTAGTGAACCTTGTACACTAGTACCTTTGCTTTCTATCTACTCCTCCACTCCCCATGCTTTCTTCAAGATTTCACCAAGTTGGGATTTGTGAGACCCATGAAGTGCAATGGAGGACTTAACGATCTAGAGATTTTTCAACATGAAGATAGAAGACCAATGAAGGACTTAGCAAATAAAACAAACTTCGGAAGCATCTCCAAGAAGTGGAAGCACTTAGAAGAAAACCAGAGAAACTTCCAGAAGACTAACCCCCTTTCTCTCTAAGTCTTTTTCCTTCCCTTTTCTATTCTTCTCCTTTCAAGTTGGTGGCAACATGAAGATCTACAAGGAAGATCAAATAAGAAGTTTTGAAGAGAAGACTTGGACTCCGCAATTAGAAGCAACTCAAGGACTTAGTGGTATTTTGTGCCTATCCCATACCCAAACCAAATTAGTGAAGTGAAAGCCATGAAGAATCCATCAATACCTAGAGAAGAATCCACCCAAGGAACAAGACTACAATAGAAGCATGAAGATGGTCTTCAAGAAGACAAGAATGTGAAGACTTGGAGCAATCCACACTATGAAGATAATTAAGTTGTTTTTGTCCAACCCTAGACCCAAATGGAAAATCCCAAGACTTTAACTTGTTATACCCTTTGTTATGAAGTTAGTTGAACCTAGACCTAGACTAAACCAAAATGGAAGGACTAACTTAGATCACTCAAATGTTTTGATGAAAACAACTAAGTGTACACTTTGTTATGTGTTACTTTAGTTAAAATAATTAGATCACCTTGGTGTACTCTTGGAACTTCTTAGATAAATATGTTTTCAATAAAGTTTGATTACTACAAACTCAAGCTAAACCAACCCTTAGTGAAACTCTTGGTACAACCCCTTTGTTATGTTATTTTCTCTATTTGCTTTCTCCACTTATGTGTTTGATTGCTAGAATGCTTGTTTATTTTGTTATTGTGATTTCAATGAATAGATTGTACGGAGAGCAACGATCTTTTGTGAATAGAGTGTGAATATCTTCACTAACTTCAACAAGGCAAGTAACTCACCATCAACTACCCATTATTTCTATATGCATTAGTTGATTTTGAGTAGTATGCATGATAGAAATTTTAATAAGTTATATTATGCTATGCTATATCCTAATATTGTGTAGCCATCCTTATACCTTCTTATTTTGATGCCTTGGTACTTATTAGATGCTTAGCCATGCTACAAAAATTTGTTTTACTAGATGTTGAGGAAAATTCTAAGTATAACTAATGAATGAACCACCTGGGTGGAAGTGGTAAGACTGGTTTATGTTGAGTGTTGCCTCATGGCCCTTGTCTAAGGGTTATTCCACTTGAGGTTGTCACTTGCGGATGGCCACCCTGGAACAAAGAGATTACTATGTCCATCTAAATCTAGTAGCTTCCCGTGCAGCCTTTTGACAATATGGGCTCTGTCTTGATCAATTAAGTTGTGAGGGTTCAGCCCAGGCTTGACAAGCAGATGTAGCATAATTATAGGTGGAACGGGTCTTGCCGGTGGGTTGAATTTCTTCTTCTGAAAGATCTCGTCTCAATTCTCTCCTTTCCATGATGCACTCCAGGTGTATAGGATGTTTGGGCTAACTGAAGACAAAGGGTGAAAGTGCGCAACCTCTGCAGAGTCAACAAACTAAGATCTTAGCCGTGTCCCTGGTTATGGACAACTATGACCAGCTGGACAAGGATTGATGGAAGAATCTCATCACCAATTTCAATAAGTAAAATTTTGACCAAGTGAAGAGTATTGTGGTGCTTGGATCTTAATCCAATGTTACCACCCCTTTCAAAAGAAAAGTTTGTTTTACAAAAGAGATAGGACAAAACTGGCTTTATACAAACTTAGCCTAAACTCCACTCAGCCAAATAAGCATGTAGTATTAGACTTGCCATTTATATCCACCATAGTGTTACTTGCCAATACATTAAATTGTATTGACTCCCTTGAGGCTGCATATTCCATATTGCAGATGTTTCTAAAGACGAGTGAGGATTTCGTTTAGGATCTCGAGACTATCGCCAACATGTTTCGCCTGTGGCACATGAAGAAGATGGGCTCAATGTTGTACTATGTCTTCCGCTGTATATCTTAGTTTTCTGCTAGTCTTCTATGACTATCCAATTTGTAATACTATTTTGTAAAGACTGGATCATGCGATGTAATAGAATTTGATGCATTTGCATGCTATTTCATTTTGTACTGTGGTGCTAGCAATTGATCCAGGGACTAGCACAATAACACAGGTGTCCTTACATTATTTAAATGTGGGAACGCTACAGTCGAACCCAACGAGGAGCAGAAGGTGTTTACGAGCAGGTTGGATGGAGGATTCACTGTAAACACTAGCAAACGGGTTTTTGGAGGTTTTTGGTATAGCAGATAAATAAAGTGCGAGTAAATAAAGTGCTCTAAATAATATTGCAGCGAGTGGCCAATTCCTTTTGAGATCAAAGGACAAGCCGGCTCTGTTACTTATGACTACCAAAGGTCATCGAGGACACATGGGAATTTCGTCAAGTGCATTTGTTTCATTACAGTTGAATAATATCCATTGGTTCATGAAGTGTTGTGTGGGTGAACATATGCTAATGCACGGCCCAACTGGGACTAATACAGACTTGTGATTATACCCCTCGTAAGCATCCGCAAATACATGAAAGTAATTAAGATAAATCTAACCACAGCCTTAAAACTCCGGGATTCTATGCCCCCCGTGCATTGGTTTCCTAACGGGGGTTTAGGTTTATGTTACTCCGGCAAACCCACAATTAGTAGCCAAATATACAATGCATCCTCCTAGGCCCATAGAGGTGAATTATCATGTAGTCGACGTTCACATGAAACCAGTAGAAGAATAGCACCGCAACTTAAATACCGAACCATGAGATATTACTTCAACATAACTTCACTACTAACATCATGACTTCTCCCATGTCCTCAAGAACTAAACGAACTACTCACAAGACATCATATGGATCATAATCATAGGTGATATAATGGATAATAACAATCTAGTCAGAAAGTGCTAACACCAATAAATCTCACAAGCATCAACTACTAACAAGTAATCCACACCGGGAGAGAGATCTAATGTCAAACAACGATAGAGGCCCCTAATTGTTACAACGGGATGAAGGTGGATGGTGAGGGTGATGGTGCTGGTGGTGATGACGTTGACGATGACGATATTGATGATGCCCGGAGCGATGACAGTGACGATGGCGATGATTTCCCCTCTCTGGAGAGGAATTTCCCCGACTGATTTCTCCCCGCCGGAGAGCTTTTCTCTCTCTGGTGTTTTTCGCCCCGAGGCGGCGGTGGAATAATTCTTCGTTGATTGTCTAGGGCTTAGGGTTCCCTGTGGGTCAAGTACACGAAAGGGATTGACCCGAGGTGGGTGATACGTCATAAACGTATCCCTAATTTCTGATGCTCCATGATCATATTATGCCAATTGCTACATGTTTTATCCCTTCTTTATGTCATTTTTATCGATTTTCCGGACTAACCTATTAACAAGATGCCACAGAGCCAGTTCCCTGTTTTCTGCTGCTTTTTTAGTTTCAGAAAAGTTTTTCTCGAAATATTCTCGGAATTGGAAAATTCGAAGCCCGGAAGTCCTATTTTCCCCGGAAGCATCCAGAAGACCGAAGAGGAGCCGACGAGGGGCAGCAAGGGGGCCACACCATAGGGTGGCGCGCCCCCTGACCGCGCTAGCTATGGGTGTGGGGCCCCCCGACCTCCACCGCCTTCGCCCTTTCGCCTATTTAAGCCCCCTGGATGGAAAACCCTAAACACCTGATAAAAATCCCCGAAAAAGTTCCGCAGCCGGCGTCACCGTCAACCCAAGATCAGGGGGGTTCTGAAGCTGTTTCCGGCACCCTGCCGGAGAGGAGATCATCACCGGAGGCTTCTACATCGCCATGCCTGCCTCCGGAGTGATGCGTGAGTAGTTCATCCTTGGACTACGGGTTCGTAGCTGTAGCTAGATGGTTGTCTTCTCCTCATATGCCTCCATGTTTAGATCTCACGAGCTGCCTATCATGATCGAGATTGATCTTATGTAATTCTCTGTGTTGTGTTTGCTGGGATCCGATGAATATTGACCTTATGCAAAGTTGATTATAGTATTTATTTGCATATGTTATTTTTGATCTTGCATGCTCTCCGTTGCTAGTGGTTATTTTGGCCAAGTAGTTGCTAGTGACTCCAAGAGGGAGTATTTATGCTCGATAGTGGGTTCATGCCTCCTTGTTGCCTTGCTTGAGTGACAGAAACGTGAAGGGTGAGGATGTGCTGTTGCCATTAGGGATAAAACATCGGTGAGAGTGCCCGCGTGCATAATCATTGCTTACATTACACACTTTGTTTAATGCAATTATCTGTTGCTTGCAACTTAATACGTGAGGGGGTTCGGATGATAACCCGAGGGTGGATTATTAGTCATAGATGCAGATGGATGTCGGTCTATGTATCTTGTTGTAATGCCCGCACAAAATAGCATAGTAATCTTCATGTCATATTCTTCACCACGGTGCTACCTCTATTTGTCAATTTCCCATCTGTAATTTGTTCACCCAGCATGCTATCTTTTATGGAGAGACACCACTAGTGAAACTATAAACCCCGGTCCATTTTTTCACACTGTTAAACAAACCACAACAATTTCCTTCTTTCTTTACTTTCTGCAAGCATACACTGTTTTCCACACTATACGTCTAGTCTTTCTTTTCAGCAAGACCGGTGAGATTGACAACCTCACTGTACCGTTGGGGCAAAGTATTTTGGTTGTGTTGTGTGCAGGTTCCACGTTGTTGCTGACACCGGTGAAGCGCCAGCACCACCGTCAGTGGCATCAACCTTCCGAAGGTCCTATTTCTCCTACTAGATTGATAACCTTGGTTCCTAACTAAGGGGAAATACCTACCGTTGTGCTCATCATACCCTCCTCTTGGGGTCTCCCAACAACAGTGTGTATCACGAGCATTAGTGGGCTAGGGTGGCCACACCACCTGGCAGCGTGGCCGGGGGTCGCGCCACCCCATGGTGTGGGCCCCTGGTGGCCCCCCTCTGGCTCCCGTTCTGGCTAGCCTCCTCCTCTAAACTTCTAAGACATCTCCGATGTCCCCCTCTTCTTTTGAACTTCTGAAATAGGGTTTCCTGACGGTGCTTTTTCCATCAGATTTCTTGTACCGGTGTTTATTCTCCAAAAATTCTGAAACATGCAAAATAAGATAAAATAACATAAGTGATGCATCATAACATGAAATATATCGATGAATAATAGAAAATAACATTATAAAACGGTGATGCAAAATGGACGTATGATCCACCAGGATATTCCGGCACAGAACTATACCGGAAATTCCGGCTGCCTTCTGGTCCAAAACTTCCTAGTTTCAAAGGAGTGACTTGAGTGCTAGATAGAGTTTGGTTTTTAGGTAGAAAGGTTTAGGATAGAAACACCAAACTGAAAGTAGTACTTATCCCACTCATTTGCAAGAAACAAACAACAAAATCCAAGTGAGTGAGGTTTTCCTACGAAAACACCTAGCGAGGGAAAACAAGAGAAATGCAATGAAAATCAAATAAACCCCAACTAAGATCCAACTCTTCACAAAGAAGAGCCTAAGACACCATGTAAGAGATCATGGTATGCAACCACGAAGATATATCTTGGGCGCATTGCCAATTCTCAACATTGAAGTTCACAATTCAACATTAGAAAAAGAGAGATAACAATAAATTTTTGCTTTGGGCATAATGGGGGAGGGAGAACCCAATGTGTTAGGATAACACTCCCCCTATGTCCATTCCTACACCTAAACCCAAACACATATCAATTATAGGGGTGTGTGCAAGATCTTCAAGTCAAACTCCTAGAATCGATGATATTTAGCTCATTCCTCAAGAACATGAATCTTGCATCATCGAGTGGCTTCGTGAAGATGTTTGCGAGATTATCCTCGGTGGGGACATATGCTAGTTCAATATCACCTCTTGCCACATGATCCCGGATGAAATGAATATGCTTCGTCCTTGTGTGTGGCACGGGGTTGTAGGAGATCTTGATGGCACTTTCATTGTCACACATGAGAGGCACCTTATCCAAGTGAACATCATACTCTCTGAGGGTTTGCCTCATCCATAGCAATTGGGTGAAAGCACTAGCGGCCGCCACATACTCAGCTTCGGCGGTGGAGAGAGATATACAATTTTTCTTCTTGGAAAACCAACTTACCAAGGAACTACCAAGAAATTGGCAAGCCCCGGAAGTAGACTTCCTATCATCTTGATCATGTGCCCAATCCGAGTTCGTGTAACCCTTGAGAGAAAATTGTGCCCCCTTTGGGTACCACAAACCAAACCTTGAGGTATGAACCAAATACCGAAAGATCCTATGGACCGCCAGGCTTTCCTTAGGAGCCACTTGATACCTTGCACACACACCTACCACTCAAGATGATATCAGGCCTAGATGCACAAAGATAAAGCAAAGAACCAATCATAGAACGATACAACTTTTGGTCCACATCTTTACCATCCGGATTACGCTTGAGGTGGCTGATGACCCACAAGTATAGGGGGTGTATCATAGTACTTTCGATAAATAAGAGTGTCGAACCCAACAAGGAGCAGAAGGTGTTGACAAGCAGTTTGGATGAAGGAATAACTGCAAACACTGGAAAATAAATTTGTAGGTTTTTTTGATAATGCAGATAAATAAAGTACGAGGAAATAAAATGCAGTAGTAATAATTGCAGCAAGTGTCCCAATCCTTTCTTCAGCAAAGGACAAGCCAGTGAGTTTAATTATGATTAACAAACGTTATCGAGGACACACGGGAGGTTTCTGTCAAGTGCTTTTGTTCCATGCAGCTGAATAATGTTAGGTGTTTTGAGAAGTGTCGTGTGGGTGAACCTATGCTAATGTACCATCCCATCCAAGAATAATACACACTTGTGATTATACCCCTTGCAAGCATTCGCAACTACAAGAAAGTAATTAAGAAATAAATCTAACCAGAGCTTTAAACTCTGGGATCCTATGCTCCCTCATGTACTGTCGTGGGATAATCACGGAAGACGTTACCAGGGGTAACTTACTTTCGGGTAAATCGACTCTGGTGTTTGGGAGAGGGTTTAGCTCAGGGGAAATCATGCTATCAATCGATCTGGTAGCTCTAGCAATCAAGTCGTCGAGTCTCCGATCTAGGGTTACAGTTATCAGCTCTTGTATTACAGGGATACTCGAATATCTAGTGAAGCTCTCTTTTCCTAACCCTAGGAGCCGGCTTATATCTTACCCGGCTCCGTGGCTTCCTATACAAGGCACACTCGGAATCCTACCCGGAAACCGTACACAACCCTAAGTTTCCTAATAGTAACCCCAAAGGCCGGGTTACAAGGCTTATGTTCCTTCATGGGCCTTCTAGAAACTTCTCTTCTTTGAGCCGGGTCTTGCGCGATTCCCTTTGGGCCGGGTTTCACCTTGGCGTTAGCCTACCGGGTTATCATCCCTCCATCAGTAGTCCCCAGAATAGCTTGGGCTTCTCGGGATCAACCATGAAGCGCATGCTATTCCCTGCAAAACAATAAACATTCAAATTCATAAAATACCGGGTTAGGGTGCTTGGATAATAGCTAGGCCTTGCTCCATAGGCGGTCCATATAATAACCCGGTTTTTCCGAGTCAAACATCATTTTCCCGGGTCAACACTCCGAGGAAAACGCGACAAGACCCGGATTCGCACCGTTGCCAATCAATCCGAATATCACGCCCGCAATCCACTTTAATCTCTTTCCGGATATCCCGCAACGGGCGCCTTGATACTTATCCCAAAATATCCGGGCCGAATAACCTTTTTCCGAAAATTTGGCACTTGCCGCCCAAACCTAGGGCATTCCCCCCCGCACCTATAAATAGGCACCCAAAGAGTAACCCTAGATCCATTAGCCATTTCCATTTTTCTCCTCTCTCTCTCCACTTGATTCTTGCGCTCGCGAGCTCGAGCTTGAGCCCGCACTTAGCAGAGCCACGCCGTCGGCCGTGGGAGCGCCACCGGAACCGCGCCGCCGCGGCCTGGTCGCCACCACCTGCACCCGCGATGCCGCCGTCAATCTCCGCCGCCGCGCCCACGAGCAATCCGCCGGAGATCTCAAGGCACCATCACTGTCAAGATCTCCACCGCCGCCGCGCATCCCATCTCGATTCATCTGGTAAGTTCTTCAATCCTTTAGATCTAGATTTTGATTTCGCGCAGATAGATTGGATCTAATCTCACCCCCAAATTCTCCACCATTCCTCACTAGCTGGGTATGCCCTAGTCTTGCTTTTTCCACGGCTAGCACTTAGTTAGATCCACGCGTACGCCTCTCAGCATACTTCCTCATTTGTAATCTCATATTTTTCCTCTATGCTCTTGAATAGATCCAATCGCCAAACTTGCAAGTATTTTAAACATTTTGCCCTTTCTTCTTCTCACTAAGTCGGATAGATGTACTTTCCGGGTCTCTCGTTATTCATACTCTGCATTTGCCTCTTTTTTAGATCTTCACATATGGCTCCTAAGGCCAGCGCTAAGCTGAAGGGAAAACACCCGGCCGACAAGCAAAAGTCGAGTCAATCGATCTCCGCCAACTGGGCGAGATCGACTGTGACAAAGGCTAAGCTTGACGAGCTTACAGAGTCGGGTGTTCTGCCCACCCGGGAGGAGATCCACTGGAGGATACCCGGCGAGGAGACTCGGCCTTCTCCGGGTCTTGACGAGGTGGTGGTCTTTGTCGAACACGTGATCCGGGGTTTCCGCCCCCCGGGTCACCCTTTCTTCCGTGAGCTCCTGGACCACTACAAGCTCCGGGTATTCGACATCGGCCCCAACTCCATGCTTAATATCACCCACTTCATAGTTTTATGTGAATCGTATCTGTGCGTTCCTCCAAATTTAGCTTTGTTCCTCGAACTCTTCCAATGTAAGCCATGCCGAGAGAGCGGCGATGGGGCCCTCCTAGTTTGTGGAGGGGTCTCAATCCAGAGGCGAAAAACTCCCTCATGCCGACTCTGAGCCTTCATACGCACGTAAAACACTGGCAAAAAACTTACTTCTACTGCCAAGATACTTCCTCACCCGGCGAGAAGCCATTGCCGGGTTTCACCGATGATATCCTCAATCTTTCCGATAGTCTCAATTCTTTCGCTCCTGAAGCCGAGAGGCAGTCTATCCAGCCTCTCCTCCATAAACTAGCTGTACTCTCGGCCCAAGGTCTTCTTGGGCTCAATCTAATTAAAACCTGGGTAAGTTGCCGGATTCAACCCAACAGCATCCGGCCCAAACTCATGTGCAGTTATTCTGGGCACGTCACCGATTCTCTCCGTTACTCGGAGAAGAATTACCCGGCTTCGGACGCAAACAAGATCATGAAAAATTTCTTGGCCGAGAAGCTGGAGGTGATCCGGAACATAGCCGGCCTGGACCCCTTCACACGGGATAACCCGGCTCCAGCAGTAAGAACCAGTTATCATCCCTTTATCCGACTAATGTTTTCTTTCGCACAATCACTAATCTTTGTTACTGTATTTCTTTTTCAGGAAGATGCTGCTTTCTGGAAGATAGTCACCCCTCCCCGTCCGAAAACTCGGAAGAAGACGAGGAGCCGGTTGATTTCGATGAAGGTAAAATCCGAGTCTCGCTTATTTCCCTTTTTGTTAACTTATCTAGGCCAACTTTTTCCTCTTTACCAACAATGTACCTTGCTTGCCAGGGCTAGAGGACAAAGAGGATACACAGTCGGATGAGAGCGAGGTGAGCCAAAAGTCGAGGTTGGGGCAAAGAGGAGGACCCGGGGAGTTGTCTTCAAGGTGCCTTACTCCTCTATTGCCTCCAAACCATACTCGTACGCTAACATGTGCGAACTTAACCAACGTTTGATCGATTCATCACACTTGAAGGAACCCGCCCCAGTCAAGCGTAGGGTAACCCGGAAGTCTCCGGGTGACGATCCTCTTCACCCGGGCATCCCTTCATCCCCCGCTCGCCGAGCCGGTATTCCCCAAACTCATTCTTCCCATTTTCCTCAGAGATATCCTTCTCCAAATCATCCACTAGCCGGACAAATCCGGGTCTCACTTTCTGACTCTTTATCAGCTTCTTCCGGGTCTAGCAACGATCTCCCACCAGATTTCGTCGTGAACACCGGGTAAGTTACTTTTCTTGCTACTCGATACACTAGTTTTTCCATATCTTTCCTTCATCATATACTGACTGTTTCTTTCTCTCTCTTAGGGCCAAGGTCACAACCAGTGACCCGGAGGACATGGACGTGGATAACCCGGCTATGGAGGATCCGGAAGATGCTGTGAAGACCGCGGCTGGCGGTGTGGAAGAAGAAAAAGAGGACTTGCTGAAAGACCCGGCCGAGCAGAAAGCCGAGTTTCCCATGCCAACATACACACCTGAGGATGAGGATATCGAGATCCTGGGATCGCGGAGGGGTGACCCCACTCCTAACACCCAGGCAACCCGGATAAACTCCCCAAGCAGGAAAGGACCCCGCCTCCGGGTAATCAGAACCCCAGCTCCTCCAGGCCGAAACTCGGCGATCTGGATTTTGAAGGAATGCTAGATGAGCTCTTCTCCCTGAAGACCAACGAAAGGGATATCCTTGAAGCCATGGCCGCTGAGCACCAGGTAATCTTAATCAATGTTACTTGTGTATTCATCTAGTCCCCAAGTTCCGAGTTAACTATGCAAAGTTTACTCGGTACTTCCATAACTGTATAATTTTTCATACCCGGCTTTATCTTGCATCCGACTGACTTTTCCTTTTCTTTTTTCACAGGCACACGTGACCCGGTCTGAGGAGATGTTGGCAAAAACCAACCAGCTCCTCCAGGCCGAGACAAAGTTGCGTGAAGAGCTGGAAGTTGAGGTGAAGAATCTTGACAAGGACTAGAAAAAGTATAAGAAAAGGTCCCAAACTGCTGAGGGTGCGCTGAAGAAAATTTCAGCCCAGATTGCCGATACTTACCGCTCTCTACTTGGTAAAAATTTCTAACTTACTGATTATAACCCGGATTTCTCATTCCGTAAGGTTTATAACCCGGATCTCATTGCTTTAACTTTTCTGTTACTCTGCAGGTCCGGGTGAGGAGGCCCCAGATGAAGATGATGTTGAGAAGTTGAAGACGCTGAAGGCCATAATCCGGCAATTCACTATCGGCACCAAGTGGACTTTGGAGGCTGTGAAGTGGCGGGTGAGGGTTACTGTGGTGTGAACGATATGCTTGATGCATGTTCCACCATTCCCGCATGGATCGACCACTGGAAGCGTTCAGCGTGCCGGATTGGGGTAACCCGCGGGCTTGCTCTGGCCAAGGCCTATTTTCCTAGGCTTGAGCCGGCAAAGCTCGTGGGCGGGTTTCCCGAGTTCAACAACGACGGCTCCAAGTTCACTGGTAAGGATTACAAGACCATTCATGCTCAGGTGCGTCACTCGGCAAGCTTGATAGCCGACAAACTGGATGTAAGCAAGATCACTCCACCCTATGATGCTAATGACAAGCCGGTTCCATCGGATCTCCCTAAGCCCTTTGACATGCTGGCCCGGTGGAAGGAGGAAGCTGCCAAGAAGAAAGCTGAGGCCGATACTGTGCCTTCCTCCTCTACTCCGGTTGTCCCTCCTCCAGCCCGTGCCGATACTGCGGCTAACCCGGACGTGGGAGCGGAGAAGACCACCGATGAGCATTCCACAGACCCGGCCGCCAAGGACAACGTTGATGACTCGGCTATGGGTGCCGAGTAAAGTTTCATTATTTCTCGCCTCGAACACTTATTCGGCCAATAGGCATTATGTAATATGCCTGATACAATTATTCTTTTAATAGTGCGCCTGTGCACTTTTCGATACAATTTCCTCGGTTTGTAATACGTTTAAACTTTAATAGCTTTTGGTGGCCCTTCTGGCCCCTCACCTTGATATGTTATTTCCTAGTCTTGAACTTTGTTGCTGCTTTTCTGATTTTCGCTCTTTTTCCTTCTGTGAGACTCGGTTTCGGGTCTCGGGATTTTTGACCAAGTGGACTTTATTTCTTAAGTCCCCAAGTCCCCAAGACTCGGATTTTTGGGTTTTTAAGCTTAATAGCTAAACAATTTGTTGCTTTTCTCAAATTCCCAAGTCCCAAGGCCCGAATTTCCGAGTCTAGGGATTTGTAGTTTTCAAAAAGCAAATTGTTTTTGCTAAGGCCCAAAACATAGAGTTACTCACGTAGGTTTGAAGTTATGCTTAATATATTGTGAGTTTCCGGCTGTTAACCTTGTACTCTGCATAACTTGTGGTTTGGATGACCCTTTTGATCCTCTTTGTTGTAAGCCGGCTTTCGCGTGGATATTCAATGCTGCTATAACTTTATAAAAACAGGGTCAGGCAAGTCCCATTGGGCATCATGACTGATTGTGATTACACGTTAGCAAAGCACGCCACATTATTGCGAGTCGCATCAAGCCTAAACAAGAGAAATCAAGAAAATTTGGCTCTATTGTCCGGTTATAAGATTGTAACCGTACTTATTGCAAGTAATCGGTCCTTATAACTTAATGGCATCGTGGCCGGGTCTTTGAGTTTGCAACTGTGCTATTCAAGCAATCAGCCCCCAAGACCTATATATGCAATCTAGGAAAAATATAAAACTAATGTACTATAAGCAAACAAGTAATACTTACCTGATAAAGTAAAAACAGAAAGTAAAAAACAGAAAGATAAAAACTTAACAGAAATAAATAAGAAAGAATCAATATCATAGTTTAACCATCTCTTTATTGATATGAGAAAAGTTAGGTCAGCAAGCCGCCTCATTAAAAACCCTCCAGTCCCCTTAGGTACCCTGGATAGGAAAAGAGTGCGTCTGAAACCTGCTGCCTGTTACATCGTGTAATTCAACTTGTAAACCTAGCCTATGCTAAGTGTAGTAGGGACGTAGCTGAGCCACGTTCCATGGTCTTTCCCTCTCTTGCATAGATGAAGTGGTATGGGCGGTGTCATTGACAGTATCCGACTCTTCCCTTGCATCTATCAAGTAATATGATCCATTGTGCAAATTCCGGCTTATGATGAACGGTCCTTCCCATGGTGGAGATAACTTGTGCTTTCCCTCTTTTGACTGTACCAAGCGCAATACCAGGTCCCCTTCCTGGAAGACCCGGGTTTTGACTCGCCGACTATGGTATCTCCTCAGATCCTGCTGATATATGGCTGATCTCTCCAAGGCTTGTTCTCTGTGTTCTTCTAGCATATCCACGGCATCCTGCCGGGTCTTCTCGTTCTCTACCTCAATGTAAGCCGACACTCGGGGCGAGTCATGAATAATGTCACTCGGCAACACTGCCTCTGCACCATAAACCATGAAAAACGGGGTCATCTGAGTAGATCTGTTAGGTGTGGTGTTAATTCCCCAAACCACTGATGGTAACTCCTCAACCCATGCTCCAGCAGCTCTGATGCATGGGACTCGCAGTCGTGGTTTTAACCCACGAAGTAACTCCTGGTTTGCCCTCTCCACCTCTCCATTAGCTCGTGGATGGGCCACCGAGGCTACGTTGAGGCGGATGCCATTGTTTCCACAAAACTTCTCCATCTCACCTAAGGACATGTTGGCTACATTGTCCGCTATTATGCTATGAGGACATCCAAACCGATAGATGATATTTTTCAGGAACTTGACCGCTGTGGCTGCTTCACAATTGGTGACTGGCATAACTTCAACCCACTTAGTAAACTTATCAATAGCCACCAATAGATGAGTCTTTTTGCAAGGCGACATGTGAAAGGGGCCCACCATATCCATACCCCAAACTGCAAACGGCCAGGTCAGCGGGATTGTTCGCAACTCCATAGCCGGCACATGGGTTTGGCGAGCATACCTTTGACATCCATCACATCTTGCCACCAATCGTTCCGCGTCCGCCAAAGCCGTGAGCCAGAAGAAACCATGTCGATATGCTTTGGCCACAAGGGATCTTGTGGAGGCATGATGCCCACAATCACCTTCATGAATCTCCTTCAAAATCTGTCGGCCTTCTTCTGGAGCTACACACCTCAAAAAGACTCATGTTGCACTTCTTTTATACAACTCCCCATTGATAATAGAATATCCCTTTGCTCGTCTTAGAATTTGCCTTGCTAAAACTTCCTGTGGTGGTAACTCGCCCCGTGATAGATAGGCAAAAAACGGCTCTGTCCACTCGGGAACAGCACGTATTGTGGCCACGAGCTCCAAATCCGGGTCTTGGTTAGCCACCTCTTCCTCAGACTCGGTTTTAACAGATGGCCGCCATAACTCGTCCAGGAAAACATTAGGTGGAACCGGCTCTCTGCGCGAGCCGAGTCTTGCGAGCGCATCTGCTGCCTCGTTCTTTCGCCTGTCAATATGTTCCACCTCATACCCGGAAAAAGACCCGGCAACCCTGTGCACCTCTCTGCGATATGCTACCATTGTTGCATCTTTTCTATCCCAAGTTCCCGAGACCTATTGTACCACCAGATCCGAATCTCCATAGCACCGTATTCGCCTGATGTTCATCTTCCTCGCTACTCTCAATCCATGTAATAATGCCTCATACTCGGCCACGTTGTTGGAGCAATCAAAGTGAATTTGCAACACGTAGCTCAATTTGTCTCCTTTGGGTGATGTAAGTACCACCCCAGCTCCTGCTCCCTCGTACTGCTTAGAACCATCAAAGTGCATCACCCAAGACTCGGAACTTAGCATCATTGTGGGCATGCTTGTGTGAGTCCAATCATTGAGAAAATCAAGTAAAGCTTGAGATTTGATTGCAGACCTGGGCTCATAGTTGATGTGATAATCTCCCATCTCAATGGCCCACTTGGCTATTCTACCTGTTGCATCTGAATTTCTGATAATATCCGCCATTGGTATAGAACTGACCACTGTTATGGGGTGTTCCTGAAAATATGGTTTCAATTTCCGGCTGGCCATGAAGACCCCGAAAACTAACTTTTGCCAGTGTGGGTAACGCTGCTTTGCTTCCGATAGTACTTCACTCACATAATAAACCGGCCTCTGTACAGGTTGATCCTTTCCATCCTCCTTGCGCTCAACAACAACCACTGCGCTGACCGCCCAGGGCCCGGCTGCAACGTATAATAACATGGGCTCTTTAGGACCCGGCGCCGCCAGAATCGGTGCCTCAGTTAATTGCTTTTTCAGAGCTTCGAACGCCTCATCCGCCTCTTGGTCCCAAACAAATTTGTCGGTTTTCCTCAATAGCCGGTATAAGGGTATTGCCTTATCTCCAAGCCTGGATATAAACCGGCTTAACGCAGCTACACATCTTGTAAGCTTTTGAACATGCTTCAGGCCTTCCGGCTTTTTCAGACTTTGAATAGCTTTCATCTTGTCCGGGTTTGCCTCAACTCCTCTCTTGGAAACAATGAAACCGAGTAACTTTCCTGCTGGAACTCCAAATACACACTTTGTGGGGTTAAGCTTCAACTAATATCTTCTCAAATTCCTGAACGTTTCCTTTAGGTCATCAATGAATGTGTCTGCCTTCCTTGTTTTAATCACCACATCATCAACATAAGCATGAACGTTGCGTCCGATTTGATCCTCAAAGCATTTCTGAATGCACTGCTGGTATATTACACCAGCGTTGTTCAGTGCAAAAGTCATGGTTTTGTAACAGAAAGCTCCAAAGGGGGTTATGAACGATGTTTTCTCCCAATCTTCCTTCTTGAGCTTGATCTGATGATGCCCGGAATAAGCATCCAGGAAACATAATAGGTCACTTCCAGCCACTGCATCTATAATCTGATCTATCCTTGGAAGGGCAAACGGATCCTTTGGGAAATGTTTGTTGAGACTCGTGTAATCTATGCACATCCTCCACTCGTTGCTCTTTTTCATCACTAGAACCGGATTTGCCACCAATCCGGGTGAAAAACTTCCATGATAAAGACGGCTGCAAGGAGCCGAGCTATCTCTGCCCCTATAGCCTTTCTTCTTTCCTCATTCATTTTTCTCAGGCCCTGCTTCACGGGCCGAGACTTGGGATCAGCATGCAAACTTTGCTCAGCTAACTCGGTCGGGATACCCGGCATATCACTAGGCGTCCAAGCAAAAATGTCTTGATTTGCACGAATGAACTCTACGAGCACTTCTTCCTGCTTGTTGTCTAGGTTAGATCCTATAGAAAATTGCTTGGAGGGATCGCCTTCGACAAAAGCCACCATCTTGATGTCCTGTGCTGCTTTGAATTTCGCTCTCTCATCCTCCGTATTTGGTCTCTTCAACGCTGTTCTATCATCCGGATCTACCTGGGACTGGTAATACTTGAGCTCTTCCTTCCTGCAAGCCTGTTCTGCCATTGCCGCGTCTCCTTCATCACACTCATCTGCTATAACCCGGTTACCATGTATAGTAATGGTTTGCTTGGGATCTTTAGCTGTAGGTATACGTAACACGGTTTGGCCATGAACTTGGCGTAAGCCGGCCTTCCAAACAGCGCGTGATAAGGGCTGCGCAATTTTACCACCTCGAACTTGAGCCACTCCACTCGGAAATTATCCTTTGATTCTCCAAAAGCAACCTCTTGTGTTATCTTTCCTTCAGGGCACGCCGAGTGACCCGGCACAATCCCATAAAAAACTGTAGAATTTTTTTGCAACTGTGACTCCTTGAGCCCCATGCGTAGGAAAGTTTCCCAATATAACATATTGATGCTACTTCCGCCATCCATCAGAACCTTTTTCAGCTCGTAACCATTGACCTGTGGCGCAACCACCCAAGCTAACACACCCGGATGTTCTATTGTTTCTGGGTGATCCCTTCTGCTCCATGTTACCTTTTGATCCAACCATCTCAAGTATCTCGGAACAGCTGAAGAAACCGAGTTTACTGCTCTTTTAAGTATATTTCTATCTTTGTTGGAAGTCCCTGTAGTATGAACATGGTACTGCCCCAACTGCCTGCGGTTAGCTTGGAAACCTCCAGCACCTCCCTGATTATTACCCGGATTACCACCTCCTGCGTTGCCGGCTGGGGGTGGCCCGTTGCCCGGGTTTCCACCCGGACCCGGTCCTCCTTCCCGGCCTGCACCTCGCATGGCCTTATTTATTTCCTCATTCTGCCATCTTTGTAAATCCACGCACTGCTCCAATGAACGATTAGCCGGCCTGTCGTTCCTACTATGTCGCGGACACGGCATCCTGAAGGCCTCTACATGATTAGCCGGCCTTGGTGGTCCTTGGTAATTTCCTCCATTAAAATTTCCTCCGTTGAAATTCCCCTCTGCTCTGGGCCTTGCAAACCCGGCTTCTGTATTGGTGACAAACTCGGAATTCCCCTCATACGGGCGCTTGTGCTGGTTATTTCCATTATTTCCTCCATTATTACCCTGCGCAGTCCCGTTGCCGGGTCTTCCACTGTTACTCGTGTTGGCTTTTGCTTTCTTATCATCAACATCCTCCTCTGTGGTATCTGTGGCGGCGTGCTTGTTGCACGCGTCCATCAACTCTCCCATTGTAACCTCCGAAGCGTGCCGACTAGATTTCATGCGTTTCAGCTTTTGCACTAAGGGTATACACTTGCATGTTTTCGCCATAGCCTGTAATGCATCCTTTGGTTGGATATCCGTGGACGAGTGGAGAATTTCCATAACCCGGCGCACCCAACTGCGCGCCGACTCTCCCTTCTTCTGGACACATCGCTCTAGATCATCGATCGTAAATAACTTCCTGCACGTTCCATGAAAGTGCTTGATGAAGGCAGTTTTCAGCTCACTCCATGAATTGACGGATCTTTCGGGTAGGTTATTGAACCATAACTTTGCCGCTCCCTCTGACACCATTAGGTACATAAATTTGGCTTGGAGATTCTCAGATGAGTTGCGAATTGACATGGCCATCTCATAACTGCTCAACCAGGTTTCTGGATCCATGGTTGGCTCATAATTAACCACTTTACCCGGTTCCTTGAACTTATCCGGGTAAGGCTCGGCTCTGATGGTGTCCGACAAACCCTTAGGCCCGGCGAGATTTGCCGGCACTGGCCTAACCCGGGAAACGTGCGATCCCGCGGCCGGTGCGGCGGGGTGTGCAACCGCTAGCGGCCCTCGTACCACAGACCCGTCCGCTGCACGCCTGGCTCGGGAACTGTCCACAATAGCTTGCGCTGCTGATGGTGCGGGTGCTGCCGGACCACAGGGAGGAGGCGGCATTTGCTGCCGCTCTGCCCTCCGCCGCGCCGAACTTGTCTGAATATTGTCGGTATCCCCGTTCTTCCGGCTAACATATGGTGTTCCGTGCATTCCACTCCTGTTATCCGGTTAATTGGCCTGCTGAGCCACTGTAGTGCGCAACAGGTCTATTGCCCGCCGGGTCTCCTCTGCATGGGGTGACTCTCTTACGGGGATGCGATCAAGTGCCAATGTTGCTGCATATACATTATCCATGGGGTTATTGAAGTGACCTGGTGGAGTATGAAATCGTGATGGGGGTAGTGGCACTGTATTGCCAACAACAATCCCTGTCTGCAACGTGGGTAACCCGGCTTGCACGTTTGCCGGCTGTCCTCCCAGGGTCGCAGGCTGATGTCCGGTTTCCTGATTCACAGCCGGAATTGGTTGATCCTGAGGTGTAATGAACAGTGCGGCCGGGTGTATACTTCCACCCGTTGCCGGTAATCTCGATTGGTGCCTCTGATTGTACATCCTAGTCGACTGAACCTGGAGCCGGTTCTCCAACTCTTCCAGCTCGCGCTGGCGCGCGGCTATCCCTTGTTTCTCAGCTTCAACATCTCTCCTTTGTTGATCCAGTGCACGGCGAGCCACATCCAGATCTGCGGCACGTGCCGCCGCGTTTTCTGGGGTTATCACCGTCGCTAGTACCGTGGGATCTATGATCAGATTATTGTTGAACAGAGCCGGATTTCGCGGATTTGAAGGTCCCGCTCCTGGCGTTCTGTTCGCCATAAACCCAAACATATTTCTCCGCTGCTTGCTTTCTGCAGTATGGCTAGTGACTGAAGCCGACTCTCCGTCAACCCGGGCTATAATCGGGTTTCCATCAACTAGAGCTTGCTACTGGGCCAGCGCTCGCGCCGCTCCGACCACGGCCGTCGTCACATCGCCCTGATTGAGATTGGTTGCAGGGGCTGTGTAGACCGCGACCTGGCGCGCGATGCCTGGCGAAGACTCGTATTCTTCCTCATCACAACTATCCTCCTCGTACCGATCCTCCAGCAGGTGCAGGATAGACTCGGTATCATCTTCTCTCATGACCCGACCACGCGGGGTCCATGCCGGCTCCTCCGGCTGTTCCCTCTTTGTGGTGGGCTTTTCTACCGGATCGACCGTCCCGACCGACTCTTCTCCGTCCGACTGAACGCAGGTTGCTTCTCCTTACACAGAATCATATTCAATATCATCAGGAATAGAACCGGGCGTACGTACCATGCCGATGAAGACATTGACCCGGCCGATTGTGACGATAGATTCGGTTTCTAGCAGATCCGACTCTGGTCCCCAGCCAAAGTCGTCTAGCATCTTCTCTCCTTCGGGGTTGGTGTAGATCTCGCCGATGACGAGGTTCTTCATGCTTTCCCGAGCTTCTCCCGTGATGTAAACACCCTTGGACGTAGGCCCCACGGTGGGCACCAATTGTCGTGGGATAATCACGGCAGACGTTACCAGGGGTAACTTACTTTGTGGCAAATCGACTCTGGTGTTTGGGAGAGGGTTTAGCTCAGGGGAAATCATGCTATCAATCGATCTGGTAGCTCTGGCAATCAAGTCGCTGAGTCTCCGATCTAGGGTTACAGTTATCAGCTCTCGTATTACAGGGATACTCGAATATCTGGTGAAGCTCTCTTTTCCTAACCCTAGGAGCCGGCTTATATCTTACCCGGCTCCCTGGCTTCCTATACAAGGCACACACGGAATCCTACCCGGAAACCGTACACAACCCTAAGTTTCCTAATAGTAACCCCAAAGACCGGGTTACAAGGCTTATGTTCCTTCTTGGGCCATCTAGAAACTCCTCTTCTTTGAGCTAGGTCTTGCGCGATTCCCTTTGGGCCGGGTTTCACCTTGGCGTTAGCCTACCGGGTTATCATCCCTCCATCAGTTTCCCAACGGGGGTTTAGGTTTCTGTCACTCCGGCAACCCCACAATTAGTATCCAAATACACGATGCATCCCCCTAGGCTCATAAATGGTGAACTGTCATGTAGTCGACGTTCACATGACACCACTAGGAGAATAACACCACAACTTAAATATCAAACATTAAATATTATTCAACATTACTTCACTACTAACAACTTGACTTCTCCCATGTCCTTAAGAACAACACGAACTACTCACAAGACATCATATGGATCATAATCAGAGGTGATATAATGGATGATAACAATCTGGTCATAAAGTGCAAACGCCGATAAATCTCACAAGCATCAGCTACTAACAAGTAATCCACACCGGGAGAGAGATCTAATGAAAAACAACGATAGATGCCCCTAATTGTTACAGCAGGATGATGGTGGATGATGAGGGTGATGGTGCTGGTGGTGATGACGATGATGATGACGATCTTGATGATGCCAAGAGCGATGACGGTGACAATGGCGGTGATTTCCCCTCTCCGGAGAGGAATTTCCCCGGCAGATTTCTCCCTGGCAGATAGCTTTTCTTTCTCGGGTGTTTTCGCCCCGCGGCGGCGGAATAATTCTTCGAGGATGGAATGAGGCTTAGGGTTCCCTCGGGGCCAGGCACACAAAAGATGACCCCGAGAGGTGGGCCAGGGGGCGCGCCACCCCTATGTGTGGGCCCCTAGTGGCCCCCCTCTGGCTCTCCTTCTGGCTGGGTTCCTCCCCTTAACTTTTAGGAACCCCCGGATGTCCCCTTTCTTCTTCTGATCTTCTGAAATATGGTATCTCGACGGTGCTTTTTCCATCAGATTTCTGGTCCTGGTGTTTATTCTCCAAAAATTATAAAACACGCAAAATAAGATAAAATAACATAAGAGATGCATGATAACATGAAATATATCGATGAATAACAGAAAATTATGATATAAAATAGTGATGCAAAATGGACGTATCAACTCCCCCCAAGCTTAGACCTCGCTTGTCCCCAAGCGAAACTGAATTCAGGAAACTTGACCACAGGTTTATGGAGTGAAGAGTCGATAAATAAAATATGAACAAGAAGCATCGCATTTACCTATGCACCAATCATTACAGATAGCAACTTCCTCTCATATAACTTAACTTGAAACAAGTAAAGGGAGTCACAAATAAAGATGCAAAAGAGAGAATCAAAATTGGTTGTGGCAAACCTCGTTCTTGGTCAGAACATTTAATGTATTTATACTTATCTTAGGTGAAGTCTTTATAACAAGGTTTATATTGTAGAGCTTAACATGTTTAATTATAACAACTCTTTTACACTGATTCATAGCTTTCAAAGTAATATTCATTCAGATAATAAAGCATGTGCTAAACAAAGAAGGATATAAAACATTATTGAATAAATCAACATACAGATGATGTGATCACAACAACTCAAATGCTTGCTGGAGACAAAAGAAAATGGGTTTACTGACTCAACATAAAAGTAAAAGATAGGCCCTTCGCAGAGAGAAAGATTGACCACTCATGTGCTAGAGATTTTATTTTAATAAACAGAGGTATAAAATGCATGACACTCCTCCCATCCATCTTACACAAACCATGGCTAACCAAATCCTCGGGTCCCTGCCAACAATCACAAACCGTGGAGGAGTGTCTAAATTTTGAGAGGTGTATATTTATCTCAACGAATGGAAAACAGAAAATACAGTACGTCACAAGCCAACTAGACTCACAAGAGCGGCTCCCATAGAAGGACGCAATTGGTATAGAAGGTCATCCATCTTTCTTTGCTTTGACTGATAAATCAGGGGCAAAAAGAGTGAAGAGAATTTGTATTATTATTCTGGGGCTGGGCACCCCGCTGCCTTCTCTTCTATCATTTGTATAAGCGGATGAAGCCACTAGTCCAGGTGTGTGAGTCCAATCAACAAGTGAGATAAAGATTCTCTATTTACTTGAACAAGTGAGGAACACAAAACAGGAGTAATTTGAAAATTTTAAAGGTAGCACATGAGCAATTTACTTGGAGTGGCGGTGAAGTACCACATATAGGAAGGTATGGTGGACACAAGTGGCAAGGTTTTGGGGTTTAATGTTTGGATGCACGAGAAGCATTCCCTCTTAGTACAGGGTTTTTGGCTAGCAAGGCTGGGTAGCAAGCATAAGAGTTGAAGGAAAACAAACAAATATACGTATGATGAAACCAATCATGTAATCTTCATTGAAAGCCCAAGCGATCTTAACTTGTGAATACTAAGTTTAAGAGCTAATAGGAAAATTCCTTTTTCTTATACTAGCAACTCAAATTATTATTTCTGCTGACCCAAGCTAAGTTTGCCAAAACCAACTAGATGAACTTGATGATCTCTAGAGTGATACCAAATACTAATAACAAGCTCAAATATATGACGAAAGTTGAAAACTAAAATAACGTGCATAGGAAGTAAATGATGAAACTTCTCATTAATATTTCAAACCGGCAACTCACACCAGCAGATACAACGATAACCAACTAGGGAGAGACACTTCCATATTGCAAACCATCTGTCGGGGGGTCACCCCCGAGTAGGGTAAAGGCAAGTGGTAAAGGCGACTTACAGAAGAGAGATTTGGTCGAGTAGCCGACTACCCGGTACTTGCTACCCGGTCGACTGCTACTCGGTCTCACCTCAAGATGACCGGAAGGAGATATCAGTCAAGTTCCATCCATTCGAGTAGAAGAGTTGGCCCGAGTAAAATTGGCGGGAACCTACTCGGGCCAGAAAGTCAAAGGAGCCGTTCTGACACAGGATCCCGCGTATCCTGGGTCCGTACTTGGCAGTATTCGAACTACTGTTCATCTGGGACCGGCCTGCCTGATAGTGACAGCATGGAAGCAGGCCGTGGCAGGATAAGGGGGGCCTACTCTGTGTTTGGCACAGTGATACCAGTCTGTCCCCTTGTTTTGCCCAACGACTTTCCAGATGCAGCCAAGATTAGGAACCAAAGCTGTCAGCGGGAACCCGGAAGAAGGACGATGTGCCCACTATGTCGACACTTGTCCGTGTTTGGACGTATCCGGCTGGGCACCAGGTATATAAGGTGCCCCGCCGCCTCCTGCGAGAGGCATCGCATACTAGAACAGAGGAAACCCTAGATTCTTGACCTAGTTCATCAAAAAGAGAGAGGAGTGGCTACTCGGTAGCAAGAATATTGTACCGTGGATACTCGGTGAGACACCAAAATACACAAAGAAAGGCAGGAATAGGGGTTTTACCTCCTCACGAGGGCCCTGAACCTGGGTAGATCGTGTTGTTTGCAGTGTTTACTTCGTACCTCACGCGGCTACTCGTCGCGTGATCCCTCCCCGAGCACCTCCAGCGTCCTTCGTCCCCACATCTTTAGCCATCCCATGGCATCTGCCGTGACACCACCACGACAGTTGGCGCCCACCGTGGGGCAACCAGCGGCGCTGGCTGGAGTTTCTGTTCGGACGGGATCTTCTTCAGCGGAGCGCGTGGTCTGTGGCCTTGTCCACAGATTCGGCTCCTTCGACTTCGTCACCGACAACGCCGGCGATTTCGGTGGTAGGGCCATGCCGGAGGGCGGCTCGGTGATCTCCTTCGGCTCTCACCTCGTCTACGTCGCCACCGTCGCCAACCGCGTGTATCCCGAGCTGGTGCATGACGCGGAGGATCCTCCCGCGGTGATCACTGCTCGCGGAAGGCCCGCGTGCCGCTCTGCGAACTGCGCCGAGGTGATGGTGACGGGCTTGGCGGCAAACACTGGCGCAGCCGCTACTGGCGCTGCGGCCATCGTCGAGGAGATTGATGCACCGGCTGCTGGTGGCAGGGTGCACCGGCCCTACGAGAAGGAGAGCAACTTGCCGCCTTCCACGTCTACGGTCATTCCCGCGTCGGCTACGCGACCTGGCATGCCCACTCCCACCGACATCGAGCTCCTGGCCATGAGGGAGCAGCTCGAGCGGCAACGCCTGGAGCTGCTTGCCGAGCAGGCGGAGTTGGATAAGGTGAGGTTGGAGTTGAGTCTAGATCAGCTCGAGTACAACAAGGCTCACGGCTTCACGCCAGTCACTAGGAGGGCTAGCAGAGTAGGTGCCACTCGGCGCAATCTTGGTGCCGAGATGGCGACAGTTGTAGAGGCTCCTGCTCAGTCCGCCACCGCAAACACCTCCACCAGGCCCAGATATAGCACACCCGCCAAAACACTTAGAGCTGCAGAGGCTGTAGCTGCCGAGTTGCCTCGCCTAGATGGCGATGCGCGGCTTAGGCAGCAGGAAAGACTCAACGAGTTGGTGTTGGAGGCTGCTAGGCAGAATGAGGAGTTCCGGAAGGCCAACCCGGGTGCTGGGGCTTCGCAGGTGGTTCACTCGCACGCGGCTAGATCTAACGATCAGGCCTCGTCTCCGCATCCCAGCCGCGAGAAGAGCCGCAGCAGGCGTTCGGGCAGAGACAGGCAAATGCAGGTGTATGACCCGGCTGCTGCCGCGAGACAGCTTGATGTGCCGCAGCAGCCCGGGCAGGAACACAACGCTGCAAGAGCAGGCTCTCAAGCCCACCAAGCTCAAAGCCATGCCCGAGATGCTGCGCGTCCAGGTCCTTCTCGGCAACCCGCAGCTCAGCCTACTCGGCAGAGGCAGCAGCCGCGCGCAGTGGCACCAGTCGCCAACCCGGTGGAGCAGCCCGCAGCTGTGCAGGTGGACAGGTATGATGATGGCTACTCGGCTATGGAGATGGCTGGCTATGATGTCCATGATCGTGTTGGCGAGCGCATGCTGGAGCCTGGAGATGCGAGGCATCAGTTGGACCGGATCAGCTTGTCGGCGCGGCTGGAGAGCACGGGTCCTCCCGGCCCCGAGTGCTTTGGCCCGCGCATCATGAACGAGCCGTCCGTGAAGAACTTCCAGCTTGCTAGAGGCACCAAGAGCTACAATGGCAGCACCAAGCCCGAAGATTGGCTCAATGACTATGTCACCGCGGTCCATATCGCGAATGGCAACAGAAGATGGGCTGTGCGCTATGTTCCGCAGATGCTAGAGGGTCCAGCCCGCACTTGGCTCAACAACTTGCCCAAGAACAGCATCAACTGCTGGCTGGATTTCTCGGATGCCTTCATCAGCAACTTCACCAGCACATACAAGAGGCCGAATAGGCCACAGCAGCTGTCCGCTTGCAGGCAGCGAGAGGACGAGACAGACCGCGAGTATCTTACTCGGTGGAGCACATTGAGGAACACCTGCGAGGGTGTGAATGAAGCACAGGCCATCACTTGGTTTCCGCAGGGATGTAGGCATGGCAGTATGTTGTGGCAGAGATTGCAGAGGGAGATGCCGAACACTCTGGCGGAGACAATCAAGATTGCAGATCAGTACGCACTTGGTGATCCTACTCAGCCACTGATGGACTCCTCTGAGCCGAGAAGAAACTTCAGCAACAGCAAGCGCAACGAGTTCCGCAACAAGCGCCGAGTAGATACTCGGTATGATCCTGAAGAGGTGAATGCAGTGACTGTTGGAGCTGGTGGCAGCCAGAGGCAAAAACCTGCTGGAGCCTACGGGCATAACCAGAACCAGGGCCAAGGCAACAAGAAGCCATTTCGCACCTCTCAGTCGGGTAGCGGGAACTCCGAGCAGCCGAAGAAATTTGTCTTTGATGACATGAAGGATGGTCCATGCAGCTTTCACACTCACCACCCATCAAGGCCTGCGAACCATACTACTCGGCAGTGCGAGTGGTGGGAGGCGATCAAGAGTGATGGCTTGCCTCCTCCTCCTCCTCTGCCAGCAGCCAATGCCAATGTGCAGCCTACTCGCGCACCCGCAGCTCGGCCGCCAGTGTACCCGAGAAGAGAGAATGTGAACCAAGTGGCTTTAGGAGCCAACCAGAACTTCAACAATGAGAGATACCGCAACAACAACAACAACTACAACCGCGACAACAACAGAGGCAACAAAAACAACTACCAGGGCAACAAAAACAACGGCAACAATGGGGGCGGAGGCTCCAATCAGTACCAAGAGCACCATGAGAGCAACATGATCTTCACTTCTGAGCCAGTCGACAAGCAATCACAGCACAGTCGGGCCATGGAGGTCAATGCAGTGATTCCTGCTGTCCCTCACTACATGTATTGGTGTGACCAGGAGATCAGGTGGTCCCGAGTAGATCATCCCAAGGTGATGCCCAATCCGGGTAGCTATGCCTTGGTGCTGGATCCTACCTTCCTGGGTCCCGAGAAGAATGTGAGGTTCAGCAAGGTGCTAATCGACAACGGCAGCAGCATCAACATCGTGTACAAAGACACACTCGAGAAGCTTGGCCTGGCCGAGAACATGATGCTGCCTAGCAAGACCACCTTCCATGGCATCGTGCCCGGGATCTCGTGCAACCCGATTGGCCGAGTGTGGATCGATGTGCTATTCTGCACCAGGGATAACTGCCGCACAGAGCGCCTGCAGTTCGAGGTGGTGGATCATCAAAGTCCTTATCATGCTCTACTCGGCAGGCCTGCTCTGAGCAAGTTCATGGCCTCTACCCATGTTGCATATCTGAAGATGAAGATCCCTGGTCCCAATGGCATCATTACTATCTCTGGTGATTACAAGAAGTCCATGGAGTGTGCCTCTGCTAGCTCCCAGTTGGCAGAGTCGATGGTGATTGCTGCCGAGAAGAAGAAGATGTATGAGGTGGTGGCCATGGCGCAATCCGCGCAAGCTAGCGCGCAAGGCGTGCCGAGTACCCAGCATGGCACTGCTTTTCAGGCTGCCAAGGAGACAAAGAAGGTCCAGGTCGACCCCGAGTTCCCCGACCGCGTAGCCATCATTGGCTCCGGGTTGGCGGAGAAATAGGAAAGCGAGCTCATCTACTTCCTCCGTGAGAATCGGGATGTATTCGCCTGGTCCAATGAAGATCTACCAGGAGTCCCGAGGGAGTTGGTTGAGCACTCTTTACATGTGCGTCCTGACGCCAAACCAGTGAAGCAGGCTATGCGCCGTTTCGGAGATGAGAGAAGGAAGGCCATCGGTGACCAGATCACCAAGTTACTGATAAGAAATTTCATCATGGAGGTGCTGCATCCGGATTGGCTAGCCAACCCGATCATGGTCGAGAAGAAGAAGGAGGATCCCAAGGCTGCCACTGCATGGCGCAAGTGTGTCGACTACACCGACTTGAACAAGGCATGCCCCAAGGATCCTTTCCCGCTACCTCGCATCGATCAGGTGATCGATTCCACTGCTGGTTGTGAACTGTTGTCTTTCATAGATGCCTACTCTGGTTTTAACCAGATTGCACTCAACCCTGCTGATCAAATAAAGACTGCTTTCATTACCCCGTACGGGGCTTATTGCTATCGTGTCATGTGTTTTGGCTTGAGGAATGCGGGTGCAACCTATCAGAGATGCATGCAGAAATGCTTGCACGACCAGCTCGGCAAGAATGTGCAGGTGTACGTAGATGACATTGTCATCAAAACGAATAAAACACATACTCTGCTTGCCGACCTGGAGGAAACATTTGCTAACCTACGCAAGTACAAAATGAAACTGAATCCGAGTAAGTGCACCTTTGGTGTACCGGCTGGGAAGCTACTCGGTTTTCTAGTTTCTAGTCGGGGCATTGAAGCCAATCCTTCTAAGATTAAAGCTATTGAGAGCATGTCTTTGCCAAGATCACT
Source organism: Alopecurus myosuroides (assembly GCA_028641055.1). Classification (NCBI taxonomy): domain Eukaryota; kingdom Viridiplantae; phylum Streptophyta; class Magnoliopsida; order Poales; family Poaceae; genus Alopecurus; species Alopecurus myosuroides. The sequence continues at coordinate 223,802,106 of CM054058.1, read as the reverse complement.
GAAAGATGTGCAGAAGTTCACGGGTTGCTTGGCATCTCTGAGCCGATTTCTGGGCCGAATGGGCGAGAAGGCCCTGCCTCTATACCAGCCGATGAAGAAAAGTGACAAGTTTGTCTGGACTCCGCAAGCGGATGTGGCATTCAACGAGCTGAAAGCAATGCTGGCTAGTGCTCCTATCTTGGCTAGTCCGCTACCCAAGGAGCCAATGTTGCTGTACATTGCTGCGACTAACCGAGTAGTCAGCGTGGTGATAGTGGTGGAGCGAGAAGAAGAAGGCAAGAGTGTGCAGCGCCCAGTATATTATCTCAGTGAAGTGCTGTCCAGTTCCAAGCAAAACTATCCGCATTACCAGAAGATGACCTATGGTGTGTACCTAGGCGCCAGGAAGCTGAAACATTATTTCCAGGAGCACCCCATCACTGTCGTGAGTTCTGCTCCCATCTCGGATATCATGGGCAACAAGGAGGCGAGTGGCAGAGTAGCCAAGTGGGCGATAGAGCTAGCTGCGTATGCTCCCGCGTATGCGAGAAGAGACGCCATCAAGTCTCAGATCCTGGCGGAATTTCTTGTGGACTGGGCCGAGGTGCAGTATGAACCTCCTGCTCCAGTTTCCAATTACTGGAAGATGCACTTTGATGGCTCGAAGGTGAAGGAAGGCCTTGGTGCTGGTGTGGTGCTGACGTCACCCAAGCGAGATCAGCTCAAGTATGTGTTGCAAATTCACTTCAAGGCATCCAACAATGTAGCAGAGTACGAGGCAGTGGTGCATGGTTTGCGAGTAGCAAAGGAGGTTGGCGTGCAGCGCATTATATGCTATGGTGATTCAGATCTGGTGGTGCAGCAAGTCTCGGGCACTTGGGATGCCTTGGATGCCAACATGGCGTCATATCGCTTCCTGGTGCAGTCTATGACTGGGTTCTTTGAAGGTTGTGAGTTCCAGCACATTCACCGAGCAGAGAACGAAGCAGCAGATGAGTTATCCAAGTTGGGGTCTTCTCGGCAATCCATCCCGGCGGGAATCGCCTTGGAACATTTGAGGAAGCCATCCATCAAGCCTTCTCCCAACTCGGAGTCCATATTTGTTCCTTCTCTGCCAAGTGAGGAATCTGATCCCATGGAGATTGACTGGGAGAATGCTTCAGGAAACCCGGGGACTGCCGTCCTCTACTCGGGGACTGCCACTCCTTACCCGGGGACTGCCACTCCTTACCCGGGGACTGCCACTCCTTACTCGGGGACTGCTGTCCTTAACCCGGGGACTGTCGCATTCATTGAGGAAGTCCTTGCTAATCGGTCTGGGCTTCAGAGAAGCGCTCCTACTCCCCCTGAGCAACCAGAGGTACCCGTCCCAATGGAAGTGGACGAACCAGTGTTTCCCGCACGGGAGACACCGAGTTGGGCTATGCCCATATTATCCTTTCTAAGGGACGGTACTCTACCTGAAGATGAGGTGACTGCAAGGCAGATTCAGAGAAGATCCAAAGGCTACACTATTGTCCGAGATGTGCTGCACAAGAGAAGTGCCACTGGCGTGCTGCAACGTTGTGTGGATCCAGCAGAAGGAGAAGAGATCCTGATAGAGATACACCAAGGAGAATGCGGGCACCATGCCTCTTCTCGGGCGCTGGTCCAGAAAGCTTTCCGGCATGGCTTCTACTGGCTCACAGCACTGCAGCAAGCTGAGGATATCGTGAGGAAGTGCACAGGCTTCCAGATGTTCGCAAGTAAGATTCACATGCCTGCTTCCGAGTTGAAAACAATTCCTATCACCTGGCCATTTGCTGTTTGGTGTTTGGACATGGTTGGGCCCTTCCAGCCGGCTAGAGGCAACATGACTCACATCCTGGTCATGGTGGACAAGTTCACCAAGTGGATTGAAGTGAAACCTATTCGGAGGTGTGATGGGGCCACGGCTGTGAAATTCGTGAAGGATGTGATCCTGAGATATGGCTACCCGCACAGTATCATCACCGACAACGGCACAAACTTTGCTGAGGGAGCAATGGTGCGGTTTTGCAGAGATAAGCATATCCGACTAGACGTTGCGTCAGTCGCGCACCCTGCTTCCAATGGGCAAGTTGAAAGAGCAAATGGCATGGTATTGGCTGGCATCAAGCCAAGGCTGATTGAGCCACTGCTGAAAACACCTGGGTGTTGGTTAGACGAGTTGCCAGCGGTGTTGTGGAGTCTAAGGACTACCCCTAACCGGTCAACCGGCTACACGCCATTCTTCTTGGTATACGGGGCTGAGGCCGTGTTGCCAATAGATTTAGAGCATGACTCCCCCCGAGTAACCCTCTACACTGAGGTGGAGGCGAGAGAAGCTTGAGAAGACGACGTTGACCTGCTTGAAGAAGCAAGAGAGCTGACTCTGTCACGTTCGGTTATCTACCAGCAAAACCTGCGGCGTTATCATAGCCGAAAGGTGAACCCAAGGGTTTTCCGAGAAGGAGACATGGTCCTCAGGCTTGTGCAGCGCACAGCCGGGATGCACAAGTTGTCTCCTCCATGGGAAGGGCCTTTCATTGTGAGCAAAGCGCTGCACAATGATGCGTACTATCTTGTAGATGTGCGCCCACCACAGGCGAACAGGGCAGATAAATCTGGAGAGGAAACCAAGCGCCCTTGGAATGTAGCTCTACTCCGTCGTTTTCATTCGTAAGCAAAGATGTGTATGTACCCTCTTATCCGAGTTGAAATTCTACTCTGCAATCTGAAATTGTTCTCGGGGACTGCCCTCGTACAAAATTGCTCCAAGTGTTTTTACTCGGCTTTACCCCTTTTGCCTATTCGGTTGCTCTACTTCAAAATTCAAAGGTACATTGAGTACTGTGTTTAAACCTACATGCCAACTCTTCGACTTTGCTGCTGTCCGAAACCCGGCCTCATGGCAAGCAAGAGAACAAGCAAAAGGTCCATGAGCACAAGAAAAATTACTAAGGAAAGGAAGAGTGCAGGAACCGAGTAGGGTGTTGTTATTACTGTTCTGTGAATTGTCTTTTCGGCTAAGTGGTGGGCTGCGTTACTATGATTGTTTCTAAGCGGCTAAGTATTTGCAGCTCTACTCTTTGATTCTTGTGACTCGAATACCAAAAAAGCAACAAGTTGCGGGTAGAGCAGAGATGAAAAGATAGGGTGAATAAGAAACGCAACTCGGGGACTCGCATGATAACGCAACTCGGCATCCAGCCCAGGTTGAACAAATTGATTAAGTTGGAAATAACAAAAGTGGGAATAAAATTGAGTAGCAACGGAATAAAATAGTCTGATACATCTGCTCCCGGCATCCCGGGGATCTGATAAGTGTTTGAGTAAGAAATTTGCAGGATGAAATCAAATTCAGGTTGATGGGGCGTTCTCGGTGCTCGCCTGGGTTGCTTCGCCTTCCTCAGTGGCCTTGGTGGCGTCCGCCTCTGCGCTGGCATCAGCAGTCTTCGCTTGCTCGGCGTCAGGCTCAATGGCGAGCTGCTCAGAGGTAGCAGTGGCCACCGAGATGGGCGCTGTCGCGGAAGCAGAGCCGGTCTCGGGGGCGTGGGTGCGCACCGTGTCGTCGAGTGCGGCTCCTGATGAGGTGCCGAACTCGAGGGCAGCGGTGTCGATCTCCTCGACCTCTTCATCGCTACTCGCGATGACGGCAGCCTTCCCCTTGCCCTGGGGAGAATCGAAGAAGCCCGATTCCAGCTCGGAGTCTGTCTCTTCATCCACGTCCTCGTCCTCCTCCACCTCGGTGTCGGGTTCGGTGGGGCCGTCGATGAAGGTGGCCGTGTCCGCGTACTCCGCAACCCCATGCGCAATTAGCTTGCGCGCGGTCACACAGCTGGGGTCCGTCTCCCACCTGGAATTGTCGCGCTTTCCGCGGATGATCTCCATGTTGAGGTTCTCGTACCAGGAGGCGACGCAGAGTAGCATCAAGTCAGCGCCTGCCCGAGCTCCAGAGGCGCGCCACTTCTTCAATTCGGCCTTCACATTGCGCAGCTTCAGAGCAAGGCCATCGATGGTTGTCGGCGCGGAATCTTCAGGCCAGAACAGCTTGTGGAGCTCGAAGCCGACGCGCACCAAGTCGGTTCCCACGCCGGCTAGGCGTTCGAAATGCCCTCGCATCACCAGCAGGCTGTCCTCGATCTCGGATCTGGTGTCCGCGGCCTCGCCCTTCTCAAGGCGAGCTGCTCGGGCCTTGGCCAAAGCTGGCGCGCAAGCGGATACGAGATCAGGGAAGATCTCTGCGCAAAAGCAAGGGAGAAACTTAGTCACAGGATCCGAGAAGAGGCAGAACCGAGAAGAAAAGATGCAGAAAGGAGGAAACTTACTGTGAAGCTCGTGGCGTAGCTGCTGCAGCTGGATTTTCCATTCCTCCTCATTGGACACGTGTTTCTCCTCGAGCAAGCGGAGCCCATCCAGCTGAGAAAAGAGCCCAGCATTGGATTTCGTCAGCACTTCACATTCTTGCTCAAGGGCCTTTATCTTAGCATTGAAGGTTGTCTCAGCCTTGGCCTTCTCGGCGATCACTCTGTCCCTCTCCTCACCAAGCGTGACAGCATCCTGGAGTGCCTTCTGCAGCTGGAGTTGCAGTTTCTCCATCTCTGTAGCGTGCTCGCTCTGCAGAGCAACAGATTGGCTTGCCAGTTGCACCTGCACCTCAGCAGGTTTGAGACAGTCCTGATGCTCGACAACAAACTTCTTATGATCTTCTGAAAAGAGCAAAGCACGGTTAACAGAGAAGCAAAGGAAACAGACACAAGGGCAAACCGAGTAGACGGAGGTTTACCTTCAAGCTTCTTGATGGTGGTCTCGGCATTCGCAACAAAGGTGCGACAGTTCTCGTGCTCATCAGCCAGGGCCTTTAGTTTCCCTGCAAAGTAGAAAAGGTTAGCGCCAGAAAGCAGAAGCGGGCGTAAACAAAAAACGCAAGAACCGCGCGGCTAGAAGCGTACCTTCCACCTCAGACAGCTTCAGAGTGCTATCCTTCGCATCCTTACCGGCTGCCTCCGCAGCTGCTTTCTCTCTTTCCAGTGCAGCAATTCGCCTCCTGGCGATAGCATGATTCCAGAGAAGCTGGCGATGCAGACTGGTCCGCTTCAAAACGCTATCCTGAGAAGCGAAAAGAAAACAAGTTAGACAGAGAAGTGAAGATTCAACCCGAGAAGGCGGCTACTCGGGAGAGCATCCGCCTACTCGGCCAGAATCTCGGGGACTGGGTGATGGTAAAGGAAAATGAAAACGGATAGGAGAGAAGAAAAAATGCTACTCGGAGAGGACAAGTTAAGACTTACCGCGTAAGACTGCTCGAGATCTTCTGCATTCTTGCGGTGCACAAACATCTTGGCAGCAAGAGTAGCGGTGCTGGAGGAGACGGTCATGGGTTTGTAGCCCAAGTCCACCTTGTTCCAGTCGACCCGCATATGATCGATGTCGCCCAGGCCAAGGCCGTGCCATTTGTCTGTACCGAGAAGCTTGCTGTCCCACTTGGCATCGATGAAACCAACCAAGTCGAGTACCTGCTCGAGGCTCTGGGATGATATCGCCTGGTCTTGAGCTCCCCGAGAAGCAATGGATCTGTCCTGGTTTGGGGCCGAGGGCCCGGAGTCCACCGCCACGGCTTTCCTTCCTCTTGTGAGAGCAAGCTTCCGGTCCTCGACGGAAAGGCCAATCTGGCGCTGTTGGCTGACCTTCACCATATAATCCAGGTAGAGGGGCTGATCAGCTATGTTAGCGGCGGCAGGAACCGCACTGGGATTGCGGATAACCAACTGCTTGGACTGGCCAGCTGATGTCGGCGGCGGCTTGTCGGCAGCCTTCTTCTTTTCTATCTCTTTCTGAGCAAGTGGCTTCTCGGAGGTTGGCTTCTCGATCTTCTGCGTCTCGGTTTCCTTCTTCTCGGCTGCCCTCTTCTCGACTGCTTCCTTCAGAGCATCTAGGGCTTGTTTCCTGGTTACTCGCCCGGCAGGAGGGCTGGCTGCGTCTTTGGTCTGCGGCACCGAGGAGGAATCTGGCGGTGCAGTGCCTTGATCAATGGGTGGCGCCACGGATCCGTCACCTTGTGCAGCATCTGGTTGGGCGCTACTCGGTGCAGCGCCTGGTTGCGCGCTGCTCAGGGGATACTCCTCTGTCATGACTGTATCTTCTACCCGCTGCTCGGCAGTGGGATCCGCTTGTCCGGCAGCGCCTGTGGCTGGCTGCTCAGGTTCAGCTTCTTGCCGCTCGACGGCGGCGTCATCGTCACGCATCTCCTGGTCTTCCTCTTGGTGCTCTTCGGCGGCGCTAGCCGGAGGAGAAGGGGGCTTGTCCTGGTGAGCGGCGTCCTGCGCATCTGGATCGGCGCGGGCCTGCTGCTCAGGCCCCGTTTGCGTGTGGGTGGTGTCGGCCTCGTCGACCTCAAGGTCGACAACCTTGTCGACGTCAATGGCAGCTTGTTTCTTGGCCTGGTCAGGCGCGAAAGCAGCGTTCGCATCCAAGGGAGCTCTGGTGAGAAAGGAAAAATCAGAAATTAGAAGGAAGCAGAGGAAGGATAAGAGAAACAGCAGAGTACAAAATTGGGAGTTAACCGAGAAGGAACTTACGCTTTGGTGGAGGGGATTGTTCGCTTTGTTCTCTTCACGACCGCCTTGGTCGCCTTCTTCTTCTCGGCTGCTTTTCTCTTCTTGGCGGGGGGCTCTTGGGCGTCACTTCCTGTCCGCTTACGAGTAACGGGAGCGGCGACGGACAGAGGGTTGGCGTCAAGGACCCTGTCGCCCTCGTTCTCGTCTTCATCCTCAACCTCGTCCTCAGCATTTGCAGCATCTGCGAAATAGGGAGGAAGGAAAACATTTCAGAAACAGCAGGCAAAGGGCTTGTGCTTTTTCGCAGAGGGAGAGCGCGAATTCAGTTACCTTCGAACTCGTCATCAGACCAGTTGCGAAGAGATGATTCGGCAGGCTGCTTCTCTATCGTAGGGGAGTGAGGAAGGTTGATCTGGTCTGCAGTCTCAAAGGAGGCCTTGTCGTCCTCCTCTCGGTCAGCAAACCAATTGCCTTCAAAGCGCTCACAGCTCTCCATAAGCTGGCGATTGAGGACCTGAAGAGCGGAGAAGTGTCACAAGTTAGCCGAGTAGCGGGAAGGCATCCTACTCGGATAGGCGTGCAAAGACAAAGCACACTAAGCCTAAGCAATTTTACCGAATGTCCTACTCGGATAGGCGTGCAAACACAAAGCACACTAAGCCTAAGCAACCTTACTGAATATCCTACCTAACAAGGCGTGCAGGCGCAAAGCACACCAAGCCTATACAATTCTACTAAGTACTCTACTCGGTACAGAGTGCAGTTGCTAGTCGTAGCCAAGAGAGAAGATTTTCTAGTCGGATGGCAAATATTGAAAGCAGAATAAGGAGAACGTACCCGTGGAATCGGTTTCGTGCGGCTGAATGGGATGAACCCATACTGCCAATGGTCACCAAGGCTTGTTGTCAGGATGGCCCTGGCGTGCACGGGAACATCCGCGTTGTCGAGCTCGATGGTGGTCATTCTGGTGCAGTCGCGGGGGCCTCCCATGTAGCACATCAGATGGCTGCGCTCCTGCAGAGGCAGCACGCGATTCTTGATCCAGCAAGCCACAGGATCATCGCTCTTGAGGCCCTCGTCGATTAGTACGCCGAGTCGCGCTTCAATCTCCTTCGAGTTGAGATCGTTGGAGGGCTTCGCCTTCCAATTCTTCCCGGTGGGAGCACGGTTGCTCCAAGCGGGAAGATTGATGCGATCAGTTACCTTTCCTCCTTCGGTGGCGGGGATGTTCTTGACGTAGAGGAACGTCTTCTGCCACATTCGGACGGATTCCAACCCCTTGATACGGGGGTGGTTGGTTCCCGACCGCTGCACCATCATGGCGCAGCCGGTGTCAGTTGCGCGTGGCACGCCCGCGCCTTCCTTCTTCCCGATGGTCTGCTGGCGGAGATGGAAGTACTTCAGCCAGGTATCCGTCGTGGGATGGATACCAAGGAAGGCCTCGCACACCACGGCGTGGTAGGCGAGGAAGACGACGGCATTTGGTATCAAGTGGTGCATTTGGAGACCGAAGTGGTCGAGGAAGCGGCGGAGGAAGTCGGAGGCCGGCAGGCCGAATCCGCGCTCGAAGTGCGACAAGAACACGACGTGCTCGCCCTCCCGCGGGGTTGGCACGATCTCGCCTTCGGATGGCCGGCACTGAACACCGGGAGGGACCCTCCGGGTGTTCACGAGCCAGGCGCAGTCCTCGGCGGTGACGTGAGAACCAGCCCAGCCGGCGCGAGCAGCCATGGCAAGGGGTGAGTGGATGGCGGAAAGTTAGAGAGTTTGGATGGAGGAAACACGTCCGCGGCGGCGCGAAAGGTTGCTCGGCGGCGGAGAGCTCGGCGGCGGAGAAGAACAGAGAGACGAAAGAGGAAAAGTGCGAAGGGAGGAGAAGAGGAAGTTACCGGCGGAGGTATTTATATCCTCTCCGCGGTTTACCGTTACCATCGGGGAAGTGGGATCGATCGTGGCGTGTGGTGGGGGTCTGTGGCCGGATGGAAAACGCACACACGCGCGAGGCGCGCGCGTAACGGCCGCAGCAGATCCCACTACCAGATCGTGGCCAATTACTGCGCGTGATGGGACATAACGAGCCAGTGGGCCCGCCCCGTAAAAACTGGGCGCGTGGCACGTCGTGTCGTGGCAACGAAACGACGGGGTCATGGATGCTTGGCACGTGTCCAGTTGCGACACGGAAGGCTGGATTATGCTCTGCGCTGCAGAGACGCTAGAGGAGAAATTCTCTAAGTCTTTTTACTCGGTTACAGAGTAGAAAGCAGGTGCTATTCGGAAGACAGGAAACTCAAGGTATTTTCTAAAAGTACTACTCGGAGGTCTTTTACTCGGCATCTTGAGGTTCAAGGGCTATGTTGCAAAAATTGGTTTTAAGCTGGCAGAGCCTAGTGAACGAGTTCGCAAGACTCAACCAGCTTCGGGGACTGCTGTCGGGGGGTCACCCCCGAGTAGGGTAAAGGCAAGTGGTAAAGGCGACTTACAGAAGAGAGATTTGGTCGAGTAGCCGACTACCCGGTACTTGCTACCCGGTCGACTGCTACTCGGTCTCACCTCAAGATGACCGGAAGGAGATATTAGTCAAGTTCCATCCATTCGAGTAGAAGAGTTGGCCCGAGTAAAATTGGCGGGAACCTACTCGGGCCAGAAAGTCAAAGGAGCCGTTCTGACACAGGATCCCGCGTATCCTGGGTCCGTACTTGGCAGTATTCGAACTACTGTTCATCTGGGACCGGCCTGCCTGACAGTGACAGCGTGGAACCAGGCCGTGGCAGGATAAGGGGGGCCTACTCTGTGTTTGGCACAGTGATACCAGTCTGTCCCCTTGTTTTGCCCAACGACTTTCCAGATGCAGCCAAGATTAGGAACCAAAGCTGTCAGCGGGAACCCGGAAGAAGGACGATGTGCACACTATGTCGACACTTGTCCGTGTTTGGACGTATCCGGCTGGGCACCAGGTATATAAGGTGCCCCGCCGCCTCCTGCGTGAGGCATCGCATACTAGAACAGAGGAAACCCTAGATTCTTGACCTAGTTCATCAAAAAGAGAGAGGAGTGGCTACTCGGTAGCAAGAATATTGTACTGTGGCTACTCGGTGAGACACCAAAATACACAAAGAAAGGCAGGAGTAGGGGTTTTACCTCCTCACGAGGGCCCTGAACCTGGGTAGATCGTGTTGTTTGCAGTGTTTACTTCGTACCTCACGCGGCTACTCGTCGCGTGATCCCTCCCCGAGCACCTCCAGCGTCCTTCGTCCCCACATCTTTAGCCATCCCATGGCATCTGCCGTGACACCACCACGACACCATCCTATATGATAACCTCTCTACTCATGATATGACTCTACTGAAAAGGTAAAAATATGAAAGATAGTGATGTATACCGCGGCACTCCCCCCAAGCTTGGAACAAAGCCGAGGGGATGCCAAACCAATGACGAATCAATTCTTCGGTGGTGGTGGATCCTTCTCAATGAGCTTATCAATTGATTTCTTCAGATCTTCAATCGCGAACATAAGCATACGCATCACCTCCGTATTGCAATCAATACAGTTTGCATGCCTATCGGACGGTGAATTCTAGCCACCAAGATCCCCCCATTCTTCCTTTGGTGGAGAAGTTCCTTCATCTGCACTGTTAGAATGATTCATATCCCACGTAGAGGGAAAATCCCTATTGGGCACCTTTTTGCACTGATAATCATGAATTAATGTGTGGAAGTAGTTCTTGACTCCTGCAGCAGGTGTCTTCGAAGCTAGGGAGTGACGTGGAACCTTCCCTCCGGTGCTCATCTGCGCGTTTCTCTTGAGCTTCAAGGGGTTAGCAACCACCCTAATTCTTGTGACGGTGGTGTGTGGACGCACTCGTGGGTTTTCCTCTACATCTCCTTCAGCTCCACTCTCGATCTCCTCCTCAGTCTTTAGGTCTTGGACATCATCTTCCTTTGGTACCTTCCCCTTGTTGTCGTTGACGGAGATCATGATGCTTCTAAAACCAAAAACAGATCCTGGCAGAAACAACTTGAAAGAGAAACACGACGAGAAAACGATATACGGACCTTGGGGGGGGGGTCCGGCGGATTATATAGCAAAAAGTTTTATAATGAAAAGAAAGTCTAGGTCGAAGACGAGTCGGAGAGGGGCCCCGGGGCGCCCACACCATGGGTTGGCGCGGCCAGAGGTGGGCCCGCGCCACCCTATGGTGTGGAGCCTCCGGGCTCCGTCTCCCTCTTGTTTCCGGCTCATAATTTTCATATTTTCTAGAAACGGTAAAAATATAAGTTGAAGGATGTTTCGTGAACATTTTCTTATCAAAACTGATACCTATTCGAAATATGACTCCCCAGTTTCTAAAATATGCTTCTTAATGAATTCCTCCTCGATCATGGCTCAAATCCAATCAACATTTTCATTATACGGATCTCCAGAAATATAATGCTTGAGTCTTTGGCCATTCACCACTTGCGAGGAGTTGTTGATGGCTCCCAAGTGCAGGAGATCAATTGTAGTACTTTTCGAATTAAAAAGGTTGTCGAACCCACGAGGAGCAGAAGGAACTGGTAAGTAGAATAGCAAAGGAATAATAAAAGCAACAGGTGTTTTTGTGTTTTAATTGTGTAGTGCAAGTGAAGTAAAATGCGGAAAGTAAATTGCAGCAAGTAGTAGGTCTCAGTGAGAGACAAAGCCCAATCCTCTAATGCGCAAGAGGACAAGCTCAAGTGTGTGTTTGTGTCTTATATGTGGAAAACGTTCCCGAGGGCTGCACGGATTTAGTTGGCATAGTGATTCATTGCATAACATGTTTGTATATCTTGTCTAGTTTTAATCTTCTTCGGACGGAGCCACAAATAGGAATAGCTAAATAAATAAACTATCACCCCTTATGATGGATCACGTGGCCAATTAAATGACAGCACGAGAATTATTAAGACATGATGTCCCACCATAGCCTTATGCTCTAAGGTCCCCGATACAAGTACCCTCATAATGCAATTCAACGACTTTGTCACAAGTTCCTGTCACCTAAAGACATCCTCACGTCACTACACTACGGTGTTCTCCTATGAGCCCATGTAGGTGAAGTGTTGTACAGTCGACGTTCGTACAACACCATCATACAATCACATAAAAGATAAATACTAGAACAAATAACAACTCATCTCATGTAACAAATCATTGCCAATTCATCCTATGCCCTCAGGAACATGCGGGAACTACTCACAACATGCAAACATGATCAGGTATGGTGATGTGGTACAACACAATCTGAAACAATGGATCCACCACCAAATAATGACAAGTACTCAATCCCAAACATGCAACGGAGTACAAATAACACGTATCTAGGGTGTAGCAATGATCAAACTATGAGGGGAACGGAGTGGATCACGGTGATGGTGATGGTGGAGATGCAGGTGCTGGTGAGGATGGTGATGGAGATGCCTCCTCCCACGCCAAGGAGGAGATGGGGATGAAGATGGGGATGATTTCCCCCTTCTCCGGAGCTCCGGAGCAGCAGGATCTGTCTCCCCCGCGGAGAGTTTCGAGAGTTTCGCCACCCTGGCGGCTCCGTCTCGTCTCGGGAAAATTAGGGTGTTCGTTTTCGGGGAAGACGGAGTCGTCAGCAAAAAGACCTCGGGGAGGAGGTGCTGTGGGCCCATTTGGGGACCCCACACGCGGCCAGGGAATCTGGCCGCATGCGCTACCCCCTTTTGGGCCTCCTGGCCCTCCTCCTTTGTGTCTTGTGCCCACGGCCTTTCTCCCGAAGAAAAACTGACATGGTTTCTTTCCTTTCGCAATTTGGATACCTATAGCTCCTAAAACATCAAAAACATGAAAACATGTGTTTTCTGACACCCAGAAATTAAATACCAAAAATAGGGACTTTGTAGGAAAGTCCTATAAAATCATCTAAAACATGCAAAACATTGACATAACATTTGTAAAACATCCCAATAATGCCTATATGGAGGGTATAAATGATGATATAAAATGCATGTATCAGTTGTCTTCAAGGGAAACAATATCAATTGCCCTGAACAATATACCTCTTCGATAACAAAAGGTCCTTCCCATCTCGAGAGTATTTTCCTACAAAAAATCTGAGACGAGACCTATACAATAGCACTTTCTCACCAACATGAAATTATATTTTAATAATTCTCTTATCATGCCACCTTTTAACTTTCTCTTTAAAGATCTTAGCATTTTCATATGCTTCACTCCTCCATTCATCTAAAGAACTTAAGCCAAGCAATCTTTTCTCACCAGCAAGTTTAAAATCTCTATTTAGGTATTTCACTGCCCAATAAGCTTTGTGTTCTAATTTTAGGGGCAAGTGAGAAGCTTTTCTATACACCATCTTATAAGGAGACATGTCCATGGGATTTTGTTAAGCAGTTCTATAAGTCCACAGAGCATCATTTAATTTCTTAGCACAATTTTTTCTAGATTTATTAACAATCTTTTGCAAGATAGATTTGATTTCTCTATTTGATAATTCTACTTGCCCACTAGTTTGAGGATGATAGGGTGAGGCAATTTTATGATTAACTTCTTATTTAGCAAGGGTTTTTCTAAAACCGCCATGAATAAAGTGAGAACCCCCATCAGTCATAAGATATCTAGGCACACCAAATCTAGGGAAAATAATGTCTTTAAGCATCTTTTTTGAGGTTTCACCATCAGCACTTTTAGTAGGTATAGCTTCTACCCATTTAGTAACATAATCAACAACAACAATAATATGAGTGTAGCCTTGTGAAGGAGGGAAAGGACCCATAAAGTCAAATCCCCAACAATCAAACGGTTCAATAACAAGAGAATAATTCATAGGCATTTCATTACGTCTAGAAATATTTCCAACCCTTTCACATTGATCACAAAATAAAACAAATTTTCTAGCATCTTTAAAGAGAGTAGGCCAATAAAAACCTGAGTGTAGAACTTCATGTGTAGTTCTATCTCCAGCGTGATGTCCTCCATAAGCACTACTATGACATTTTCTCAATATCTCTTGTTGTTCATTTTCAGGAACACATCATCTGATAATACCATCAACACCTTCTTTATACAAGTGTGGGTCATCCCAAAAATAATGCCTCAAATCATAGAAGGATTTTCTTCTTTGCTGAGCTGTAAAGGTAGGAGGCAAATACTTCGAAACAATAAAGTTAGCATAATCGGCATACCATGGACTCTCTTGAGAGCCCACTATTATTGCAGCTAACTGTTCATTAGGAAAACTATCATTAACAGGAATAGGGTCATCATAGATATTTTCTAATCTAGACAAATTATCAGCAACAGGATTTTCAGCACCCTTCCTATCCACAATATGTAAATCAAACTCTTATAAGAGAAGCACCAATATAATAAGCCTAGGCTTAGCATCTTTCTTTTCCATAAGGCACTTAATAGCAGCATGATCAATATGAATAGTAACTTTAGAATAGACAATATACTGCCTAAATTAATCACAAGAAAAAACCACAACTAGGAACTCTTTCTCAGTGGTAGCATTCTTTTGAGCAGCATCAAGAGTTTTACTAGCATAATGAATAACATTTAACTTCTTATCTACCCGCTGTACGAGAACAACACCTACAACATAATCACTAGCATCACACGTAATTTCAAATGGTAAATTCCAATCAGGTGGTTCAACAATAGGGGCAGATATTAAATCCTTCTTTAAAATTTCAAAAGCTTCTTTACAATCTTCATCAAAGACAAGTGGTACATCTTTTTGAAGAAGATTACTAAGAGGTTTTGATATTTTAGAGAAATCTTTAATAAACCTTCTATAGAAACCAGCATGACCAAGAATACTTCGAATACCTTTAACATCCCTGGGACATGGCATTTTCTCAATAGCTTCAACTTTAGCTCTATCAACTTCAATACCTCTTTCAGAGATTTTATGTGCAAGAACAATTCCTTCATTAACCATAAAAGGGCATTTCTCCCAATTAATAACAAGATTAGTCTCCTCGCATCTCTGCAAAACTTTATCAAGATTCTGCAAACAATTATCAATAGAAGTTCCATAGACGGAGAAATAGTCCATGAAGACTTCCACAATTTTTTCACAAAAGCGATGAAAGATAGCAGACATGCATATTTGAAAGGTAGCAGGAGCATTACATAAACCAAAAGGCATACGTCTATAAGCATAGGTTCCAAAAGGACAAGTGAAAGTTGTTTTCTCTTGATCAGGCTTCCTAACAACAATTTGAGAGAACCCAGAATAACCATCAAGAAAGCAGAAATGAGTTTTCTTAGACAACCTATCTAACATTTGATCAATAAAAGGCAAAGGATAGTGATCTTTCTTAGTAACTTTGTTAACCTTCCTAAAATCAATGCACATCCTATAACCAACCACTACTCTTTGAGGAATAAATTCATTATTTTCATTTGGCACAACAGTCATCCTTCCTTTCTTAGGGACACAATGCACATGACTAACCCATCTACTATCAGCAATAGGATAAATGATACCAGCGTCAAAGAGTTTCAATACCTCATTTCTTACAACATCTTTCATCTTAGGATTTAAACGGCGTCGATGCTCAACAACTGGCTTTGCATCAGGTTCAATATTAATAACATGCTGACATATAGCAGGAGAAATCCCCTTCAAATGTAACAGCCCTACTTTTTGTGTATTAAAGAGAGGTGTTGTGTACATGGCATGCATGCATGAAAGTTGGACTAAATTTTCGCTTTTAAACTTTAATCGGAGAGTTTTCAGAAAGTCACTTAAACTGGTTTCAAACAAAGTTGTTCTGCAAAGTTTTTCAAATAGAACCAACTATATGCTAGAAATGTGGCAAATTTAAAGAGCTTTCCAACGGGTATTTTTGTGCAATTTTTGCCTCACAAAAGGCCCTCAACTCTCTGTTTTGGATCTGTTTTAATTATTTCCAGGGGATTCTTTGTAATTCTTATTTTCTCCCAGGGGGTTTTCTTGAAAACCCCTGTCTTCTTCCTCCTGTCCGGTGACAGGAGGGCAACCGCCCCCGCCGCGCCACCTCCTGCTTCCTCTCCCTGTCGACGTGGAGGAGAGGATGAGGACTCCTCGGTGCCGTCTGAATCGAGCATGCCGCAGAAACCCCCCTCTCTCGCCCTCCCCTCCCCCTGTCTCTCCCTCCGCCCGAAAACGCCCGCCACCGGCGATCCGCCGCCGTCGCCGCTGTACTGCCTCCCCCACCTCCTCGTAGAGCTCATCGGGTGCGCCGTCGAATCCTCTACCTCCTCGAGCAGGCACGGCCGCCGGGATGCCGTAGGCGCGGCGAATCGAGCCCTTCTTCTTCCCCTCCGGTCGCCGGAATCCCTCCACCGCGCCGCCATCCCCGCCCACCTCCGGCCCCGCCGCGCCTCTCCTCGAACTCGTGGTGAGCTCCCGCTCCTCCCCAGCCCCTCCGTTCGCCCTATCCCGCTCGGAATCGACGAAGCCGCCGGAGACCGAGACCCCGCCGCCGTTTCCTTCGCCGCCGCTCGCCGCCGGTGGCCATTCCGGGGCGGTGCCGCCACATTCAGGTGCGCCTCCTCGAGACGCACCTAACGGGCATACGCACGCATCCGGGGAGGCTCCCGCTCGCCGCCGGCGAGCTCTTCCCGGCCACTGCCGGCCACCGTGAGGTCACGGTGATGTCACTGTGACATCACCTGCCCACGTGGCGTGCCAAGTGGCACTCCCTATCTCTTTTTGAACTGAACAGTGGGCCCGCAGAGAAAAATAGAAAAACAGAAATAACTACAATTTTGGAAATTCAATAACTTTTATTTCACAGCTCCAAAAATTATGAAAAAAATATGTATGTGTTCAGAAAAATGAGAGCTATTTATCCATACCATTTTCATACATGTTAACCAAGTGTAAAATTAGGCCACTTTTATAGCATACATTTAATTCAATTAAATATTGAAAATAAAGTTTTTATTCAATAAAAATAGAAAAATAAGTGTAATATACCATTTTGATCAGTAAAGCAAATGCAAACCAACTATGAGGTTTACAAAGCCTTTTGAGCATCTTAGCTTGGTCACATCTGCAGTTCAGGGTTTTCTCCCCCTCCGGTGTTCGTCGTTCACGGCGCGAAACCCTAGCTTCCTGTTCTATTCCTTAAGCTTCATTTCAATTGCATTGTTTTACTCATGCATACATATTGTGCATTGCACCGTCGTCAAGTATTGATTGTTTGCCTTCTTTCCGGTATTGCTCGCTACCGGTAGACCAAGATCCGGAGGTCGACCCAGCTTTCTACGACAACCCAAGCTCTACTTTCGACGAGCAAGGCAAGCACAACCTCGTGGCTCCACCCATGTTTTGAGTCTTTCAACCTCTTACTCATGCATTCGATTCAACTTGGTTTTGAGTCTGTTAGAGTAACCTATCCATTGGATGACCCTCCCCCTCACATGTCACCTTCATACCTGTTTACCCTCCTAGTATGACTAGGGTTGTTTGAGTAACGTAGAGCCTTGTGTGTTCAATGCTTAGACATGCTTAGTCTTAAGATCTGCTTCATCCGGTTGATGAAATGCCGATAATGCATGAATCTAGTATGAAAGGTGTTTATGCTTTGATATGGTTGATTAACATGATTAACATGGCATGGATGTTGAGGCCACTGTGGGTTGTGGTTTTTGTCTCGTTCATGCCCCTAGGTGCGAGTTCTCGCCTTCGAAGCCAAGACTGAACGTACAGCCACACGCGGGGCCTAACAGACCGCGCTCGGCTAACTAACTTGTCTAGTCACTTCCATGGGTCACGTAGATTGAGGTTTCCATTTGCGGGTGTGTCATAAAACGTTTTGGAGAAAACTAGGGCGTGACCGGGACCAGTGATGGACGTACACGGATCTTGTCCCGACTCACAGAACAGGTGCTGTCAGGAGGTGGCCAACTCCCTGTTGACGGGGTGGCCCTGTTTGGGTTGACTCATGGATAGGGCTAAGCAAGGTAAAGGCCGTGGTCGACCACACTCTGCCGCGCTCTTAGAGAGGAGCGTTACCGCGTGGCGTTAAGAGTCGGTTGATACGTGTGGGTAAAGTGTACCCCCTGCAGGGATAAATCTTTCGGAAAGCCGTGTCCACGGTTATGGACGACTTGGCAACGGATTCTGTGATCATAGACAACTCTAACGGAATGACTAAAACTTGCTGGCAATGAATGAAGGATGCCTCCTCGACTACGTCGAGAGGGGTGATTCTTGTAACATAAGGTAGTCTGGGGATGAGAAAGTACTTGGTGGATTAAAGAACATGATGATCTCAGTATTTGAGTAGAATCCTCCTCTGTTTTATAAATGCTCTATTACACGTGCTTTTCTTCCTCAACTTCGGAAAACAAAGTTGGCTTTATGCAAAGAACCTTAAAAGCCAAGTCTTGCTGAGTACCTTTTGTACTCAACCTTGCCTCGTTGTTGTTTTATTTCAGACTTCGGCGATGCAGCTGAAGAGGGGTTCTACCTCAACGTCGACGAGTAGTTAGGAGTTCCCAGGCAGCAGCTTGGTATCTGTAGTATGGGTTTGGCTACGTTGCTTATGTTTC
Source organism: Alopecurus myosuroides (assembly GCA_028641055.1). Classification (NCBI taxonomy): domain Eukaryota; kingdom Viridiplantae; phylum Streptophyta; class Magnoliopsida; order Poales; family Poaceae; genus Alopecurus; species Alopecurus myosuroides. Next base: position 223,784,015 of record CM054058.1, on the reverse strand, counting down.
GGACTCTTAGTCCTTTTGCTCTTGTTGTATAGCAACATATTTGCTTTCGCTGTTTGTTGTAATGTTGGGTTGTTGGACCTAGGTTGGTCTTGTAACCTCTTTGTGTAAGCTACTCTAGTATGCCTTGTTTAATACAACTTTCATGTCTAGAGTACTGCTTTGATCGATTGTTGGTCTCGAGCCCGTTGTTATACAGCTTTGGCTATGCCTGCATAGTTGTCGCAGTCGAGGGGTTGTGGAGCCGATGATCCATGACCGAGCCCGCCTGCCGGAGATATCCGGCCTGGGGCGAGGTAACCCCAGTAACCCTCGATTGTTGTTGCACTTTCTGGACACATAGCATCTCTGTATAACTCTGGTCCCGTTCCTTCAGTTTCATCCGACTCGTGGATGCTTGGGTATACATATCTGGTTATGACTAGCATGGACACAAGGAGTAGTAGACCGGGGATCCGGACTACGTGCCGATGAATCCGGTCTGCCTGCCGTTGTTTGTTGCGGCCTGGGATGGTAACCCTGAAGCCCTTGTGAGTCCAACGCTAGGAGCACATGACAGTTTGTATATCTCGGGGTCCGGGGTCCGACAAGTCTTGGTATCAGAGCAGGACTGCCTGTAGGAAACCCTTGCTGTTGGTCGATGTTGAGTCTAGAACTTGTGAAAACTATTCTTGAAAAGACAAAATGAGTTATGAAAACCCTCTTAGGATTCTTTTTGCTCCTTACCTGGTATCACTCTAACTCTGAGTCACCGGATCTCATTTGTTTTTGTGTGTTATTTCCTTGTTGTTGTCTCAAAAGTTAGGAGTAAAACCGTTGGGTGTTTCTCTTCCGAGTACTTTGTCTCAGGTTGTTATAGTTCCAAATTCAAGTCATTTCTCCATGCCTTTTGACATCTTGAAAATGTCTTTGTTTCAGATGCCTTCTGGTCAGGTTGTTCGACATACACTATGCCTTGGAGTTCCAGGTTTTCCTCATCTCCTAGCCTCAGCCTGTGCAAACATAGGAGCCCCTTGGTATCCTGTGTACACCGTGTATGAGGAGTACCGTGACTTCCACCAGACCCAGTACTTGTGTGGTGTCCGTCTTCCACAGCTAGATGGCACCATCTTCCCTGCTGAGCACTATGCTGAGGGTATTGGTTTCACCATTGAGATGGCTGTGCAGGATGCTGCACGGCACTGTCTTAATGAGCTTCGTTACCACTATCCAGATCACGAGCATAGCTCCTTCCGTTACTGCCCTGGTTCAGATGCTACTCTTGAGGGGTGTTATACCCACACCTTTGTTGATTCCTCCCAGGAGGAAGATCTTACACTTAGGTGCACCGCTGATCTTCTTGCTGCTTATGCTTGTCGCGAGCGTGAGCTTAGTGCACTAGTTAACACCCTTGCAGCTAGTCTCAGGACTGTGACAGCCAGAGTGAGGCCATTCGTTGAGAGTGGTATTGTTCAGGCCTCTGAGATAGAGCTTCCAGCTGTACTTGTGCCTTCCTCGGTTGCGTCTCCAGATGTTGGAGGTGATGTTCCCCCTCGTGGACGCCTCAGGAGGCCTAGGATGGTGCGTGGTGTACCACAGTCTCTCCACGGACCGCAGGACGAGTCTGTTCGTCGCTACCCTGGTGCTCCGGTTCCACTTCCTTTCGACTTCGGAGGATACTGAGACCGTTGTCGGTTCCAGCTAGAGTAATGTTTTCTTTCATGTACTCGAAACCCGAAGTTGTAGAAAAATAATGTATTAGGAGCAGAACTTCGGTGATGTGTATCTACCGTACTTTCTTTCAGTGTTGTATGTACTTAAGCTTGTGAGCTTGTACCGCCACTATGTATGGTTTGTACTTCGACTGGTTTCAATAAATGTTGTAATATGTTGGCTCCATGTTGATGAAATGATACACTTCATGTTCATTCATTCTGTTCTACTACATTTCGGCATGTCTTTTGATTTCCGTTGAAACTAATACATGTCGATCCATTGTACCCTTTTCCCCATGGATGTGTTATTCATGATTCTTCTTCCTTTTTTACTCAGGATGTCGAGTGGTACTCGTGGCTGTAACAACCCTCCCCCTGAGCCAACACCTCCGCCGCCACCCACAATGGCGCAGGTGCTGCAGAGCATCGAAACTAACCGTCTGAGGAACGAACAACTTCTGGAGCGTGTGGCCCAGAACACTGAACGCCGTGCTGCCGGCGTTACCCTCGTGGACTTCCTCAAGGCTCAGCCACCATACTTTGCTGACTCCACTGAGCCTCTCGACGCCGATGACTGGCTTCGCACAATGGAGCGCAAGTTCATTGCTCTCCGTGTCCAGGAACGTGACCGTGTGAACTTCGCCACCTATAAGCTTGAAGGTGCTGCTGGTGCTTGGTGGGAAGGCTTTCTGGCGTTGCAGGCGCCCGATCATGAGGTCACTTGGGCAGAGTTCCGTACTGCTTTCCGTGAGGCTTATATTCCGAAGGCAGTCATGGACGGTAAAAGAAAGGAGTTCCTTGATCTTACTCAGGGCAGTATGGGTATTGAGGCCTATGGTCGTGTGTTCACTCGTCTGGCTCGCTATGCTCCTCGTGATGTCACTAATGACGAGGACAAGCAGGATCTGTTCCGCAAGGGCCTGAACCCAACTGTTCGTTACGAGCTTCTGCCCTTCAAGTTCCGGAGTTTCCAGGAACTTTACAACCAGGCCATCACTCTTGAACGTGGCAAAAAGGAGATGGATACTGCTATGAAGAAGAGTGCTGGAGATTCCCGTGCTTCACCCTCTGGTCAGAAGAGGAAGCGCCGTGTGTTCATTCCATACAGCGCTGTTCCCAGGGCTCCGTTCCAGCCAAGGCCATCTGGATATGCTCCTCGTCCACCTGCCCCACCTGCTACATCAACCTACGGTGGTGGACAAGGTTCTCGTCCTCCAGTTGCCGCTCCTCCCAGCAATGTGTGCTACCGCTGTGGCCAGCCTGGTCACTTCTCGAGGGAGTGCCCTCAGAATCATGCTGGACGTGCACCTCCTCCTCCTAAGAAGATGGCAAAGCCTGCTGGTACTGGACGTGGTCGTCTGAACTATGTGACTGCCGAGGATGCTCAGGACGATCCAAGCGTCTTACTGGGTACGATTCGTGTCAACTCAATTTCGGCTTTAGCCTTATTTGATTCTGGAGCATCGCATACATTCATGTCAGAAGGGTTTGCTAAAATGCATGGGATACCTTTCGAAAAGTTGCAAAAACCGTTAATGGTAAACTCCCCTGGTTGCAACTGGCAAACCACCATGGTTACGCCAGAGCTCATGGTTGAGGTGGGATCCTTACAATTCCCTGCAACCTTCATTGCCCTAAAATCCACTGACCTTGATGTCATACTGGGCATGAATTGGCTTGCTAAATATGGAGCTGTTTTGGATTGTGCAACCAAATGCCTCACCTTGAAACATCCTTCTGGTGCCATCATCGACTATTGGTCTGAGTTCACCATTCCTCCTTCAGCACGCACACGACTCTCTCCTGAACTGCAGCTGTACTTCATGCAAGGTGATTACCCTCCTGAACTTCATGAGTTACCTGTAGTCAGTGATTTCCCTGATGTGTTTCCTGAAGAGTTACCTGGCCTGCCACCTGATCGAAGTGTGGAATTTGTCATTGAGTTAGTCCCTGGTACCGCTCCTATGTCTAAAAGACCTTACCGTATGGCCCCAGAGGAGTTGGTTGAATTGAAACGCCAAATTGAGGAGTTAGAAGAAAAGGGTTTCATCCAACCTAGCACATCTTCTTGGGGTTGTCCCACCATCTTTGTCAAGAAGCGGGATACCAATGTTCCACGTTTGGTTGTTGACTATCGGCCGCTGAATGCAGTGACCATCAAAAACAAGTACCCTCTTCCAAGAATCAATGACCTCTTTGATCAGTTAGCTGGTGCAACTGTCTTTTCCAAGATGGACCTGCGATCAGGATACCATCAAATAAAGATCAGAAAGGAGGACATTCCTAAAACGGCGTTTACTACTCGTTATGGTCTTTACGAGTACACCGTTATGTCTTTTGGTCTTACCAACGCTCCAGCTACCTTTATGAGGCTTATGAACTCGGTATTCATGGAGTATCTTGATAAGTTCGTCGTGGTCTACATCGACGACATCTTGGTCTATTCCAAAACCGAACATGATCATTCTGAACACCTGCGTTTGGTGTTGTCCAAACTCCGTGAGCACAAGCTATATGCCAAGTTCTCCAAGTGTGAGTTCTGGTTGAAAGAACTCATCTATCTCGGACACGTAGTGTCTGCCGAAGGTGTTGCCGTTATTCCAGACAAGATCCAAACTATTCTAGACTGGGAAACACCTAAATCAGTCAAGGATGTTCGGAGTTTTCTCGGACTGGCAGGTTATTACCGTCGTTTCATCGAGAACTTCTCCAAAATTGCCAAACCTATAACTGAACTTCTTAAGAAAGGCAAAAAGTTCAAGTGGTCAGAAAAAGCAGAGGAAAGTTTCCAAACTCTGAAAACCAAACTGACTACCGCTCCTGTGCTTGTTCTTCCTGATACGAGCAAGGACTTTGTCATCTTCTGTGACGCCTCTCAACAAGGACTCGGTTGTGTGTTAATGCAAGAAGGTCATGTGGTGGCTTATGGTTCTCGTCAACTGAAACCACATGAGCACAACTATCCAACCCATGATCTTGAGCTAGCAGCCGTGGTCCATGCTCTTAAGCAATGGCGTCATTATTTCCTTGGAAACCGATGCGAGTTATACTCAGATCATCAGAGTCTAAAATATCTGTTCACCCAACCGGATCTGAATCTCAGACAGAGAAGATGGTTGGAGGTAATCAAGGACTTTGACTTGGGTCTCAACTATCAACCCGGCAAAGCAAATGTCGTCGCTGACGCGCTAAGTCGGAAGTCTTATTGTAACAACTTGATGATACAGCAAGCCCAGCCTTCTCTTCATGAGGAGTTCTCCAAGCTGAACCTTGAAGTTGTTCCTTCCGGATATCTGGCCAATCTAGAAATAAAACCTTCTCTCGAAGATCAAATAAAAGATGTTCAGAAGAACAACTTAGGCATTGCTAAGATTAAGAAGAACATTGCTAGCGGGGCTGCTAAGTGTTTCTCTGTTGATGATCAAGGCATTGTCTACTTCAAAAACCGTCTGGTTGTACCCAAGAACCGAAATCTGAGAAATCTAATACTCCAAGAGGCTCATGACACACCTCTTTCTATTCATCCTGGTAGCACCAAGATGTATCAGGATCTTCGTCCGAAATTCTGGTGGACCCGGATGAAGCGAGAAATCGCTCAGTATGTTGCTGAATGCGACGTATGTCGTCGTGTGAAGGCAGAACATCAAAGACCAGCCGGAGTTCTTCAACCTCTGCCTATTCCTGAATGGAAGTGGGATGAAGTGGGTATGGATTTCATCACCGGTCTTCCCAAGACAAAGAAAGGCCATAATGCTATCTGGGTGGTGGTTGACCGCCTATCCAAAGTTGCTCACTTCCTTCCTATCCGAGAAGATATCACCGCTATCCAGCTGGCGGATCTGTATGTATCCAGAATAGTCAGCCTTCACGGTGTTCCAAAGAGGATCATCTCTGATCGTGGAAGTCTGTTCACCTCTAAATTCTGGGCAAGTTTCCAGCAAGCTATGGGAACCCATCGATCTTTCAGCACTGCTTTCCATCCACAAACCGGTGGTCAAACTGAGAGAGTTAATCAGATTCTCGAGGACATGCTCCGAGCTTGTGTTATATCGTTCGGTAAGGATTGGGAGAAGTTTCTTCCATTTGCCGAGTTCACTTATAACAACAGTTATCAATCTAGCTTGGGCAAGGCTCCTTTCGAAGTTCTTTACGGCCGTAAATGCCGAACTCCGCTGAATTGGTCTGAAACCGGTGAAAGATTGTTCTTTAGTCCGGATGTAATTAAGGAAGCGGAAGAAATCATTCGTGTCATTCGTGAACGACTGAAAACAGCTCAATCTCGCCAGAAAAGCTATTATGATCGTCATCACCAAGATGTTCATTATGAAATTGGCGAGAAAGCTTATCTTCGAGTCACACCTCTAAAAGGTGGAAAACGGTTCGGAATCAAAGGCAAACTGGCTCCTCGTTATATCTGTCCTTTCCCTATCATTGGAAAACGAGGTCAAGTTTCATATCAACTGCAGTTGCCTCCAGGATTTCCGGATGTCCATGATGTATTCCATGTCTCACAACTCAAACGTTGCTTCAAAGATCATGTCCGTGGTGTGGACCACGAAACCATCAAGCTTAAGGATAATCTCTCTTACAAAGAGGTTCCTGTCCGTATCCTCGATGAGGCCGAACGAAGAACTCGTAGTCAAACTATCAAGTTCCTCAAAGTTCAGTGGTCACATCATTCCGAGAACGAAGCAACCTGGGAACGAGAAGATCGCTTGCGATCTAAGTACCCCGACTTCTTTTATAAAACCTAGGAATCTCGGGACGAGATTCTTGTAAGGGGGGGTAGACTTGTAACAGCCCTACTTTTTGTGTATTAAAGAGAGGTGTTGTGTACATGGCATGCATGCATGAAAGTTGGACTAAATTTTCGCTTTTAAACTTTAATCGGAGAGTTTTCAGAAAGTCACTTAAACTGGTTTCAAACAAAGTTGTTCTGCAAAGTTTTTCAAATAGAACCAACTATATGCTAGAAATGTGGCAAATTTAAAGAGCTTTCCAACGGGTATTTTTGTGCAATTTTTGCCTCACAAAAAGGCCCTCAACTCTCTGTTTTGGATCTGTTTTAATTATTTCCAGGGGCTTCTTTGTAATTCTTATTTTCTCCCAGGGGGTTTTCTTGAAAACCCCTGTCTTCTTCCTCCTGTCCGGTGACAGGAGGGCAACCGCCCCCGCCGCGCCACCTCCTGCTTCCTCTCCCTGTCGACGTGGAGGAGAGGATGAGGACTCCTCGGTGCCGTCTGAATCGAGCATGCCGCAGAAACCCCCCTCTCTCGCCCTCCCCTCCCCCTGTCTCTCCCTCCGCCCGAAAACGCCCGCCACCGGCGATCCGCCACCGGCGCCGCTGTACTGCCTCCCCCACCTCCTCGTAGAGCTTATCGGGTGCGCCGTCGAATCCTCTACCTCCTCGAGCAGGCACGGCCGCCGGGATGCCGTAGGCGCGGCGAATCGAGCCCTTCTTCTTCCCCTCCGGTCGCCGGAATCCCTCCACCGCGCCGCCATCCCCGCCCACCTCCGGCCCCGCCGCGCCTCTCCTCGAACTCGTGGTGAGCTCCCGCTCCTCCCCAGCCCCTCCGTTCGCCCTATCCCGCTCGGAATCGACGAAGCCGCCGGAGACCGAGACCCCGCCGCCGTTTCCTTCGCCGCCGCTCGCCGCCGGTGGCCATTCCGGGGCGGTGCCGCCACATTCAGGTGCGCCTCCTCGAGACGCACCTAACGGGCATACGCACGCATCCGGGGAGGCTCCCGCTCGCCGCCGGCGAGCTCTTCCCGGCCACTGCCGGCCACCGTGAGGTCACGGTGATGTCACTGTGACATCACCTGCCTACGTGGCGTGCCAAGTGGCACTCCCTGTCTCTTTTTGAACTGAACAGTGGGCCCGCAGAGAAAAATAGAAAAACAGAAATAACTACAATTTTGGAAATTCAATAACTTTTATTTCACAGCTCCAAAAATTATGAAAACAATATGTATGTGTTCAGAAAAATGAGAGCTATTTATCCATACCATTTTCATACATGTTAACCAAGTGTAAAATGAGGCCACTTTTATAGCATACATTTAATTCAATTAAATATTGAAAATAAAGTTTTTATTCAATAAAAATAGAAAAATAAGTGTAATATACCATTTTGATCAGTAAAGCAAATGCAAACCAACTATGAGGTTTACAAAGCCTTTTGAGCATCTTAGCTTGGTCACATCTGCAGTTCAGGGTTTTCTCCCCCTCCGGTGTTCGCCGTTCACGGCGCGAAACCCTAGCTTCCTGTTCTATTCCTTAAGCTTCATTTCAATTGCATTGTTTTACTCATGCATACATATTGTGCATTGCACCGTCGTCAAGTATTGATTGTTTGCCTTCTTTCCGGTATTGCTCGCTACCGGTAGACCGAGATCCGGAGGTCGACCCAGCTTTCTACGACAACCCAAGCTCTACTTTCGACGAGCAAGGCAAGCACAACCTCATGGCTCCACCCATGTTTTGAGTCTTTCAACCTCTTACTCATGCATTCGATTCAACTTGGTTTTGAGTCTGTTAGAGTAACCTATCCATTGCATGACCCTCCCCCTCACATGTCACCTTCATACCTGTTTACCCTCCTAGTATGACTAGGGTTGTTTGAGTAACGTAGAGCCTTGTGTGTTCAATGCTTAGACATGCTTAGTCTTAAGATCTGCTTCATCCGGTTGATGAAATGCCGATAATGCATGAATCTAGTATGAAAGGTGTTTATGCTTTGATATGGTTGATTAAAATGATTAACATGGCATGGATGTTGAGGCCACTGTGGGTTGTGGTTTTTGTCTCGTTCATGCCCCTAGGTGCGAGTTCTCGCCTTCGAAGCCAAGACTGAACGTACAGCCACACGCGGGGCCTAACAGACCGCGCTCGGCTAACTAACTTGTCTAGTCACTTCCATGGGTCACGTAGATTGAGGATTCCATTTGCGGGTGTGTCATAAAACGTTTTGGAGAAAACTAGGGCGTGACCGGGACCAGTGATGGACGTACACGGATCTTGTCCCGACTCACAGAACAGGTGCCGTCAGGAGGTGGCCAACTCCCTGTTGACGGGGTGGCCCTGTTTGGGTTGACTCATGGATAGGGCTAAGCAAGGTAAAGGCCGTGGTCGACCACACTCTGCCGCGCTCTTAGAGAGGAGCGTTACCGCGTGGCGTTAAGAGTCGGTTGATACGTGTGGGTAAAGTGTACCCCCTGGAGGGATAAATCTTTCGGAAAGCCGTGTCCACGGTTATGGACGACTTGGCAACGAATTCTGTGATCATAGACAACTCTAACGGAATGACTAAAACTTGCTGGCAATGAATGAAGGATGCCTCCTCGACTACGTCGAGAGGGGTGATTCTTGTAACATAAGGTAGTCTGGGGATGAGAAAGTACTTGGTGGATTAAAGAACATGATGATCTCAGTATTTGAGTAGAATCCTCCTCTATTTTATAAATGCTCTATTACACGTGCATTTCTTCCTCAACTTCGGAAAACAAAGTTGGCTTTATGCAAAGAACCTTAAAAGCCAAGTCTTGCTGAGTACCTTTTGTACTCAACCTTGCCTCGTTGTTGTTTTATTTCAGACTTCGGCGATGCAGCTGAAGAGGGGTTCTACCTCGACGTCGACGAGTAGTTAGGAGTTCCCAGGCAGCAGCTTGGTATCTGTAGTATGGGTTTGGCTACGTTGCTTATGTTTCGGACTCTTAGTCCTTTTGCTCTTGTTGTATAGCAACATATTTGCTTTCGCTGTTTGTTGTAATGTTGGGTTGCTGGACCTAGGTTGGTCTTGTAACCTCTTTGTGTAAGCTACTCTAGTATGCCTTGTTTAATACAACTTTCATGTCTAGAGTACTGCTTTGATCGATTGTTGGTCTCGAGCCCGTTGTTATACAGCTTTGGCTATGCCTGCATAGTTGTCGCAGTCGAGGGGTTGTGGAGCCGATGATCCATGACCGAGCCCGCCTGCCGGAGATATCCGGCCTGGGGCGAGGTAACCCCAGTAACCCTCGATTGTTGTTGCACTTTCTGGACACATAGCATCTCTGTATAACTCTGGTCCCGTTCCTTCAGTTTCATCCGACTCGTGGATGCTTGGGTATACATATCTGGTTATGACTAGCATGGACACAATGAGTAGTAGACCGGGGATCCGGACTACGTGCCGATGAATCCGGTCTGCCTGCCGTTGTTTGTTCCGGCCTGGGCTGGTAACCCTGAAGCCCTTGTGAGTCCACTGCTAGGAGCACATGACAGTTTGTATATCTCGGGGTCCGGGGTCCGACATCAAATCGTCAAGAGTATAACCAATAGCAGCTCTATGTTTCTTCAATATTCCCAATAATCTCTCCTCTTCTTCACCATAAAGTTTAGAACTAATAATAATAATATATAATTTCTTATCATCAATATGAGCATATTTAAGACTGTCAAGCAAAGGCTTTAAATCCAAAACAGGATCCTCCTTGGGTGGTAATGTGGTACCCAAGTATTCCATTGGTAAATTATGTTTCAGCATTACTGGCTGATGCAGGAAAATCTCATCAATTTCATTCCTTTCTTCCAGAAAGACATCACTTTCGTGGCCTTCCATGTATTGCTGCAAAGGATTGTTAGTAGCAAGATCAATAGTAGCCAATTGTTCAACTTTATAATTCTCATTAGGCAATTTATCTTCATAAGGTGCTTTAGCAAATTTGGATAAATTAAATTCATAAGACTCTCCATCAAACTTTGTAATAATTTTCTCCTTTTTATAATCAATAACAACACCACAAGTGTTTAGAGTTCTACCAAATATAATAGGAAAAGTATCACTAGCAGAAGTGCCTAGTACTAGAAAATCAGCTGGATACTTAGTTTTACCACACAAGACCTCCACATCTCTTACAATACCAATTGGGGAAATAGTTTCCCTATTAGCAAGTTGAATAATCACATCAATGTCTTCAAGTTCACAAGAACCAATTTCATGCATGATTTCTTTATAAAGCTCATAAGGAATAGCACTAGAACTAGCACCAATATCACACAAACCATGATAGCAATGATCACCTATCCTAACAGATAGCACATGAACACTAGGTTTCCTAGATTTACTAGGACGAGAGACAATATTAGAAGCATCTTCACAAAATATAATGTGTCCCTCTTCTACATTTTCAGAAACAAGGTCCTTTACTAGTGCTACTGTAGGTTCTACAGTTATTTGTTACTCGGGTTCTACAGGTTTCCTTGCACTTTTATTAACCACACTAGCTAAGATAGAATGTTCTTTTACCTTAGCAGGGAAATGCATTTTCTCAATATAAGGTTCAGGCACAATAGAATCAACAGTATGAACCTCTATATCTCTAGCAGGAACACAATTAACAATATCTTTATAAGGAGCATGGTACTTGTCCCATTCCTTTTTAGGAATATCAAAATAAGAAGCAAAAGCCTTATATAAGTTTGCAACAACTTGAGAATCAAGACATAAGGAGTACTAACATTATGAAAATCATCGGATGACATAAAAGTTTTAATGCATTCATAACATAATTTATACCTGACTTTCTACCTTTGTCGTTCTCCCATCCTTCAGTGTTTTCTTGAATACGGTCAAGAAGATCCCATTTAGCTTCATCTTTCATACGTGTAAATGATCCAGAACAAGAAGCATCCAATAAATCCTTATCATGAAGAGAAAGCCTTGCATAGAAATTATTAATAACAATATTACTAGGGAGCTCATGAACATGGCATTTGAGCATTAGTAACTTCAATCTCCCCCATGCTTGGGCAATACTCTCTCCGTCAGGAGGCCAAAAAATTATATATATAATTCCGATCTGTATGAATTTCACTGGGAGGATAGAATTTAGAATAAATGAGAGGCACAATTTCCTCCCATCCAATAGTTTGGCTATTTTTCAGCATTTTGAACCATTCGGAGGCTCGGCCTGTCAGTGATAAAGAGAATAATTTCCTCTTCACTTGGCTCGTCGTAATACCTGCACACTTGAACAACTCGCATAATTTATGTAAAAAGAGCAAATGATCACCACGATGGACAGTTCCATCACCTGAATAGGAGTTATCCCTCACATGTTTAACTATCTTTATATGTATTTTATAAGGATCCAAATCATCAGGCGGTGGGTCACTTACTACCCTAGCAGTAGTAGCATTGCCCACAAATAAGGACTCAAAAGGAGACCCAAACATAGTGTAATAAAGCAGTAGACAGTAATAAAAACATCACTTACAACAGAAGCTTCCTTTATCAATTAAACTTCCCATAGAGCTTCACTCCCCGGCAACGGCGCCATAAAAAATTCTTGATGACCCACAAGTATAGGGGGTGTATCGTAGTACTTTCGATAAATAAGAGTGTCGAACCCAACGAGGAGCAGAAGGTGTTGACAAGCAGTTTCGATGAAGGAATAACTGTAAATACTGGAAAATAGATTTGTAGGGGTTTTTGATATTGCAGATAAATAAAGTATGAGTAAATGAAATGGAGTAGTAATAATTGCAGCAAGTGGACCAATCCTTTCTTCATCAAAGGACAGGCCGGTGAGTTTACTTATGATTAGCAAACATTCTCGAGGACACACAGGAGGTTTCTGTCAAGTGCTTTTGTTCCATGCAGCTGAATAATGTTAGGTGTTTTGATAAGTGCTGTGTCGGTGAACCTATGCTAATGTATCTTCTCATCCAAGAATATGACATACTTGTGATTATACCATTTGCAAGCATCCGCAACTACAAGAAAATAATTAAGAAATAAATCTAACCACAACTTTAAACTCCAGGATCCTACGCTCCCTCGTGTAATGGTTTCCTAACGGGGGTTTAGGTTTCTGTCACTCCGGCAACCCCACAATTAGTAGCCAAATACACGATGCATCCCCCTATGCCCATAAATGGTGAAGTGTCATGTAGTCGACGTTCACATGACACCACTAGGAGAATAACACCACAACTTAAATATCAAACATTAAATACGATTCAATATTACTTCACTACTAACAACTTGACTTCTCCCATGTCCTCAAGAACAACACAAACTACTCAAAAGACATCATATGGATAATAATCAGAGGTGATATAATGGATGATAACAATCTGTTCATAAAGTGCAAACGCCGATAAATCTCACAAGCATCAACTACTAACAAGTAATCCACACCGGGAGAGAGATCTAATGAAAAACAACGATAGAGGCCTCTAATTGTTACAACAGGATTACGGTGGATGATGAGGTTGATGGTTCTGGTGGTGATGACGATGATGATGACGATCTTGATGTTGCCCGGGGCGATGACGGTGACGATGGCCGTGATTTCCCCTCTTCGGAGAGGAATTTTACCGACAGATTTCTCCCTGCCAGAGAGCTTTTATCTCTTGGGTGTTTTCCGCCCCGCGGCGGTGGCAGAATAATTCTTCGAGGATGAAATGAGGCTTAGGGTTCCCTCGGGGCACCAAAGATGACCCCTAGAGGTGGGCCAGGGTGGCCACACCCCTAGGTGGCGTGGCCAGGGTGGCCACACCCCTAGGTGGCGTGGCCAGGGGGCGCGCCACCCCTAGGTGTGGGCCCCTGGTGCCCCCCTCTGGCTCTCCTTCTGGCTGGGTTCCTCCCCTGAACTTTTAGGAACCCCCGGATGTCCCCTTTCTTCTTCTGATCTTCTGAAATATGGTATCTCGATGGTGCTTTTTCCATCAGATTTCTGGTCCCGGTGTTTATTCTCGAAAAATTATAAAATATGCAAAAGAAGATAATTTAACATAAGAGATGATTCATAACATGAAATATATTGATGAATAATAGAAAATTACGATATAAAATAGTGATGCAAAATGGACGTATCAGTGGCATTTGACTTGCATAGGAGATGGTTCTCCTTTGCACCTTGGAAATCAAACCTCTTGAGCATGTCTTGGGTGTACTTGGCTTGAGAAATGAAAGTCCCACACGTCAATTGCTTGATCTCAAATCCAAGGAAGAATTTAAGTTGTCGCATCATGGACATCTCAAACCTGTCATTCATAAGCTTTAAGAACTCATTATTAAAATCTTGGTTAGTTGAGCCAAAGATAATATTGTCCATGTAGAGTTGGTATATGAAAATCTCTCCCTTTACCCTCTTTCTGAAAAGGGTGGGGTTGATCTTCCCAACTTAAAACCCACGGTCTTCCAACAACTCTCTAAGGTGCTCATACCACGCACGTGGTGCTTGTTTAAGTCCATACAGCGCCTTATCGAGCTTGTAGACATGGTTAGGAAAGTTGGGACCCCGGAGGTTTCTTAACATATACCTCCTCTTTTAGTGGACCATTTAGAAAAGCACTTTTTACATCCATTTGTTGCAATTTGAAATTATGCGAAGATGCATATGCAAGAAGGATACAGATGGACTCAAGGCGAGCCACGTGAGCATAGGTTTCATCAAAGTCAATGCCTTCCACTTGAGTGTAGCCTTGAGCCACCAATCTTTCCTTGTTCCTTATGACAATACCATGCTCATCTTGCTTGTTCTTGAATATCCACTTAGTTCCAATAACATTGTGGAAATCCTTGGGCTTCTCAACTAGCTTCCAAACTTTATTGCGCTCAAATTTATTGAGCTCATCATGCATAGCTTCAACCCAATAGGAGTCGTGAAGACAATTTCGAACACCTTCTTTGGTTCCACCATGGATATATGAGCCTGATGCTCACTAAAGCTTTCCAATTGCCTTCGTGTGTATATTTTAGTTTGAATATCTTCCAATACTTTGTTGTCGGAAGCATCAATACACTTAAAAGCTCTTCTAATCCCCTCGGCACGACGGACTTCGATCTCCTCATTATTGCGAGGAGGAATCACTTGATCATTTTGATCATTTGGGTCCCGTCTTGACCAATTTGTTGGCCTTGAATATCATCATCATCAACATCATCAAGACTTTCTTCAACTTGAGGAGAGGAGGATGAGAAAGGTTGATCTTGGCCTTGACCTTGACTAGCTTGAATGATAGGAGTAGTTGCATCTTGCGTAGTAACTTGGTCAATGAGAGGAGGGTCTTCAACATGTTCTTGGTTAGGTGCATCACTTGGCTCCTTGGCTTGTTCTTCCATTGTAGAGGAGGGATCCACTTGAGTAGAGCATAGTCCTTCTTGAGTTGCCATAAGGTGTCCCTCAATTGGGCGGAAGAATCCCACACCCATCCTTCCTATGGCTTCTTGAGGCATTTCAACATCTACATTAGAAACATGAAATTGCGCCACTTGGGAGCCATCATTTTCCTAGAAAACCACACTACATGATTCTATGACAATCCGTGAGGCTTTGTCAAAGACTCTATAAGTGTGGGATTCGGCACCGTAACCAACAAATATACCCTCAATAGTTTTATATTGAAATTTAGACAACCGAACCCCCTTGATCAAATAGAAACACTTACAACCGAATACACGAAACTAGGAGACGTTGGGTTTGTTGCCGGTGAGGATCTCATATGGAGTCTTGTCCAAGGCCTTACGAATGTAGAGGCGGTTGGAGGAGTGGCATGCGGTGGATATGGCCTCGGCCCATAGATATTGGGGAGAAGAATACTCCGCCAACATGGTCCTTGCCATATCCAATAGATTTCTATTCTTCTGCTCGGCAAAACCATTTTGTTGAGGGTTGTAGGTGGCGGAATATTGATGACGAATACCCTCATCACTAAGGAATTCATTCAAAGTGTAGTTTTTGAACTCAGAGCCATTGTCACTCCTAATAGCCATGATTTGGACATTGTGTTGACGTTGCACTTGGTTTGTGAAGTAGATGATAGTTTGTTAGGTCTCACTCTTGCACTTTAAGAAATAAACCCAACTGTATCTTGAATAGTCATCGATAATAACCAAGCAATACTTCTTGCCTCCAAGACTTGCCTCAGGCACGGCACCAAAGAGATCAACATGGAGAAGGTCCAAGATACTCTTGGATGAGATAATAGTCTTGGCCTTGTGGTGTAGCATCCCAACTTTTAATAAAGATGGAATATCTGTATTATTGTGCTAGTCCCTGTATCAATTGCTAGCACCACAGTACAAGATGAAATATCACACCAATGTATCGAATTCTATTACATCGCATGATTCAGTCTTTACAAAATAGTATTACAACTTGCATAGTCTTAGAAGACTAGCAGAAAATAAATAAATATAGCGGAAAACAATGTACAACATTGAGCCCATCTTCTTCATGTGCCACAGGCAAAACATGTTGGCGATAGTCTCGAGATCCTAAACGAAATCCTCACTCGTCTTCAGAAACATCTACAATATGGAATATGCAGCCACAAGTGGGGGTCAATAAAATTTAATGTATTGGCAAGTAACACTATGGTGGATATAAATGGCAAGACTAATACTACATGCTTATTTGGCTGAGTGGAGTTTTTGGCTAAGTTTGCATAAAGCCAGTTTTCTCCTATCACTTTTGTAAAACAAACTTTTTCTTTTCAAAGGGTGGCATCATTGGACTGAAATCCAAGCACCACAATAATGTTCGCTTGGTCAAAATTTTAATTATTGAAAATGGTGATGTGATTCTTCCGTCCATCCTTGTCCAGCTGCTCATAGTTGTCCATAACCGGGGACACGGCTAAGATCTTAGTTTGTTGACTCTGCAGAGCTTGTGCACTTTCACCTTCAGACTCAACTCAACCCAAACATCCTATACACCCTGAGTGCATTAAGGAAAGGAGAAGAATCGAGACGAGATCTTTCAGAAGCAAGAATCCAACCCAATGGCAAGACCCGTTCCACCTATAATTATGCTACATCTGCTTGTCAAGCCCAGGCTGAACCCTCACAACTTAGTTGATCAAGACAGAGCCCATATGACTAAAGGCTGCAGTGGAAGCAATCTAAACTTGGGGAACATCATAATCACTTTGTTCCTGGGTGGCATTCCTCAAGTGAACACCCCTCGGGGAGACACTCAACTCTCATCAGCCAAACAACCAAATCCACCCAGGTGGTTCATTAAAGTTGTTACTTAGAATTTTTCCACAACATCAAGTAAAAATCATTTGTCACATTGCATAGCATCTATCAAGTTCTAAGTCTATAAATAACAAGGATAAAAGAGATGGCTACACACTACTAGGATAATAGCATAGCATAATATAACTTAGTAAAATTTCCTATCAATGCATACTACTCAAAAATCAACTAATGCATATAGAAAATAATGGGTAGTTGATGATGTGTTACTTGCCTTGTTGAAGTTGGTGAAGATATCACACTCTCTTCACAAAGGATCGTTGCTCTCCGTACAATCTACTCATTGAAAACACAATAACAAAATAAACAAACATGCAATCAAGCAAACATACAAGTGAAGAGATCATACAAAGCAATAACATAGCCAAAGGAGTTTAACCTAGTGGGATAGGACAAGGTCTAGGTTTGAGTTGAAAGATTCATTCTCTAATGGTATCATACTTGTTAAGGAAATTCCAAGAGTTCACTAAGAATAAACATATTACTTCTTCAACTAAAGTAATACCTGCAAACACTTGGTCATATTCACCTTCAAAAATATTTGAGTGACTATGTTAGTATTTTCCATTGTGGTTAGGGTAAGTCTACTAACTTCATCATCAAAGGGAAAATATTACTAAGTCTTGGGTTTTCCATTTGGGTCAATGGTTGGAAAAAAATAACTTGCTATTCTTCAACCTATATGGATTGCTTCTAGACCTCATGTGATTGCCTTCTTGAAGATCATCATCATGCCATCTAAGTTGTTTCCTTCCTTGGTGTGGTGCTTCTCTTGGTATTGATAGTCTTCATGGTTTTCTCACTAGTTGTTTCCCAAGTGGTGTGGTCACAACTAAGTGTTTTATTTAACAAATGTGAAAATATCACTAAGTCAAATAGAGGAGAAATGAGACAAGAGGATAGAATGGGAGAGGTGAGCCTTCTTCTTCCTTTCTTCATGTACTTGAACTTGATGGAGTATGCTTCAGATTGTTGTGGATCCTAAGTCATTTCTTCAATGATCTTCCTTGTTTCTCTTCATTTTGCCATCAAGTTGAAAGGAGAAGAATAGAAAAGGGAAGGAAAAGGACTTAGATAGAAAGGGGGTTAGTCTTCTAAGTGCTTCCACTTCTTGGAGATGCTTCTGAAGTTTGTTTTATTTGCTAAGTCCTTCATTGGTCTTCTATCTTCATGTTGAAAAATCTCTAGATTGGTTAAGTCCTCCATTGCACTTCATGGTTCTCACAAATCCCAACTTGGTGAAATCTTGAAGCAAGCATGGGGAGACAAAAAGTTGATGGAAACATTTGTACTAGTGTTTTTAGGTTCATTTGTGTAGCATCCCAACTTTTAATAAAGATGGAATACCTGTGTTATTGTGCTAGTCCCTGGATCAATTGCTAGCACCACAATACAAAATGAAATATCATGCAAATGCATCAAATTCTATTACATCGCATGATCCAGTCTTTACAAAATAGTATTACAACTTGCATAGTCTTAGAAGACTAGCAGAAAACAAAGTATTACAGCGGAAAACATAGAACAACATTGAGCCCATCTTCTTCATGTGCCACAGGCAAAACATGTTGGCGATAGTCTCGAGATCCTAAACGAAATCCTCACTCGTCTTCAGAAATATCTGCAATATGGAATATGCAGCCACAAGGGAGTCAATACAATTTAATGTATTGGCAAGTAACACTATGGTGGATATAAATGGCAAGACTAGTACTACATGCATATTTGGCTGAGTGGAGTTTAGGCTAAGTTTGCATAAAGCCAGTTTTGTCCTATCTCCTTTGTAAAACAAACTTTTCTTTTCAAAGGGGTGGCAACATTGGATTTAGATCCAAGCACCACAATACTCTTCACTTGGTCAAAATTTTACTTATTGAAATTGGTGATGAGATTCTTCCGTCAATCCTTGTCCAGCTGCTCATAGTTGTCCATAACCGGGGACACGGCTAAGATCTTAGTTTGTTGGCTCTGCAGAGGTTGTGCACTTTCACCCTTTGTCTTCAATTAGCCCAAACATCCTATACACCCGGAGTGCATCATGGAAAGGAGAGAATTGAGACGAGATCTTTCAAAAGAAGAAGTCCAAACCCACCGGCAAGACCCGTTCCGCCTATAATTTTGCTACATCTGCTTGTCAAGCCTGGGCTGAACCCTCACAACTTAATTGATCAAGACAGAGCCCATATTGTCAAAAGGCTGCACGGGAAGCTACTAGATTTGGAGGGACATAGTAATCTCTTTGTTCCTGGGTGGCCATCCTCAAGTGACAACCTCAAGTGGAATAACCCTTAGGCAAGGGCCCTGAGGCAACACTCAACATAAACCAGTCTTACCACTTCCACCCAGGTGGTTCATTCATTAGTTATACTTAGAATTTTTACTCAACATCTAGTAAAACAATTTGTAACATTGCATAGCATCTACTAAGTTCAAAGGATATCAAAATAATAAGGTATAAGGGATGGCTACACACTACTAGGATAATAGCATAGCATAATATAACTTAGTAAAATTTCCTATCATGCATACTACTCAAAATCAACTAATGTATATAGAAAATAATGGGTAGTTTATGATGTGTTACTTGCCTTGTTGAAGTTGGTAAAGAAATCACACTCTCTTCACAAAAGATCGTTGCTCTCCGTACAATCTATTCATTGAAAACACAATAACAAAATAAACAAGCATCCTAGCAATCAAACACATAGGTGGAGAAAGCAAACAGAGCAAATAACATAACAAAGGAGTTGAACCAAGTTGGCTAGGGCAAGGTCAAGATTTGAGTTCAATACTTGTTAAGGAAATTCCAATGGTTTACTTGGGAAGGACTAGGTTGAGTTTGATGTGATCTAACTTTATTATAACCATACTTGTGGAGGAAGTTCCAAGAGTTCACTAAGAATAAACATATTACTTCTTCAATTAAAGTAATACATGCAAACACTTGGTCATATTCACCTTCAAAAATATTTGAGTGACTATGTTAGTATTTTCCATTGTGGTTAAGGTAGGTCTACTAACTTCATCATCAAAGGGGAAATATTACTAAGTCTTGGGTTTTCCATTTGGGTCAATGGTTGGACAAAAATAACTTGTTATTCTTCAACTTGTATGGATTGCTTCTAGACCTCATGTGATTGCCTTCTTGAAGATCATCTTCATGCTTCTATTGTAGTCTTGTTTCCTTGGATGGATTCTTCTCTTGGTCTTGATAAATTCTTCTGGGCTTTCACTTCACTATTTGGTTTGGGTATGGGATGGGCACAAATACCACTAAGTCAAGAGAAAGAAAATAAGAAGAAAGATAGGAAGAGAGGGGAAGATGTTTTCTTCTAAATTTCTTCACACTTGTACTTCTTGAGTTTTCTTCTAGGTGTGGAGTCCAAGTCTTTTCTTCAAAACTTCTTCATTGATATTCCTTGTAGATCTTCATGTTTCCCCTAAGTTGAAAGTGAAGAACCTTCTATTTCTTGAGTCTTGTTTTCCATTTGCTAACTTGATGGATTCTTGAAGCAAGAATAGGGGGATGGAGGAGTAGATAGAAAACTATGGTACTAGTGTTTGAGGTTCACTACTTGGTCTTTTATATGGTTAGCATATACTAGGGGCTTGGTTTTGGATTCCAAATGGCCACAACATCAAAGAAAATCCAATAGAAATAAATTCTAGGGCATGATAATATGGGTGGATTACTATGTTAGGTTTTTGGTCAAAAACACCTAGTCATGGTCCAAGGGTGTCCAAAATGGTTGTGCAAGGTTTTTCTGGTCCAAGGTTGTCAAATGGAACAATTTTGCACAAGGAACTATATTGAAATTATTTACAGAATTAAATCTATGACAAAATTACTCAAATACTCCAATTAATTCTAAATTCAATTTTAATTTGATCAACAATTATTTTGGGACAGGGGATATGAAAGTACACATCCTAAGGTTTCCAAATATATTTTATTTACAATTTTTGGATTTGTAGAATTTGAATTATGCCAAATTTCATCAAACAAGCATATTTGAATTTGAATAAATTTAAGTTTGTCAAATTTGAATTTGGCCAGTGCCAAAAGTTTCTATATGTCAAGGGCTTTCCAAAAAGTCCAAGATTGCTAAATTTGGGCTTATATATCAAAAGTTATGTTAGATCTAAGTTGCAGGGACTAATCTGTAAAACTACAAAAAATTCTACCGGGAGAATAATTTGAATTAAAGGCTGGGCCACGTGGCTGATCCTGATTGGGTGCTACTGCTGACTGGGCTGCTAACCGTGCAGGTGACGTGGATAAGTGGATCCAGATCTGAACGGTTGGATCTCGATCCAACGGACAAGATCGCGTACCCCTTCAGATCTAATCTGAGGCGTCCGTGCAGATCCATCGGTAAGAGAGGGGGAGGGGTCTCACCGGAGCTAGGTCACCGGAGATGGAGGTTGCGGTGGCCGGCGACTCGGGAATTTGATGGCGCGGGCGGTGCAGGCGATCTCCGAGCTCGGGGAGTGGTCTAGGAGGTGGAGCGCGAGATGGCGAACTCGAGGAGGCCCTCGGGGACGTTTGTAGGGGCGTCCCGTGGTGGCGCGGTGATGTCCCGAGGCGGCGCGGGCTCCGGTGATCGTCGAGGAAGTGGTTCCGCTGCGGGAGGAAACAAATTAAAAGGATGAGGAGGTGCAGGAGTTGAGGGGAAGAGGTAGAGCGTGAAAAGGGCGGCGGGGACCTGCTGCTGTGGCCGGAAGTGATGAAGGACGGCGGCGGCCCGAGAGGAATTCCGGCGAGCGATTTCTTCCTCGTGGAGGCGCGATGTCGAGAGATGGGAGAGGGGTTTTGGAGAGGAGGAGCACCTGGGCTTTTAAGGGGGTGTGCTCGGGCAAGAATTTAGGGCATTGATTTGCCCGTAATCAACGAGATTGTAATGGCTTCAATTCGGATGCGAAAATCACGGCTAGAGGAAGAGACGATGACGTCCACTGGATGACGTCATCAATTTTTTTTTCTTTTAATTACTGTTTAATTGATTTAATCATTTTCCTGATTTAATTATCCAAATGACATGAACAAAATTCTAAATTCTTGAAATTTCAAATACTTTCCAACAATACCATTTTTGTAAACTTTTCACATATTTAATTTGAATTTTGGAAATTTGAATTAATTCCTTTACTACTTCACTTATGTGATTTTTAATTTAGAAAATTATAAAATACAATTATTAGTCAAATAAAATTTCCAGTGGCTTTATAAAAGCATCAATTAGCCTATTTCTCCAAAACCATTTCAAGGAGTTTTTCACTCTTTTTTATGTTTTGAAAATATAATTAATTCACTAATAGGTACTTAATCATTTTAAAATAGAAAATAGTAAAATGGGGTTTTTGATTCAATAAATTTTTAGAGACATTAAACATTTCAAATAATAGTTTTGGAAGTCAATTTCAAACCATTTTCATAGTTAATAATTTTAGGATATGAAAGATTTATTAATAGTAACTTAATGCTATTTTATTAGTTTATATCAAATAATTATTATTGTTGATCAATAAAATTTAGAATAAAACCACTAGTCATAATATTGTTTTCAAAACCTTTTGTTATGTTATTATCAAAGAAATGCATTTCATTTTCACCTCTTCATGTTTAAAACTTGGAATAACAACTAAAAGTTATTATTAATAATTTTATTCTCATCAAAATAATTTTGGGGATTAGAACTTTATTAAGGTTTATAATTCTTTGATTTTTGATGCCATAAAATAAATTCAGATTAATATTGGAGTTGTAAACATTTTAGGTAAAGGTTTGTTAATAAAAGATATTCCCTTTATATAAAGAAACTTATTTTTTTGAATAAGGTTTTAGGGTTAAGGAACAAGGCATAATTGGATTGGTGAACTCAATTTCATTGAAATATGTATTGTTTTCTTTTGTTTCTTGCTTCTCATTTGGTTTTTTTGTGACTTGCACAATATGAAAACAAAAAGTTTCAAAATTTTGTGATTTTTGCATTTTCCAAAAATCAGGGATGTTACAGACTACCACCCTTAAAAGAAATCTCGTCCCGAGATTGGGAAGGTTAGAAAGAAAGATTTGGGTAATTGGATTCCAAAACAACTGGGTGGGCTACCACCCTTAAAAGAAACTTTTGTGGGTAGTCTATTTTCATTAGATTGGAGTGTAGATTGATTCTAAATTAGATTGAGTAGATCTTTCCTCTATGGTAGAGGTGTAGAGCAACATAGGTCTGTTGAACTACCTTTGACACTGAGGGGTCACTCTTTGGGTCAATCAAAAGATCAAGTTGAGAGGATTTCACAACATCATCTCATAATACTGGGAACACATTTCTCAGACATTCATTGTGGTTTATTACACTGGAAGAACTTCTAGGGAAAATAAATTTATTTTCAACATGAAACTTTTCCTAAGATTCCTTCTTTCAGAAGGTCATGTTTCCTTCCTTCTCCCTTTGAGGGCATCCATTTGCATAGTGTCCTTTATCTCTGCATTTGAAGCATGTCACTTGGCTGATGTCTCTATAGACAGGATTGGGGTTCTTCTGAAGTTTCTTCTTCTTCCTTGGTGGAGATAAATTGGCCATCATATCTTCATACTGCTGCCCAGTATACTCAACTATGTTGGTTGAAAGTCTGGGTTTCTTGTTGGGACAATTCCTGGATAAATGTCCATCTTCTTCACAAGAATAACAATTCTTGGTGGTGGGTTTGGATGAACATGGTTGTGGTGTGGTCTTGGCTCCAGTATCCATCTTGACATGGTCCATCTGAAAAGTATCCAGCTTGCGTTTTCCCTTCACTTCTGGTTTTCCTAAGTTCTCTTGGATTGCACTAAGCATTTCCATTTTGGCTTGTTGTCCAACTTGTTGTACCATGGGGTAAAGTGGACATTGCTTTGGAACATGTGTTGTTCCTTCACACAGAAAACAAGTAACTTGAGTGAAGTATCCTTCAGTTGAGTTGTTTACATCACCATGGGGCCACTCATCTGGACAATCTTTGGAATAGTGTACTATCTCTCCACAAGCTTTGCAGGCTTTGAGTGTTGAAAACATTTCTTCTTCAGTCTCCTGGTTATCCCTAGCTACCAAGGGTTGATGGTTTCCACTATTGGTCATGTTTTGGGACATCATGTGCACTATCTGGGATTGGGTATATAACACTTGTTGCATTCCTGGTGTTAACTCCATATTGGGGTTGCTTGCTTGGTTCTGGGTCATCAGTTGTATCAGCTGAGTTTGAGCTTCCAGTAGCATCTGCATTGCTATTGAGTTCTCCGGGTTGTTGGCATTATGGCTAGGCATCTGTTTTGAGGTTTTAGGGAAGATGAGTAGAGGTTAGAAAGGATCTAAGAAGGTTCCTATCCAAACACAGCAGATCAAGGAAACTCATCTTACAAACAACACATAACAAACATATAGCAACACATTCATCACACCAAACAACATAGTTTTAGGAAAACATCTAGTATTGTCATACCACACTCATTAGTATGATCAATACTCTAATCGTGCTTCGTGTCTCACAACTTTGTTACATCTCATGGTGGTCTACTATTCAAGGCATGGTAACAACTTTCTTGATTTATTCCTCATGATAGGTCTTCAACACTCAGTCTTCACAATGATCTCCGCGTTCTTGTACATTGTAATCTCTTTTTCAAGAGTGTTGATCTCTTCTTCGGCTTCCTTGAGAATCTCCTTAGTGTTGTGAAGTCTCCACTTGAGTCTCTCAGTAAGTTCTTCAATAGCCCTCCATGCAGCACTTCTTGCTGAATCAAAGAATGTCAAATGCACCTCCTTGTTGGTAAGCATGCAATCTCCTCCCATCTTGTGGTCGTACTCCTTGTTCTTATACAGATGAATCTGCACCCACCAATATTCAAGATCATCTTCCTCATCAATGTAGGGAAAACCCCAATAGACTGCTGGTCCTTCAAATCCCATGATTGACATGAGATCCTTCAATGCTCTTGGAAAATTAGTGTCACATTCCAGGGTCATGGTCATCATTGGTCCTTTCTTGAGTGATTCAATGATGTTGGTCATCTACAGATAAGAGTATACATTAGAAATGTACCATGGAAAGGAGTACGAGGAGAAATGAAGATATAAAAGATTCCTTTGTGGAGTAGTTAATAGATAGTATATTTTTATTCCTATGGCTTTTCCTATTCTAATCCAAACTTAGGGTCTCGAATCCTACAGGCAACACAATGCTCTGATACCATTTTGTAGCATCCCAACTTTTAATAAAGATGGAATACCTGTGTTATTGTGCTAGTCCCTGGATCAATTGCTAGCACCACAGTACAAAATGAAATATCATGCAAATGCATCAAATTCTATTACATCGCATGATCCAGTCTTTACAAAATAGTATTACAACTTGCATAGTCTTAGAAGACTAGCAGAAAACAAAGTATTACAGCGGAAAACATAGAACAACATTGAGCCCATCTTCTTCATGTGCCACAGGCAAAACATGTTGGCGATAGTCTCGAGATCCTAAACGAAATCCTCACTCGTCTTCAGAAATATCTGCAATATGGAATATGCAGCCACAAGGGAGTCAATACAATTTAATGTATTGGCAAGTAACACTATGGTGGATATAAATGGCAAGACTAGTACTACATGCATATTTGGCTGAGTGGAGTTTAGGCTAAGTTTGCATAAAGCCGGTTTTGTCCTATCTCCTTTGTAAAACAAACTTTTCTTTTCAAAGGGGTGGCAACATTGGATTTAGATCCAAGCACCACAATACTCTTCACTTGGTCAAAATTTTACTTATTGAAATTGGTGATGAGATTCTTCCGTCAATCCTTGTCCAGCTACTCATAGTTGTCCATAACCGGGGACACGGCTAAGATCTTAGTTTGTTGGCTCTGCAGAGGTTGTGCACTTTCACCCTTTGTCTTCAATTAGCACAAACATCCTATACACCTGGAGTGCATCATGGAAAGGAGAGAATTGAGACGAGATCTTTCAGAAGAAGAAGTCCAAACCCACCGGCAAGACCCGTTCCACCTATAATTTTGCTACATCTGCTTGTCAAGCCTGGGCTGAACCCTCACAACTTAATTGATCAAGACAGAGCCCATATTGTCAAAAGGCTGCACGGGAAGCTACTAGATTTGGAGGGACATAGTAATCTCTTTTGTAACATCCCAAGTATGAAACATCCCTTAGAATGTTTTGTTTCTTGTTTTAATTCAAGCAATGCATCATGTCATCATCTCATTGCATTTGTTTTAATGTTGTTTGCAATTGTTACTATTTGTTTTGCATCTGTTTTATCTTGCTTTCATAATCAAACTCAAACAAATTCAAATGGTTATTTTCATACTTGATCTGTTACAACTTTTGGAATAAAAATAACAAATAAAAACAACCATTTTATTCCATGTTGATCACTTATTAAATTGTTGGTTTTAATCAAACCATTAATCAATCAATTAATTCAATCAATAATTCCTAAATCATTTTTAAATTCAAACCAAGTTTCAAATCAGTACCTTTTGAATCCATGAAGTTCACCACACTATTTTTAATCTTTACAATCATTTTAAACCCTAGGGGTAACCCTATTCAAATGCTTGTTTTTCATAAGGGTTTATTAATATTAAAATTTCCCAAATTTGGATTCAAATACAAACATCTTTTTAAATCTCAAATTTTTGAAATCCAATCTTGGAAAATGGTTTCTAATTACCTAATTAGCCTAACCTAATTTTTCTGGAATTTTTATTAAACAAAACCTTAACAAATTCTTCCAAAATATGTTTCAGCAAAAAAAATAAAACAGAAAAAAATAAAAGGAGCAAAACCAGCGCGCGCGCGCGGCATCTAAGCAGACCCAACCCACCTAACCTACGCGCGCGCGGCCCAGCCCGCGAAGCTTCACTTACCGCTTCGAACAGACGACGTCATCGTCTCCCCCGTGTACGGCGCACATCCGGGCACTCCACGTTGGAGTACGGCCGCGCCGACGGCCAGGACAGCGCCGTGGCCCCTATATATCCCCCTAGGCACCTGACGCAGCCGCCCTAACCCTAGATTCCCTCGCACCCCGCGCCGCACCGCCATTCCTGCTCCCTGTCGCCACCTCCCCTCTCTGTTTTTCCTCGCCGACGGTGAGCTCTCTGAACTTCACGATGGCGCCGCCCACCTAGCCTCCCCACTCCCTGTCCGTCTACTGGAACTAGCTCGCCACTCCCTCCTCTACGAATTGGACACCTGCGGGAGCACGGAGGAGTACGGAGACCGCGCTGCCGTCCTAGACCACCTCGTCACCGCCGTCGTCATCAGCGCGTCACCACCGGGCCTCTGCCACATCTGCACCGTGGTGAGCGTCCACCAACCCCTCCTCTCTCCCTCCGCTTGCTCACGGTTCTGCGCACGTCTTGCACCCCCCAGATCCAGCCCTAGCGCACGAGCACACGGTTGATCGCCGGCGAGCCGCGTTTCTCTGTCAGTCGCGGAAGCGATTGTTCGTCAGAAAATTCAGTTAGCGCGGGGTACACCTTATCCTCCCTGCACAGCGTATATCTGACAAGCGAACGCATCATCGCAGTGGTTGCACCACACTCTGAATCTCCTCGTGGTCGCGGGTTCGAGCCGCGGGCGCGCGGAATAACCACACTTTTTTTCGCGCTCCAACTGACAGCCGTGGCCCACGTTTCAGTCACTGCCACGGCCACGCATGCGTGCGCTGCGCCACGCTGGCCTCTGGCCCACGCGGCAGTGGCAGCGTGTAGATAGCCGCACGGTGAAAAACGTTTCTGCGAATTCCTGTTATTTCCAAAATCATTTTAATTAAGAGATTTGAATCAAAAACTTCAAACTTTAATATCTTTTATTCTGTAAATCCAATAAATGAAAAGTTTATATGTTTTCTGTTCTAAATTTCATAATCTTTCCAAATAATCAATTGGTGTACTGTTTTGACAATTACAAATGCATTTAAAATTCAAACTTAAATAATTCAAATGCTAATTTCTAAAATCAATATCTAATTATTTATTAATCCAATAACTGCAAATAAAATATGTTTTCAAGGCCATTTTGAATATCCTATTCAAATATAAACTTTGTTTCATTGTTTGAATAATTTAAATTGCCTAAATAATTTAATACTTGTTTAATTCATTTAAATTTGATAAAAATCATAACTTGCTCAAAATAAAATATTTTTGAACATGCAAAATATGTTTTCAAACCATCAAAGTGTGAACTTTTCAAATGTGAATTTGATTTTATGGTTTGAACAAATAAAATTCAAATAATATTCAAACTTGTTTTAAATTCAATTAAAACTTGTTTAATATTGTTTAATTCATAATAAATTCATCCTAATTCAAATTTCAATATTTGAAACATGTAATCCAACTAAAATTTGATGTTCTTTTCAAATATAAATTTTGTTAATTGTTTTGCACACTTTAAATTGATGAAAACAATAATTGTTTGTGTGACATGTTTAAGTAACCAAATTTTTCCAAACTTAATAAGTAATTTCCAAACTTGTTTTATTCCTTTTCCTTTGCATCTATTATTGTTATTTGTTGTTATTTTGTTGTTACCAGCATGCATGCATCATGATAACAACTATCACCTAATAATAAATTGTAAATCATGTGTTCCAACTTAATCCATGAACCCTTTCCATATGCAACTCAAACTTGCATAGGGGTCCATTTAAATTGTGTTATCATGTTAGCTAGATTATTTTGATGCAACCATTAACTTGCCATGCATCATCTTGATTGTGCACAATGCCATGATAATGATTGTTTACATTCCTGTTTTGTTTGTTTGCTTTTTCTCGAATAAACGACGACGTTGAGACAGACGATCCTTACAGCACCCCTTCTGAGGATCTAGCTCAGTACCCGGCTGTTGAGTTCGCAGGCAAGTTATCACTCACATGAACCATTGTATTCCTTCCAACCCTGGTTACCGATACTTTCCGTTGTCTATTCTTGCTAGCCTTAGTGGTAGTTGTTTCTGTTATGAACCTATCACATGAATCCTTTAACCCTGATATTGCCTCACCACCACTCCTACAACCCTATTGATTGAGCCAGTGTCTTACTAGCATGCTTAGGTTGTTTTGCTCGAGTCTGTTACCCGTTACTTTCAGTTACTATATTTTTTCATTATGTTCTGGGGGCTCGATGTTTAATCAATCAATCAATCATGCTAATGTTATTACTGTTAATAATAATTTGATGATAAGGCACCGGCAGGAGGCCCTGTGTGGTTTTGAGGCCTGCTAGTGTCGACCCTAATAGGAAAAGGGTCTTGTCTACTGATCCATGATGAGCGCACTACCCGCATGTGGGAAGCGAGTATGGGCGCCCCCCTCAATTTGATTCGATTCGCATCTCGTCCAAATCATCTCATTTAGTTCGTGCTTTCTATTTGCCGCATGCATGTTTTTGCGAGCCCAGCGCAGGGTGGAACTTTTGTAGTCGGCATATAGGGGGACACGGTCTTAGAGTGCTATGAGGGTCCCTTTTCTTCGGGGCTTGATTAGCCGTGCGCCCAAGGTGCTTTGGGCTTGATGCGAAGAAGAGTTGAGTTGTGTTGAGTGCCCCGCTTGGTGGGAGGCATCCCATCTGGCGGGTTATTCATACGTGTACGGCCAAATTGGTGCAACCCTGCAGGGATAATCTTCTCGAGAAGTCGTGTTTTCCGCGGTTATGGATTACTTGGTGAAAGTACTGGCTAACAAGTACTCAGGACAACTTAAATCTAATGATTCACAATCTCACACCCCATGATTACAATTGACTAGTAATAGGATTATTGTCACAATAACTTGTTTCATCTTAATCCAACTGTGTGAGTTATCCTCGGATTGCTTCTTTGGATAAGGGGCGAGATCCAGGATGGGTTTGTTTGAATTTATCTTTCAGTTGGTTACAACACTCGATCTTATCCCCTTTCTAATAGTTGGAAGTGATAGAATCTCTGTAGTTGGTTAGTGCAGCCAGTTGCAGCATCTTACATACCCCCTCTTTCCGTTCAACCCAAGTCATCTGTGCTTGTGTTGACGGGCTATACTTTGGTGAACTGTGAGTCTTGCTTGCCAGTACGTCTATGTACTGACCCCTTTGGGGCTGTGGTTTCCGCAGACTACGATTACGAGGATCCAGGTGACGGCTACTACGTGGAGTTTGACGAGGCTGCTGACGAGTAGTTAGCGGACCCGGGCAGGATCCGAGACATCGTGGATGGGCTCCGTCTTTATTTCAGTTTCCGGCTTCTTAAGCCTATTTGGATTTTGTCTGTACTCAGACCCCTTTGAATGCTTCCGCTGATGTAATGAATGCTATGTTGGGACATGTGTCCTCTGGATGATTGTAGTTGCTATTTATTCCTTAGTGAAGGCCATTTGCTACCTTATTTCCCTCTTTTGTGTCTTAGAGGCATGTTGTGTTATCCTTTTGTTCAAAGCCGTTGACGTACCATGTGTGTATGGTATGAAGTACGTCAATGGTAGTGTCCTGATTTCTACAGGATAGTTTACATCGACGGTGAACAGTAGCGATGGGTTGTCACACATAAGTGTTGGCCTACTCGTAAGAGGACGCGGGTGCCGGAAAGCCCCGTAATCCCATCAGAATACTGTTCAGTTCGTACGGTGAGTATCCTCTAGAAGTCCGGGTGCGACAAATGGTATCAGAGCCTGTCTGCCTGTAGGATCCCTTTTTACTGGTCGCAGTTGAGTCTAGAAACTATTTTGTAGCTATGTAGGGAAAAATGAAACGTGAGAGTAGGAATTCTGCCATTTTTCTTCTTTCCCCACCCACCCACCCTTTTCTGGTAAGGAAGTGCAACGTTATTTTCTGTTCTCACCTAAACTTTCAAGTTAGGATTTCACGTGTTTTGGGTTCTCCATATTACCTTAGGACTTTTGGTCTCGTTTTCCCCGATGTTGCTTCAATATCCTGTTCTTTCAACATCCTTTTCGTCCGTTCAAACCTTGTTGTTGTTTTCACATCAGTTCTCTACCGGAGTCTAATCAAAACTTCCCCCGATCATCTCCAGATGGATCTCAGGTTCTACCCGCAGGTGGTTCGGATGACTCGCTGTGAGAGCACCGCCGGTTATCCGGAGATGCTGAGAGACATGGTTACCTATCTGGGGTTCCATTGGGCACCAGAGTACCAGGTCTACGAGCAGCAGCGAGAGTTTGACCAGACCTGCTACCGGGCTATCGTCTACATTCTGTCGGATGATGGCAGGAGCGTTGTCCACCGCTACGAGGCAGTAGGTTCCACAGTGGATATGGCCGTGCAGCAGGCAGCTTACGTGAGTCTCACCGTCCTCCGTGCTGACTACTGGGGGTTTGATGATTCCATCTATCGTCACATCCCCCGTGGTTACATCACGGCAGCGGGAGTTCACTTCACTCTCCACAGCAACCTGGATACCTACGAGTCTGATAGCTCCAGGCTGCACACCACTGCTCAGTTCGTGAGGCACAGTGACGCCGTTGCTTCCACACTTTCTCAGGAGTTAGCCTCAGTCAGGGAGCAGCTCTATCTGGCGTTGACTCGTCTGGATACGTACACCACAGACTTTGTTGGAGACGAGCGCTTTGCACGTTTCACTCAGCCAGCTGGGTTTCCGCTGTCAGATGCTGGAGGTTACGAGCCGATCAGAGGTCCACTTCTCGACCTTGGTCCGGGTTACACTGGGATTCCCCGCTTTGGAGCACAGGGAGACGACGCTTTCTACTTCACCACACCGAGAGTTGCTCTCAGAGCTGTCCCGCTCTACGTGGATCGTCGTCATACCTACTTCCGGGGGATTCCTCCGCACCGTATCTCTCGTCGTACTACTCACCGCCATCCTGCGTGATGAGCATGGGAGTACCGATGTATCCATTCCTAGCTATGTTTAGTTATCCTTTGGCATTCGAACCATGTATGGGTCTGTTGGATATTCTGATGTATTTGAACATGTGATGATGTACCTGTTGGTTATCTATTCATGCGTCGGAATAATCTATCTTTCGGTTACCAAGTCTATCCTTTTCTGTTGTTGTGCTAAAATGAATGTCTATTCAGGATGCCGCCAACAAGGAACAACCCACCGGAGCCACCTCCGCTCACGGAGCTGTTGACTCAGATGACTCAGGTCGTGGCTCAGATGGCCCAGATCCAGGCTAACCAGCACACCAACCAGAATGCTCCGCGAGTCAGCATCAAGGAGTTTCTGAGCATGGGGCCGAGAGCTTTCGTGGCAACACGTGAGCCTCTGGATGCTGATGACTGGATCAGGGAGATGAACAGGGCTCTGGAGATAGCTCATGTTGCTGAGGAAGATAAGGTCAAGTATGCCACCTACCTACTGAAGGGTCAGGCAGCTACCTGGTGGGAGAACTACCAGACCATGAGAGCTGGCTATCCTATCACCTGGGGATGTTTCAAGGATGCCTTCCTGAAGCACCACATCCCAGATGGTCTCATGGAAAGGATGCGTGAGGAATTCTGCTCCCTCAAATAGGGCAAGCTGGACGTCCTCGGCTACCAGAACGAGTTCAATCGTCTCGCTCGATACGCTGGTGACGAGGTGTCCACTGAAGCCAAGAAGATGGCAAGGTTCCGCCGAGGGTTTAATCCGGAACTGAAGTACGCTCTCACCAACATCAAGTGCAAGGACTTCGTGGAGCTCGTGAACACCGCGCTCAATGAGGAGAATGGGCGCAAGGCGTTCGAAGAGTCCCGTAAGCACTCGCGTGAGGGTGGTTCCTCCTCCAACATGACCACCCCTCCGCAGAAGCGCCGCATCTGGGTGCCAAATGGTGCTGTCACTCGGGCTCCAAATGCCCAAGCTTCTCCAGGCTTTGGTCCCCGCCCACCCAACCCATCTCAGATGCAGGGTCAGAGGATTCCAATGGGGCAGCCAAGGCCAGGTCCTCCTCGTGTCGTCACTTGCTACAAGTGCAAGGAGACTGGGCACTACGCTGATAAGTGCACTCAGAAGCAGCTACCTCCACCTCCTCGCCCCAACACCAACCAGGCAATGGTTCGTGCTCCCCCGGCTAAAGCCTTCAACTCCAACAACAGGCCTGTCGGGAGGAACGCGAGGGTGAACCATATCAAGGCCGACAAAGCTGAGGAAGCTGCTGACGTCGTTCTCGGTATATTACCCGTAAACTCTTTTCCAGCTAAAGTGTTGTTTGATACTGGAGCATCGCATTCGTTCGTGTCAAAGATCTTTGCTACAACGTACAATTTAGCTCTGGTTCCACTAAGCAATCAAATCTATGTGCACTCTCCGGGAACTAAAATGATTACTTC
This sequence comes from Alopecurus myosuroides, assembly GCA_028641055.1. Classification (NCBI taxonomy): domain Eukaryota; kingdom Viridiplantae; phylum Streptophyta; class Magnoliopsida; order Poales; family Poaceae; genus Alopecurus; species Alopecurus myosuroides. Next base: position 223,750,974 of record CM054058.1, on the reverse strand, counting down.
CAAGATAAGCATGGACAATCAGATCCTAATTGGAGGTCGCATATTCCTTGCTTCACTCATGTTGCTGGGAAATTCTGACATTGATGTCATTCTGGGTATGGATTGGTTGAAGACCCACAAAGCTAAAATTGACTGTGCTCAAAAGTCAATAACTCTCTCTCACACTTCAGGCCAGATAGTCTATTCTCCATATGGATCAAGTTCTGTTCAGCTGTTCAACCTAGATGCCAAACCCCTTCCTGCAATTGAAAATGTTCCGGTGGTTTGTGAATTCCCTGACGTCTTTCCAGAAGAGTTGCCAGGGATGCCTCCGGACAGAGCAGTTGAGTTCGTGATCGAGCTTGAGCCAGGTACTGCTCCAATCTCTAAGCATCCATACAAGATAGCTCCTCCTGAACTGAAATTGTTGAAGGAGCAAATCGATATGTGCATGGAGAAAGGGTACATTCAGCCTAGTTCCTCCGCTTGGGGTTGCCCAACTCTGTTTGTTGCCAAGAAGGATCAAACAAAAAGACTCGTGGTTGACTATCGTCCTCTCAACGAGAAAACCATCAAGAACAAGTATCCAATTCCTCGTATCGATGATCTTTTTGATCAACTTGCTGGAGCCTCAATATTCTCAAAGTTGGACTTGAGGATGGGGGTACCATCAAATAAAGATCAGAAAGGAAGATATTCCTAAGACAGCTTTCACCACTCGTTACGGTCTATATGAATACACCGTCATGTCCTTTGGTCTCACCAATGCACCGGCAACGTTCTCAAGACTCATGAATTCTGTCTTCCATGAATACCTCGACAAGTTCGTTGTGGTATATCTTGATGACATTCTAGTCTACTCAAAATCCGAGGAAGAGCATGGAGAACACCTTCGTCTCACTCTCATGAAACTTCGCGAGCATCGTCTGTATGCCAAGTTTTCCAAGTGTGAGTTCTGGATTCCAGAAGTTGCATATCTTGGTCATATCATCTCTGCCAAAGGCATTGCCATTGATCCTGAAAAGGTTAAGGCAATTGTTGATTGGAAACCCCCTAAGACGGTGAAGCAAGTCAGAAGTTTTCTTGGCTTGGCTAGCTATTGCCGTCGTTTCGTCCAAAACTTTTCCAAAATTGCCAAACCTCTCACTGATCTCACAAAGAAGGACAAAAAGTTAGTTTGGACTCCACAATGTGATGAGAGTTTCAACCTCCTGAAGACTAAACTCACTTCCACCCCAGTTCTGGTTGGCCCCGATACTACCAAACCTTTCCAGATATTCTGTGATGCATCTCTCCAAGGCCTAGGAGCAGTTCTTATGCAAGAACGTCAAGTTGTGGCTTATGCTTCACGTCAATTGAACCCACATGAGCAAAACTATCCCACTCATGATCTTGAACTTGCAGCAGTTGTGTTTGCCCTCAAGAAATGGAGACAATACTTGTTGGGTAACAAAACTGAAATCTTTTCCGATCACAAGAGTCTGAAATACATCTTCACTCAGCCAGATCTGAACCTCAGGTAAAGGAGATGGATTGAGAAGATTAAAGACTTTGATCTCACCATTTCTTATACTCCAGGCAAGGCTAATGTTATGGCCGATGCTCTCAGTCGCAAATCCTATTGCAATAATCTCATGATCATGGAAAGCCAACCTCCACTTCATGAAGAATTCTAGAAGCTGAACCTTGGTCTTGTCCCAGAAGGATACCTTGCTAGCTTGACAGCCATTCCAACTCTCGAGGACAAGATTCGTTCTGAACAACTTCGTGATACTGAAATCAAGAAGATTGTAGAGCACATCAAGGAAGGCAATGATAAATTCAAGTCCTTCTCAATTGATGACAAGGGAACTGTGTTCTTCGAAGGACGCATTGCAGTTCCTCAGATTCAAAGTCTCAAAGATATCATTCTCAAGGAGGCTCATGAAACTCCTCTATCCATTCACCCTGGAAGTACAAAGATGTACCAGGATCTCAAGACTCTGTATTGGTGGCCTGGCATGAAACGTGAAATTGCTCAATACGTTTCTGAATGCGACGTTTGTCAACGTGTTAAGGCAGTCCATCAGAAAACAGCAGGTCTACTCCAACCTCTAAAAATTCCTGAGTGGAAGTGGGACATGATTGAAATGGACTTCGTTACTGGGTTTCCAAAGTCCAAGAGGGGCAACGATGCAATCTTCGTTGTTATTGATCGTCTCACTAAGGTTGCTCACTTCCTTGCTGTCAAGGAAACTATCTCAGCTAGCCAGCTAGCAGAGCTCTACACAGCAAAGATTGTTCCTCTTCATGGTGTTCCATTGGAAATTAGCTCAGACCGTGGAAGTATCTTCACTTCTCATTTCTGGAAAAGCTTTCAAGAAGCATTGGGCACTAAACTTCTGTTCAGCACAGCTTATCACCCTCAGTCTCAGGGGCAAGTCGAAAGAGTCAATCAGATTCTCGAGGATATGCTCAGAGCATGTGGTCTCTCCTTTGGCATGAAATGGGAGGATTGCCTTCCATATGCTGAATTCTCCTACAACAACAGCTACCAGGCAAGCCTAGGCATGGCACCATTTGAGGCACTGTATGGTCGCAGATGCAGGAGTCCAATCAATTGGTCTGGAGCTGGTGAACGTTCACTCTTGGGCCCTGACATTGTTAAGGAAGCCGAGGAGAAAGTTCGTATCATTCGTGACAATCTCAGGATTGCTCAGTCTCGTCAGAAGAGCTATTATGATAGCAAGCACATGGATATGATCTATGCACCTGGTGTAAGGCATATCTCCGTGTAACTCCCCTCAGAGGCACTCATCGTTTTGGTGTGAAAGGAAAGCTTGCACCAAGATACATTGGTCCTTTCAACATTCTCTCAAGGCGGGCAGAAAATGCTTATCGTCTTGAGCTTCCAGAAAAACTATCCAAGGTGCACGATGTGTTCCACGTGTCACAGCTCAAGAAGTGTTTCAAAGATCCAGATCGTGCAGTTGATCATGATTCCATTGAACTGCAAGATGATCTATCTTATGAGGAGCACCCTATTCGTATTCTCGATGAGACCGAGCGTAAGACTCGCAACAAGAGCACCAAGTTCTTGAAAGTCCAATGGTCGCATCATTCCGATAAAGAGGCAACGTGGGAGACCGAAGAGGATCTTCGCAAGAAGTATCCGGACCTTTTCACATCTCAGTAAGGAATCTCGGGGCGCGATTCCTTCAAGGGGGGCGTTTTGTAACATCCCAAGTATGAAACATCCCTTAGAATGTTTTGTTTCTTGTTTTAATTCAAGCAATACATCATGTCATCATCTCATTGCATTTGTTTTAATGTTGTTTGCAATTGTTACTATTTGTTTTGCATCTGTTTTATCTTGCTTTCATAATCAAACTCAAACAAATTCAAATGGTTATTTTCATACTTGATCTGTTACAACTTTTGGAATAAAAATAACAAATAAAAACAACCATTTTATTCCATGTTGATCACTTATTAAATTGTTGGTTTTAATCAAACCATTAATCAATCAATTAATTCAATCAATAATTCCTAAATCATTTTTAAATTCGAACCAAGTTTCAAATCAGTACCTTTTGAATCCATGAAGTTCACCACACTATTTTTAATCTTTACAATCATTTTAAACCCTAGGGGTAACCCTATTCAAATGCTTGTTTTTCATAAGGGTTTATTAATATTAAAATTTCCCAAATTTGGATTCAAATACAAACATCTTTGTAAATCTCAAATTTTTGAAATCCAATCTTGGAAAATGGTTTCTAATTACCTAATTAGCCTAACCTAATTTTTCTAGAATTTTTATTAAACAAAACCTTAACAAATTCTTCCAAAATCTGTTTCAGCAAAAAAATAAAACAGAAAAAAAATAAAAGGAGCAAAACCAGCGCGCGCGCGCGGCATCTAAGCAGACCCAACCCACCTAACCTACGCGCGCGCGGCCCAGCCCGCCTAAGCTTCACTTACCGCTTTGAACAGACGACGTCATCGTCTCCCCCGTGTACGGCGCACATCCGGTCACTCCACGTCGGAGTACGGCCGCGCCGACGGCCAGGACAGCACCGTGGCCCCTATATATCCCCCTAGGCACCTGGCGCAGCCGCCCTAACCCTAGATTCCCTCGCACCCCGCGCCGCGCCGCCATTCCTGCTCCCTGTCGCCACCTCCCCTCTCCGTTTTTCCTCACCGACGGTGAGCTCTCTGAACTTCACGATGGCGCCGCCCACCTAGCCTCCCCACTCCCTGTCCGTCTACTGGAACCAGCTCGCCACTCCCTCCTCTACGAATTGGACACCTGCGGGAGCACGGAGGAGTACGGAGACCGCGCCGCCGTCCTCGACCACCTCGTCACCGCCGTCGTCATAAGCGCGTCACCACCGGGCCTCTGCCACATCTGCACCGTGGTGAGCGTCCACCAACCCCTCCTCTCTCCCTCCGCTTGCTCACGGTTCTGCGCACGTCTTGCACCCTCCAGATCCAGCCCTAGCGCACGAGCACACGGTTGATCGCCGGCGAGCCGCGTTTCTCTATCAGTCGCGGAAGCGATTGTTCGTCAGAAAATTCAGTTAGCGCGGGGTACACCTTATCCTCCCTGCGCAGCGTATATCTGACAAGCGAACGCATCAGCGCAGTGGTTGCGCCACACTCTGAATCTCTTCGTGGTCGCGGGTTCGAGCCGCGGGCGCGCGGAATAACCACACTTTTTTTCGCGCTCCAACTGACAGCCGTGGCCCACGTTTCAGTCACTGCCATGGCCACGCAAGCGTGCGCTGCGCCACGCTGGCCTCTGGCCCACGCGGCAGTGGCAGCGTGTAGATAGCCGCACGGTGAAAAACGTTTCTGCGAATTCCTGTTATTTCCAAAATCATTTTAATTAACAGATTTGAATCAAAAACTTCAAACTTTAATATATTTTATTCTGTAAATCCAATAAATGAAAAGTTTATATGTTTTCTGTTCTAAATTTCATAATCTTTCCAAATAATCAATTGGTGTACTGTTTTGACAATTACAAATGCATTTAAAATTCAAACTTAAATAATTCAAATGCTAATTTCTAAAATCAATATCTAATTATTTATTAATCCAATAACTGCAAATAAAATATGTTTTCAAGGCCATTTTGAATATCCTATTCAAATATAAACTTTGTTTCATTGTTTGAATAATTTAAATTGCCTAAATAATTTAATACTTGTTTAATTCATTCAAATTTGATAAAAACCATAACTTGCTCAAAATAAAATATTTTTGAACATGCAAAATATGTTTTCAAACCATCAAAGTGTGAACTTTTCAAATGTGAATTTGATTTTATGGTTTGAACAAATAAAATTCAAATAATATTCAAACTTGTTTTAAATTCAATTAAAACTTGTTTAATATTGTTTAATTCATAATAAATTCATCCTAATTCAAATTTCAATATTTGAAACATGTAATCCAACTAAAATTTGATGTTCTTTTCAAATATAAATTTTGTTAATTGTTTTGCACACTTTAAATTGATGAAAACAATAATTGTTTGTGTGACATGTTTAAGTAACCAAATTTTTCCAAACTTAATAAGTAATTTCCAAACTTGTTTTATTCCTTTTCCTTTGCATCTATTATTGTTATTTGTTGTTATTTTGTTGTTACCAGCATGCATGCATCATGATAACAACTATCACCTAATAATAAATTGTAAATCATGTGTTCCAACTTAATCCATGAACCCTTTCCATATGCAACTCAAACTTGCATAGGGGTCCATTTAAATTGTGTTATCATGTTAGCTAGATTATTTTGATGCAACCATTAACTTGCCATGCATCATCTTGATTGTGCACAATGCCATGATAATGATTGTTTACATTCCTGTTTTGTTTGTTTGCTTTTTCTCGAATAGACGACGACGTTGAGACAGACGATCCTTACAGCACCCCTTCTGAGGATCTAGCTCAGTACCCGGCTGTTGAGTTCGCAGGCAAGTTATCACTCACATGAACCATTGTATTCCTTCCAACCCTGGTTACCGATACTTTCCGTTGTCTATTCTTGCTAGCCTTAGTGGTAGTTGTTTCTGTTACGAACCTATCACATGAATCCTTTAACCCTGATATTGCCTCACCACCACTCCTACAACCCTATTGATTGAGCCAGTGTCTTACTAGCATGCTTAGGTTGTTTTTCTCGAGTCTGTTACCCGTTACTTTCAGTTACTATATTTTTTCATTATGTTCTGGGGGCTCGATGTTTAATCAATCAATCAATCATGCTAATGTTATTACTGTTAATAATAATTTCATGATAAGGCACCGGCAGGAGGCCCTGTGTGGTTTTGAGGCCTGCTAGTGTCGACCCTAATAGGAAAAGGGTCTTGTCTACTGATCCATGATGAGCGCACTAACCGCATGTGGGAAGCGAGTATGGGCGCCCCCCTCAATTTGATTCGATTCGCATCTCGTCCAAATCATCTCATTTAGTTCGTGCTTTCTATTTGCCGCATGCATGTTTTTGCGAGCCCAGCGCAGGGTGGAACTTTTGTAGTCGGCATATAGGGGGACACGGTCTTAGAGTGCTATGAGGGTCCCTTTTCTTCGGGGCTTGATTAGCCGTGCGCCCAAGGTGCTTTGGGCTTGATGCGAAGAAGAGTTGAGTTGTGTTGAGTGCCCCGCTTGGTGGGAGGCATCCCATCTGGCGGGTTATTCATACGTGTACGGCCAAATTGGTGCAACCCTGCAGGGATAATCTTCTCGAGAAGCCGTGTTTTCCGCGGTTATGGATTACTTGGTGAAAGTACTGGCTAACAAGTACTCAGGACAACTTAAATCTAATGATTCACAATCTCACACCCCATGATTACAATTGACTAGTAATAGGATTATTGTCACAATAACTTGTTTCATCTTAATCCAACTGTGTGAGTTATCCTCGGATTGCTTCTTTGGATAAGGGGCGAGATCCAGGATGGGTTTGTTTGAATTTATCTTTCATTTGGTTACAACACTCGATCTTATCCCCTTTCTAATAGTTGGAAGTGATAGAATCTCTGTAGTTGGTTAGTGCAGCCAGTTGCAGCATCTTACATACCCCCTCTTTCCGTTGAACCCAAGTCATCTGTGCTTGTGTTGACGGGCTATACTTTGGTGAACTGTGAGTCTTGCTTGCCAGTACGTCTATGTACTGACCCCTTTGGGGCTGTGGTTTCCGCAGACTACGATTACGAGGATCCAGGTGACGGCTACTACGTGGAGTTTGACGAGGCTGCTGACGAGTAGTTAGCGGACCCGGGCAGGATCCGAGACATCGTGGATGGGCTCCGTCTTTATTTCAGTTTCCGGCTTCTTAAGCCTATTTGGATTTTGTTTGTACTCAGACCCCTTTGAATGCTTCCGCTGATGTAATGAATGCTATGTTGGGACATGTGTCCTCTGGATGATTGTAGTTGCTATTTCTGCCTTAGTGAAGGCCATTTGCTACCTTATTTCCCTCTTTTGTGTCTTAGAGGCATGTTGTGTTATCCTTTTGTTCAAAGCCGTTGACGTACCATGTGTGTATGGTATGAAGTACGTCAATGGTAGTGTCCTGATTTCTACAGGATAGTTTACATCGACGGTGAACAGTAGCGATGGGTTGTCACACATAAGTGTTGGCCTACTCGTAAGAGGACGCGGGTGCCGGAAAACCCCGTAATCCCATCAGAATACTGTTCAGTTCGTACGGTGAGTATCCTCTAGAAGTCCGGGTGCGACATCTTTGTTCCTGGGTGGCCATCCTCAAGTGACAACCTCAAGTGGAATAACCCTTAGGCAAGGGCCCTGAGGCAACACTCAACATAAACCAGTCTTACCACTTCCACCCAGGTGGTTCATTCATTAGTTATACTTAGATTTTTCCTCAACATCTAGTAAAACAATTTGTAACATTGCATAGCACCTACTAAGTTCTAAGGCTATCAAAATAACAAGGTATAAGGGATGGCTACACACTACTAGGATAATAGCATAGCATAGTATAACTTAGTAAAATTTCCTATCATGCATACTACTCAAAATCAACTAATGCATATAGAAAATAATGGGTAGTTGATGGTGTGTTACTTGCCTTGTTGAAGTTGGTGAAGATATCACACTCTCTTCACAAAAGATCGTTGCTCTCCGTACAATCTATTCATTGAAAACACAATAACAAAATAAACAAGCATCCTAGCAATCAAACACATAGGTGGAGAAAGCAAACAGAGCAAATAACATAACAAAGGAGTTGGACCAAGTTGGCTAGGGCAAGGTCAAGATTTGAGTTCAATACTTGTTAAGGAAATTCCAATGGTTTACTTGGGAAGGACTAGGTTGAGTTTGATGTGATCTAACTTTATTATAACCATACTTGTCGAGGAAGTTCCAAGAGTTCACTAAGAATAAACATATTACTTCTTCAATTAAAGTAATACATGCAAACACTTGGTCATATTCACCTTCAAAAATATTTGAGTGACTATGTTAGTATTTTCCATTGTGGTTAAGGTAGGTCTACTAACTTCATCATCAAAGGGAAAATATTACTAAGTCTTGGGTTTTCCATTTGGGTCAATGGTTGGACAAAAATAACTTGTTATTCTTCAACTTGTATGGATTGCTTCTAGACCTCATGTGATTGCCTTCTTGAAGATCATCTTCATGCTTCTATTGTAGTCTTGTTCCTTGGATGGATTCTTCTCTTGGTCTTGATAAATTCTTCTGGGCTTTCACTTCACTATTTGGTTTGGGTATGGGATGGGCACAAATACCACTAAGTCAAGAGAAAGAAAATAAGAAGAAAGATAGGAAGAGAGGGGAAGATGTTTTCTTCTAAATTTCTTCACACTTGTACTTCTTGAGTTTTCTTCTAGGTGTGGAGTCCAAGTCTTTTCTTCAAAACTTCTTCATTGATATTCCTTGTAGCTCTTCATGTTTCCCCTAAGTTGAAAGTGAAGAACCTTCTATTTCTTGAGTCTTGTTTTCCATTTGCTAACTTGATGGATTCTTGAAGCAAGAATAGGGGGATGGAGGAGTAGATAGAAAACTATGGTACTAGTGTTTGAGGTTCACTACTTGGTCTTTTATATGGTTAGCATATACTAGGGGCTTGGTTTTGGATTCCAAATGGCCACAACATCAAAGAAAATCCAATAGAAATAAATTCTAGGGCATGATAATATGGGTGGATTACTATGTTAGGTTTTTGGTCAAAAACACATGGTCATGGTCCAAGGGTGTCCAAAATGGTTGTGCAAGGTTTTTCTGGTCCAAGGTTGTCAAATGGAACAATTTTGCACAAGGAACTATATTGAAATTATTTACAGAATTAAATCTATGACAAAATTACTCAAATACTCCAATTAATTCTAAATTCAATTTTAATTTGATCAACAATTATTTTGGGACAGGGGATATGAAAGTACACATCCTAAGGTTTCCAAATATATTTTATTTACAATTTTTGGATTTGTAGAATTTGAATTATGCCAAATTTCATCAAACAAGCATATTTGAATTTGAATAAATTTAAGTTTGTCAAATTTGAATTTGGCCAGTGCCAAAAGTTTCTATATGTCAAGGGCTTTCCAAAAAGTCCAAGATTGCTAAATTTGGGCTTATAGATCAAAAGTTATGTTAGATCTAAGTTGCAGGGACTAATCTGTAAAACTGCCAAAAATTCTACCGGGAGAATAATTTGAATTAAAGGCTGGGCCACGTGGCTGATCCTGATTGGGTGCTACTGCTGACTGGGCTGCTGACCGTGCAGGTGACGTGGATAAGTGGATCCAGATCTGAACGGTTGGATCTCGATCCAACGGACAAGATCGCGTACCCCTTCAGATCTAATCTGAGGCGTCCGTGCAGATCCAACGGTAGAGAGAGGGGGAGGGGTCTCACCGGAGCTAGGTCGCCGGAGATGGAGGTTGCGGTGGCCGGCGACTCGGGAATTTGATGGCGCGGGCGGTGCAGGCGATCTCCGAGCTCGGGGAGTGGTCCAGGAGGTGGAGCGCGAGATGGCGAACTCGAGGAGGCCCTCGGGGACGTTTGTAGGGGCGTCCCGTGGTGGCGCGGTGATGTCCCGAGGCGGCGCGGCTCCGGTGATCGTCGAGGAAGTGGTTCCGCTGCGGGAGGAAACAAATTAAAAGGATGAGGAGGTGCAGGGAGTTGAGGGGAAGAGGTAGAGCGTGAAAAGGGCGGCGGGGACCTGCTGCTGTGGCCGGAAGTGATGAAGGACGGCGGCGGCCGAGAGGAACTCCGGCGAGCGATTTCTTCCTCGTGGAGGCGCGATGCGGAGAGATGGGAGAGGGGTTTTGGAGAGGAGAGCACGGGCTTTAAAGGGGTGTGCTCGGGCAAGAATTTAGGGCATTGATTTGCCCGTAATCAACGAGATTGTAATGGCTTCAATTCGGATGCGAAAATCACGGCTAGAGGAAGGAGACGATGACGTCATGGATGACGTCATCAATTTTTTTTCTTTTAATTACTGTTTAATTGATTTAATCATATCTCCTGATTTAATTATCCAAATGACATGAAACAAAATTCTAAATTCTTGAAATTTCAAATACTTTCCAACAATACCATTTTTGTAAACTTTTCAACATATTTTAATTTTGAATTTTGGAAATTTGAATAATTCTTTAATAGTCACTTAATGTGATTTTTAATTTAGAAAATTATAAAATACAATTATTAGTCAAATAAAATTTCAGTGGCTTTATAAAGATCAAATACTATTTTCCAAAACCATTTCAAGGAGTTTTCATCTCTTTTATGTTTTGAAAATATAATTAATTCACTAATAGTACTTAATACCATTTTAAAATAGAAAATAGTAAAATGGGGTTTTTGATTCAATAAATTTTTAGAGACATTAAACATTTCAAATAATAGTTTTGGAAGTCAATTTCAAACCATTTTCATAGTTAATAATTTTAGGATATGAAAGATTTATTAATAGTAACTTAATGCTATTTTATTAGTTTATATCAAATAATTATTATTGTTGATCAATAAAATTTAGAATAAAACCACTAGTCATAATATTGTTTTCAAAACCTTTTGTTATGTTATTATCAAAGAAATGCATTTCATTTTCACCCCTTCATGTTTAAAACTTGGAATAACAACTAAAAGTTATTATTAATAATTTTATTCTCATCAAAATAATTTTGGGGATTAGAACTTTATTAAGGTTTATAATTCTTTGATTTTTGATGCCATAAAATAAATTCAGATTAATATTGGAGTTGTAAACATTTTAGGTAAAGGTTTGTTAATAAAAGATATTCCCTTTATATAAAGAAACTTATTTTTTTGAATAAGGTTTTAGGGTTTAAGGAACAAGGCATAATTGGATTGGTGAACTCAATTTCATTGAAATATGTATTGTTTTCTTTTGTTTCTTGCTTCTCATTTGGTTTTTTTTGTGACTTGCACAATATGAAAACAAAAAGTTTCAAAATTTTGTGATTTTTGCATTTTCCAAAAATCAGGGATGTTACAGACTACCACCCTTAAAAGAAATCTCGTCCCGAGATTTGGGAAGGTTAGAAAGAAAGATTTGGGTAATTGGATTCCAAAACAACTGGGTGGGCTACCACCCTTAAAAGAAACTTTTGTGGGTAGTCTATTTTCATTAGATTGGAGTGTAGATTGATTCTAAATTAGCTTGAGTAGATCTTTCCTCTGTGGTAGAGGTGTAGACCAACATAGGTCTGTTGAACTACCTTTGACACTGAGGGGTCACTCTTTGGGTCAATCAAAAGATCAAGTTGAGAGGATTTCACAACATCATCTTATTATAATGGGAACACATTTCTCAGACATTCATTGTGGTTTATTACACTGGAAGAACTCCTAGGGAAAATAAATTTATTTTCAACATGAAACTTTGCCTAAGATTCCTTCTTTCAGAAAGTCATGTTTCCTTCCTTCTCCCTTTGAGGGCATCCATTTGCATAGTGTCCTTTATCTCTGCATTTGAAGCAAGTCACTTGGCTGATGTCTCTATAGACAGGATTGGGGTTCTTCTGAAGTTTCTTCTTCTTCCTTGGTGGAGTTAAATTGGCCATCATATCTTCATACTGCTGCCCAGTATACTCAACTATGTTGGTTGAAGGTCTGGGTTTCTTGTTGGGACAATTTCTAGACAAATGTCCATCTTCTTCACAAGAATAGCAATTCTTGGTGGAGTGTTTGGATGAATATGGATGTGGTGTAGTCTTGGCTCCAGTATCTATCTTGACATGGTCCATCTGAAAAGTATCCAGCTTGTGTTATCCCTTCACATCTGGTTTTCCTAAGTTCTCTTGGATTTCACTAAGCATTTCCATTTTGGCTTGTTGTCCAACTTGTTGTACCATGGGGTAAAGTGGACATTGCTTTGGAACATGTGTTGTTCCTTCACACAGAAAACAAGTAACTTGAGTGAAGTATCCTTTAGTTGAGTTGTTTACATCACCATGGGGCCACTCATCTGGACAATCTTTGGAATAGTGTCCTATCTCTCCACAAGATTTGCAGGCTTTGGGTGTTGAAAACATTTCTTCTGCTATCTCCTGGTTATCTCTAGTTATCAAGGGCTGATTGTCTTTACTATTGGCCAAGTTTTGGGACATCATCTTCACTATCTGTGATTGAGTATCCAACACTTGTTGCATTCCTGGGGTTAACTCCATATTGGGGTGGTTTGCTTGGTTCTGGGTCATAAGTTGTATCAGCTGAGTTTGAGCTTCTAGTAGCATCTGCGTTGCTATTGAGTTCTCCAGGTTGTTGGAATTCTGGCTAGACATCTGTTTTGAGGTTTTAGGGAAGATGAGTAGAGGTTAGAAAGGATCTAAGAAGGTTCCTATCCAACCACAGCAGATCAAGGAAACTCATCTTACAAACAACACATAACAAACATTTAGCAACACATTCATCACACCAAACAACATAGTTTTAGGAAGACATCTAGTATTGTCATACCACACTCATTAGTATGATCAATACTCTAATCGTGTTTCGTGTCTCACAACTTTGTTACATCTCATGGTGGTCTACTATTCAAGGCTTGGTAACAACTTTCTTGATTTATTCCTCATGATAGGTCTTCAATACTCAGTCTTCACAATGATCTCCGCGTTCTTGTACATTGAAATCTCTTTTTCAAGAGTGTTGATCTCTTCTTCGGCTTCCTTGAGAATCTTCTTAGTGTTGTGAAGTCTCCACTTGAGTCTCTCAGTAAGTTCTTCAATAGCCCTCGATGCAGCACTTCTTGCTGAATCAAAGAATGTCAAATGCACCTCCTTGTTGGTAAGCATGCAATCTCCTCCCTTCTTGTGGTCGTACTCCTTGTTCATGTGCAGATGAATCTGCACCCACCAATATTCAAGATCATCTTCCTCATCAATGTAGGGAAAGCCCCAGTAGACTGCTGGTCCTTCAAATCCCATGATTGACATGAGATCCTTCAATGCTCTTGGAAAATCTGTGTCACACTCCAGGGTCATGGTCATCATTGGTCCTTTCTTAAGTGATTCAATGATGTTGGTCATCTATAGATAGGAGTACACATTAGAAATGTATCATGGAAAGGAGTACGAGGAGAAATAAAGATATAAAAGATTCCTTTGTGGAGTAGTTAATAGATAGTATATTTTTATTCCTATGGCTTTTCCTATTCTAATCCAAACTTAGGGTCTCGAATCCTACAGGCAACACAATGCTCTGATACCATTTTGTAGCATCCCAACTTTTAATAAAGATGGAATACCTGTGTTATTGTGCTAGTCCCTGGATCAATTGCTAGCACCACAGTACAAAATGAAATATCATGCAAATGCATCAAATTCTATTACATCGCATGATCCAGTCTTTACAAAATAGTATTACAACTTGCATAGTCTTAGAAGACTAGCAGGAAACTAAGATATACAGCGGAAAACATAGTACAACATTGAGCCCATCTTCTTCATGTGCCACAGGCAAAACATGTTGGCGATAGTCTCGAGATCCTAAACGAAATCCTCACTCGTCTTCAGAGATATCTGCAATATGGAATATGCAGCCACAAGGGAGTCAATACAATTTAATGTATTGGCAAGTAACACTATGGTGGATATAAATGGCAAGACTAATACTACATGCTTATTTGGCTGAGTGGAGTTTAGGCTAAGTTTGCATAAAGCCAGTTTTCTCCTATCACTTTTGTAAAACAAGCTTTTCTTTTCAAAGGGTGGCAACATTGGATTAAGATCCAAGCACCACAATACTGTTCACTTGGTCAAAATTTTACTTATTGAAATTGATGATGAGATTCTTCCGTCAATCCTTGTCCAGCTGCTCATAGTTGTCCATAACCGGGGACACGGCTAAGATCTTAGTTTCTAACTCTGCAGAGGTTGTGGACTTTCACCCTTTGTCTTCAATTAGCCCAAACATCCTATACACCCGGAGTGCATCATGGAAAGGAGAGAATTGAGACGAGATCTTTCAGAAGAAGAATTCAAACCCACCGGCAAGACCCGTTCCACCTATAATTTTGCTACATCTGCTTGTCAAGCCTGGGCTGAACTCTCACAACTTAGTTGATCAAGACAGAGCCCATAATGTCAAAAGGCTGCACGGGAAGCTACTAAACTTAGAAGGACATAGTAATCTCTTTGTTCCTGGGTGGCCATCCGCAAGTGACAACCTCAAGTGGAATAACCCTTAGATAAGGGCCCTGAGGAAACACTCAACATAACCCAGTCTTACCACTTCCACCCAGGTGGTTCATTCATTAGTTATACTTAGAATTTTTCCTCAACATCTAGTAAAACAATTTGTAACATTGCATAGCATCTACTAAGTTCAAAGGATATCAAAATAATAAGGTATAAGGGATGGCTACACACTACTAGGATAATAGCATAGCATAATATAACTTATTAAAAATCCCTATCATGCATACTACTCAAAATCAACTAATGCATATAGAAAATAATGGGTAGTTGATGGTGTGTTACTTGCCTTGTTGAAGTTGGTGAAGATATCACACTCTCTTCACAAAAGATCGTTGCTCTCCGTACAATCTATTCATTGAAAACACAATAACAAAATAAACAAGCATCCTAGCAATCAAACACATAGGTGGAGAAAGCAAACAGAGCAAATAACATAACAAAGGAGTTGGACCAAGTTGGCTAGGGCAAGGTCAAGATTTGAGTTCAATACTTGTTAGGGAAATTCCAATGGTTTACTTGGGAAGGACTAGGTTGAGTTTGATGTGATCTAACTTTATTATAACCATACTTGTCGAGGAAGTTCCAAGAGTTCACTAAGAATAAACATATTACTTCTTCAATTAAAGTAATACATGCAAACACTTGGTCATATTCACCTTCAAAAATATTTGAGTGACTATGTTAGTATTTTCCATTGTGGTTAAGGTAGGTCTACTAACTTCATCATCAAAGGGAAAATATTACTAAGTCTTGGGTTTTCCATTTGGGTCAATGGTTGGACAAAAATAACTTGTTATTCTTCAACTTGTATGGATTGCTTCTAGACCTCATGTGATTGCCTTCTTGAAGATCATCTTCATGCTTCTATTGTAGTCTTGTTCCTTGGATGGATTCTTCTCTTGGTCTTGATAAATTCTTCTGGGCTTTCACTTCACTATTTGGTTTGGGTATGGGATGGGCACAAATACCACTAAGTCAAGAGAAAGAAAATAAGAAGAAAGATAGGAAGAGAGGGGAAGATGTTTTCTTCTAAATTTCTTCACACTTGTACTTCTTGAGTTTTCTTCTAGGTGTGGAGTCCAAGTCTTTTCTTCAAAACTTCTTCATTGATATTCCTTGTAGCTCTTCATGTTTCCCCTAAGTTGAAAGTGAAGAACCTTCTATTTCTTGAGTCTTGTTTTCCATTTGCTAACTTGATGGATTCTTGAAGCAAGAATAGGGGGATGGAGGAGTAGATAGAAAACTATGGTACTAGTGTTTGAGGTTCACTACTTGGTCTTTTATATGGTTAGCATATACTAGGGGCTTGGTCTTGGATTCAAAATGACCACAACAAACAATGGTAGAAAGAAATAGAAACAAAATTTAAGACATAATAACTAGATGGACTACTATGATGGATTTTTGGCTAAAATACATGGTCATGGTCCAAGGGTGTCCAAAATGGTTGGGCAAGGTTGTTTCTGGTTCAAGGTTATCAAATGGAACAATTTTGCAAAAGGAACTATATTGATATTATTTATACAAATTAATCTATGCCAACAATACTCAAATAGACAACTTAATTCTAAATTCAATTTTATTTTGTTCAATTATTATTTTGGGACAGAGGATATGAAAGTACACATCCTAAGGTTTCCAAATATATTTTATTTACAATTTTTGGATTTGTAGAATTTGAATTATGCCAAATTTCATCAAACAAGCATATTTGAATTTGAACATATTTAAGTTTGTCAAATTTGAATTTGGCCAGTGCCAAAAGTTTCTATATGTCAAGGGCTTTCCAAAAAGTCCAAGATTGCTAAATTTGGGCTTATAGATCAAAAGTTATGTTAGATCTAAGTTGCAGGGACTAATCTGTAAAACTGCCAAAAATTCTACCGGGAGAATAATTTGAATTAAAGGCTGGGCCACGTGGCTGATCCTGATTGGGTGCTGCTGCTGACTGGGCTGCTGACCGTGCAGGTGACGTGGATAAGTGGATCCAGATCTGAACGGTTGGATCTCGATCCAACGGACAAGATCGCGTACCCCTTCAGATCTAATCTGAGGCGTCCGTGCAGATCCAACGGTAGAGAGAGGGGGAGGGGTCGCACCGGAGCTAGGTCGCCGGAGATGGAGGTTGCGGTGGCCGGCCACTCGGGAATTTGATGGCGCGGGCGGTGCAGGCGATCTCCGAGCTCGGGGAGTGGTCCAGGAGGTGGAGCGCGAGATGGCGAACTCGAGGAGGCCCTCGGGGACGTTTGTAGGGGCGTCCCGTGGTGGCGCGGTGATGTCCCGAGGCGGCGCGGCTCCGGTGATCGTCGAGGAAGTGGTTCCGCTGCGGGAGGAAACAAATTAAAAGGATGAGGAGGTGCAGGGAGTTGAGGGGAAGAGGTAGAGCGTGAAAAGGGCGGCGGGGACCTGCTGCTGTGGCCGGAAGTGATGAAGGACGGCGGCGGCCGAGAGGAACTCCGGCGAGCGATTTCTTCCTCGTGGAGGCGCGATGCGGAGAGATGGGAGAGGGGTTTTGGAGAGGAGAGCACGGGCTTTAAAGGGGTGTGCTCGGGCAAGAATTTAGGGCATTGATTTGCCCGTAATCAACGAGATTGTAATGGCTTCAATTCGGATGCGAAAATCACGGCTAGAGGAAGGAGACGATGACGTCATGGATGACGTCATCAATTTTTTTCTTTTAATTACTGTTTAATTGATTTAATCATATCTCCTGATTTAATTATCCAAATGACATGAAACAAAATTCTAAATTCTTGAAATTTCAAATACTTTCCAACAATACCATTTTTGTAAACTTTTCAACATATTTTAATTTTGAATTTTGGAAATTTGAATAATTCTTTAATAGTCACTTAATGTGATTTTTAATTTAGAAAATTATAAAATACAATTATTAGTCAAATAAAATTTCAGTGGCTTTATAAAGATCAAATACTATTTTCCAAAACCATTTCAAGGAGTTTTCATCTCTTTTATTTTTTGAAAATATAATTAATTCACTAATAGTACTTAATACCATTTTAAAATAGAAAATAGTAAAATGGGGTTTTTGATTCAATAAATTTTTAGAGACATTAAACATTTCAAATAATAGTTTTGGAAGTCAATTTCAAACCATTTTCATAGTTAATAATTTTAGGATATGAAAGATTTATTAATAGTAACTTAATGCTATTTTATTAGTTTATATCAAATAATTATTATTGTTGATCAATAAAATTTAGAATAAAACCACTAGTCATAATATTGTTTTCAAAACCTTTTGTTATGTTATTATCAAAGAAATGCATTTCATTTTCACCCCTTCATGTTTAAAACTTGGAATAACAACTAAAAGTTATTATTAATAATTTTATTCTCATCAAAATAATTTTGGGGATTAGAACTTTATTAAGGTTTATAATTCTTTGATTTTTGATGCCATAAAATAAATTCAGATTAATATTAGAGTTGTAAACATTTTAGGTAAAGGTTTGTTAATAAAAGATATTCCCTTTATATAAAGAAACTTATTTTTTTGAATAAGGTTTTAGGGTTAAGGAACAAGGCATAATTGGATTGGTGAACTCAATTTCATTGAAATATGTATTGTTTTATTTTGTTTCTTGCTTCTCATTTGGTTTTTTTGTGACTTGCACAATATGAAAACAAAAAGTTTCAAAATTTTGTGATTTTTGCATTTTCCAAAAATCAGGGATGTTACAATTTGTTAGCTAAGTATAAGTTGAAACTTCACTAAGGACTTAGCCTTGGTTTCATATAGCCATACACACATAGAACCACTTAAGAAAAATATTTCCTAAGTCATTTTTAATATGGTGTGAAACATGTGTGTGATAACTTGGCCTAAAATACATGGGTATTGGCTCATATGTGTCAAAAATTCTATGGCACTGGTTTCTATGGATTAAGGTTGCCATATGGAGCAACATTGCTTAAGAAAACATATTAAAATTATTTATAGAATTTAAACTAAGTCAAATTTGCTCAAATGGCCACATAATTCTAAAATCAATTTTAATCTGTTCAATTTTTATTTTGGGACAGAGGATATGAAAGTAAACATCCTAAGGTTTCCAAATATATTTTATTTACAATTTTTGGATTTGTAGAATTTGAATTATGCCAAATTTTATCAAACAATCATATTTGAATTTGAACAAATTTAAGTTTTTCAAATTTGAATTTGGCTAGTGCCAAAAGTTTCTAGATGTCAAGGGCTTTTCAAAAAGTCCAAGATTGCTAAATTTGGCCTTATGGATCAAAAGATGTGATAGATCTAAGATTCAGGGACTTTTCTGTAAAACTGCTAATCTATTTTTATTCGGAATTAATTACAGAGATGGGATGGGCTCAAATTTATTAATTGCCGCGCGGTGCGACAGACAGGATGTGGGCCTGGGCCATCTACGTGCTGCGGTGGGCGACAAATAACAACATACTGCGTTGCTGACTATGCGCTGAGGTGGCGCTCTCTGATTGGCTGGTACCTGTTCGGTTAAGTGGTTTAAGCTGGGACCTTGGATCTAGATCTAGCAGTGAAGATTAGATCTGAGGGGCGGGTTAGGATTTACCTCACCGGAAAATCGCCGGAGATGGCGCTGCGGTGGTCGGAGTGACAACGGCTTGAGGGAGACGGCGCTGCGGAGGGTTCCGGGGCACGGGGAAGACACCACGTCGCTCGACGCGGCACGGCGGAGTCGATGGAGGCTGTGGTGCGGGCTCTTGCTTGCTGGGACGACGAGGTGGAGCGAACGGAGACGGCGCAGCTCCGACAACCTCAAAAACGCACGGCGCGGGGATCCTGTGGCAGAGAAACACAGCCAGAGGGCTTAGCTACGGGCGCGCACGCACAGGGAGTCGAAAGGAGGTGGTCACGGGTTCGAGGATAAGCTCACCTCGCCGGAATCGAGCTTGAACAGTGGCGGCAGAGGAGAATTTTGGCGAGGAAATTCTCCTGCCTCGAGGCACGACTGGAGAGAGGAGGAGGGGGAAAGGAGAGTAGATGAGGGGCTTTATAGGGCAGGGATCACGGCATTGATTCGTGCATTCAATCGCGAGGAATCAACGGATTGAAAATCCTCTGTCTCGGGCGTGATTTCAGCGAGAGGAAGGAGACGACGGTGACGTCATCAATGACGTCATCAAAGTTCTTTTTTTCTTTTATTTATGTTTAATTGATTTAACTATATCTTCTGTTTTATAAATCCAATTAACATGAAACAAATTTCTAAATTCTTAAAATTTAAAATACTTTCCAACAATACCAATTTTGTAAACAATTCAACATTTTTTATTTTTGAATTTTGGAAATTTGAATAATTCCTTAATAATTATTTAATGTGATTTTTAATTTAAAAATTTATAAAACATAGCTATTGGTCAATTAAAATTTTAATGACATTCTAAATGTTGAAAAAAATATTTTTGAAAGTCATTTCATCTTGTTTTCAAAATTTATATTTTGAAAATATAAATAAAACAATTTAGAAAATAATAAATTGATGTTATTGTCTAAATAAAATTTCAGAGACATTTTACATGTCATATATTATTTTTGGAAAGCCATTTTTAAACCATTTTCACATTTTATAATTTTATGATATGAAGGATTTACTAATAGTAACTTAATGGTATTTAATTATTTCATATAAAATAATTAATATTGTTGATCAATAAAATTTAGAATAAAACCACAAGTCAAAATATGGTTTTCAAATCCCTCTTTTATTTTATTTTCAAGCAATCCATTTTTATTTTTCACTCCTTTGTTTAAAACTTGGAATGACAATTAAAAGTTATTAATAAGTATTTTATTCTTATCAAATGTTTTTGAGGCTTAGAAATTTATTAAGGGTTATAATTCTTTGATTTTTGTTGCCATAAAATATCCTCAAAGTAATATTGTAGTTGTAAACATTTTAGGTAAATCTTTGTTAATAAAAGGATATTTCCCTTTATATAATGAAACTTATTTTTAAATAAGGTTTTAGGGTTTTAGGAACAGGGCATAACTGGATTGGTAAACTCAATTTTCATTGAAATATGTATTGTTTTCTTTTGTTTTTGTACTTTATTTGGTTTTTGGTGACATGCATAACATGAAAACAAAAAGTTTCAAATTTTTGTGATTTTTGCATTTTCCAAAAATCAGGGATGTTACAGACTACCACCCTTAAAAGAAATCTCGTCCCGAGATTTGGGAAGGCTAGAAAGAAAGATTATGATTGGGTAACTGGGTTCCAGAATAATTGGGTGGCTACCACCCTTAAAAGAAACTTAGATTGGAGTGTAGATTGTTTTGAGATTGGCTTGAGTAGAACTTCCTTCGCGGTAGAGCTGTAGACCAACATAGGTATGTTGAACTACCTTTGACACTGAGGGGTCACTCTTTGGGTCAATCAAAAGCCTTTGGTTCACTCTCAACTTGGTCTTTTGATGTCCTTGGCAATCTTCCATCTTCTTGTTGCCATCCTTGAAAGCAAACACCATGATATTTCTAACGAAACTCTCATGGCAGGCAAAATCTTCCATTTTTTTCATACCTCCAAGGTTGGTTTGATCCTCACCGAAAATAGTCTGTTTTCAGCAACACTAACATAGGGTCATCATTGTATTCTACCATTCTATGGTTCAGGTTTAACATCATCGTCTCTCTAATAGGTATGTCACTCAGATTTAACATTCCTCATAGCAAAAGTAAATAATGTGAGTAGTCACCATGGGGGCCAATCCATGTTGCACTCAATCATTAACTTGTACTTAGATTGATGAATCATATTTAGTAACACTAGGTCACCTCACTTGTCAAACAGAAAGTTTCCAGTCTGTAATACAACCTGAGCTAAACTATCATTTCTCAACTAGTGGGTTGCGTAAAACTCCTATGTAACACAAACTGGATAGTTGTGTTTCTTCATTATTTCTTCTCTTGGTGTAGTTGGCTCTGAAATCTTCAGAGCTCATGCAACTTGGGGTTCACTTGTCTTTCTTCACTTGTTGATTGGCTTGCTGCTCCTTATGATGTAGTTGTCATTGATCATGGATGTGATTGTTCCTTCACACAAAAGGATCTTGAAAACAGTGACATTCTTGGGTGAAGTTTTGTTGTTGCACTTCATATGGTAGATCTCTATGGTTGATAAATGGGTATGGGTTTTGATTTGGCTTAGCATGGATGAGTAGAGATTAGAAAGAAAGCTACAGAAAAATATACCCAACACAACAGATCAAGGAAACTCATCTTACAAACAACATCTAACAAACAATCTTCACACCAAACAACAAGGTTTTTGAAAACAAACTAATATTGTCACACCACACTCATTAGTACGATCAATACACTAACACGTTAACGTTGTTCTAATAAAGTAACTAGATTGGTGGTCTCATCTATATCTTCTTGAGTTTCTTCAAAAACCTTCTCTCAATGTCTTGGGGTATTCTTGATTGTTGTGAAGTATACGTATATTTCCAAGTTTCTTCAATTGTCTTGAGTGTAGATCTTCGTGTGGTGAAGATACTTTCTTGCACTTCTTGGTATGATCATCAACATTCCTGTCTTGATGGTATTGAAGAGGTAGGTCATCTAGAAAATTTTGAAGGTGAATAATAGATGAGATGATATGAGAAGAATAAAGATGGTTGTTTTGTTTCTAGAAAGTTTGAACATAGATTTTTTTTTCAATTCTAGGGTCTTTTCCAAACTTAGGGTCTCGAATTCTACAGGCAACACAATGCTCTGATACCATTTTGTAGCATCCAACCTTTTAATAAAGATGGAATATCTGTGTTATTGTGCTAGTCCCTGGATCAATTGCTAGCACCACAGTACAAGATGAAATATCACACCAATGTATCGAATTCTATTACATCGCATGATCCAGTCTTTACAAAATAGTATTACAACTTGCATAGTCTTAGAAGACTAGCAGAAAATAAATAAATACAGCGGAAAACAATGTACAACATTGACCCCATCTTCTTCATGTGCGACAGGCAAAACATGTTGGCGATAGTTGTGACGCCCCGAGATCGGGCACTATGCAGATTTCAGCATTCCCGCCAAATCCGCCTAATAGCCGATTCCAGGTTGCCATTTATGATAACATTACCATAGTTCACGAATAATCCACAATTACAACAGAAACAGATAGATACAAGATGACTCAAACGAGCCGGGGTTACAACTGATACAATACAAAGATCCAAATAACAGCGGAAGAAACAAACGTCCGGCTACGGACAAGATCCAAATTGGACTAAGAGTCCTGAAGATAACCGAAGGCGTCCAATCCCTGCCCAGGCCAAGCCGGAGGGATTCCCAAGCTAACGTCGTCAGACTTCAAACCTGTTGACTGCAATTTGGAATTTGCAGCCACGAAAAAGGATTCGTGGGTCAGTACGGTTAAGTACTGGCAAGGGGGATAAAACCCATACTCACAAGAATACCGGCGTAGCCAATCATCACAAGATACAAATACTTTAGGATCAACGGAAAAGGAGGGGTTATTGCCAATGAGCGACAACGGGCTGCACTAACCAACTACAGAGATTCTATTACTTCCAACTATCAGAAAGGAGATAAGATCGGGTGATTGTAACCAACTGAAAGATAACTTCAAACAAACCCATCCTGGATCTCGCCCCTTATCCGAAGAAGCAATCCGAGGATAACTCACACCGTTATAATAAGGTGAATCAAGTTATTGTGTGACTAACCTATTACTAGTCAAGTTATTATTCATTGGGTGAAACATGATTGATCATTATGTTTAAGTTGTCCTGAGTACTTGTTAGCCAGTACTTTCACCAAGTAATCCATAACCGCGGAAAACACGGCTTCTCGAGAAGATTTACCCTGCAGGGGTGCACCAAAGTAACCACACTCATGAATATCCCGCCAGATGGAATGCCTCCCACCAAGCGGGGCACTCAACACAATCCAACCCTTCTTCGCATCAAGCCCAAAGAACCTTGGGCGCACGGCTAATCGAGCCCAGAAGAAAATGGACCCTCATAGCACTCTAAGAACGTGTCCCCCTATATGCCGACTACGAAAGTTCCACCCGGGATCCAAGGGCTCGCAAAATCATGCATGCAGCAAATGGAAAAACCCGAACTAAATGAGGCGATTTGGACGAGATGCGAATCGGGTCAAACTGAGGGGGAGCCCATACTCCCCAAATGCGGGTAGTGCGCTCATCATGGATCAGTAGACAAGACCCTTTTCCTATTAGGGTCGACACTAGCAGGCCTCAAAACCACAAAGGGCCTCCTGCCGGTGCCTTAACATCAAATTTATTATTAATAGTAACATTAGCATGATTGATTGATTGATTAAACATCGAGCCCCCCAGAACATAACGGAGTAATAACAGAAAGTAACGGGTAACAGACTCGAGCAAACAACCCTAAGCAAGATAGTAAGGCACAGGCTCAAGCAAAGGTTATAGGAGTGGAGGTGAGGCAATATCAGGGTTAAAGGATTCATGTGATGGGTTCGTAACAGAAACAACTACCACTAAGGCTAGCAGAAAAGAGTCAACGGAAAGAATCGGTAACAAGTGATGAAAGGCAGCCATGTGGCATGCAAGTGAGTATACTTGCCTGAGATCCCGCAAGGTAGCAGAACTTGTCGTTGCTCACATCATCTCAACGTCCTATCCGGGAAGAAGCAACGAACCTCGAACAAACACCGGAATGCAACAATTACTACTACGGCAAAAGATCCAGCATGCTCAAGATATGGATGCATGTCATGTTTAATAGATGCACCAAACTAAACTAGTTGATATGAAACACAAGTTTAAATGGATTCCATATGCAAAGATGGCGTATGGCAAACCCATGCTTATAGTTGAATTAATTGTTCTAACACTAAGCATCATGTGTAAGTGAGTTAGAATGATGCATGCATGATGAAAACAAGAAGATAACAATATTAAATGCAATTGGAATGATAGTTAACCATTTTAGAAAACATTGATATGTTTTGGAAATTATTGGTACTTAATGAGGTTGAACAAGTAGTGGTTGTTATCATCAAGTTAAGTTGTTCAAACCAAACAACAAAGTTGATATTTGAAAAGAACATCAAATTTTAGTTGGATTACATGTTTCACAATTTGAAATTGGACTTAGGATTAATTATTTATGAATTAAACAATATTAAACAAGTTTTAATTGAATTAAACAAGATTTAAATTGTTTAGGCAATTTTAATTATTCAAAACAGAAAACAAAAATTATATTTGAAAAGGTTATTTGAAATGGTGTTGAAAACATATTTTATTGGCATGATTTGGACTTATGAATTATTAGTTATTGAATTTAGCAAAATACAATTGAATGATTTAAATTTGAATTCAAATTGTAGTTTGAAAGTTCAAAACAGAACACAAGTTGGATATTTGGATAGGTTAGGAAATTTAGATCAAGATTCATATAAAGTTTGTACTTAATGGAATTACAGAATAGAAGTTATTGAATTTTGAAGTTTGGTGTTAATTCTGTTAATTAAAAGGAATTTGGAAATTTGAATTGCGCAGAAAAACTTGTGTTACTCAGCCTCTCGCTACCCACTGCCACTGCGCAGTGGGCCAGCGGACAGCGTGGCCCTGCGCACGCTGGCGTGGCCGTGCAGGTGTATGACAGTGGGCCAGCGCAGTGGAAACAATTCCACAAAAAAGTGTGCTTGCGGGGGATCGAACCCGCAACCACGAGCTGCGCGCTTAAGTTCAGTACCAGTGCAGTGTTTCGATTCGTTTGACAGTAACCAGGTCGCGAGCAGGATAACGTTCAGAGCCAAGGTTAACTGAATCTAACTGAAACGAGCAACACCTGAACTGACAGAGAACGAAACCTCGCCGGCGGGGAGAACACGGCTGCCGTGCTCGATCGGGAGGTGACAGATGCGTGCAGATGTTATGGATGTGTGCGCAACCGAGAGGAAAAGAGGGAGGAGACGGATGTGGTGGCTGCTCACCGTGGGGTTCTGCAGAGGACGAACGCCGTCGAGGTGGACGCCGCGGCAGGGACGGGGACGGCGGCGCAGCTGCGGGCCACCTCGACCTCAACGGGGTTGTCCAGGAGGTTGAAGAGGATGCCGCGGACTCGTTCCCGGGGTCGGATCGCGTCGAGGGATACGGCAGCGACGGCGGCGTGCCATGGTTCAGAGAAGATCGCACGGCGGCCGGCGGAGATGTTTGCGATGGCGGCGACGAAACGGTGGGGCGCCATGCTCGTTATGGTGTCGAAAAGGAAGCAGAGGTGACGGGGGTTCTGTTTCTGGGCTTAGGAGGTGGCGTGGCGCAGCGTGGTGGCCGGAGATACGACTGGTTCAGAGGGAGCTCCGGTGGTCTCCTCCGATGAGGGAGCTAGCAGAGAAGAAATCCTTCGAGGGTGGAGGCGATTGGCGGCGGAGGGAACCCTAGGGCGATAGGGTTGGCGACTGGTGCCCTAGGCGTGCTTTATAGGCGCTGGGTGGCTGCGGATAGCCGCCGGCGTCGCCGCGCGGTTGCGGTGGCGCCATGGAGATGGCTGCCGTACAGAATCAGGCGACAGGCACGAATATTGAAGCGGTACGGGGAAGGAGATGGGCTGGGCTTTGCGCAGAGGAGGGAAAAAGGAGCAGTGGGCTGGGCCAGGAGAGGTTATCTGCTGCGCGGTTCCTTTTATTGATTTGTTTTGTTTTATTTTTTTTTGTAGCTTTAGGTTTTGGATAAAATAGATAGGTTTTTGATTAGATAAATTTTTGGAAAATTTTGGATAAGCTTCTTAGGTGAAAGGCAACCACTTGGATGTTTTGGTTTTTCAAAATTTCAAAGGTTTGATTGATGTTTTGAAATTGAACCAAAATAATTGAATTTTGCCATATTAATTAATATTTAGAAAATAAGGTGTTTTCATTAGGGTTTCCCCTAGGTTTTAGAATGTTTTAAAGAATACCAAGTTGTGTTGAACATCATGGATTCAAAAGTTTGATGATTTGATAATTGTTTTGAGTTTGGAAAAAAACTTAGAAATAACTGATTAATTTGGTTAATTGATTTTAAGCAACAACTTAAAAGGTGAATTATAATGAGTTGCTTTGAAACAAAAGAGGGTTTTAGTTTGCACTTCTTTATTTGAAAGGTTGTAACAGACAAGTGATTAAAACAGAATCAACCAGTGGAAAAACAATTTAGGGGGGTTTTTAAGTGCAAGTTTGAAATTGGAAGTTTTTGGAGCAAGGTTAAGAGTTTAAATGGTTTTGAAAATTTCAGTTGTGTTGCAAACATGGTGCAATGCAATGTGATGCATACGATGCAAGCAAACAAACAGGTAACACCACAGGTGTTACAGACGACACCACTAACAAGGGATTGCGCCCTCGCAATCCACCTGCTAACCCGGGAGGGGAAAGAAGTTCGACTATCGATTCTTCGTGCTTCCAGTTGATCTCCTCGACACCACTAACAAGGGCTTCTCGACACCACTAACAAGGGATTCTTGCTCGGAGTGACGACGATGTTCTTCCACCAGGAACCTTCCGATGATCGAACCTATTAGGTTAAGAGCTCAGAAAACGTCCACCCACGTAGGATCCTAACACTTTGAAAGGTAGACAGGAAGAGAGACTCCAAAACAAATAAGATGGGAGGGGAAATAGAAAAGGGATAAGGAGAAAACAAGAATCCTATCGAGATGTTTTTCCAAAATAGTTTAGCAGAAATAGTTTTTGACACTCTAGAAACAACGACCGTTAGCGAGGTTAACCTACAGGCTTTGCGGACCCGTTGCTTCGATAACCATTCGTATCGAAACAATCTCGGGAATCGGAACCAAGGCTCTGATACCATTTTGTGACGCCCCGAGATCGGGCACTATGCAGATTTCAGCATTCCCGCCAAATCCGCCTAATAGCCGATTCCAGGTTGCCATTTATGATAACATTACCATAGTTCACGAATAATCCACAATTACAACAGAAACAGATAGATACAAGATGACTCAAACGAGCCGGGGTTACAACTGATACAATACAAAGATCCAAATAACAGCGGAAGAAACAAACGTCCGGCTACGGACAAGATCCAAATTGGACTAAGAGTCCTGAAGATAACCGAAGGCGTCCAATCCCTGCCCAGGCCAAGCCGGAGGGATTCCCAAGCTAACGTCGTCAGACTTCAAACCTGTTGACTGCAATTTGGAATTTGCAGCCACGAAAAAGGATTCGTGGGTCAGTACGGTTAAGTACTGGCAAGGGGGATAAAACCCATACTCACAAGAATACCGGCGTAGCCAATCATCACAAGATACAAATACTTTAGGATCAACGGAAAAGGAGGGGTTATTGCCAATGAGCGACAACGGGCTGCACTAACCAACTACAGAGATTCTATTACTTCCAACTATCAGAAAGGAGATAAGATCGGGTGATTGTAACCAACTGAAAGATAACTTCAAACAAACCCATCCTGGATCTCGCCCCTTATCCGAAGAAGCAATCCGAGGATAACTCACACCGTTATAATAAGGTGAATCAAGTTATTGTGTGACTAACCTATTACTAGTCAAGTTATTATTCATTGGGTGAAACATGATTGATCATTATGTTTAAGTTGTCCTGAGTACTTGTTAGCCAGTACTTTCACCAAGTAATCCATAACCGCGGAAAACACGGCTTCTCGAGAAGATTTACCCTGCAGGGGTGCACCAAAGTAACCACACTCATGAATATCCCGCCAGATGGAATGCCTCCCACCAAGCGGGGCACTCAACACAATCCAACCCTTCTTCGCATCAAGCCCAAAGAACCTTGGGCGCACGGCTAATCGAGCCCAGAAGAAAATGGACCCTCATAGCACTCTAAGAACGTGTCCCCCTATATGCCGACTACGAAAGTTCCACCCGGGATCCAAGGGCTCGCAAAATCATGCATGCAGCAAATGGAAAAACCCGAACTAAATGAGGCGATTTGGACGAGATGCGAATCGGGTCAAACTGAGGGGGAGCCCATACTCCCCAAATGCGGGTAGTGCGCTCATCATGGATCAGTAGACAAGACCCTTTTCCTATTAGGGTCGACACTAGCAGGCCTCAAAACCACAAAGGGCCTCCTGCCGGTGCCTTAACATCAAATTTATTATTAATAGTAACATTAGCATGATTGATTGATTGATTAAACATCGAGCCCCCCAGAACATAACGGAGTAATAACAGAAAGTAACGGGTAACAGACTCGAGCAAACAACCCTAAGCAAGATAGTAAGGCACAGGCTCAAGCAAAGGTTATAGGAGTGGAGGTGAGGCAATATCAGGGTTAAAGGATTCATGTGATGGGTTCGTAACAGAAACAACTACCACTAAGGCTAGCAGAAAAGAGTCAACGGAAAGAATCGGTAACAAGTGATGAAAGGCAGCCATGTGGCATGCAAGTGAGTATACTTGCCTGAGATCCCGCAAGGTAGCAGAACTTGTCGTTGCTCACATCATCTCAACGTCCTATCCGGGAAGAAGCAACGAACCTCGAACAAACACCGGAATGCAACAATTACTACTACGGCAAAAGATCCAGCATGCTCAAGATATGGATGCATGTCATGTTTAATAGATGCACCAAACTAAACTAGTTGATATGAAACACAAGTTTAAATGGATTCCATATGCAAAGATGGCGTATGGCAAACCCATGCTTATAGTTGAATTAATTGTTCTAACACTAAGCATCATGTGTAAGTGAGTTAGAATGATGCATGCATGATGAAAACAAGAAGATAACAATATTAAATGCAATTGGAATGATAGTTAACCATTTTAGAAAACATTGATATGTTTTGGAAATTATTGGTACTTAATGAGGTTGAACAAGTAGTGGTTGTTATCATCAAGTTAAGTTGTTCAAACCAAACAACAAAGTTGATATTTGAAAAGAACATCAAATTTTAGTTGGATTACATGTTTCACAATTTGAAATTGGACTTAGGATTAATTATTTATGAATTAAACAATATTAAACAAGTTTTAATTGAATTAAACAAGATTTAAATTGTTTAGGCAATTTTAATTATTCAAAACAGAAAACAAAAATTATATTTGAAAAGGTTATTTGAAATGGTGTTGAAAACATATTTTATTGGCATGATTTGGACTTATGAATTATTAGTTATTGAATTTAGCAAAATACAATTGAATGATTTAAATTTGAATTCAAATTGTAGTTTGAAAGTTCAAAACAGAACACAAGTTGGATATTTGGATAGGTTAGGAAATTTAGATCAAGATTCATATAAAGTTTGTACTTAATGGAATTACAGAATAGAAGTTATTGAATTTTGAAGTTTGGTGTTAATTCTGTTAATTAAAAGGAATTTGGAAATTTGAATTGCGCAGAAAAACTTGTGTTACTCAGCCTCTCGCTACCCACTGCCACTGCGCAGTGGGCCAGCGGACAGCGTGGCCCTGCGCACGCTGGCGTGGCCGTGCAGGTGTATGACAGTGGGCCAGCGCAGTGGAAACAATTCCACAAAAAAGTGTGCTTGCGGGGGATCGAACCCGCAACCACGAGCTGCGCGCTTAAGTTCAGTACCAGTGCAGTGTTTCGATTCGTTTGACAGTAACCAGGTCGCGAGCAGGATAACGTTCAGAGCCAAGGTTAACTGAATCTAACTGAAACGAGCAACACCTGAACTGACAGAGAACGAAACCTCGCCGGCGGGGAGAACACGGCTGCCGTGCTCGATCGGGAGGTGACAGATGCGTGCAGATGTTATGGATGTGTGCGCAACCGAGAGGAAAAGAGGGAGGAGACGGATGTGGTGGCTGCTCACCGTGGGGTTCTGCAGAGGACGAACGCCGTCGAGGTGGACGCCGCGGCAGGGACGGGGACGGCGGCGCAGCTGCGGGCCACCTCGACCTCAACGGGGTTGTCCAGGAGGTTGAAGAGGATGCCGCGGACTCGTTCCCGGGGTCGGATCGCGTCGAGGGATACGGCAGCGACGGCGGCGTGCCATGGTTCAGAGAAGATCGCACGGCGGCCGGCGGAGATGTTTGCGATGGCGGCGACGAAACGGTGGGGCGCCGTGCTCGTTATGGTGTCGAAAAGGAAGCAGAGGTGACGGGGGTTCTGTTTCTGGGCTTAGGAGGTGGCGTGGCGCAGCGTGGTGGCCGGAGATACGACTGGTTCAGAGGGAGCTCCGGTGGTCTCCTCCGATGAGGGAGCTAGCAGAGAAGAAATCCTTCGAGGGTGGAGGCGATTGGCGGCGGAGGGAACCCTAGGGCGATAGGGTTGGCGACTGGTGCCCTAGGCGTGCTTTATAGGCGCTGGGTGGCTGCGGATAGCCGCCGGCGTCGCCGCGCGGTTGCGGTGGCGCCATGGAGATGGCTGCCGTACAGAATCAGGCGACAGGCACGAATATTGAAGCGGTACGGGGAAGGAGATGGGCTGGGCTTTGCGCAGAGGAGGGAAAAAGGAGCAGTGGGCTGGGCCAGGAGAGGTTATCTGCTGCGCGGTTCCTTTTATTGATTTGTTTTGTTTTTTTTTTTTTTTGTAGCTTTAGGTTTTGGATAAAATAGATAGGTTTTTGATTAGATAAATTTTTGGAAAATTTTGGATAAGCTTCTTAGGTGAAAGGCAACCACTTGGATGTTTTGGTTTTTCAAAATTTCAAAGGTTTGATTGATGTTTTGAAATTGAACCAAAATAATTGAATTTTGCCATATTAATTAATATTTAGAAAATAAGGTGTTTTCATTAGGGTTTCCCCTAGGTTTTAGAATGTTTTAAAGAATACCAAGTTGTGTTGAACATCATGGATTCAAAAGTTTGATGATTTGATAATTGTTTTGAGTTTGGAAAAAAACTTAGAAATAACTGATTAATTTGGTTAATTGATTTTAAGCAACAACTTAAAAGGTGAATTATAATGAGTTGCTTTGAAACAAAAGAGGGTTTTAGTTTGCACTTCTTTATTTGAAAGGTTGTAACAGACAAGTGATTAAAACAGAATCAACCAGTGGAAAAACAATTTAGGGGGGTTTTTAAGTGCAAGTTTGAAATTGGAAGTTTTTGGAGCAAGGTTAAGAGTTTAAATGGTTTTGAAAATTTCAGTTGTGTTGCAAACATGGTGCAATGCAATGTGATGCATACGATGCAAGCAAACAAACAGGTAACACCACAGGTGTTACAATAGTCTTGAGATCCTAAATGAAATCCTCACTCGTCTTCAGAAACATCTGCAATATGGAATATGCAGCCACAATTGGGGGTCAATAAAATTTAATGTATTGGCAAGTAACACTATGGTGGATATAAATGGCAAGACTAATAGTACATGCTTATTTGGTTGAGTGGAGTTTTTGGCTAAGTTTGCATAAAGCAAGTTTTCTCCTATCACTTTTGTGAAACAAACTTTTTCTTTTCAAAGGGTGGCATCATTGGACTGAAATCCAAGCACCACAATAATGTTCGCTTGGTCAAAAGTTTAATTATTGAAAATGGTGATGTGATTCTTCCGTCCATCCTTGTCCAGCTGCTCATAGTTGTCCATAACCGGGGACACGGCTAAGATCTTAGTTTGTTGACTTTGCAGAGCTTGTGCACTTTCACCTTCAGACTCAACTCAACCCAAACATCCTATACACCCTGAGTGCATTAAGGAAAGGAGAAGAATCGAGACGAGATCTTTCAGAAGCAAGAATCCAACCCAATGGCAAGACCCGTTCCACCTATAATTATGCTACATCTGCTTGTCAAGCCCAGGCTGAACCCTCACAACTTAGTTGATCAAGACAGAGCCCATATGACTAAAGGCTGCACTGGAAGCAATCTAAACTTGGGGAACATCATAATCACTTTGTTCCTGGGTGGCATTCGCCAAGTGAACACCCCTCGGGGAGACACTCAACTCTCATCAGCCAAACAACCAAATCCACCTAGGTGGTTCATTGAAGTTGTTACTTAGAATTTTTCCACAACATCAAGTAAAAATCATTTGTCACATTGCATAGCATCTATCAAGTTCTAAGGCTATAAATAACAAGGATAAAAGAGATGGCTACACACTACTAGGATAATAGCATAGCATAATATAACTTAGTAAAATTTCCTATCAATGCATACTACTCAAAAATCAACTAATGCATATAGAAAATAATGGGTAGTTGATGATGTGTTACTTGCCTTGTTGAAGTTGGTGAAGATATCACACTCTCTTCACAAAGGATCGTTGCTCTCCGTACAATCTACTCATTGAAAACACAATAACAAAATAAACAAACATGCTATCAAGCAAACATACAAGTGAAGAGATCATACAAAGCAATAACATAGCCAAAGGAGTTTAACCTAGTGGGCTAGGACAAGGTCTAGGTTTGAGTTGAAAGATTCATTATCTAATGGTCTCATACTTGTTAAGGAAATTCCAAGAGTTCACTAAGAATAAACATATTACTTCTTCAACTAAAGTAATACATGCAAACACTTGGTCATATTCACCTTCAAAAATATTTGAGTGACTATGTTAGTATTTTCCATTGTGGTTAGGGTAGGTCTACTAACTTCATCATCAAAGGGAAAATATTACTAAGTCTTGGGTTTTCCATTTGGGTCAATGGTTGGACAAAAATAACTTGTTATTCTTCAACTTGTATGGATTGCTTCTAGACCTCATGTGATTGCCTTCTTGAAGATCATCATCATGCCATCTAAGTTGTTTGCTTCCTTGGTGTGGTGCTTCTCTTGGTATTGATAGTCTTCATGGTTTTCTCACTAGTTGTTTCCCAAGTGGTGTGGTCACAACTAAGTGTTTTATTTAACAAATGTGAAAATATCACTAAGTCAAAATAGAGGAGAAATGAGACAAGAGGATAGAATGGGATAGGTGAGTCTTCTTCTTCATTTCTTCATGTACTTGAACTTGATGGAGTATGCTTCAGATTGTTGTGGATCCTAAGTCATTTCTTCAATGATCTTCCTTGTTTCTCTTCATTTTGCCATCAAGTTGAAAGGAGAAGAATAGAAAAGGGAAGGAAAAAGACTTAGAGAGAAAGGAGGTTAGTCTTCTAAGTGCTTCCACTTCTTGGAGATGCTTCTGAAGTTTGTTTTATTTGCTAAGTCCTTCATTGGTCTTCTATCTTCATGTTGAAAAATCTCTAGATTGGTTAAGTCCTCCATTGCACTTCATGGTTCTCACAAATCCCAACTTGGTGAAATCTTGAAGCAAGCATGGGGAGACAAAAAGTTGATGGAAACATTTGTACTAGTGTTTTTAGGTTCATTTGTTGGCTAAGTATAAGTTGAAACTTCACTAAGGACTTAGCCTTGGTTTCATATAGCCATACACACATAGAACCACTCAAGCAAAATATTTCCTAAGTCATTTTTAATATGGTGTGAAACATGTGTGTGATAACTTGGCCTAAAATACATGGGTATTGGCTCCTATGTGTCAAAAATTCTATGGCACTGGTTTCTATGGATTAAGGTTGCCATATGGAGCAACATTGCTTAAGAAAACATATTAAAATTATTTATAGAATTTAAACTAAGTCAAATTTGCTCAAATGGCCACATAATTCTAAAATCAATTTTAATCTGTTCAATTTTTATTTTGGGACAGAGTATATGAAAGTACACATCCTAAGGTTTCCAAATATATTTTATTTACAATTTTTGGATTTGTAAAATTTCAATTATGCCAAATTTCACCAAACAAGTATATTTGAATTTGAACCAATTTAAGTTTGTCAAATTTGAATTTGGCCAGTTCCAAAAGTTTCTAGATGTCAAGGGCTTTTCAAAAAGTCCAAGATTGCTAAATTTGGCCTTATGGATCAAAAGATATGATAGATCTAAGATTCAGGGACTTTTCTGCAAAACTGCTAATCTATTTTTATTCGGAATTAATTCCCGAGATGGGCTGGGCTCAAATTGGTTAATTGCCGCGCGGTGCGACAGACAGGAAGTGGGCCTGGGCCATCTACGTGCTGCGGTGGGCGACAAATAACAACATAATGCGTTGCTGACTATGCGCTGAGGTGGCGCTCTCTGATTGGCTGGTACCTGTTCGGTTAAGTGGTTTAAGCTGGGACCTTGGATCTAGATCTAGCGGTGCAGATTAGATCCGAGGGGCGGGTTAGGGTTTAGCTCACCGGAAAATCGCCGGAGATGGCGCTGCGGTGGTCGGAGTGACAGCGGCGTGAGGGCGACGGCGCTGCAGAGGGTTCCGGGGCACAGATAAGACACCACGTCGCTCGACGCGGCACGGCGGAGTCGATGGAGGCTGTGGCGCGGGCTCTCGCTTGCTGGGACGACGAGGTGGAGAGAACGGAGAAGGCGCAGCTCCAACAACCTCAAAAACGCACGGCGCGGGGATCCTGTGGCAGAGAAACACATCCAGAGGGCTTAGCTACGGGCGCGCACGCACAGGGAGTCGAAAGGAGGTGGTCACGGGTTCGAGGATAAGCTCACCTCGCCGGAATCGAGCTTGAACGGTGGCGGCAGAGGAGAATTCCGGCGAGGAAATTCTCCTGCCTCGAGGCACGACTAGAGAGAGGAGGAGGGGGGAAAAGGAGAGCAGAGGAGGGGCTTTATAGGGCAGGGATCACGGCATTGATTCGTGCATTCAATCGCAAGGAATCAACGGATTGAAAATCCTCTGTCTCGGGCGTGATTTCAGCGAGAGGAAGGAGACGACGGTGACGTCATCAATGACGTCATCAAAGTTCTTTTTTTCTTTTATTTATGTTTAATTGATTTAACTATATCTTCTGTTTTATAAATCCAATTAACATGAAACAAATTTCTAAATTCTTAAAATTTAAAATACTTTCCAACAATACCAATTTTGTAAACAATTCAACATATTTTATTTTTGAATTTTGGAAATTTGAATAATTCCTTAATAATTATTAATGTGATTTTTAATTTAAAAATTTATTAAACATAGCTATTGGTCAATTAAAATTTTAGTGACATTCTAAATGTTGAAAAAAATATTTTTGAAAGTCATTTCATCTTGTTTTCAGAATTTATATTTTGAAAATATAAATAAAACACTAATGGTACTTTAATGCCATTTTACAATTTAGAAAATAATAAATTGATGTTATTGTCTAAATAAAATTTCAGAGACATTTTACATGTCATATATTATTTTTGGATAGCCATTTTTAAACCATTTTCACATTTTTATAATTTTAGGATATGAAGGATTTACTAATAGTAACTTAATGCTATTTAATTAGTTCATATCAAATAATTAATATTGTTGATCAATAAAATTTAGAATAAAACCACAAGTCAAAATATGGTTTTCAAATCCCTCTTTTATTTTATTTTCAAGCAATGCATTTTTATTTTTCACTCCTTTGTTTAAAACTTGGAATGACAATTAAAAGTTATTAATAAGTATTTTATTCTTATCAAATGTTTTTGAGGCTTAGAAATTTATTAAGGGTTATAATTCTTTGATTTTTGTTGCCATAAAATATCCTCAAAGTAATATTATAGTTGTAAACATTTTAGGTAAAGGTTTGTTAATAAAAGGATATTTCCCTTTATATAATGAAACTTATGTTTAAATAAGGTTTTAGGGTTTTAGGAACAGGGCATAACTGGATTGGTAAATTCAATTTTCATTGAAATATGTATTGTTTTCTTTTGTTTTTGTACTTTATTTGGTTTTTGGTGACATGCATAACATGAAAACAAAAAGTTTCAAATTTTTGTGATTTTTGCATTTTCCAAAAATCAGGGATGTTACATGTGGGCGACATCATGCATCTTTCCTTCAACACACGACCTACAAATGCGATATTTGAAAAAGGAAACATTTTCTTTTAGTCTAAGGATAAGGCCACCCTTGTGAAGACTTTGCAAAGTTCTCATGTTGACATGGGATAAGAGAGATGCCACAACCACCCCACGTCCGGCTTTCCGAAAAGACACATTGATTGAGAGTTGGTAGACTTCGAGAAGTCCACCACGAACAACTCATTTTCAGCATGTCCCACATATGCGGCATCAAGAGTCTTGCTCCTCGAAAGGACCACAATATGAGGATCAAGGAAGACGAAGAAACCCATCCTCCCTAAAGCACGAACTGAAAGTAAATTGTAACCAAGGGATTAAAGAAGCATGACTGATACGTCTCCAACGTATCTATATTTTCTGATGCGCCGTGATGATATTATGCCAGTTGCTACATGTTTTCTCCCTTCTTTATGTCATTTTTATCGATTTTTTGGACTAACCTATTGACAAGATGCCACAGAGCCAGTTCCTTGTTTTCTACTTTTTTTAGTTTCAGAAAAGATGTTCTAGAAATATTATCGGAAT
This sequence comes from Alopecurus myosuroides, assembly GCA_028641055.1. Taxonomy (NCBI): domain Eukaryota; kingdom Viridiplantae; phylum Streptophyta; class Magnoliopsida; order Poales; family Poaceae; genus Alopecurus; species Alopecurus myosuroides. The sequence continues at coordinate 223,713,967 of CM054058.1, read as the reverse complement.
TGGAAAATTCGAAGCCCAGAAGTCTTAGAATTCCCGAAGGTTCCACGGAGTCCCGAAGAGAAATGGAGAGGGGCCACAGGGGCCCCACACCATGGGATGAAGCGCCCCCCTTGGCCGCGCCGGGAGGTGGTGTGGGGCCCCCAGGGCTCCACCGCCTTTGCCCTTTTGCCTATTTAATCCCCTGTGAAAGAAAACTCTAGGCACATGATAAAAAATCCCCGAAAAGTTCCGCAACCGCCGTCGTCGTCAACCCTAGATCAGGAGGGTTCTGAAGATGTCTCCTGGCACCCTTCCGGAGAGGAGATCATTACCGGAGGCCTCCTCATCACCATACCTGCCTCCGGAGTGATGCGTGAGTAGTTCATACTTGGACTACGGGTCCATAGCAGTAGCTAGATGGCTGTCTTCTCCTCCTATTCCTCAATGTTTAGATCTCCTAAGCTGCCTAACATGATCGAGATTGTTCTTATGTAATTCTATGTGCTGTGTTTGCTGGGATCCGATGAATATTGAACTTATGCCAAGTTGATTATAGTCTTTATTGCATATGTTATTTGTGATCTTGCATGCTTTCCGTTGCTAGTGGTTGCTCCGGCCAAGTAGTTGCTAGTGACTCCAAGAGGGAGTATTTATGCTCGATAGTGGCTTCATGCCTCCTTTTCACCTGTGCACGAGTGACAGAGACGTGACGGGGGAGGATGTGCTGTTGCCACTAGGGAGAAAACAATGGTGTGAGTGCCCGCGTGTACAATAATTGCTTAATGCAATTATTTGTTGCTTGCAACTTAATACCTAAGGGGGTTCGGATGATAACCTGAGGGTGGATTATTAGTCATAGATGCAGTTGGATTATGGTCTATGTATATAAATGTAATGTCCGCACTAAATATCATAGCAGTCATCATGTCATGAATGTGCGCTACGGTGCAACCTCTATTTGTCAATTTCCTAGCTGTAATTTGTTCACCTAGCATGCTATCTTTTATGGAGAGAGACCACTAGTGAACCTATGAACCCCGGTCCATTTTCCTACACTGTTAAGCAAACCTCTACAATTTCCTGCTTTTCTTTACTTACTACAAGCATACACCATTTTCCACACTATATGTCTAATCTTTGTTTTCAGCAAGAGCGGTGAGATTGACAACCTCACTGTATCGTTGGGACAAAGTATTTTGGTTGTGTTGTGTGCAGGTTTCGTGTTGTTGCTGACACCGGTGAAGCGCCGTCACCACCGTCAGTGGCATCAACCTTCTGAAGATCCTCTTTCTCCTACTGGATTGATAACCTTGGTTCTTAACTGAGGGGAAATTCCTACTGCTGTGCTCATCCCACCCTCCTCTTGGGGTTCCCAACACGCTTTGCCAGCATCAAGGAATTTTTCTGGCGCGGTTGCCGGGGAGAAAGGAGTCTTGTGGAAAGGGGAGTCTCTCACTCTCAACCTCTATATTTTGTTTATTGTCTTGTTTTTATTTTTTGTCTTGTTTTGCTTTTCTTTATCAGAAACACAAAAAAAATTAATTCTTATTCTAGTTGTTATTTTTTGCTTTATCATGGTTGCTATCAATGGTTGATGTCTTTGAAACTAGATCTTATAGGCCAAGTGGGTTCACAGATGAACAACAAAAATATAATAAGTAACACCGCTTGTCACAAAAAGGAATACACTTATGGGAGCAAATTAATAAATTGCATGACTATGCTAAAATTTGTGCTCTAATTATAATGTTACTTATTGCTTTGATAAATCTTGCTGCTGTAGGAGGTATAAACACCTCCCTTTTCAGTGTGAGTATAATGATAATGTTACCATATCTTCTTATGTTAAGGAAAATTATGAATTATATGATGTGGAACAAATTTAAAAATTTATTGCTTGGAAGGGTGCATTCGAAATTGCCTATTTGCTTGAAAGTATTGATGAAGCCTATTTGCTTGAAAGTATTGATGATGCACCTTATAAATACGAGATTTATGCTATACTTGAATATTGCTTTGATAATTACAAGGATCATAGTTACTACATAATGGAATATCTTAATAAATGCTCTCAACCTAAGGAAGAGACTAATGCCTTGCAAGAGTCTATGGAAGAATCTGGAAGCTCATTGGATGAAAAAGACGAGGAGAGCGATGATCGAGAGGAGGAAGAATGGAGCTACCCATGTCAACCTCCCAATGATGGTAACTCTTTAACTCATACATTATTTTATGAAATTGATACTTTCTATACTTGTGACCTTGATACTACTATGAATGAAACTTGTGAGAATGATAGTGTTACTGTTATTTATGATAATCCATGCTACTTGGATAAATCTTATGATAATGCTCTTGATGATGGTCCTATGTTACTTGATGTTATAAATTATAATGCTACTGAAAGTAGGATTTCTATAATGTTTCCTATACCTTTTATGAGTGACCAATCATCTTTCTTTGCTATTTCTAAAAGTGGGAAGAAATAGGAGCTGATTTTAAATTTTGATCTCACTGTTTTTTAGCATGATATGAATTGTGTGCTCTTAGACCATGACAAACATTTTTTATGTGATAATTATGTTGTTGAGTTTGTTCATGGTGCTACTGAAAATTATTATGAGATAGGAAATGGTTGTAGGAATTTTCATGTTACTAAAACACTTCTCCTTTTGTTGAAAGTTTTGAAGTTGCTCTTGTTCTACCTTCCCATGATTTCTAGTTTGAGCTTCTTTAATTTATTTCTTTATAAGATTCCTATGCATAGGAAGTGGGTTAGGCTTAAATTAGTTTTATACTTCCTTCTTGATGCTATATTTTTCTTCGATTCATATTTCTTATGTGAGCATCCACTTGATTCCACTTTTCTGAGCCTAGCTAAAAGGCGTTAAAGAAAAGCGCTGCCGGGAGACAACCCGTTTTATTTCTTCGTTTTCAACCCGTTTTCCGTCGTTTTCTTTAGTTTTATTTGCACATGGGTGTTGTCTATTTCCTTAGAAACCCCTCTGTATCTTTTTTTTGTGTCTTTGTTGAGACAAGTAAATCCTCTAGTGGAAAGTTGAGACTATATTTCGGATTTCTGCGCAGGAAACAGATTTCTGCTGTTCACTGTTAAATTCGTATAAAATCACAGAAAATTCAAAATGACCTGAGTTTTTTTGTGCATAATCCTGGGATATATACGCAGCCTTTCTTAGTTTAACACTTTTTATTTTAGCAATAGAAGATTTCCGAAAAAAAAGTCATCTTTAACTGCTGTCCTGTTTTGACAGATTTCTGCCAATAATTGCATTTGCATCTTAATCGCTTTCTTTTGGTGTTGTTTTGAAAAAAGAGTTCTAAAAGAAGTTGTGAAAGTAGCTAATGTGTTTATGATTTTTAGTCTTTTGTTGAAACTGAATCATGTGAATTTATTGTTTCGATTGCACTAACGTTGCTAATGAAGATTGTGAGAAGTTTGGTGTGAAGGAAGTTTTCAAGGGTCAAGAGAAGAGAATGATATGACGTGATCAAGAAGATTGAAAAGCATAAGCTTGGGGATGCCCCGGTGGTATATCCCAGAAAATTCCAAGAAGACTCAAGCGTCTAAGATTGGGGATGCCTTGGGCATCCCCTTCTTCATCGACAAATTATCAGGTCACTTCTAGTGAAACTATATTTTTATTCGGTCACATCTTATGTGCTTTACTGGGAGCGTCTTATATTTTTGATTTCAGTTCATTTTTATTTTTGCAATAATCTTTGTTGGACCCCAGCATTCTTTTATTGGAGAGTGACACGCTCCGCTTTTTCATGGGAATACTTTGTATTCTTAATCTTTGTCTGACTGCTGTATTTATTTAGCTCCTGTTTTGCATGCATCTCTCATCTAAGAGCTGTTAGTTTTAGTAGTGTTATGTGAGCGTTCTCTTGTTTGCTTGCTGTATCATGAAGAGTACTTTTGTTAAAACAAATCTTGTATGGTGCTTGTTGGGAGAAGAAACTGTTGCTTGAAGTAGAATTTTTAATGGTGCAAGTAGAACCTTGTATAGACTGTGGCTAGAAATGTTTCGTATCATGCTAGATGTTATTTTAGTTTTAAAACCTTGTGGTTATTGAGTAGCATGATTAGCCTCAAATAGCTAAGAGTGTTTAATGTGCCATTGAAAGATTCATGAGTTGTTCTTGTCATACTGAAGCATAATATTCTCTTTCGAATGTTTTATTTGGTTGACTTGGCGCATGCTCACACCATGTTTATGACTATGAACCAGTCACTAATAGCCTCTATGATCATTTAGTTTTTGAACTTGTGATACCGCTTATGCTTTGATTAATGATGTTTATGTCGCTATGCATGATTATGGCTTTTATGCTCTCTTGATTTGTCGCTCCCAGTCTTTTGCTAGCCTCCACCTGTACTGAGTATGAGCTCTACTCGTGCATCCAACTCCCTAAAGCCAAGTTTTCCCATTGTGTCCACCATACCTACCTACATGTGGTATTTAACTGCCACTCCAAGTAGATTGCTCATGTGTTACCTTTAAAACCTTCAAAATTACTACTGCTTTGTGTTCCTGTTTTTGCTCATGAGGACGTAAATAGATAATCTTTATCTCACTTTTTGATTGGATTTCACACCCTGGACTAGTGGCTTCATCCGCTTATCCAAATGATAAAAGAGCTGGCAGCGGGGTGCCCAGCCCCAAATTAATACACACAAAATCTCTTCACTATTTTTGCCCCTGATTTATCAGTCAAAGCATAATTGTGTAAACAAAAGAGAAAGAGGGATGACCTTCTATACCAGTTGCGTCCTTCATATGGGAGCCGCTCTTGTGAAATCTAGTTGGCTTGTGACGTACTGTATTTTATGTTTACCATTTGTTGACATTAGCATACATCTCCCAAAATATAGACACTCCTCCATGGTATGTGATTGTTGGCAGGCCCCCGAGGATTCGGTTAGCCATGGTTTGTGAAAGATGGATGGTAGGAGTGTCAAACTTTTAATACCTCTGTTTAATAAAATAAAAAGCTCTAGCACATGAGTGATCTCTGCTTCCCTCTGCGAAGGGCCTTTCTTTTACTTTCATGTTGAGTCTCCATCTTCTAACTTTATGCACAGTTGAGAGAGCATTTTTGCCATTCTGAGTTTTATGTGCATTTGTCCCAGAAACATTATTAATTGATTCATGATGTGTTATTGATTGTTCTCAAATAATCTGTTCTAGTCTTCCTCATGAACTTTGAAGGTGTCCTGGCATTTGTGTTTTGCCCCACTCTTAAGGACTAGCGAAATATCACTTTGACATTCTTTCTCTATACTCGAAACAAACGTATATCTTTGTTTTGCATTGTTATTTATGATTTTTATTTGAGATACTTCTCATGATACAAAGTGATTGCTATGATTTATTATTAAAGTTCTATTTATCATGTTTGTGTTAAATTTCTATGATCTCAGCTTACATATGCTCTTACATTTTTATGATCAAGTTTATGTTAGTAGCATGTCACCTCAGAAATTATTGTGTTTTATCATTTACCTACGCGAGGACGAGTAGGAACTAAGCTTAGGGATGATTGATACGTATCCAACGTATCTATAATTTAATCCCCTCCGAGGGAAAACCCTAGGCACCTGATCAAAAATCCCCGAAAAGTTCCGTAGCCGCCATCGTCGTCAACCCTAGACCAGGGGGGTTCTGAAGCTGTCTCCCGCCACCCTGTCGGAGAGGATATCATCACTGGAGGCCTCTTCATCACCATGCCTGCCTCCGGAGTGATGCGTGAGTAGTTCATCCTTGGACTACAGGTTCATATCAGTAGCTAGATGGTTGTCTTCTCCTTCTATGCCTCAATGTTTAGATCGCGTGAGCTGCCTAACATGATCGAGATTGTTCTTATGTAATTCTATGTGCTGTGTTTGTTGGGATCCGATGAATATTGAACTTATGCCAAGTTGATTATAATCTTTATTTCATATGTTATTTGTGATCTTGCATGCTTTCCGTTGCTAGTGGTTGCTCCGGCCAAGTAGTTGCTAGTGACTCCAAGAGGGAGTATTTATGCTCGATAGTGGCTTCATGCCTCCTTTTCGCCTGTGCTCGAGTGACAGAAACGTGACAGGGGAGGTTGTTCTGTTGCCACTAGGGAGAAAACAGCGGTATGAGTGCCCTCGTGTAAAATCATTGCTTGCATTACACACATTGCTTAATGCGATTATCTGTTTCTTGCAACTTAATACCTAAGGGGGTTCATGTGATAACCTGAGGGTGGATTATTAGTCATAGATGCAGTTGGATTATGGTCTATGTATATTGTTGTACTGGCCACACTAAATATCATATTAGTCATCATGTCATGAATGTGCACTACCGTGCAACCTCTATTTGTCAATTGCCTAGCTGTAATTTGTTCACCTAGCCTGCTATCTTTTACGGAGAGACACCACTACTGAACCAATGAACCCCAGTCCATTTTCCTACACTGTTAAACAAACCTCTACAATTTCCTGCTTTTCTTTACTTACTGCATGAAGGGAATATGCCCGAGAGGCAATAATAAAGTGTTTATTATCTTATTCCTTGTTTATGATAAATGTTTATTTCTCATGCTAGAATTGTATTAACCGGAAACATTGATACATGTGTGTTCAATAAACAAACAATGGTTCCCTGTAAAGCCTCTCTTTTAACTAGCTCGTTGATTAATAGATGATCAAGGTTTCCTGATCATGAACATTGAATGTTTTTAATAACGGGGTCATGTCATTATATGAATGATGTGATGAACATATACCCAAAGTGAATATAGCAATGCGATCAAGTCATTATGTTTACATTGTTATATCAAACATACGAAGTAACTTATTCCTTAGACCATGAGATCATGTCAATCACTGATACCGGAAGGGTGCTTTGATGTCATCAAACGTAACACCGTAACAGGGTGACTATAAAGGTGTCGTTAGGTATTCGGAAAGTATTAGTTGAGGCTCATGGATCAAGAGTGGGATTCTTCCATCCATATGACGGAGAGATATACTATGGGCCCTCTCGGTGATATCACATCGACACCGCTTGCAAGCACACGACTAGGTCACAAGGATGTCATACCACGGAAACGAGAAAAGAGTACTTGTTTGTAACGAGATTGAACAAGGTATGGTTGATACCAATGATCAAATTCCGGACATGTAAAATATCGTGAGACAAAGGGAATAGTTGACGACGTGATGGTTCACACGATCACAAGAGTCATCGTTGAATATATAGGAGTCATCACGGATCTCCAGATCCCGCTGTTGATTATTGATCAGAGAGGAGTCTCGATCATGTCTATCTTATTTGCGAACCGTAGGGTGACACACTTAAGATTCGATGACGCATTTGAGATGATATGGAATAACGAAGAATGTTTTGAGCAGCACCAAAATTGTTTCGGGGAAAATTGAAATAGTTCAAGGGGTTTTTCATCGAATGGTTGTTAACAGAATTAACAAATGATTCGAGGTGCTATATGCAAAAGTTTGTTAATATAATTAAAAAATGCTGAAATAAAGAAATAAAAATGTTTTATTTATTTATTAAAGAAAAACTCTTGGATTTTCTAAGTGGAGTTTTAAGGGAAAATGAGTGGGTGTGAGTGGAGTGTCCACTCACATGATGAGGGAAGAGGTGGGGGCACACCCATGGGCTGGCCGCACTCCCCTTGGGCTGCCTCCCCCTCTCTTATAAATAGAGGGCATGAGCTCCCTCTCTCACACACACTTGCCCACCTCATTTCCTCTCCACCCGCTGCTCCATTCCATGGTCTCCGGCTTGGCGAAGCCCTGACCGTGGGATTCTTCACCACCACCACGCCGTCATGCTGCTGGAGTTCCAAGGGATCTTCTACATCCGCGCCCTGCTGGATCGAGTGAACGGAGGTCGTCATCAACTGTACGTGTGACTGATCACGGAGGCACCGCCGAATTGCGGTGCACATATTCTCGCTCTCGGGATCGGTGTGAGTACGACTACGCCAATAACGAGATTTGATCTCGTAACGCTTTGTGTCTTCGAGGATATGTATTCTCCTTAACCCTCTCTTTTACCGTTGCACTTCGTCTCCTAGATTAGATCTTGGCCTTTCGGGTGTCTCTCGCGTAGGAATTTTTTTGTTTTCTATGCAACGTCCCCCTCAGTGCAAGCATACACCATTTTCCACACTATACGTCTAGTCTTTGTTTTCAGCAAGACCGGTGAGATTGACAACCTCACTGTACCGTTGGGACAAAGTATTTTGGTTGTGTTGTATGCAGGATCCGCGTTGTTGCTGACATCGGTGATGCTCCATCACCACTGTCAGTGGCATCAACCTTCCGAAGATCCTCTTTCTCCTACTAGATTGATAACCTTGGTTCTTAACTGAGGGTGAATTCCTACCGCTGTGCTCATCACACCCTCCTCTTGGGTTTCCCAACACGCTTTGCCAGCAGCAATGACGTCCACGATAGTGATATCAGGAGCAATCACAACCTTGCCAAACCCCAATACCTTAGACTTGGACTTGTCTCCATAGGTGACGCTTGCATTAATATCATTTGGGCGCAACTCCGTCACAAGTTCTTTGCTTCCGGTCATATGACTAGTGCATCCACTATCAATTATCCATTTAGACCCACCAGAAGCATAGTCCTGCAAGAGATCATTGACTAGAGTTAGGACGCGAGGAGGGTCCCCTCATGTTAGCAACAAGGGTCTTTGGAACCCAAATACTATAGTCAATAAAACCTTCAACGGGACCAAAATATTTAGCTTGCACAACACCATAATAATCACCATATAAGAAATGGTGTGGATTGTTAGTTCCCGCAGAAATGCTATGAGTAATGTTGTCCCTCCTGACACCACCACTCGAAGAAACATTGTTGGCTTGAGCGGGAATGATACGATTAGTGTTGTACCTAATGACAATAGCACCCGAAGCACCATTGTTGGCCTTCTTCTTGATCTTCATCTTCTTGTTCTTCTTCTTGGAAACATAGCCAAGACCTTTCTTGCCAACTTGTTGCCTTGGAGCACTTACTTGTGGTCTAGAGGCAACCACTTGTGGGCTAGATGCCACAAACTTATCAACTTGAGGGCTCTTGACCTTGAGCCTAGGTAGCTCATCCTTCAACCTAGCATTTTCCTCAATAATATTTGCATGATCACAAGAAGAAGTAGAGGTTCTAGGGGTGTTGAATTGATTAGGTTGAGTTTGAAGTTGTTCATGTAACTCTTTGAGGGTAGAGTGTTGACTCTCAAAGGCCTTGTGAGCCTTGGTGAGATTTTCAAACTCCTCGGTTAGTTTATCATGACCAACCCCAAACTCAACCTTATCCTTTTGAGCCTTTTTATATTTAGAAATTGCAAGGTCATGTTTTTTAGTGATATTATAGACAAGTTCATTATTTGACTCTTTAATAGATTCAAGTTCCTCCTCAAGAGAAACTCGACCCTCATGCTCTTCCCCAAGGGTCATAGAGAGAGATGCCTTTTCATCTGCATCTCTTCTTTCGATCTCACCTTTCTTATCAAGAGCTTCATGGGCCTCTCCCAATTGGCTCATGAGGAGATCAAAGTACTTCTTGGTCTCACCTAGCATGTTAGACATGAAATGTTCCAAATAGGCAATTTCATCGTCTAATCTATGACTAGCTTGGTTTACCAATTCATTTGGGGTCTTAGAGTTGGGATAAGGTGATACCTCCAAGGCCTTATCCATGAAGCACTTGACATTGGATTTAGAATTATTCTCATTGGGGGATTAAAAGAGAGATGAAGATGATGGAGTTGTAGCATAAACTTGGTGGGGGACTTCTTGTTGAAAGGTTTCTTCTTGAAGTGAGGTTTCTTGTAAGCAACTGATATCCCACAAGTATAGGGGATCGTGTTTAGCCTTTTCTATAAGTAAGAGTGTCGAACCCAACGAAGAGCTAAAGGTAGGATAAATGTTCTCTCAAGTTCTATCAACCACTGATACAAATCTACGCACACTAAACGTTTACTTTATCTAGGAAATAATACTAGAGCAATAATACAGGTATGAGATAGCTTTGCGAGATAATAAATACATGAAAGTAAAGTTAGTTGCTGCAGCAATAATATATACTAAATGACTATAAACTAACAGTAACATGAGTGTGGAAAAGTGGTGGAAAGTGTGATGAATTTATCCATGATCAAGTAGTCAAATACAAGGTTCATATTCCTCTTTTATGTGGGAGAGGAAAATCTAAAGAGCTCTCACTATCCAATGATTGCAAGTAGTTATGATTGGAAATCTAGCAAACATCCGTAACTACTAGAAGATACATTAAGATAAAAATAGCCAACCATAGAATTAAGATCAAAATGTCCTCTTTATCCCATATGCTTCAATCACTAGATTGAGGCTCATGTTTCTGTCACTCAAACAACCCTCCCTCTAGCTTTCTACACATACTACAAACCCTATGATGTGATCCATGCGTGCATAAACATATGATGCCACCATAGGACTGTAACAAATTCAATATATAGCTCAAACCATCACAAGAGATTCAACAGTCAACCATATGACAAAAGAGATCTACACAAACATGACATAGATGCAATAGATCATCTGCAAATAATTTATAACGTCAAACACCATGTTTACATAGGGAGATACAGAGGTGTGTGGGATAATGAACCACTGTAGACAAGGAGGAATTGGCGATGGAGATGGCGGTGAAGATGGCGGAGAGCACAGCGCATGGCGCAGGGCGGCGCCGGAGGTGGCGCAGGGACTCCTTCCCTACGCCGCCGGCATCATGGGGGAGCGCCGCCCCTTAGCCCTCTTCCTTCATGGTATTGGGAGTCCTCCCCCATGGAGATGATATCCATGGGGGGTGATAAAATGTGGCTTTGGTGGTTGGAAATTCGTGGTATGGGGTGTCTCCCACGACCTAGGTTTCCTCCCTTTATATAGTCTCACGGATTTCCGTCATGCCATCTAGGGCTGCGGTAAATCGGGTGTATCTCGACCGTCCGGACTCGAATCAGGAGAATTTTAAGACTAGATCGTACGCTGCAAAATTCCCCACAACTTTTTCTTCTGTGAGATTTACGTTTGACGCTGTATTTGACCTGTAACGTGGCAATCTTTAAAAAGTGTTTTCAGACAGATTTCAGGAAAGTCCCAATTCAACTCCAACAAGGTTTCTTCTTCTATTTTTGGTAATTTCTACACATAAAAGTATAAACAAGAACATTGTGCACTTTTGGAACTATTAGTAGGTTAGTCCAAATAAATCATAAACTTAATATAAAAACAATCATGAAAAGCATTAAAGTAGCATGAAACCATCAAAAATTATAGATAAGTTTTGAACATATCATCATCCCCAAGCTTAGTTCCTAGTCGTCCTCGAGTAGGTGAAACAATTAAAATAAAATAATTTTTGAGCTGACATGCTACCAACATAATATTGATCATCATATTTGTAAAAGAATTTGTAAACTGAGATCATATCACCCTAAACACAAGCATGATAGATATAATTGAAGCAATAAAACACAACAATAACTTTGCATCATGAGAAGTAACACAAATAAAAAATCATGAATAACAATGCATTGAAAGTTATACGTTTGTTTCAAGTATAGAGAAAACGTAGTAAAGTGATATTTCGCTTGTCCTTAAAAGTGGGGCAAAACATAAATGCCAGGACACCATAAAAGTTTAAGAGGAAGACTAGAAAAAATAATTTGAGAGCAAGTAATAACATATCATGAAGCAATTAATAATTTTTTTGGGACAAATACACATTAAACTCAAAATGGCATCTCTCTCAACTGTGCATAAAGTTAGAAGATGGAGACTCATAAAAGTAAAAGAAAGACCCTTCGTAAAGGGAAGCATGGATCACTCATGTGCTAGAGATTTTTTATTTTATTAAACAGAGGTATAAAATATTTGACACTCCTCCCAACCATCTTACACAAACCATGGCTAACCGAATCCTCGGGTGCTTGCCAACAATCACATACCATGGAGGAGTGTCTAGTTTTTAGAGAAGTGTATGCTTATGTAAACGAATGGTAAACATAAAATACAGTACGTCACAAGCCAACTATACTTCACAAGAGCAGCTCCCATTGAAGGATGCAACTGGTGTAGAAGTTCATCCCTCTTTCTCTTTTGTTTACACAATTATGCCTTGACGGATAAATCAGGGGCAAAAATAGTGAAGAGATTTTTTTTTGTATTAATATGGGACTAGGCACCCCGCTGCCATCTCTTCTATCATTTGGATAAGAGGATGAATCCACTAGTCCAAGGTGTGAAATCCAACCAATAAGTGAGATAAAGATTCTCTATTTACGTCCTCATGAGCTAAAACAGGAACACAAAACAGAAGTAATTTTGAAAGTTTTAAAGGTAACACATGAGCAAATTATTTTGGAGTGGAGATTAAGTATCACATGTAGGTAGGTATGGTGGACACATTTGGCATACTTTGGTTTTTGGGAGTTGGATGCACGAGTAGAGCTCATACTCAGTACAGGTGGAGGCTATCAAAAGACTGGGAGCGGCAAATTAATAGAGCATAAAGGCCATAATCATGCATAGCGACAAAAACATCATTAATCAAAGCATAAGTGTCACTACAGGTTCAAAAACTAAATGATCATAGAGGCTATAGGTGATTGGTTTGTAGTCATAAACATGGTGTAAGCATGCGCCATGTCAACCAAATAAGACATTCAAAGGAAAACACCACAAACTTATGCTTCAATTTGACAAGAACAATGATTCTTTCAATGACACATTAAACACTCTCATCTATTTGAGACAAATCATGCTACAAAAATAACCACTAGTCTTTAGAATTAAAATAACATCTACCATGACATGAAAAAGTCTAGCCACAGTCTATACAAGTTTCTATTTGCATCGTTATAAATTCTACCACATGCAGCAATTTCTTTTCGCAAGAAGCATCATACAAAGTATGTTTTAACAAAAACTCTCTAAATGATACATCAAGCAAGCATGAGAGTACTCAAATAACTCTACTAAAACTAACATCTTTGAATAAGATATGCATGAAAACAGGAGCTAAAGAGGAATTTTGCGGCACATAGAAGAAAAACTAAGAATACGAGCATAACGAGTATTCAAATGAAAAAAAGGAGCGTGTCTCTCTCCCAAACAAGGATGCTAGGTTACAATGATGTTTATTGAAGAAAGGAAAACAAAATTAAACAAACAGACGCCCCAAGTAAATTTCATATGATGTGACCGAATAAAAATATAGTTTCACTAGAAGTGACCTGATAAATTGTTGATGAAGAAGGGGATGCCTTGCGCAACCCCAATATTAGATGCTTGAGTATTCTTAGAATTTCCTGGTATGAACCACGGGGGAATCCCTAAGCTTTGACCTTGCACTCTTCTTGATCACATTATATCACCCTCTTCTCTTGACCCTCGAAAACTTCCTTCACACCACACGCAAAGAGTAATTCACATTAGAGGGTTAGTGCAGCCAAAAAAAATTCATGGGTTCTGTATGGGAAAAAATTTCTATTGATAATTTTAAACATTAGCTACAGCCACTGATGTTTCGTGAAGCAAAGAAATCCACTTGACATCGTAAAAGAGCAAATGCAAGAAAAATGGCAGAATCTTCCAAAACCAGAACAGTCTGTAACACGAATTTTTTTGGGGCACTTATGTTGCTTAAATCGAAAAACTTAAAGAACTAAAATGTTTTGGAATTAGCTGAGGAAAAATCACAAAAAGTTTCAGGTCATTTCGATCTTTCCGTGAATTATACGATTTTTTACGGCGGACAAGAGAAATCTGTTTCCTGCGCAGAAATTCAAAACCAACTCCAACTTTCGTTAGAAACTTTACTTGGCACAAATAATACATGAAAATAAAGATACAAAGGAGTTTATACAGAAGTATACAACCCCTTGAATCAAATAAAACAGAGAAAAACAAAGCAAAAATAAGACCATGGGTTATCTCCCAAGAAGTGTTTTTCTTTAACGCCTTTTAGCTAGGCATGGAAAAAGAAGGGATGCCTTGGGCATCCCCAAGCTTTGATGATTTAATATTCTTGAATACTTAATTTAGGTGCACATGGGATTAAACAATATTGAGATTTTCTCTTCTCATTCATCTCGTATGACCATCTCCATTGGATCTTAAATACTACATTCACATAAAACTTGACAAAACTCATTAGTAGTGTTAGTACTCATTAAATAAAATTCACTCATGTTCAAGCATTGAAAAGTTTCTTAATATTTACTTAACATTAGCCACTTTATATACCGATATTTCTTATAAAATTTCCGTTGTCCGTCGAAAAACTAAGAAAGCTAAGAACATTAAGTACAATATTGAATAAACAACGAAATCTGCGAAAACTGAACAACCTGTAAAGATGGCACTCAATAAGATAGTTACTTAGATCAAATCAAAAAACTTAAACCTAATGAAAGACAGATCATAATATCGGGTTTATGCACAAAAAAAATTCAGATCAAAATACTTTTCTGAGATTTATCACGATTTTTTACAGTGAAGCACAGGAATTCTGTCTAAACAGATTCAGTCAATAAAGATTGAATTATTAGACCTATCTATGTACCTCAAATTAGAAAAATTTAGTGCAATGAAATAAAGATAATAATCCTTACTTTGCACTCAAGAAATTTCAGATCAATATCACATTCTGGTGATTTTAAACTTTTTATACGGTGAAGCACAGAAAATTTGTTTCTCGACAACAAAGCAAAACTATCAACTTCCAAGTAACTAGAAACTACAATTATCAATTTACTTTTATGGTACAGAGGAATATGTACAATATATACAATATACACAATATATACAAATTTATAACTGAAAAGCTTCCATGGAAAGATTTGTTTTGGTTTCATATGCATGAACACAAGTGTTCAAGTTCGACCCCCACTTAACCATTACTCATCTTTCCAATCACTTTTCTTTTTGAAAACATTTTTAGATAAAAAGTACAACTATTTTTTTAAATTCGTGTTCCCTATCGATGACTAAAGATAGCAAACAAGTGCACACAAGAACATTCACCCCACGCTATTGCTCCCCGACAACGGCGCGAGAAAAGGTCCTTATATCCCACAAGTATAGGGGATCGCGTGTAGTCTTTTTGATAAGTAGGAGTGTCGAACACAACGAGGAGCTAAAGGTAGGATAAATTTTCTCTCAAGTTCTATCAACCACTGATACAAATCCACGCACACTAAACGTTTACTTTATCTAGGAAATAATACTAGAGCAATAATACTGGTATGAGATAGCTCTGCGAGATAATAAATACATGAAAGTAAAGTTAGTTTCTGCAGCAATAAAGTATACTAAATGACTATAAACTAACAATAACATGAGAGTGGAAAAGTGCTGGAAAGTGTGATGGATTTATCCATGATCAAGTAGTCAAATACAAGGTTGATATTCCTCTTTTATGTGGGAGAGGCAAAGCTAACAAGCTCTCACTATCCAATGATTGCAAGTACTTATTATTGGAACTCTATCAGACATCCGTAACTACTAGAAGATACATTAAGATAAAAATACCTGTCGTGGGCAAGTCACGGCAGATGTTACCGGTGGTAAGTTAGGTTGGGGTGATTCGACTCTGGTGTTTGGGAGAGGGTTTAGCTCAGGTGAAAGCATATTAACGGGTGATCTAGAAGCTCGGGCTGCAATATCGCCGAGACTCCAATCTAGGGTTACAAAGACTTGCTCTCGTATACCTAGGATACTCGAATCCTTCTATCTCTCTCAATCTGTCTATCTATGCCCTAGAAGCCGGTTTAGATAATACCCGGCTTCCTGGCTTTCCTTACAAGATACTTCTGAAATCCTACTCGGGATCCACAAGTAACCCTAAATTACCTACCGTGATGCCCAAGTCACAGATCGCAGGGTTTGCGCCGCCTCTTAGGTCTTCTAGAACTTCTCTTCCCTTGGACCGGGTCACCAACGCAATCACTGGCCTATCAATAACACCTGGCCCAACATCACAGCGCAAGGTCTCGTGTAGTTTCCTTTTCGCCGGGTCTGGCATGGGCCTGCCGGGTTACCATACCCCCAACAGTAGTCCCCAGAATAGCTTGGGCATCTTGGTTGGCGCGCTCTCCTTGTAGCTTTAATCCCTTGATCCAACCATGAAGCGCATGCTATTCCCTGCAAAACAATAAACATTTACACATACAATGTCACGGGTTAAATTGCTTTACCTATAGCCAGGCCGGCTCTTTCGGCGGTCCATATAATAACCCTGTTATCACTCTAGCCGAGTATCATTCCTTGGATCAATTCTCCAGACGTACATTCCATAACCCGGCTTTCATATTCTCCACAAGCTGGTCCGAGTAACAGTTTCGAGTCCGGCTCTTTTGGGGGTCATCAGTAAGCCGGCTGCTTGGCGATAACTCCCAAGATCTTATCCCGTAATCAACAGGTCGGTTTATATCTTTCCACAAATCCCTCCATTTTACCGTTTGGCATTCTAGGGTTTCACCGCGCCTATAAATAGAGCCCGGGGAAAACCCTAAACCCAAACACCACCGCACTCCCTCTTCTTCTTCCTCCTCCTGCTCACCATTAGCGCCCAAGGATCCGTTCCGCACCGCCGCTCCGCACTGATGCGCTCGCCGGGCTTCACCTTGGAGATCTCGCCGCGCCATTGGAGCCCAAGCCTCAAGCTCGAATCCGGAACGCCAGCCCCCGCGCGCGCCGCCGTCACCTTCAATAACCGGGCCACCGCTGCACGCCGCGCTCACCGGACCCCACTCCGCCGCCGTCTTCCGGTAAGCACTAGTAGATCTAGGTTTTCACCCTTACATCTAAAGTTCGCGTTCATCATGCTTTTTGCCTTCAATTTTTCCTTGCTTTGTTCCTAATTTTTGGTTCCTTCTAGATCCATTTCAATGGCGCCCAAGGCTGCTTCCAAGTCCAAGGGTAAGACCCCGGCCCTGAAGCAAAAGCCGGGTCAATCGATCTCAGCCAACTAGGCTAAGTCGACCGCCACGAAAGAAAAACTAGAGGAATTGGTCAAGTCTGGGGTCCTCCCACCACAGTCGGAGATCTCCTGGAGAGCACCAGAGCAGGAGAGCCGACCTTCGCCCGAATCAGGTGAAATCGTCGTCTTTCTTGAGCACGTGACCCCGGGTTTCCGTCCCCCGGGTCACCCTTTCTTTCGCAATGCAAGCCTTGTCGCGAAAAACACGGATGGACCCCTCCTTGTATGTGGGGGCGTGTCCATCCAGAGGTGCAAGAAATCGTTGATGCCGACTTTCAGTCTTCACACCCACGTGAAGCACTGGCAGGAAACATTCTTTTATTGAAAGGACACATCCAGACCCGGCGAAAATCCTTTGCTGGGTTTTTCCACGGACACCCTTTCTCTTAGCGATAACTTAAGCGCTTTCGCTCCAGAAACCGACAGACAATCTATTCAGCCTCTCCTCCATAACTTAGCCGTCCTAGCAGCCCACGGTCTTTGTGGGCTGAACTTGATCAAGACCTGGATCAGTTGTAGGATCTTGCCCAATAGCATCCGACCCAAACTCCTCTGCGACTACTCGGTCCATCTGACCGACTCTCTCCGATACTCGGAGAAGTCATACCCGGCCGCCGATGTCAACAAGGCCATGAAAAACTTCCTGGCCGAGAAGGTGGATGTTATCAAGAGCATTTCTGGACTCGGCCCCTTCACTCGCTGAAACCCGGCTCCCCCAGTAGGAACCGGCTAATCCCTTCTATACCGGTTAATTTTTGATATATATATATATACTAACTTTTAACTTTACTGCTCTTTACCCAGGAAACTTACGCCTTTTGGAAGATTGTCACCCCTCCCCCTTCTGAAAACTCGGAGGACGAAGAGCCGAGTGACAGTGAGGAAGGTAATTCTGAGTTACTGAGCAAGTACTTTATCGATCTATTAGATCAAAATTCTCCTCTTACTGACAATACGCCACAATCACCAGCGCCGGCTGACAAGGACGGCTCTCAGTCGTAGGAGAGCGAGGCAGAGCCGGATGCCGAGTTAGGCAAGAAAACGAAGCCTAGGGGGGTCACATTCAAGGTGCCATACTCCTCCATGACCACAGAGCCGTACTCATATGCCGGTATGTGCAAACTTAATGAATATCTAACCACTGTATCGTCTCTGAAGGCCACATCTCCTCCACCCAAGCGACGGGCAACCCGGACTTCTCCGGGTGACGAGCCCCTCAACCCCGGAATCCCTTAGTCGCCTGTTCGCCGAGCCGGTACTCATTCCACTTATCCTAACTGTACTCCTCAAAAATTCCCATCTTCGAGTCACCCTTTAGCAGGAACACTCCGAGTCTCACTTTCCAACTCTCTATCAGTGTCTTCCGGGTCTAGCAACAATCTCCTGAGTGATTTCGTCATAAATACCGGGTAATTTTCATAACCTGATTACATCCCTATACTTTGCGTGTTTTTCCTCTATAGCACACTAACTCCTTGTTTTTCTTTCCTCAGAGCCCAGGTCACGCTTAGCGATCCGGTGAAAACCCCCCCTAATGACCCAATGGCGGAAGACCCGGTAAGCACCGCTAACCCTCCACCTGCTGAAGAACAAGGGCCGACTAACGCCACCAGCCCAAGAACCGAGTCTCCTCCTCCGATGCCCCAGCTGGATGATCCTGATGTTGAATACCTTGGGACCCAGAAGAGTGCTGCTGCTCCAAAAACCGCCACTACCAGATATGAACCAGAGGAAACAAAGTCAGCAGCCCAACCAACTGGCCACGACGCTAGCTCTTCCAGGCCGGCTCTCAGCGGCCAAAAGTTTGAAAAGCTGTTGGAGGAGTATCGGTCCTTAGAAACCACTTAGGAGGAGATACTCGAGTCTCTGGCGGCTGAGCACTAGGTTAACTTTACTAACTGTCGTGGTGGTGTCACGGCAGATGCCATAGGATGGCTAAAGATGGGGGGACGATGGACGCTGGAGGCGCTCGGGGAGGGATCACGCGACGAGTAGCCGCGTGAAGTATGAAACGAGCACTGCAAACAACACGATCTACCCAGGTTCAGGGCCCTCGTGAGGAGGTAAAACCCCTACTCCTGCCTTTCTCTCTGTATTTTGATGTCTCACCGAGTAGCCACAGTACAAATGTTCTTGCTACCGAGTAGCCACTCTTCTCTCTACGTGAGGAACTAGGTCAAGAATCTGAGCCCAACGTGTGATCCCTCGTGCAGGAGGGGGCAGGGCACCTTATATACTCGGTGCCCAGCCGGATACAGCCAAATACAAACATATGTCGACATTGTGTGCACACCGTCCTTCTTCCGAGTTCCCGCTGACAGCTTTGGCTTCTAGGTTTGTCCTGGTGCGGAAAGTCGTTGGGCAAAAGCAAGCAACCGATCTGTTATCACTGCGGCGAACACAGAGTAGGTCCCCCCTATCCTGCGACGCCCTGCTGACACACTGTCGCTGTCAGGCACGCCGTCCTCAGATGAACAGTGCCGTGAACAGTGCCAAAGTACGGACCCGGGATACGCGGGATTCTGTGTCAGAACGGCTCCTTTGACTTCAGGCTCGAGTAGGATCCCGCCATTTCTACTCGGACCAACTCTTCTATTCGGAGGAACATAACTCTCTTGATTCGTCCTTCTGGCCATCTAGATGTAGGACCGGGTAGCAGTCGACCGGGTAGCGAGTACCGGGTAGCCGGCTACTCGGCCAAACATCCCTTCTGATCTTGCCTTTAGCACTTGGTTTTACCCTACTCGGGGGTAACTCCCCGACAGCAGTCCCCGAAGCTGGTAGAGTCCTGCGAACTCGTTCACTGGGCCCTGCCAGCTTTAAAACCAACCTTGACAGTCTTTCCCTTGAACCTTGTGATGCCGAGTAAAACCTCCGAGTAGCCCTTGATTTTGTCTTAAGCTCCTTCCGAATAGAACCACTTTTCTTCTCTGTGGTCGAGTAAAAGGACTTGGTGAGATCTCGAATCTGAATCTCTGCATGGCAGAGCACAATCCGGCTTTCCGCGCTACAACTGGGCACGTGTCAGGCGGACACGACCCCGACGCCTCGGTGCCCGGGAACTGACAGGCCACGCGCCCAGTTTTCACGGAGTGGGCCCACTAGCCCGTTACGTCCCATCAAAGGCAGTGATTGCCCACGATCTCGTCGTGGGATCTAATGCGGCCGTTACGCGCGCGTTCCGCGCTGTGTGCGTTTCTAACCGGCCCACAGATCCCACGCCGTACGGTTTCCGCCACGATCGATCCCACTACCTTAACTCGTAACGGCAACCCGAGGGGCGGTATAAATACCCCCTCGGTAACTCCTTCTTCTTCTTCCGCCGCAGAGCATTTCGCCGCCGCGCATCTCACCGCGCCGCTGCGAGCTTCTCCACCCAAATTCCTTCAATCTTTCAGCCAATCTCTCCTCCACCGCGATGGCTCGTGACGACGACGCTCGCGCCGGCTGGGCCGGATCTGAGGTCACTGCCGAGGACTGCCAGTGGCTCGTGAACACCTGGAGAGTTCCTCCCGGTGTTCGCTGCCGGCAACCTGACGGCGAGCTTGTTCCGGCTCCGCCGGAGGGCGAGCACGTCGTCTTCCTCGCGCACTTCGCGCGAGGATTCGGGCTCCCGGTCTCGAATTTCTTCTGGACGTTCCTCGACCACTATGGCCTCCAGCCACACCACCTCCCGCCGAACGCCGTCGTCATGCTCTCCTACCACGCCGTGGTGTGCGAGGCATTCCTTGGCGTACGGCCCACCTCGGCGACCTGGTCCCGCTACTTCTTCTTTAGGAAGCAGAGCAAGGCCAGGAAAGATGGCGCGGAGAGCAGCCGCGGGATGACGGAGACAGGCAGCGCCATGATGGTGCAGCGCGGGGGAACCAATCACCCGTGCGTCAAGGGGTTGGACTCTGTCCGCAAGTGGCAGAGGACCTTCCTCTACGTGAAGAATATCCCCGCCGAGAAGGGAGCCAAGGTGGAGGACCGGATTAATCTACCCAGCTGGACCAACGCAGCTCCCACCGGGCAGAACTAGCGGACCAAGCCGTCCCTCGACAACGACCTGAAGCAGATGGACGAGCGCCTCGCCAAGCTGATCTCGAGAGGGCTCAAGAGCGACGACCCGATCGCCTGCTGGATCTCCAGGCGAGTACTACCGCTCCAGCGCCGCGCCCATCTCATGTGCTACATGGGAGGCCCCCGCGACTGCACTCGGACAACAACGTTCGAGCTCAGCAACGCGGACGTTGCCACTTGGGTGCGCTCCATCATGAGCACTGGCCTCAAGGACAACTGGCAGTACGGCTTCGTGCCGTTCAGCCGTGCAAAACCAATCAAGCGGGTTAGTACTTCTCATCCTGTTTCCTGTATACGGATTTCGAGTAGATAGCCTTCTTAGCTTGCTGTGCCTAGTATCTGTATTCCGCGCCGAGTAGGGCACTTAGCAGAGTTGCTTGGGCTTAATGTGCTATGTGTTTACACGTCCTGCCGAGTAGCACACTTAGCAGTATCCTCTAGGCTTGATGTGCTTTGTGTTTGCATGCCCTGTCGAGTAGCATACTTAGCGGTAGACTTCATATGCTTTATGTTTGCACGCCTCGCTAAGTAAAATGTCGTTATGCTGCTCGACTAATTCGTGGTGCTTGTCTATGTTCCAGGTCCTTGCTCGCCAGCTCGCGGAAAGCATGGAACGCTTCAAGGACAACTGGGAAGAGGATCGAGAGGAGGACGATGAGGTCTCCTACGACACCGCGGACAAGCTCAACATCCCTCATGCCGCCCAGACGGATAAGCACCACGTTGACGCGTCCGTCCACGACTGGTCCGAGGACGACGACGAAGGTGATTCAGTTCACCTTTATGGTTGCGAGTAGCGCAACCCAATCTCTTCCTGTCTCTCAACTGGTTTCTCTTTCTCAATTCTATAGAAGATGTCGACGCTGACGCTGACGCTGATGCTGACGCTGACGCTGAGGAGGAGGAGGACGAGGACGTCCTCGACGTCGACCCAGTCGGTGTAGCCGCTCCCAATACTCGGAAGAGGACGGGCAGTGGTGCTCAGGAACCCGCCGCCAAGAAGACCAAAAGAGCCATGAAGAAGGTCAAGCAGGGGAGACGGCTACCCCCTTCCCGTGCAGGGTATGTACTTTTCTTCCGAGTTGCGCACTGTTGTTGCCGCTTTTTCTGAACTCCTTGTTCCGAGACCGCTTCTCGATTTCTTCTGTCCTTTTTCCTTTTCTAAACTTCTTTCTTCTCTTCAGCGCCCCCTTGGACGCTAGTGCTGCCGTCGCATCCACCAAACCCAAGAAGAAGACCGCCATCGATGTTGACAACCTCATCGAGCTCTCTGATGAGGACGAGATCGCAGCGCGGAACAGGGCGCGTGCGTCCTCTCCTGTGAAAGGAGACGACTCCGACGATGCTCTGTACATGGACACCGACGCCCACGACACCGAGAAGGAGCAGCAGGCCCACGCAGAACAAGAAGCGCGGGATGCTGATCGCGACGAGAGGCCACCTTCTCCTCCAGCCACCACGGCCGAGGAGAACTTAGAACAAGATCCCGAGAAGCATGATGACGCCGCCCTTGAGTAGCACGAAGAAGACCAAGAGCAGCCAGCAACAAGGGCTGCTGAGCATGACGACCCCGCGGCCTAGCCGTGGGTAGACAGACAAGACGCCACACAGCGAGATCCCGCTGCCGAGCAGCGGGTTGAGACCGTCGATGAGATGGAGCAGGACCCTCCGAGCGGCGCGCAGCCGGATGCTGCGCCGGGTAGCGCGCCCTTGGCGCCGCCTACCCAGCAGGGCACTTCCTCCACCGCACCAAACTCCCCACCAGTGAAGAAGACCAAAACTGCAGCCAGCCCTCCGGCCAAGCCGGTTGTGAAGAAGATCAAGCAGGAAGCTGTCGAGAAGAAGGCCGCTGATCAGAAGGCCGCCGAAAAGATAACTGCTGAGAAGAAGGCCGCCGAGAAGCGAGTCGCTGAGAAGCAAGTCAGATGCCCCCGTCCGCAGGAATCCCTCGCGTGGCGGTGCGCAGGATGCTGCCACGATGCCGCCGCCTCAAGGCCGGCAGCTTACCATCGGTGGTTCCGGCGCGGCTGCTGACGCCGCCGCGGGATCAAGCATACCTAACCCACCTAGATTCCCACCTTACATGGTAAAGATGAGCCAGCAACACAGCATCCCGCTGACCCCAGCCGAAAAGAAACTTGCTATCAGGAGGGGCAAACAGGCCACGGCAGTGGACTCCAAGCTTCCAGCCAGGAATAAGGACAGGTCCCTCTCGATCTTTTCGCGCGAGGTTCAGGAAGCCGAGGTGACGTCCACGGGCCTTGAGCAGATGATCGACCGGGTTGGATTTATTGACGCTGAGTGGGACAGCGAAGTCCTTGGCAACAAGAACTGGCACGGCTTGGCTTTGGGCGATTTGGATCACATGCGCATTGACTGGAACAAGGCGGACATGGGTTATAAACCCATGACTATCTCGTCCAAGTCCAGCACGCTCGCCGCCAAGCTGTTCGTCCACCGCAAGGCCGCAGAGGATCTTGAACAAACTTACGCGGTAAGCTTTGCTTATTCGTCCCGAGTTGCATTTTCCTTCTCTTCTACTCTTCTCCTTCTTCTTATCCATCACCCAGTCCCCGAGATTCTGGCCGAGTAGGCGGGTACTCAACCGAGTTGCCGCCTTCTCGGGTTGAATCTTCACCACTTTGTCTGATTCTTTTTCTTTCTTCCTCTCAGAATAGCCTTCTGAAAAGAACCAACCTGTACCGGCGGCTGCTATGGAACCACAGCACCGCTAAGAGGCGTCTTGAGGCCCTGTAATTGGAGCGCAAGTCCGACGAGGCGGCGGAGAAGGAGGTCATGGATAGCGCCCTCAAGATCTCTGAAGTCGAAAGTAAGCTTTTAGCTACGCGCTTCCTGCGTTTGGTGTTTACGCCCGCTTTTGCTTTCTGCTCTAATCGACCGTTCTCTGCAGGCAAATTTAAGGCCCTGGCCGAGGAGCATATGAACTGCCGCGCTTTTGTTGAGAGCGGCCAAGCCACGATCAAGAACCTGGAAGGTGAGTTGATGTCTTCTCGGCTTGCTTTCTTGCTTTCATCTTGGCTACTATGCTGACCGTGCTTTGCTTTCTGCAGAAGACCACAAGCAGTTTGTCGAGGAGCATCTCGACTGCCTCAAGCCTGCTGAGGTGCAGCAGCAGATTGAGAGCCTTGAGGTGGAATTCAAGAAGAGGCACCTCTCCGAGATGGAACCGTTGCAGGTCCAGCTGCGAACTGCTCTCCAAAAAGCCGTTGATCTAGCTGCCGAGAGAGATAAAATAGTGGCCGAGAAGAAAAAGTTTGAAGCAACTGCCAAGGCCGAGAAGCGGGCTCTCGAGCTGGAGTGCGATACTCTGAGGGAGAGCAACTCGGATCTCATGCTCCAGCTGGCCCAGTTCCGGAGGGTGGAAGAAAGGCATGTTGCTGACGAAGAGTCTTGGAAGAACAAGCTGCAGGCGCTACTCTATGATCTGAATAGTAAGTGCCCACTTCTCTGCACTTCACTTTTCCCTTTTGCTCCGCTCGACTCGTTTCTCTATTCTGCCCCTGTCTCTAATCTTTTTGATAGCTTTTGCAGAAACTTTCCCCGACCTCAACTCGTCTTGCAAGCCTGCTCTGGCAAAGGCCCAAGCTGTTCGCACCGAGAAGGGCGAGCCTATGGATACCAAAGCTTCAATTGAAGACAACATCACAACCATGCAGGTTCAGCTCCAGCGCCTAAGGGGTGTGGGCACCGATCTGGTGCGCACTGCCTTCCAACTCCATGACCTGTTCTGGCCTCGAGAATCTGCGCCAACAACCATCCGCGGGCTTGCCGAGAAGCTGACTGGCGTGAAGGCCGAGCTGAAGAAATGGCGGGCGTCTGGAGCTCGGGCCGGTGCTGACATGCTGCTCCTGTTCATCTGCAGCTGGTATGAAAATCTTGACCTTAACGTCATTCTCGAGATGAGGCAGAAATCGAAGTGGGAGACGGATCCCGACTGCGTGGCTCGCCGTCAGCGGGTCGCATACGAGGTCGCCCAGTACGCGGATACCGCGCGCTTCATTGACGGCGTCACCGAGCTCGACACGGATGTGGAGGGCGAGGATGACGTCGAGGATGAAGACGAGGATGATGACGAGGATGAAGGCCTGAGATGCTTCGAAAGTGAGAGCAACAAGACCGGGAAGGGGAAGGCCGCGGTCGTCGCGGACAGCGAAGAGGAGGCCGAGAGCGTGGAGATGACCATCGACACCGCGGCCCTCGAGTTCGGCACTTCATCAGGTGCGGCTCTCGACGACACGGCGCGACTCCGCGCTCAGACTGCGGCCTCCACCTTGGCTACGGATGTCACCTCGGTGGCCACGGCCACCTCTAAACAGGCTGCCACCAATCCAGAAGCTGAAACTGCTACGACTGATATCGCCAGCTCGGAAGATGATGCTGCCAAGGCCAACCCTGATGCTGAAGCCACCAAGGCCAACGCCGAGAACACTGCTGCCTCTACTTGATTACTTCCTGCAACTTTATCCTCGAAACTTTTATCAGATCCCCGGGATGCCGGGTGCAGATGTATCGAAACAATCATGCTTGTCGTTTGCTACTCAGTTTTATTCACGTTTGATATTTAACTTAGTCAATTTGAGCAGCCTTGGCCCGATGCCGGGTTGCGTTATCATGCAAGTCCCCGAGTTGCATTTCTTATTCGCTCTTCCTTTTTATCTCAGCTCTTACCCGCAACTTGTTGCTTTTTTGGTATTCGAGTCACAAGAATTCAAAGTTGGAGTTGCAAATACTTAGCCACTTAGAAACACTCATAGTAACGCAGCCCACCACTTAGCCGAAAAGAAGTTAACAAAAAACAACAGTAAAGGACATCCTACTCGGTTCCTGCACTCTTTCTTTCCTTGGTAATTTTTCTTGTGCTCATTGACCTTTAGCTTGTTCTCTTGCTTGCCATGAAGCCGGGTTTCGGACAGCAGCAGAGTCGAAGAGTTGGCACGTAGGTTTAAACACAATACTAGATGTACTCGTGAAATTTTAAGCAGAGCAACCGAGTGGACAAAAGTGAAGCCAGGTAAAAACACACAGAGCAAGTTTGGACGAGGGCAGTCCCCGAGCTTAATTTCAGATTGCAGAGTAGAATTTTAACTCGGATAAGAGAGTACATACACATCTTTGCTCACGAATGAAAGCGACGAAGTAGGGCTACATTCCAAGGGCGCTTAGACTCCTCTCCAGCTTTATCTGCCCTGTTCTCCTGTGATGGACGCACGTCCACGAGATAATAGGCATCATTGTGCAGCGCTTTGCTCACAATGAAGGGCCCTTCCCATGGAGGAGACAACTTGTGCATCCCGGCTGTGCGTTGCACAAGCCTGAGGACCATGTCTCCTTCTCGGAAAACCCTTGGGTTCACCTTTCGGCTATGATAACGCCGCAGGTTTTGCTGGTAGATAAGCTGAACGTGACAGAGTAAGCTCTCTTGCTTCTTCGAGCAGGTCAACGTCATCTTCTCGAGCTTCTCTCGCCTCCACCTCAGTGTAGAGGGTTACTCGGGGGGGAGTCATGCTCTAAGTCTATTGGCAACACGGCCTCAGCCCCGTATACCAAGAAGAATGACGTGTAGCCGGTTGACCGATTAGGGGTAGTCCTTAGACTCCAGAACACCGCTGGCAACTCGTCTAGCCAACACCCAGGTGTTTTCAGCAATGGCTCAATCAGCCTTGGCTTTATGCCTGCTAGCACCATGCCGTTTGCTCTTTCCACTTGCCCATTGGAGGCGGGATGCGCAACAGATGCAACATCTAGTCGGATGTGCTTATCTCTGCAGAACCGCACCATTGCCCCCTCAACAAAATTTGTACCGTTATCCGTGATGATGCTGTGCGGGTAGCCGTATCTCAGGATCACATCCTTTAAGAATTTCACGGCCGTAGCTCCATCGCACTTCCGAATAGGCTTCACTTCAATCCACTTGGTGAACTTGTCCACCATGACTAAGATGTGCGTCATGTTGCCTCTAGCCGGCTTGAAGGGGCCAACCATGTCCAAACACCATACAGCAAACGGCCAAGTGATGGGAATGGTTTTCAACTCGGAAGAAGGCATGTGGATCTTACTCGCGAACATCTGACAGCCGTTGCACTTCCTCACGATGTCTTCAGCTTGCTGCAGAGCTGTGAGCCAGTAGAAGCCATGCCGAAAAGCTTTCTTGACCAATGCCCGAGAAGAGGCGTGGTGCCCGCATTCTCCTTGGTGTATCTCCAACATAATTTCCCCTCTTTCTTCTGGGTCCACACAGCGTTGCAGCACGCCGGTGGCACTTCTTTTGTGCAGCACATCTCTGAATATGGTGTAGCCCTTGGATCTTCTCTGAATTTTCCTTGCGATCACCTCAGCTTCTGGCAGAGTGCCATCCTTTAGAAAGGATAATATGTGCATGGCCCAACTCGGTGTCTCTCGTGCAGAGAACATTGGTTCGTCCACTTCCATCGAGATAGGCGCCTCTGGCTGCTCTTTACGGTTGGGAGCACTTCTCTGAAGCCCTGAACGATTGGCAAGGACCTCCTCAATGAATGCGACAGTCCCCGGGTTAAGGACAGCAGTCCCCGAGTATGGAGTGGCAGTCCCCGAGTAGGGAGTGGCAGTCCCCAAGTAAGGAGTGACAGTCCCCGGGTAGGGAGTGGCAGTCCCCGAGTAGGGAGTGGCAGTCCCCGGGTTCTCTTTTGCATTCTCCCAGTCAATTTCCATTGGAACGGATTCTTCACTTGGCAGAGAAGGAACAAATATGGATTCCGAGTTGGGAGATGGCTTGATGGATGGCTTCCTCAAGTGCTCTAAGGCAATCCCCGCCGGGATGGACTGCCGAGAAGATCCCAATTTGGACAGCTCGTCTGCTGCTTCATTCTCTGCCCGGTGAACATGCTGGAACTCGCAGCCTTCGAAGAATCCAGTCATAGATTGTACCAGGAAGCGGTATGATGCCATGTTGGCATCCAGAGCATCCCAAGTGCCAGAGACTTGCTGCACCACCAGATCTGAATCGCCATAGCATATAATGCGCTGCACGCCAACCTCCTTGGCTACTCGCAAGCCGTGCACCACGGCCTCGTACTCTGCAACATTGTTGGACGCCTTGAAATGAATCTGCAGCACATACTTGAGTTGATCTCGCTTGGGTGACGTAAGCACTACGCCAGCACCAAGGCCTTCCATCACCTTCGAGCCATCAAAGTGCATCTTCCAGTAATTGGAAACTGGAGCAGGAGGTTCGTACTGCACCTCAGCCCAGTCCACCAGGAATTCTGCCAGGATTTGAGACTTGATGGCTTCTCTTCTCGCATATGCGGGAGCGTACGTGGCCAGCTCGATCGCCCACTTGGCTACTCTGCCACTCGCCTCCTTGTTGCCCATGATATCCGAGATGGGAGCAGAGCTCACAACAGTGATAGGATGCTCTTGGAAATAATGCTTCAGCTTCTTGGCGCCCAGGTACACACCATAGGTCATCTTCTGGTAATGCGGGTAGTTCTGCTTGGAGCTGTACAGCACTTCACTGAGGTAGTATACTGGGCGCTGCACACTTTTGCCTTCTTCTTCTCGCTCCACCACAATCACTACGCTGACCACTCGGTTGGTAGCAGCAATGTACAGCAGCATTGGCTCCTTGGGTAGCGGACTAGCCAAGATGGGAGCGCTACCCAGCATTGCCTTCAGCTCATTGAATGCCACATCTGCTTGCGGAGTCCAGACAAACTTGTCACTTTTCTTCATCAGCTGGTACAGAGGCAGGGCCTTCTCGCCCATTCGGCCCAGGAAACGGCTCAGAGACGCCAAGCAACCAGTGAACTTTTGCACATCCTTCAGTGATCTCGGCAAAGACATGCTCTCAATAGCTTTTATCTTTGAAGGATTGGCTTCAATGCCCCGACTAGACACCAGGAAGCCGAGTAGCTTGCCAGCCGGGACGCCAAAGGTGCATTTACTCGGGTTCAGCTTCATTTTATACTTGCGCAAATTGGCAAAAGTTTCCTCAAGGTCGGCAAGCAGAGTATGTGTTTTATTTGTTTTGATGACAATGTCATCTACGTACACCTGCACATTCTTGCCGAGCTGATCGTGCAAGCATTTCTGCATGCACCGCTGATAAGTAGCGCCCGCATTCTGCAACCCGAAACACATGACACGATAGCAATAAGCCCCGTACGGGGTAATGAAGGCAGTCTTTATTTGATCAGCAGGATTGAGAGCTATCTGGTGAAAACCAGAGTAGGCATCTATGAAAGACAGCAGTTCACAACCAGCAGTGGAATCGATCACCTGATCAATGCGAGGTAGCGGAAAAGGATCCTTGGGGCATGCTTTGTTCAAGTCGGTGTAGTCGACACACATGCGCCATGCAGTAGCAGCCTTGGGGTCCTCCTTCTTCTTCTCGACCATGACCGGGTTGGCTGGCCAATCCGGATGCAGCACCTCCATGATGAAATTGCTTATCAGCAACTTGGTGATCTGGTCACCAATGGCCTTCCTTCTCTCATCTCCGAAACGGCGCATAGCCTGCTTCACTGGTTTGGCGTCAGGACGCACATGTAACGAGTGCTCAACCAACTCCCTCGGGACTCCTGGTAAATCTTCATTGGACCAGGCGAACACGTCCCGATTCTCACGGAGGAAGTGGATGAGCTCGCTTTCCTATTTCTCCGCCAACCCGGAGCCAATGATGGCTACACGGTCGGGGAACTCGGGGTCGACCTGGACCTTCTTGGTCTCCTGAGATGCCTGGAATGCAGTCCCATGCTGGGTACTCGGCACACCTTGCGCGCCAGCTTGCGCGGATTGCGCCATAGCTACCACCTCATACATCTTCTTCTTCTCGGCAGCGATCACCATCGACTCCGCCAACTGGGAGCTAGCAGAGGCACACTCCATGGACTTCTTGTAATCACCAGAGATAGTAATGATGCCATTGGGACCAGGGATCTTCATCTTCAGATATGCAACATGGGTAGAGGCCATGAACTTGCTCAGAGCAGGCCTGCCGAGTAGAGCATGGTAAGGACTCTCATGATCCACCACCTCGAACTGCAGGCGCTCTGTGCGGCAGTTATCCCTGGTGCCGAATAGCACATCGATCCACACTCGGCCAATCGGGTTGCACGAGACTCCCGGCACAATGCCATGAAAAGTGGTCTTGCTAGGTAGCAGCATGTTCTCGGCCAGCCCCAGCTTCTCGAGTGTGTCTCTGTACACAATGTTGATGCTGCTGCCGTTGTCGATCAGCACCTTGTTGAACCTCACATTCTTATCGGGACCCAAGAAGGTAGGATCCAGCACCAAAGCGTAGCTACCTGGGTTGGGCATCACCTTGGGATGATCTACTCGGGATCATGTGATCTCTTGGTTGCACCAATGCATATAGTGAGGAACAACAGGGATCACGGCATTGACCTCCATGGCACGCCTGTGCTGTGACTGCTTGTCGACGGGCTCAGAAGTGAAGATCATGTAGCTCTCATGGTGTTCTTGGTACTGGTTGCGGCCTCCGCTGTCACGACCCCGGACCCAGAGATATACATACTGTTATGTGCTCCTAGCCATGGACTCACCAGGGCTTCAGGGTTACCAGCCCCGGCCGCAACAAACAACGGCAGGCAGACTGGATTCATCGGCACGTAGTCCGGATCCCCAGTCTACTACTCCTTGTATCCATGCTAGTCATAACCAACTATGCATATCAAAGCGTCCACGAATCGAATGAAACTGAAGGAAACGGGACCAAAGCTATACAGAGATGCTATGTGTCCAGAAAGTGCAACAACAATCGAGGGTTACTGGGGTTACCTCGCCCCAGGCCGATCACATCGACAGGCGGGCTCGGACATGGATCATCGGCTCCACAACCCCTCGACTGCGACAACTATGCAGGCATAGCCAAAACTGTATAACAATGAGCTCGAAACCAACAACCGATCAAAGCAGTACTCTAAACATGAAGCTTTATTAAACAGGTGTTACTAGAGTATAGCTTACAAGCAGAGGTCACATGACCCAACATTACATCAGACAACGGAAGGCAAAATATGTTGTTAACCAACAAGAACCAAAAAGGCCTAAGAGGCCGCAACATAAGGCGACGTCCCAGCCCATAGATTCCAGGCTGCTACCTGGGAACCCCGAACTACTCGTCGATGCCCACGTTGACTCATCACCGATGTGAGATCTTCACCTGAACCAAATTAAGCAAACCTGAGTACGGGATGTACTCAACAAGACTTAATTAACCTATTATATATCTGCTAGCTTTATAAAGGGTTTTATGAAGGCTGATTTGCGTAAAGCAATCTTTGTTTTGCAAGTTGAGGGAGGAATAGCACGTCTTGTAGAGGGTTTTCAAAACAGATGAGAAAGGACACAACTCTTGTAGATCATCATCTTTTTATCCTCCAACATCATTCCCAGCACCTCACATGCTACAAGGATCACCCCTCCCGGCATCTCCGGGGAGGCACCCTTCATCTACTGCCTCCATGCATTGTCAACATCTTTTACATCACGTTCAAGTTATCTATGACCTCGTGGCTTTCACCAAGTCGTCCTTAACCGTGGACACGGCTTTCCGAAAGATTTATCCCTGCAGGGTGGTACACTTTACCCACACGTACCATCCGACTCTTAACGCCACATGTACGCTCGTCCATGGAGCGCGGCAGAGGGTGGTTGGCCACGACCTTTACCTTGTCGAGCCCTATCCATGAGTCAACCCAAACAGGGCCACCCCGTCAACAGGGAGTTGGCCACCTCCTGACGGCACCTGTTCTGTGAGTCGGGAACAAGATCCGTGTACGTCCATCACTTGTCCCGGTCACGCCCTAAACACCTCCAAAAGGTTTTTGACTCACACGCAGATGGAAATCCCAAACTATGTGACTCACGGATAGAACCAAACAAGTTAGTTAGTCGAGCGCGGTCTGTTAGGCCTCGCGTGTGGTTGCACGCTCAGTCTTGGTTTCCACGGCGAGACCTTACTCTTAGGGTTGGCAAGTACGGAACCAAGAACCACTTCCCAAGTGGCCTCCCGTCCTCACCTTAGTCAAGTTAACCACACAGCGCTCATCTCACCTCGTCATCATATCATACTAGGTTATCGTAGCTCTGATTCATCAACCGGATGGAGCAGAGGTATCAAACATGTAAAGCTAAGCGAAGCAGATATGAGGCTCTGGCGATGCGCACAAGCAAATCTATGGCGGCTAGGAGCAGTGGATCAGGATATTGAGGCAATGCAGTATATAGGTGAACTATGTCTACTAGCACCAAATAGTTTGGAATCGAATGCAACGTACGAGATCAAATGTTGTTCGAAAGCATATATGAGCAGATAAGAGGTTATGCTTGCCTTGGTTATAAGAAAACCAGATAAAGATCTTCTGGAATAAGTGCTTGACTTGTCGGTTAGGATCAAGTATTCGTCGTTGGATTGCTGGACTTCTCTTCGGAGTCGCGTTCTACCGAGGGGGAAACAACACCGAAAGAGGAAATAACAATCAACACATGACATTGATGCAATGCACAATATGTATGCATGAGCAGATTAATGCACTGAAATAAAGCCCTAAGCATGATCGTTGGGTTGCTAGGGTTCATATGTCAGGTATGTAGATTTTCTGAAATTTGCCCGAAATAGACCCCAGAGGGGGTTTCGGACGATTCTGAAAGAGAGTACCATTTTAAAAGCTCAAATTGGTTTGAAAACATCATAAACATGTTGCATTTGTCATTTTGAGCAAAATGGTATATAACTTTTAATTTTCTAATTTTGGTGAATAAAAACTTATTTTTCTATTTTTAAATGAATTAACAATATTAAATAATGTTCATTTTTCAACTTGGTCAAACATATATGAAAATGACATTTTTGGGTAGAGATCATTTTTTTGAACACAACCATATTTTTTACTTTATTTTTCTGGTCTATAAAACATTAGATATTGATTTTCTAAAATAGTCCATTTCCTGGAATTTCCTGGAATAACTAAAAAAAGGAATATGACACCATGCTGACGTCAGCATGACGTCAGCAATGGCCGGAACTCCTCTGCCTCCGCACGATTGCACGATGTAGCGCGCGATTCCTTGATCGAAGGGTACCACAGGGGAGAGCAGACGACGAGGAACCGGAGGGTGGCGGTGGTTGGCCGGATGGCCACCGGAGCGACCGGCGGCGACCAAAGGCGCGGTGGCGGTTGGTGGCGCGCGGCGGCAGGGAACTACCGAGCGGGAGGAGGATAGGGGAAGGATCCCTAAGGACCCTAAGCTCACCAGAGATGCAGAGCAAGGGTCGAGGAAGCCGGTGGTAGTCGGGTTCGTCGCCGACGTGCGTGAGAAGATGGTGGCCGGAGACGGTGGGGATGGCATCGATCTCCGGTTATATGGGCTCCCGTCTCGATTCGTTTGATCCGAAGATGTAGGAGAGCGAGGCCGAACTGTGGGTGGGATTAATTGGACCTGCGGCGGCCGGAGTTAGTGGCGCCATGGCGGCCAACCCGACCTAGGGTTTCCTCTCGGTTGCGAAAATACAGAGGGAGAGAGGAGCTGAGGGAGCCGAGGGAGAGAGAGGAGGTCGTGGGCTCTCCTTGCCCCTATCCATGCCACGAGGAGAGAAGGGAGGAGGTGACGAGGAGGCACCGACGGCGGCCACGCAGCAGCTTGCGTCCGGAGGAAGAAGACAAAGGGCATTTTTCGATAACCCCCAATTTCCCCAGAAATTACAAAGAAGCCCCTGCAGTTTTGAAAACAAAACTTAAACAGATGTTTTGGGGACCTTTTTGCAAACAGAAAATTTGGCAAAAATAACTTTTGGAAAGATTACGAAATTTCCAACCTCACCATGTATTGCTTTGGTGAAATTGAAATAATTTTCAGTACAAAATTTTGGAACCCCTTTTAAGTACTTTTTTAGGGATTTTTGTCAAACCATTTGAATTCACAATTTAAATTGGTTAAAACATGATTTGAATTTTTGCTTCATGCATGTATGAGATGAACACAACACCACACACTTTTGTTAGCAAAATTGGGATGTTACAAATCTACCCCCCTTACAAGAATCTCGTCCCGAGATTCCCGAAGGAGGAGAAAGAAGGAACACCGGTTTTGGACGATCTTCTCGAACCTTACGGTTCTCTTCCTGAAGAGGTTGATCCGTAGCACTTGCGAAGATTCTTCAGCGGCTACACCTTAGGTGAGAGGGAAAACTCTAAGGAATTGATCTTCACGAAGATCGAGTATCTCATGGATAACTCAGGACAAGACTGTTCATAAAGAACTGTTGAGTTAACAAGCATGAAACACATCCAGGTAGCGGAGTGAACAGAAGAAGGTTTCAAGTTTGCGGACGATTGCTCTTGAAAGGATTTAGAATATGAGCTTTGCACAAGACTTTAAATCCTTTTGGAAAAGAAAAGTTGGACAACTTATGACATCAAGATTTCTTCAAACAAATAACCAAGATGGAAAGGATTGTCTTGGATACCACAATGTAATATCCGTAGACGAGGGAAAACACGAGAAAACACTGTAATCGTGCATCGGAGAGAATTTGATACTAAATCATGTTCACTCTTCGGAGTGGACACAAAAGATAACAAAACTTTCATTCTGTTAAAGTTTGTCAAAAACTTGTCAAGAAAGGAATGTCACTTCACGACAGAAGATGAGTAAGCACGGAATGTTGGAACACCGTAGTGGAGGAGGAACTCTTGGTCACACCATAGGAATGGATAACCAACGAGGATTGAAAACCGGAAGGAAATAAGGAATCTCTTTCCTATTGTGGGTTATCCGTAGCAATACGTTTACCACATAGTTAAGATCCCATGGCTGAAGTGACTGACAAATTCACACAATGTGTGAGATGAACAGAACTTCAGGTACAAACAACTTGAGAAGGGAACTGATCAACGGCGGTTACGAAACACCAAGAGATGGTTCTCAGGATGAACTTGTTTCCACTGAAACGAAGGTTTGGAGGATCAACGAGGAGATATTGGAAGAATCAACTTCCAGGTTCTCCTGAAGGTTCTAGATACCGACAGCAGGCTCACGACAAGCCTTCTATAGGTCATCAAGCGGATGTAGAACTCCGGTTTGGAAGAAAGGAAGGAAACTTGTTGGAATAAGCCGGACAACAATTCTCACGGGGAGTGGCTGTTCTTACAGATACAAAGGGATGTGACATAAGGCCTTCCGGCTAATTGTGTCAACCACAACATCAACCATGCCGGATTTTCAAATGGACCTAGCTCAATACCCTTAAGGGAACACCAACCATCGTTGCTTCTTGAGATTCAGCTCTGGTTAGTGGTAGATAACTCAGACTCGATATATATGATCGAAGAGTTTGCACCGGTTATCAACAAGAGATATATACTAGATTCTCGAGATATGGACTACGATGCCAAGCTCAAGAAAAATGAGCAAGATTATGGAACCCATGTATTAGCAACTTGTGAAAGACGGTTGCACCTACATGAACTACTTGCAACAAAACACATCGGAGTCCTTGTTGGGAAGACGGTCACAAAGATAACGAAGTTCTTAGACCTCTTCTCTTTCACAAATGGTCAGTCAGTGGCTTAGCGTGGATGCAAACTTCTTTAAGTGAATGGAGCTAACAACCAACCATATCAAGAACAGTCCACACATACATGACCGACTTGGAGTTATTCCCGAAGGAACAGGAAAACTATTCTCGAATCCATGGCGACAACTTTCACCATAAGCACATGGACCGGGTTAAGTTACTTCGAACATCCAGAACACAAACTTCGTGATGACACAAAGATGTTTCTCGGAAATTTTCCAACATTGTTGCCAATTGTTCAACATGAGCCTCTCGCAACTTAGAGAAAATAGGAATGTCATCGATGGGCTCGACAACACCCTGATCATGATACTCCAAGCAGAGGGACACATATGATCTATGAACAAGGCTGAACATTGGTTAGACTGAAGGACGTGAAGGTGTACCCGATAAAACACCATGATTGGAAACACCGTCAAGATAGTCCTTGAATCTGAGGCTTGATATGACGATAGCTCAAATCAAACCAAGGTTGGAATGATAGCACGTCCACGAGGGAGATACTATTTAGCTTCAACACGAGGAAAACTAGATATCCCTTATCAAAGGATCAAGTTAGGCGGAGCTTTTGCCTTTCAACTCTCCAAGTTGTTGTTTAAGCTCAACCAACTAGTCCAGGATATCCAGCAGAGTTCCTTGGAGAAAGAAGTAGTTCAAACTACTCCTGGTTTAGACATCACGGTCAGGTAGAACCTGGTGAAACTTCTGGAAAGACAACCAGAATATCACAACCCACCGGTATGTCTTAGAAATCGAAAGGAGGCGTGCTTTTCAAAGCAACCGATATGGCCTGGGGAGCTTTGGCATGAACCTAACTCTCTAACCAAGAATGTGCACCGGAGTGAACGGGCTTGGTAACACAGTCAACTTCAAAAAGAGGCTGGGTGACCAGTAGTGCTAAGAAGGATACAGATGTTTCTTAGATCTTTCGAAGCAATGGAAATTGCTAGGAACATCTGATGCACACCTCAATGCACACCCAACATTCTTGAGCATTCCAGCTTGGAGTGAAGGTGGTTAAAGATGTGTAAGAGCATCACTTCATCAACAAGGCCATAACTTAACACGACCTCTTGATATAAAGAGTGTGATACTGGAAGGTGGAAC
The DNA here is from genome assembly GCA_028641055.1 of Alopecurus myosuroides. Taxonomy (NCBI): domain Eukaryota; kingdom Viridiplantae; phylum Streptophyta; class Magnoliopsida; order Poales; family Poaceae; genus Alopecurus; species Alopecurus myosuroides. Next base: position 223,677,161 of record CM054058.1, on the reverse strand, counting down.
AGAACAGAAGCTAACGAAACTTCTTTATTCTGTGGATTACAAAACTTTGAACTGGTCCTAAAGATGAACGAGGTTCTAGAGTTTGTTTCTCCTGACATTCCAAGGTGGAATGTTCGGACAGAAAACAAGAGCAAAGACGTAGATGCAATGATGATCACTCCTGTGGTGATCCCTTTTGGTTCTATAAGAAAGCCTATAGCTATTGGAGTTGAGATTACCTAGCCTTCCTGAGGTAGAACAGATTCCTCGGGATCCAAAGAATAAGAACTTGGGTTAAAGGTCAGCATCCTGTGCTGGTAGCATACACATCACATGATTAAGGAACCATATGATTCGACATACTTCGATCCAGCACATTCCGGGACCTTCGGTTCAAGTCCAAGGTTGGAAACTAAGAGAAATGAGTAACTACTATCTTAGTGCCTCGAAGAACACTACGAACAGCAATCACGAAGTATCTTTTAGAAGACAAGCATAGCTCCGGAAGAACTTGAGCAGAGGATAACGGATACATTCGAGATGAAAAGAAAATCTCGAGGTTCAGGATTTAAGACTTTGGAACATGAGTATGTGGAACCCACACAACTCTGAGGTGTTAGGATGGAAAGGAAATCTCCCATTTAAAAAGGTAACGGATATGGAACACGCACGACTCTAGAAACTTAACACTAGGTCAGCTGGGGTAAAAACGTCATTGCCAAAGAAGGCACCTAGGTTTTGGAATGACTGGGAGAGATAGCAAAACCTTTTCAAATCAAAACAGGTAAGATGACCCAGAGTTGGAGCGATACCAGATACGGAGTAAAAAGAATCCTAAGAAGGTTTTTCACAATCCATTTCGAGTTTCAAAGTAGTTTTCATAACTCTAGACTCGACATCGACCAAGCAGTAAGGTTTTCCTACAGGCAGTCCTGCTCTGATACCATGACTTGTCACGACCCCGGACCCAGAGATATACATACTGTTATGTGCTCCTAGCCATGGACTCACCAGGGCTTCAGGGTTACCAGCCCCGGCCGCAACAAACAACGGCAGGCAGACTGGATTCATCGGCACGTAGTCCGGATCCCCAGTCTACTACTCCTTGTATCCATGCTAGTCATAACCAACTATGCATATCAAAGCGTCCACGAATCGAATGAAACTGAAGGAAACGGGACCAAAGCTATACAGAGATGCTATGTGTCCAGAAAGTGCAACAACAATCGAGGGTTACTGGGGTTACCTCGCCCCAGGCCGATCACATCGACAGGCGGGCTCGGACATGGATCATCGGCTCCACAACCCCTCGACTGCGACAACTATGCAGGCATAGCCAAAACTGTATAACAATGAGCTCGAAACCAACAACCGATCAAAGCAGTACTCTAAACATGAAGCTTTATTAAACAGGTGTTACTAGAGTATAGCTTACAAGCAGAGGTCACATGACCCAACATTACATCAGACAACGGAAGGCAAAATATGTTGTTAACCAACAAGAACCAAAAAGGCCTAAGAGGCCGCAACATAAGGCGACGTCCCAGCCCATAGATTCCAGGCTGCTACCTGGGAACCCCGAACTACTCGTCGATGCCCACGTTGACTCATCACCGATGTGAGATCTTCACCTGAACCAAATTAAGCAAACCTGAGTACGGGATGTACTCAACAAGACTTAATTAACCTATTATATATCTGCTAGCTTTATAAAGGGTTTTATGAAGGCTGATTTGCGTAAAGCAATCTTTGTTTTGCAAGTTGAGGGAGGAATAGCACGTCTTGTAGAGGGTTTTCAAAACAGATGAGAAAGGACACAACTCTTGTAGATCATCATCTTTTTATCCTCCAACATCATTCCCAGCACCTCACATGCTACAAGGATCACCCCTCCCGGCATCTCCGGGGAGGCACCCTTCATCTACTGCCTCCATGCATTGTCAACATCTTTTACGTCACGTTCAAGTTATCTATGACCTCGTGGCTTTCACCAAGTCGTCCTTAACCGTGGACACGGCTTTCCGAAAGATTTATCCCTGCAGGGTGGTACACTTTACCCACACGTACCATCCGACTCTTAACGCCACATGTACGCTCGTCCATGGAGCGCGGCAGAGGGTGGTTGGCCACGACCTTTACCTTGTCGAGCCCTATCCATGAGTCAACCCAAACAGGGCCACCCCGTCAACAGGGAGTTGGCCACCTCCTGACGGCACCTGTTCTGTGAGTCGGGAACAAGATCCGTGTACGTCCATCACTTGTCCCGGTCACGCCCTAAACACCTCCAAAAGGTTTTTGACTCACACGCAGATGGAAATCCCAAACTACGTGACTCACGGATAGAACCAAACAAGTTAGTTAGTCGAGCGCGGTCTGTTAGGCCTCGCGTGTGGTTGCACGCTCAGTCTTGGTTTCCACGGCGAGACCTTTCTCCTAGGGTTGGCAAGTACGGAACCAAGAACCACTTCCCAAGTGGCCTCCCGTCCTCACCTTAGTCAAGTTAACCACACAGCGCTCATCTCACCTCGTCATCATATCATACTAGGTTATCGTAGCTCTGATTCATCAACCGGATGGAGCAGAGGTATCAAACATGTAAAGCTAAGCGAAGCAGATATGAGGCTCTGGCGATGCGCACAAGCAAATCTATGGCGGCTAGGAGCAGTGGATCAGGATATTGAGGCAATGCAGTATATAGGTGAACTATGTCTACTAGCACCAAATAGTTTGGAATCGAATGCAACGTACGAGATCAAATGTTGTTCGAAAGCATATATGAGCAGATAAGAGGTTATGCTTGCCTTGGTTATAAGAAAACCAGATAAAGATCTTTTGGAATAAGTGCTTGACTTGTCGGTTAGGATCAAGTATTCGTCGTTGGATTGCTGGACTTCTCTTCGGAGTCGCGTTCTACCGAGGGGGAAACAACACCGAAAGAGGAAATAACAATCAACACATGACATCGATGCAATGCACAATATGTATGCATGAGCAGATTAATGCACTGAAATAAAGCCCTAAGCATGATCGTTGGGTTGCTAGGGTTCATATGTCAGGTATGTAGATTTTCTGAAATTTGCCCGAAATAGACCCCGGAGGGGGTTTCGGACAATTCTGAAAGAGAGTACCATTTTAAAAGCTCAAATTGGTTTGAAAACATCATAAACATGTTGCATTTGTCATTTTGAGCAAAATGGTATATAACTTTTAATTTTCTAATTTTGGTGAATAAAAACTTATTTTTCTATTTTTAAATGAATTAACAATATTAAATAATGTTCATTTTTCAACTTGGTCAAACATATATGAAAATGACATTTTTGGGTAGAGATCATTTTTTTGAACACAACCATATTTTTACTTTATTTTTCTGGTCTATAAAACATTAGATATTGATTTTCTAAAATAGTCCATTTCCTGGAATTTCCTGGAATAACTAAAAAAAGGAATATGACACCATGCTGACGTCAGCATGACGTCAGCAATGGCCGGAACTCCTCTGCCTCCGCACGATTGCACGATGTAGCGCGCGATTCCTTGATCGAAGGGTACCACAGGGGAGAGCAGACGACGAGGAACCGGAGGGTGGCGGTGGTTGGCCGGATGGCCACCGGAGCGACCGGCGGCGACCAAAGGCGCGGTGGCGGTTGGTGGCGCGCGGCGGCAGGGAACTACCGAGCGGTAGGAGGATAGGGGAAGGATCCCTAAGGACCCTAAGCTCACCAGAGATGCAGAGCAAGGGTCGAGGAAGCCGGTGGTAGTCGGGTTCGTCGCCGGCGTGCGTGAGAAGATGGTGGCCGGAGACGGTGGGGATGGCATCGATCTCCGGTTATATGGGCTCCCGTCTCGATTCGTTTGATCCGAAGATGTAGGAGAGCGAGGCCGAACTGTGGGTGGGATTAATTGGACCTGCGGAGGCCGGAGTTAGTGGCGCCATGGCGGCCAACCCGACCTAGGGTTTCCTCTCGGTTGCGAAAATACAGAGGGAGAGAGGAGCTGAGGGAGCCGAGGGAGAGAGAGGAGGTCGTGGGCTCTCCTTGCCCCTATCCATGCCACGAGGAGAGAAGGGAGGAGGTGACGAGGAGGCACCGACGGCGGCCACGCAGCAGCTTGCGTCCGGAGGAAGAAGACAAAGGGCATTTTTCGATAACCCCCAATTTTCCCCAGAAATTACAAAGAAGCCCCTGCAGTTTTGAAAACAAAACTTAAACAGATGTTTTGGGGACCTTTTTGCAAACAGAAAATTTGGCAAAAATAACTTTTGGAAAGATTATGAAATTTCCAACCTCACCATGTATTGCTTTGGTGAAATTGAAATAATTTTCAGTACAAAATTTTGGAACCCCTTTTAAGTACTTTTTGAGGGATTTTTGTCAAACCATTTGAATTCACAATTTAAATTGGTTAAAACATGATTTGAATTTTTGCTTCATGCATGTATGAGATGAACACAACACCACACACTTTTGTTAGCAAAATTGGGATGTTACATCCGCCCTCATTGTTGCCGTTGTTGTTGTTGCGGTTGTGGTTGTTGTTGTTGTTGCGGTAGCCTTCATTGTTGAAGTGACGGTTGGCTCCTAAAGCCACTTGGTTCACGTTTTCTCTTCTCGGAAACACTGGAGGCCGAGCTGCGGGTGCGCGAGCAGGCTGCACATTGGCATTTGCAGCTGGCAGAGGAGGAGCAGGAGGCAAGCCTTCATTCCTGATCAGATCCCACCACTCGTACTGTCGAGTAGTGTGGTTAGCAGGCCTCGAGGGGTGCTGAGTATGGAAACTGCATGGGCCATCCCTCATGTCGTCGAAGACGAATTTCCTTGTCTGCTCCGAGTTGCCGCTACCCGACTGAGGAGCGCGGAATGGTTTCTTGTTGCCTTGGCCCTGGTTCTGGTTCTGCCCGTAGGCTCCAGCAGGTTTTTGCCTTTGGCTGCCCCCAGCTCCAACAGCCACTGCATTCACTTCTTCAGGGTCGTACCGAGTATCTATTCGGTCACCCCTGCGCTTGTTGCGGAACTCGTTGCGCTTGTTGCTGTTGAAGTTCCTTCTCGGCTCAGAGGAATCCATCAGGGGCTGGGTAGGATCTCCGAGTGCGTACTGATCTGCAATCTTGATGGTCTCCGCCAGAGTGTTTGGCATCTCCCTCTGCAACCTTTGCCACAGCATACTGCCATGCCTGCAACCCTGCGCAAACCAAGTGATGGCTTGGGCCTCATTCACACCCTCACAGGTGTTCCGCAACGTGCTCCACCGAGTAAGGTACTCGCGGTCCGTCTCATCTTCCCGCTGCCTGCAAGAAGACAGCTGTTGTGGCCTATTCGGCCTCTTGTAAGTGCTGGTGAAGTTGCTGATGAAGGCTTCCGAGAAGTCCAGCCAGCAATTGATGCTGTTCTTGGGCAAGTTGTTGAGCCAAGTGCGAGCTGGACCCTCTAGCATCTGTGGAACGTACCGCACCGCCCATCTCCGGTTGCCGTTCGCGATATGAACCGCGGTGACATAGTCATTGAGCCAATCCTCCGGCTTGGTGCTACCATTGTAGCTCTTGGTGCCCCTTGCGAGCTGGAAGTTCTTCACGGAAGGCTCGTTCATGATGCGCGGGCCAAAGCACTCGGGGCCGGGAGGTCCCGTGTTCTCGAGCCGCGCCGACAAGCTGATCCGGTCCAGCTGGTACCTTGCATCTCCAGGCGCCAACACGCGCTCGCCCACACGATCCAGGATGTCATAGCCAGCCAATCCCATGGCCGAGTAGCCATCATCATATCTGTCCACCTGCACAGCTGCAGGGCCTGGGCGCTCTCCATCTCGGGCCTGGCTTTGAGCTTTATGGGCTTGAAAGCCTGCTCCTGCAGCGTTGTGTTTCTGACCGGACTGTCGCGGCACAGCGAGCTGTTTCGCGGCGACAGCCGGGTCGTACACCTGCATCTGCCTACCCTTGCCGGAATGCCCACTCCGGCTTCTCTCACGGCTAGGATTCGGTGATGAAGCCTAATCGTTAGATCTAGCCATGTGCGAGTGCACCACCTGAGAAGCTCCAGCACCCGGGTTGGCTTTCCGGAACTCCTCGTTCTGCCTAGCAGCCTCTAGCACCAGCTCGTTCAGCCTCTCCTGCTGCCTAACGCGCGCGTCGCCAGCTAGATGCGGCAACTCGGCAGCTACGGCCTCAGCAGCTCTAAGTGTTTTGGCGGGTGTGCTGTATCTGGGTCTGGTGGAGGTGTTTGCAGTGGCGGACTGACTGGGAGCCTCTACAACCGTTGCCATGTCGGCGCCTAGGCTGCGACGCGTAGCACCTACTTTGCTAGCTCTCCTAACAACCGGTGTGAAACCGTGAGCCTTGTTGTACTCAAGCTGATCTAAGCTAAGCTCTAGCCTAATCTTCTCCAACTCCGCCTGCTCAGCGAGCAGCTCCTGATGCTGCCGGTCGAGCTGCGCCTTCATGGTTAGGAGCTCGAGATCAGTGGGCGGCGGCATACCCGTCCGCGCAGCTGACGTAGGGATTGTCGGAGTAGTGGCGAGCGGAAGGTTGCACTCTTTCTCGTAGGGCTTGTGCGTCTTCCCGCCAGCACTTGAGCCAGCGAGATCCTCGACGACGGCCGCACCGGTAGCAGCCGCGCCCTTCCCGGCGTCAGCAGCAGGGCCAGTCATCATCACCTCCGCGACGTTCGCAGAGCGGCTCGGCGGCCTCCCGCGTGCGGCGATGACGACAGGTGGATCTTCCGCGACATGCACCAGCTCGGGGTACTCGCGGTCGATGATGGTGGCGACGTAGACGAGGTGCGTGCCGAAAGAGAGCACCGAGCCGCCCTCCGGCATGGCCCTGCCACCGAAATCGCCGGCGTTGTCGGTGACGAAGTCGAAGGAGCCGAATCTGTGGACGAGGCCGCAGACCACGCGCTCTCCGGTAGCAGAAATTGATCCCGTCCGAACGAAAACTCCAGCCAGCGCCGCTGGTTGCCCCACGGTGGGCGCCAACTGTCGTGGTGGTGTCACGGCAGATGCCATAGGATGGCTAAAGATGGGGGGACGATGGACGCTGGAGGCGCTCGGGGAGGGATCACGCGATGAGTAGCCGCGTGAAGTATGAAACGAGCACTGCAAACAACACGATCTACCCAGGTTCAGGGCCCACGTGAGGAGGTAAAACCCCTACTCCTGCCTTTCTCTCTGTATTTTGATGTCTCACCGAGTAGCCACAGTACAAATGTTCTTGCTACCGAGTAGCCACTCTTCTCTCTACGTGAGGAACTAGGTCAAGAATCTGAGCCCAACGTGTGATCCCTCGCGCAGGAGGGGGCAGGGCACCTTATATACTCGGTGCCCAGCCGGATACAGCCAAATACAAACAGATGTCGACATTGTGTGCACACCGTCCTTATTCCGAGTTCCCGCTGACAGCTTTGGCTTCTAGGTTTGTCCTGGTGCGGAAAGTCGTTGGGCAAAACCAAGCAACCGATATGTTATCACTGCGGCGAACACAGAGTAGGTCCCCCCTATCCTGCGACGCCCTGCTGACACACTGTCGCTGTCAGGCACGCCGTCCTCAGATTAACAGTGCCGCGAACAGTGCCAAAGTACGGACCCGGGATACGCGGGATTCTGTGTCAGAACGGCTCCTTTGACTTCTGGCCCGAGTAGGATCCCGCCATTTCTACTCGGACCAACTCTTCTATTCGGAGGAACATAACTCTCTTGATTCGTCCTTCTGGCCATCTAGATGTAGGACCGGGTAGCAGTCGACCGGGTAGCGAGTACCGGGTAGCCGTCTACTCGGCCAAACATCCCTTCTGATCTTGCCTTTAGCACTTGGTTTTACCCTACTCGGGGGTAACTCCCCGACACTAACACTACTCATACGCTCATCCTAGTCCCCAAGTTCCGAGTGCTCTGCACACAGTCACTCGGTACTCGCCAATATGTTGTTTTTGCGCTCTTTGCAGACTAATATTTATCTGTCATTTTCAGGCTTATGTTGCCCGTACTGATGAAGTTTTAGCTAAAACCAATTAACTGCTGCAAGTGGAGGTTAAACTCCGTGAAGAACTAGAAGCTAATCTCAAGGATCTCACCAAGAGGCATAACAAGCAAAAGAAGAGACTCCGGACCGCTGAGGAGCTTGTCAAGCAATAATCAACCTTCATTGGCCATACTTTTAACTCCATCATTGGTGAGTCTAGGTTCCGACTGTCGATTTTCGTTACCCGGATTTCCCTATCCAGCAGTGTTTTTGACTCGGTATCCGGGTGTCTTATTTCTCTTTTTGTATCGTAGGTACGACTGAAGTTGCTGAAGTAAAAGATGACCACCACAGGCTGAGAATACTCAAGACTGTCATCCGGCAATTATCGGCAGGGACAAAGTGGACCCTTGAGGCTGTGAAGTTATCCGGTGATTTCATCGGTGTAACCCACATGCTGGAGGCATACTCGACGGTCCCTGCCTGGATTGAGGCCTGGAAGCGCTCAGCCTGCCGGGTTGGTGTGGTACTTGCTCTTGCAGTGTCCAAAGCCTATTATCCCAGGATCGAGCCGGCAATGCTTGCGAACGGATTCCCTGAGTTTAAAACTGACGGATCTAAGTTCACGGGGAAAGACCTCAAGGCCATCAACGTCCAGATCCGTCACTCGGCTAGCCTGATCGCGGAGACCCTCGACGTGAACAAGCTTACTCCCACCTATGATGCTGAGGACAAGCCCGTGCCTATCAAAGACCCGGCGCCCTTTGACATCTTGACTCGTTTCAGGGCGGAGCTTGCGAAGAAAAAGGCTGCAGCCGAACCCGGCTCTGTGCCATCTTCCTCAACTCCGATTGTTCCTCCTCCATCACGTGCTGCCTCCGGGGGTGACCCGGACATTGAGAAGGAGAAGGTGACGGAAGAAAACACCGAAGACCCGGCTGCCAAGACTACTCCTGATGACTCAGCTGAAGCAGCCGAGTAAAGTGTTACCCTTTATCAGCAAACAACTATTCGGCCAATAGGCATTGTAATATGCCTTTCACACATTTTTATTTGATAGTGCGTCTATGCACTTTTGGTACTACTCTTAAGGTTTGTAACGTATTTGAACTCCTGTGGTTTCGATGACCCCTCTGGTTATCGGTTTGATATGCACTTTTCAACCTTATGTTGGCACAACTTTGCTTTCTATATGCTTTTCATAAAAGATGCCGAGTCTTGGTTTTGAGACGGCAAAGAATTTCTTTCAAGTCCGCAAGACCCGGGTTTTGGGCTTGGGGTTTTTTGGCTTGGGAAACTTTGTTTCTCAAGTCCCCAAGTCCCCAAGACCCGGATTTTGCGTCTAGAGTTTTTTGGCTTGGGAAATATTTTTTTGCAAGTCCCCAAGTCCCCAAGACCCGGATGCACGTTTTGAAGTTGCGCGCAATATGTAATCAGCTTTCGGCTGTTGCCTTTTGCTTTTCACAACTTATGGTTTAGATGACCCTTTTGACCCTTCTGGTTGTAAGCCGGTTTTCGCATGGATTTTCAATGTTGCAATAACTCTAGTAAAAACAGGGTCAGGCAAGTCCCCATGGGCATCATGACTGATTGGATTTATAGGTTAGCAGACATGCCATTTTGTTGCGAGTTACATCAAGCTTAAACAAAAGAGGTCAAGAAAAAATTCGGCTCTATTGTCCGGGTTATGAGATTGTGACTATACTTATTGCAAGTAATCAGTCCTCATAACCGAATGGCATCCTGGCCGGGTCTAAATGTGTAACTGTGCTATTCAAGCAAACAGCCCCCAAGACCTAGATATATGCACTATGCAACAGTAGGCTTTCTGCCCTACCGGCTTACAAATAACTTAAATACCGAGGAGAAGAAATGCGTAAATTTAAGCCCACGGGTTTTTAGACCTTGCTACTGGAAAAGATAGCTACATGAAAATATGCAAAAAACTAACATAAACTTAAAGAACATAACAACCATCATGATTTAACCATTTCTTTATTGATATAAAAAGGTTGGGTCAGCAGACCGCCTCATTAAAAATCCTCCAGTCCCCTTAGGTACCCTGGATAGGAAAAGAGTGCGTCTGAAACCTGCTGCCCGTTACATCGTGTAGTACAATCTGTAAACCGAGTCTATACTAAGTGTAGTAGGGACGCAGCTGAGCCACGTTCCATGGTCGTTCACACTCTTGCATAGATGCGGTGGAATGAGCGGTGTCGTTCACATAATCCGACTCTTCCCTTGCATCCACCAGGTAATATGATCCATTGTGCAGATTCTAGCTTATAATGAACAGACCCTCCCATGGAGGAGATAACTTGTGCTTTCCCTCGTTGGTTTGCACCAGGCGCATCACCATGTCTCCTTCTTGGAAAACATGGGTTTTGACCCGGCGACTGTGGTATCGCCTTAAGTCCTGCTGATATATGGTGAATCGTTAAAATGCTTGCTCCCTGTGCTCTTCTAACATGTCCACAACGTCTTGCCGGGTCTTCTCGTTTTCCACCTCAACATAAGCCGCGACTCGTGGCGAGTCATGGATGATATCACTCGGAAGGACCGCCTCTGCACCATAAACCATAAAAAATGGGGTCATTTGAGTAGATCTGTTAGGTGTAGTATTAATTCCCCAAACCACAGATGGTAACTCCTCAACCCATGCTCCAGCAGCTCGGAGACACGGGACTCGTAATCGTGGTTTCAACCCACGAAGTAGCTCCTGGTTTGCCCTCTCTACTTGCCCATTAGCTTGTGGATGGGCCACCGAGGCTACATCAAGCCGAATGCCATTGTTTCCACAAAACTTCTTCATCTCTCCTAAGGACATATTGGTTCCGTTGTCCGTGATTATGCTGTGGTGGTATTCAAATCGATATATAATCCTTTTCAAGAATTTCACAGCTGTGGCCGCTTCACAGTTTGTAACACGCATGACCTCAACCCACTTTGTAAACTTGTCAATAGCCACCAGTAGATGAGTCTTTTTGCATGGAGACATGTGGAAAGGGCCTACCATGTCCATAACCCAAACAGCAAACGGCCAAGTCAACTGGATTGTGCGTAGCTCCATAGCCGACACATGGGTTTGCCGAGCGTACCTTTGAGATCCATCACACCTTTCCACCAAGCGTTCCGCGTCTGCTAAAGCCGTAAGCCAAAAGAAACCGTGCTGATACGCCTTAGCCACAAGGGATCTAGTGGAGGCATGGTGTCCACAATCACCTTCATGAATTTCCTTTAATATTTGACGGCCTTCTTCTGGGGCTACGCAGCGTAGAAAGAGACCTGCACCACTTCTCTTATAAAGCTTGCCATCAATAATGGAATATCCCTTTGCATGTCTCTGGATTTGCCGGGCTAGAACTTCCTGCTGTGGCAACTCACCTCGTAATAGGAACGCCAGGAATGGCTCAGTCCACTCAGGGATAGCGCGCACCACGGCCACAAACTCCGAATCCGGGTCTTGATGAGCTATTTCTTCTTCTGACTCGGTTTTAACAGAAGGCCGCCATAACTCGTCCAAGAATACATTAGGTGGAACCGGCTCTCGACGGGAACCGAGTCTCGAAAGCGCATCTGTAGCCTTGTTCTTTCGCTGATCAATGTGCTCCACCTGATACCCGGAAAAAGACCCGGCTACCTTGTCCACCTCTCTACGGTATGCTGCCATTGTTACATCCTTTCTGTCCCACGTTCCTGAGACCTGCTGTACCACGAGATCCGAGTCTCCATAGCACCTTATACGCTTAATGTTCATCTCCTTTGCTATTCGTAGTCCAGGCAACAGGGCCTCATACTCGGCCACGTTGTTAGAGCAATCGAAGTGAATTTGCAACATGTAACTCAATTTATCTCCTTTTGGCGATGTGAGCACCACACCAGCTCCTGACCCTTCATATTGCTTGGAACCATCGAAATGCAGAACCCAGGACTCTGAACTTGGCACCACCAAGGGCATGCTTGTTTGAGTCCAATCGTTAACAAAATCAACCAATGCCTGAGACTTGATCGCAGACCGGGGCTCATAGTTGATGTGATAATCTCCCATCTCGATGGCCCACTTGGCTACCCTAACTGTCGCATCTGAATTTCTTATGATATATTCCATGGGTATGGAACTTAGCACTGTGATGGGGTGTTCTTGAAAGTACAACTTCAATTTCCGATTGGCCATGAATACCCCAAAAACTAACTTTTGCCAATGCGGGTACCGATGCTTTGCTTCTGATAAGACCTCGCTCACATAGTAAACCGGCCGTTGCACCGGGTGATCCTTTCCATCCTCTTTGCGCTCAACCACGACTACTGCACTAACTGCCCGAGGCCCAGCCGCAACATAGGCTCTTTGGGACCCGGCGCTGCCAAAACCGGTGCTTCAGATAACTTCTTCTTCAGAGCCTCGAATGCCTCGTCCGCTTCTTGATCCCATATGAACTTATTTGTTTTCTTCAAGAGTCGGTATAAGGGTATCGCAAGCCGAGATATGAACCGGCTTAGCGCTGCTACACACCCTGTAAGTTTTTTAACATGTTTCAGCTCTTCCGGCCTTTTCAAACTCTGGATAGCTTTGATCTTTTCTGGGTTAGCCTCGATCCCTCGCTCAGAAACGATGAAACCAAGTAACTTCCCCGCAGGGACCCCAAACACACACTTTGTCGTGTTGAGCTTCATCTCGTACCTCCTCAGGTTCTTGAATGTCTCTTTTAGGTCATCAATGAACATTTCTGCCTTTCTTGTTTTGATCACTACATCATCAACATAAGTGTGGAAGTTGCGCCCAATTTGATCCTCGAAGCACTTCTGAATGCACCGTTGGTATGTCGCACCGGCATTCTTCAATCCAAAGGTCATGGTTTTGTAACAAAAGGCTCCAAAGGGGGTTATGAACGATGTTTTCTCGCAATCCTCCTCTTTGAACTTTATTTGGTGATACCCGGAATAGGCATCCAGGAAGCATAACAAGTCACTTCCCGCCACTGCATCTATGATCTGGTCTATCCTTGGGAGGGCAAATGGATCCTTAGGACAATGCTTGTTGAGACTCGTGTAATCTATGCACATTCTCCACTCGTTATTCTTCTTCAACACTAGAACCGGGTTTGCCAAAACACTCGGGGTGAAAAACCTCCATGATAAAGCCGGCTACTAGGAGCCGAGCTACCTCTGCTCCTATGACCTTTCTCCTTTCTTCGTTCATTTTCCTCAAACCCTGCTTCACTGGCCGGGACTTTGGGTCGACATGCAAACTGTGCTCGGCGAGCTCAGTCGGGATACCCGGCATGTCACTAGGTGTCCAAGCGAAAACATCCTGATTCTCGCAAATGAACTCTATGAGTGCCTCTTCCTCCTTGTTATCTAGGTTGGAACCTATAGCGAACTGTTTGGAAGAGTCGCCCTCAATGAAAGCCACCATCTTTATGTCTTGGGCTGCTTTAAACTTAGCTCTCTCGTCATCCGTGTTCGGTTTCTTCAAAGCTGTTCGATCTTCCGGGTCTACCTGAGACCGGTAATACCTGAGTTCTTCCTTTGCACAAGCTTGTTCTGCAAGTGCCGCATCTCCCTTATCACACTCTGCTGCCACAGCCCTCCTGTGTATAGTGATGGTTCGCTTGGATCCCAGGATCTTTAGCTGAAGGTAGACATAGCACGGCCTTGCCAAGAATTTGGCGTAAGCCGACCTTCCAAACAGTGCATGATAAGGACTATGCAACTTCACCAACTCGAATGTGAGCCACTCTACTCTGTAATTATCCTTGGATTCTCCGAAAGCGACCTCCAGTGTTATCTTTCCCTCAGGGCAGGCCGAGTGTCTTGGCACAATTCCGTGGAAAACTGTGGATCTTTTCTGCAGCTGAGACTCCTTGAGCCCCATACGTAAAAAGGTCTCCCAGTATAGGATATTGATGCTACTCCCGCCGTCCATTAGAACCTTCTTCATCTCATAGCCATTGACATGCGGAGCTACCACCAAAGCTAACACGCCCGGATGTTCTATTGCTTCCGGGTGATCCCTCCTACTCCATGTTACTTCCTGATCTGACCATCTCAGGTATCTTGGAACACCCGAGGAAACGGAGTTTACAACTCTTTTGATTACCTTTCTCTCCCTTTTAGATGTCCCGGTGGTATGGACATGATACTGTCCTAACTGCTTTGGGTTAGCCTGAAAACCACGTGCGCCACCCTGGTTATTACCCGGATTGCCACCTACTGCATTGCCTACGGGGGGTGGTCCGTTGCCCGGGTTTCCGCCCAGACCCGGTCCTCCTCCCCAGCCTGCACCTTGCAGGGCCTTCTGTATTTCCTCGTTCTTCCATCTCTATAAGTCCACACATTGCTCCAATGAATGATTAGCCAGCCTGCCATTCCTACTATGGCGCGGGCAAGCCATCTTGAAGGCTTCTATGTGGTTAGCCGGCCGCGGTGGTCCTTGATAATTGCCTCCTCCGTTGAAGTTTCCTCCGTTAAAGTTTCCATCTGCTCTGGGTCTTGGAAACCCGACCTCAGTATTGGCGACTAACTCGGAGCTCCCCTCATACGGACGTTTATGCTGGTTGTTTCCGTTACCACCTCCATTATTACCCGGCGCTGCCCCACTGCCGAGTCTTCCGTTACCGTTCGCATTAGCCTTTCGTTTCTTGTCCTCTATATCCTCTTCTGTGGTGTCAGTGGAGGCATGCTTGTTGCACGCATCCATCAACTCCCCCATAGTGATCTCTGAAACATGCCTGCTGGACTTCATGCGTACCAAATTTTGCACCAAAGGCGTGTATCTGCATGTTTTCGCCATAGCTTGTATCGCGTCCTTTGGCTGAATATCAGTGGAAGAGTGGAGTATCTCCATGACTCGGCGCACCCAGCTGTGTGCCGACTCTCCCTTTCTCTGGACACACCGATCTAAGTCATCAATCGTATATAGTTTCCTGCAAGTTCCATGAAAATGCTTGATGAAAGCCAACTTTAACTCATTCCATGAATTGATGGACCTCTCAGGCAGGTTATTGAACCATAATTTTGCTGCTCCTTCAGACATCATAAGATACATAAACTTGGCTTGAAGCCTTTCTGAAGCGTTACGAATAGACATAGCCATCTCATAACTGCTCAACCAGGTCTCCGGATCCATGGTTGGCTCATAGTTGACCACTTTACCCGGCTCTTTGAATTTATCCGGGTAAGGTTCAGCCCTGATGGCATCCGACAAGCACTTGGGCCCAGCTAAGTTTGCCGGCACTGGCCTTACTCTTGAAACATGTGAGGCCTCAGCGGGCGCAGCAGGGGGCGCACCACCTACCGGCCCTCGCACTACAGACCCGGACGCACGCCTTGCCCGAGAACTATCCACAATCGCCTGCGCCGCTGAAACTGCAGGAGTTGCCGGTCTACGAGGAGGAGGCGGCATTTGCTGCTGCTCTGCCCTCCATCGTGACGAATTTGACTGAATGTTTCGTGTATTTCCATGCTGCCGGCTAACATACGGCGTCCCGTGCATGCCGCTCCTGTTGTCCGGGTAATTGGCCTGTTGAGCAACCGCGGTGAGTAGCAGCTCTATAGCCCGCCGGGTCTCTATCGCTTGAGGTGATTCTCCCAACGGAATACGGTCGAGCGCTAAAGTTGCGGCGTACACGTTATCCATGGGGTTATTGAAGTGTCGTGGTGGTGTCACGGCAGATGCCATGGGATGGCTAAAGATGTGGGGACGAAGGACGCTGGAGGTGCTCGGGGAGGGATCACGCGACGAGTAGCCGCGTGAGGTACGAAGTAAACACGGCAAACAACACGATCTACCCAGGTTCAGGGCCCTCGTGAGGAGGTAAAACCCCTACTCCTGCCTTTCTCTATGTATTCTGGTGTCTCACCGAGTAGCCACAGTACAATGTTCTTGCTACCGAGTAGCCACCCTCCTCTCTAAGTGATGAACTAGGTCAAGAATTAGGTCACAAGGTGCTCTAGCATGCCATCCCTTGCGCGATTGTGTGATCCCTCACGCAGGAGGCGGCGGGGCACCTTATATACCCGGTGCCCAGCCGGATACGTCCAAACATGGACAAGTGTCGACATAGTGTGCACATCGTCCTTCTTCCGAGTTCCCGCTGACAGCTTTGGTTCCTAATCTTGGCTGCATCTGGAAAGTCGTTGGGCAAAACAAGGGGACAGACTGGTATCACTGTGCCAAACACAGAGTAGGGCCCCCTTATCCTGCGACGGCCTGCTTCCATGCTGTCACTGTCAGGCAGGCCGGTCCCAGATGAACAGTAGTTCGAATACTGCCAAGTACGGACCCAGGATACGCGGGATCCTGTGTCAGAACGGCTCCTTTGACTTTCTGGCCCGAGTAGGTTCCCGCCAATTTTACTCGGGCCAACTCTTCTACTCGAAAGGACAGAACGTGATTGATTCTTCCTTCTGGTCATCTTGAGGTGAGACCGAGTAGCAGTCAACCGGGTAGCAAGTACCGGGTAGGCGGCTACTCGACCAAACCCCTCTTCTGACAGCTGCTTTTACCACTTGCCTTTACCCTACTCGGGGGTAACCCCCCAACAGCAGTCCCCGAAGCTGGTAGAGTCTTGTGAACTTGTTCACTAGGCTCTGCCAGCTTGAAACTAATCTTTGCAACACAGCCCTTGAACCTCAAGATGCCGAGTAAGAACTTCCGAGTAGTACTCTAAGAAGTACCTTGAGTTCCGTGTCTTCCGAATAGCATTTGCTTTCTACTCTGTAACCGAGTAAAAAGACTTAGAGAATTTCTCCTCTAGCGTCTCTGCAGCGCAGAGCACAATCCAGCCTTCCGTGTCGCAACTGTACACGTGCCAAGCATCCGCGACCCCGACGTCTCGTTGCCCAGGACACGACGTGCCACGCGCCCAGTTTTCACGGAGCGGGCCCACAGGCTCGTCATGTCCCATCAAGCGCAGTAATATCCCACGATCTGGTCGTGGGATCAACTGTGGCCGTTACGCGCGCGTTCCGCGCTTGCGTGCGTTTCTATCCGGCCACAGGCCCCACCACACGGGAATCATGGCCACGATTGATCCCACTACCCCGATGGTAACGGTAGCCTGAGGCGAGGGTATAAATACCCCCACCGGTAACTTCCCCTTCTTCCTCCTCCGTACTTTCCCTTTTCTCTGCCCTGTTTCCTCTCCGCCGTTGAGCTCTCCGCCGCCGCGCAACTCCTTGCGTCGCTGCGGAATCGTTTCCTCCACCCAATCTTTCCAACTCTCCACCATTCGCTCACCCCTTGCCATGGCTGCTCGCGCCGGCTGGGCTGGTTCGCACGTCACCGTCGATGACTGCGCCTGGCTCGTGAACACCCGGAGGGTTCCTCCCGGTGTTCAGTGCCGGCCGTCCGACGGCGAGCTCGTTCCGGCCCCGCGGGAGGGCGAGCATGTCGTTTTCCTCGCGCACTTCGCGCGAGGATTCGGCTTGCCGGCATCGGACTTCCTGCGCTCCTTCCTGGATCACTTCGGTGTCCAGATGCACCACCTCCCTCCAAACGCCATTGTCTTCCTAGCCTATCACACCGTGGTGTGCGAGGCCTTTCTAGGCGTCCGCCCCACAGTGGAGACTTGGCTGAAATACTTTCACCTCCGTCAGCAGAGTAAGGGGAAAAAGGACGGCGCGGCCGGTAGCACTCGGGTAACCGACACCGGCAGCGCCATGATGCTGCAGCGGGCGGGAACCAACCACCCTCGTATCAAGGGCTTGGATTCCGTCCGCATGTGGCAGAAGTCCTTCCTCTACGTCAAGAACATCCCCGCCACGGAAGGGGGACCGATAGCAGATCGCATCAATCTGCCCGCGTGGAGCAACCGAGCTCCAACCGGGCAGAATTGGAAGACGAAGCCCTCCAACGACCGCAACGCGATACAGATGGAGGAGCAGCTCGCCTACCTCATCGGCCAAGGGCTCAGGAGCGACGATCCCGTCGCTTGCTGGATCAAGAATCGCGTGCTGCCGCTGCAGCGGCGCGTCCATCCAATGTGCTATCTGGGAGGCCCTCGCGACTGCACCCGCACGACCACACTCGAGCTCAGCGACGCGGAGGTCGCCGATCAAGCAAGGTCTATTCTGACCACGAGCCTCCCCGACGACTGGGAGTACGGCTTCACCCCTTTCAGTCGCACGAAGCCGATCCCCCGGGTACGTTCTCCTTATTCTGCTCTCAACATATGTCATCCGACTAGAAACTCTTCTCTCTTGGCTGCGCCTAGCAATTGCCTTCTGCACCGAGTAGATTATCATATCGAACTGCCTAGGCTTAGTATGCTTGATGTTTGCACGCCTTGTCGAGTAGAATACTTAGGAGAAATACTTAGGCTCAATATGCTTGTTGTTCGCACGCCTTGCCGAGTAGGATACTTAGCGAATTTCCCTAGGCCTAGTGTGCTTTGTGCTTGCACGCCCATCCGAGTAGAATGCCTTCACGCTACTCGGCTAACTTGCCATGTTTCTCTGTTTCTCCAGATCCTTGACCGCCAGCTAGCTGAAAGCTTTGCGTGCTTTGAGGCTAATTGGTCAGATGACCGAGAAGAAGATGACCAGGCCTCCCTCGAGACCGTGGACCAGATCAATCTTCCTCATTCCCCCTCGACCGAGAAGCAGCCTGCCGAAACGTCTCTCCGCGACTGGTCCGAGGACGCGTTAGAAGGTAACTGAACTCGCGCATTCTCTCTGCGAAAGGCACAAGCCCTTTGCCTGCTGTTTCTGAAATGTTTTTCTTCCTCTTTATTTCACGGATGCTGCAGATGCTGAGGATGATGATGAGGATGAAGGCGAGAGAGCCCTTGAGGCCAATCCTCTCTCAGTTGCCGCACCTTCTACCCGCAAGCGGGCCGGCAGCGGCGCCCTAGAGCCCCCCGCCAAGAAGAAAAAGGCAACTGAGAAGACGACCAAGAAGGTCGTGAAGAGAACAAGGCGAACAATTTCATCTACCACCGCGTAAGTTTCTTCTCGGTTGCATGTTTCAGTTTGCTTTGTTCTTCTCGGTTGACTCCCAATCCTTTTCCTTCACTGTTTTCTCTTGTTTTCCTCTGCCCTTTTCTTATCTTTGATTCCAATTTCCTTTTCAGAGCCCCTTTGAACGCGGATGCTGCTCTCGCGCCTGACCAGGCCAAGAAACAAACTGCCATCGACGTCGACAATGTTGTCGACCTCGAGGGCGATGGGGCCGACACCACCAACACGCGAGCAGGGCCTGAGCAACAGTCCAACGCCGATCCAGAGGCGCAGGACGCCGCACACCAGGACAGGCCCCCTTCTCCTCCGGCTAGCACCGCCGAGGAGAACCAAGACCGTGATCAGGAGATGCACGATGATGACGTCGCCGTCGAGCGGCAAGAAGCCGAACCTGAGCAGCCAGCCACAGACGCTGCCAGACAAGAGGATCCCGCTGCCGAGCAGCGGGTAGAAGATACAACCATGACTGAGGAGTATCCCCTGAGCAGTGCGCAACCAGGCGCTGCACAGAGTAGCGCGCAACCAGATGCTGCACAAAGTGGTGGGTTCGTGGTGCCACCCATTGATCAAGGCTCTGCACCGCCAGATTCCTCCTTGGTGCCACAGACCAAGGACGCAGCCAGCCCTCCTGCCGGGCGAGTAACCAGGAAACAAGCCCTAGATGCTCTGAAGGAGGCAGTTGAGAAGAAGGCAGCCGAGGAAGGGAAAACCGAGAAGAAGGAAACCGAGACGCAGAAGATCGAGAAGCCAACTGCTCAGAAAGAGAAGGCAAAGAAGAAAGCTGCCGACAAGCCGCCGCCGACACCAGCTGGCCAGTCCAGGCAGCTGGTTATCCGCAATCCCAGTGCGGTTCCTGCCGCCGCTACCATAGCTGATCAGCCCGTCTACCCGGATTACATGGTGAAGGTCAGCCAACAGAACCAGATCGGCTTCTCCCCCACAGACCGGGCTCTTGCTATTCAGAAGGGAAGGAAAGCCGTGGCGGTGGACTCCAGGCCCCCGGCCCCAAACCAGGACAGATCTGTCTCCATCGCTTCTCGGGGAGCTCAAGACCAGGCGATAACATCCCAGAGCCTTGAGCAGGTACTCGACCTCATTGGCTTCATCGATACCAAATGGGATAGCAAGATTCTCGGCAACCCCAACTGGAACGGCATCGATTTGGGCGACATCGACCACATGCGCCAGGACTGGAACAAGGTGGACTTGGGTTGCAAACCCATAACCGTCTCGACCACTTCTGCTACTCTGGCTGCCAAGATGTTCGTGCACCGCAAGAACGCAGAAGATCTCGAGCAGTCTTATGCGGTAAGCCTTAACTTGTTTTTTTTTTGGGTTGCATCTTCACTTCTTTTCTACTCTTTCTCTTTTCCTTATCCATCACCCAGTCCCCGAGATTCTGGCCGAGTAGACGGACACTCTCCCGAGTAGCCGCCTTCTCGGGTGGAATCTCAAGTACTTTGCCTGACACTTGTTTCTTTTGCTTCTCAGAATAGTGTACTGAAGCGGACCAACTTGCACCGCCAACTTCTCTGGAACCACGCCATTGCCAAGAGGCGTATTGCCGCCCTTGAGAAGGAGAAGGTGAGCGCCGAGGAAGCCGACAAGGAAGTTATGAACAGTACCATGAGGCTGTCCGAGGTGGAAGGTACGCTTCTCGCTTACGCGGTTCTTGCGTTTTTTGTTTACGCCAACTATTGCTTTTTGCGTTAACCATTTCTACTCTGCAGGGAAACTGAAGGCCCTGGTTGACGAGCATTCGAACTGCCGTGCCTTTGTCGAGAATGGCGAGGCCACCATCAAGAAGCTTGAAGGTAAACCACTGTCTACTCGGTTCGCCCTTGTATCTGTTTCTTCCTTTCGCTTCTCTGCTAACCGTGCTTTGCTCTTTTCAGAAGATCATAAGAAGTTTGTTTTAGAGCATCAAGATTGCCTCAAACCTGCTGAAGTGGAGGTGCGACTAGTAAGCCAATTTGCAGCTCTGCAGAGTGCACACACTACCGAGATGGAGACGCTGCAACTCCAGCTGCAGAAGGCACTCCAGGCACTACTAGGAAAATGGCTATAGGAGTGATGATACCCGTGACGCACATCACATTTGGCGCGTCACGCCTATTACCCGCGGCGCACCACTTTCCTGCGCGTCGCGCCTAAAGGCATAGCCGCGGCGCACCAAATGGAAGGCACGTCGCGCCTATGTGTGGGGCCGGGGTGGCGAGCCTCCGAGGAATACCCGCGACGCACCCACCCAGCGGTGCGTCACGGCTATGTTGGGTAGCCGCGGCGCACACTGCGGTGGTGCGTCACGGCTATCTTTTCCACGGGTGCGCCGCGGGTACCTATCTTTGGTGCGCCACGGATTAGTTACGCGTGACGCACACAGCTCTGGTGCGCCACGGCTATAGGTGGTATAGAGAGAGAGAGAGGCGCTCGATCGGTCGTTTCCTTCTCCTCGATCTGAAATCGCGATCTCTGTAGCCACCATCGCCGCCACCTTCGTCGCCTCCCGCCTCCTCCCTTTCTTCTCTCCACCGAATGCCGCACGCCTCCTAGCCCCGTCGGCCCTAGCTCGCGTCCCTAGCCCCTTCGCCCACCACCGTGCCGTCCAAGAGCAGGAGATACCCGCCACCGCCGCGCCGCGCCGTAAGGAGGAGGAGGAACCCGCCGCGCCGTCCAGGAGCATCGAACCGCGAGGAGGGAGCCGGACCGGGACGCCAACAAGCACCTCCAACGAGCATCGTTTTCGCCATCGCGTGAAAGGTGAGTCCATCCCCCCTTCTTCCCCACCTCCGACTGGATGGTTCATGCCAGAGTTCATGCCATGGTGCCTTGTGATATTCCTGTGGGGTTTCGACTGGAGGCTTGGGAAATTTTCCCAATGGACTATTTGGTACATATTGTTGTGGAGGATTTTTTCCATCCCTGTGATGGAAACAGAAGTAATTTTTGGTTGGATGATTTACCTTAGGTATTTGTTTGGGATATCTGTATGCTATGGAGAGTATCCTAGGGAGCTTTCCCTATTCTAGAGTTGTGGAATCATTTGGGAATTTATTCCTGTGTTTATGCTGTGGAAAATTCCACTAGTGTTCATTCCCTGTCTCTTTACCCGGTGGATTGATCATTGTTGGACAGAGCACACCATGATGTGTTGCTCCAATAATTTCTATGGGTGTACTTAGTGTTTATAGGTGTTACTATGAGTTTCAGGTTCAGAGAATATGCCATCATCACATAGTTTAATTTTACTGATTACATCTTTTTGTGAAGTTGTGTTGAGGTACTGCTCCAATGGACTAGTGCCCAGCAACTATTTACTAAAGGCTTGAGCTTAGAAGAATTTTATTGGTCCATGACTTGTGCTCCTGGTAGTCATTTATAAAAAGTTGATGTGTCACTGGATCACCACCATGTAATCAGGGTCAGGATCAAACTAGACTCTGCATTTAGAAATGGGTGAAAAGGAACAGATTATACAGAAGAGGTTATTTTATTTCACTTTTCTCTAGCCCGTTGTTTATCCATGGTAAGGAGTTGACAAATTAATGTCGCCATTTGGCTACTTCCTAATGGCAATGATGACATGCATAAGAGCATAATCAAGACCCAAATATGCCAAAGTTATATCATGCATTACTTTACTACACCTACTGCTTAAGAACAATATACCTTGCTACCTTAGTGATCAAAGGAAAAATAAAACAAAAACTATTCTCATGGGCCTTTCGGCTATTTATTCTGGTATAAACATAAAATGGGGAAGGCATACATGCTACAATCATACAAGTAGTTTCTTGGTTCAGGCTCAAGATCTTCTTTTGTTGGTTTAGTTCTGGTGGCGCCACATGATTGTGTGCTTTTCACTTGTACCTGGGCCATACCCTTGTGTTGGGAATCGTCTTGAATCTTAAACAAATGAAACAAAGAAAAGTCTCCCTGCCATACCCTGGTGCTTAGAACATAACAGTGCACAGTAAGAAGACTGATTATTATTTAATAAGCATGCAAACATGTCATAACAGTGCACAGTAAGTTAGGAATGGCAAGTTGATCAGGCCTGCTACTTCAGTTCCTAGCTTGGCCTTGTGATGATTCCACTGGATCCGTGATTTCACTGGTTCCTGGTGGTTGGATTAACTTGTGGAGATTGATTTGTGGTGAAGGTTTTTGTTGTATGTGCTTGAGCTGTGTGCTTGAATCATGTTTTGGAAATCTGTCCGGCCATCGAGCCGTTTAAAACTTTGCAAGGAATTCAAATGAGTTGCCCATTTTCGCCGAAATGTTGATTAATTTCCGTTTCGGCGAGAATCGGGCACTCTAGTGTTAGAAAATTAGCAAAGGTCATGCCGAAATTTTCCCGTGAATTTAGGACTTAGCCGTTACAACACAATGATAATCATGCTCTCTGTTACAACACAATGATAATCCTAGTTTCCTTTTCTATGTGTACTTTCTTAATTAAATAGAACATGGCTTGCGAAGTTTGTCGGTCTCGATGTGCCGAAGGACGATTCACGGGGGCTTCTTTTATGCTTCAACTCCACGACGGTGACGTTGATTCGTTGGTAATTAACAATTCTTTTTATGTTAACTTGTTCTTTCGTTTTACTATCTAGCTTGAGACTTGTGTTTATTAACAAAATATTCTTTATATTTCTTTTTTAGATTCTACCATGCAATATTCGCGAAGAATTCAACGAGTTAGTTGGCAGTAACGTTGATTTCAATGTTCACGGGACCACCTACATTCTTCGAGTGAAAAAAGAAAGAACGAAGACCTACTTCTGCGGGCATGCATTGCAGGCTCTCATCGCCACGTACAATTTAAGCGGACGTGATTACATTCACTTCTCCATGGAAGGACCGCAACCTCGCATCAAAATTGTGTATATGGGTGGGATTGCGAGCGAGGATGGCGGGAGTGAGGAGGAAACTGAGAACACCGAGGATATGGACACTGAGGATGATATGGACGAGGAGGACCCATGGAAACATGTGGTGGTTGCTCAAAGAGCGAATCTTAGCGAGTTTGAGAAGGACCGTGTCCTTCAGAAACTTGCCCAGATAGATAGCTACATCGGGTCCCCTTTCGTGCATCGCATCACCAACACTAACGTCTCCAATGGACATGTCATGGTATGTTTCTTAACACTTTCTTATTCGTATAGTTGCTTATGTTCTTAACACTTCTTATCCGGTATTTGACATTGTGCTTTTATTCTTTCTTGGAATTGTGTGTTGTAGAAAATACCTTTGGTGGTAGCGGACAGTGCTGGCATGGAGCATATGGGTACCATTGGAGTACGCCGTGGAGAATCAGGACCTGTCACCGTAGTTCCGATCACCAGGGATAACGCTGATGGTCGGGTCATCCTCAACTCTCAAGCATGGAGGCAGTTCCATTCCGCAAGAGGTGGTATGGAGGTTGGCCGAGCTATTCTGATCACCATGAGGGATAGTGACATCGCCAACTTGGACATGATGATGGTCATCGACTACATCCGCGCCCGCTAGATAGATTATGTGGTGATGATCGAAAATATGTAATATGGTTGTTTTCGAGACTAAGTCCTGGATTTATTAGTAGTATATATGTTTGTTTTCTAGACTATGTAATATTTCTGCTATGAAAATTTATTCTATCAATTGCATACCTGTGTTTGAGCTATTGATATTCTTCTGTATTTTGTGTACTGACATTCTTCTGTATTTGAGCTGTATATACCTGTATAAATACGGTACTGCCTTTTTTAAAAAATACAGCATAGAATAGCCGTGACGCACCTAAATTACTAGCCGTGGCGCACCTTCGGAGTTACCCGTGACGCGCCACGCAATAGCCGCGGCGCACCGTGCCCGTGCGTCACGGGTATAAGTAGGCGCGGCGCACCTGCTAGGTGCGTCACGGATAAACCAATAGGCGCGGCGTGATAGCCGTGACGCGCCCTGGTGCGTCACGGATAAGCGAATTGGTGCGTCACGGGTAAGCTTTTTCCTAGTAGTGAGGATGCTGTCAAGCTTGGTGACGAGAGGGACAGAGCCATCGCCGAGAAGGCAAAAGCCGAGACAACCTTCAATGCCAAGATGAAAACCTCGAGCAGGAGTGCGAGGTGCTGAAAAAAGCCAATGCTGGGCTCTTTTCTCAGCTGGATGGGCTCCGCTTGCTCGAGGAGAAGCACGTGTCCAATGAAGAAACATGGAAGATCCAGCTGCAGCAGCTGCGCCACGAGCTGAATAGTAAGTTCTTTCCTTTCTGCATCTCTTCTTCTCGGTCATACCTCTTCTCTGATTCTGTTACTGAACTTGTCGCTTGCTTCTTGCAGAAATCTTTCCTGACATCGTGTCCGCTTGCGCCCCTGCTTTGGCCAAGGCCCAAGCAGCTCGTGTTGAGAAGGGCGAGGCTGCGGACACCAGAGCCGAGATCGAGGACAGCCTGCTGGTGATGCGAGGGCATTTCGAACGCCTAGCCGGCGTGGGCACCGACCTGGTGCGTGTCGGCTTCGAGCTCCACAAGCTATTCTGGCCTGAAGATCCCGCGCCGACAACCATTGGTGGCCTTGCTCTGAAGCTGCGCAATGTGAAGGCCGAATTGAAGAAGTGGCGCGCCTCGGGAGCTCGGGCAGGCGCTGATCTGATGCTGCTCTGCGTCGCCTCCTGGTAGGAGAATCTGAACATGCAGGTCATCCGCGGGAAGCGCGCCAATTCCAAGTGGGAGATGGATCCCAGCTGCGTGACCACGCGCAAACTGATTGCGTATGAGGTTGCGGAGTGCGCGGATACGGCCACCTTCATCGATGGCCTCCCTGAGCCCGACACCGAGATGGAGGAGGACGAGGAGGAGGATGAAGAAACAGATCCCGAGTTGGGCTTCTTCGATTCACCCCAGGGCAAGGGGAAGGCCGCGGTCGTCGCGAGTAGCGATGAAGAGGCCGAGGAGATCGACACAGCTGCCCTCGAGTTCGGCACCTCCTCAGGAGCCGCCCTCGATGACACGGTGCGCCCCCACGCCCCCGAGACCGGCTCTGCTTCCGCGACAACGCCCATCTCGGTGGCCACTGCAACTTCCGAGCAGGTCGCCACCGAGCCTGACGCCGAGCAAGCGAGGACTGTTGATGCCAGCGCAGAGGCGGACGCCACCATGGCCACTGAGGAAGACGAAGCGACCAAGGCGAGCGCCGAGAACGCCCCGTCGACCTGAATTTGATTTTATCCTGCAAACTTTTTACTCAAACACTTATCAGATCCCCGGGATGCCGGGAGCAAATGTATCAGACTATTTTATTCCGTTCCTACTCATTTTTATTCCCACTCTGTTATTTTCAACTTAATCAATTTGTTCAACCTGGGCTGGATGCCGAGTTGCATTTCTTATTCACTCTCTCTTTTCGTCTCAGCTCTACCCGCAACTTGTTGCTTTTTTGGTATTCGAGTCACAAGAGTTAAAGAGTAGAGCTGCAAATACTTAGCCGCTTAGAAACAATCATAGTAACGCAGCCCACCACTTAGCCGAAAAGACAAGTCACAGAACAGTAATAAAAGCATCCTACTCGGTTCCTGCACTCTTCTTTTCCTCAGTAATTTTTCCTGTGCTCATGGACCTTTTGCTTGTTCTCTTGCTTGCCATGAAGCCGGGTTTCGGACAGCAGCAAAGTCGAAGAGTTGGCATGTAGGTTTAAACACAGTACTCAATGTACCTTTGAATTTTGAAGTAGAGCAACCGAATAGGCAAAAGGTAAAGCCGAGTAAAAACACTTAGAGCAATTTTGGACGAGGGCAGTCCCCGAGAACAATTTCAGATTGCAGAGTAGAATTTCAACTCGGATAAGAGGGTACATACACATCTTTGCTCACGAATGAAAACGACGGAGTAGAGCTACATTCCAAGGGCGCTTGGTTTCCTCTCCGGATTTATCTGCCCTGTTCGCCTGTGGTGGGCGCACATCTACAAGATAGTAAGCATCGTTGTGCAGCGCTTTGCTCACAATGAAAGGCCCTTCCCATGGAGGAGACAACTTGTGCATCCCGGCTGTGCGCTGCACAAGCCTAAGGACCATGTCTCCTTCTCGGAAAACCCTTGGGTTCACCTTTCGGCTATGATAACGCCGCAGGTTTTGCTGGTAGATAGCCGAACGTGACAGAGTCAGCTCTCTTGCTTCTTCAAGCAGGTCAACGTCGTCTTCTCGAGCTTCTCTCGCCTCCACCTCAGTGTAGAGGGTTACTCGGGGGGAGTCATGCTCTAAGTCTATTGGCAACACGGCCTCAGCCCCGTATACCAAGAAGAATGGCGTGTAGCCAGTTGACCGGTTAGGGGTAGTCCTTAGACTCCACAACACCGCTGGCAACTCGTCTAACCAACACCCAGGTGTTTTCAGCAGTGGCTCAATCAGCCTTGGCTTTATGCCTGCCAGTACCATACCATTTGCTCTTTCAACTTGCCCATTGGAGGCAGGGTGCGCGACTGACGCGACGTCTAGTCGGATATGCTTATCTCTGCAGAACCGCACCATTGCCCCCTCTGCGAAGTTAGTGCCGTTGTCGGTGATGATGCTATGCGGGTAGCCATATCTCATGATCACATCCTTCACGAATTTCACAGCTGTGACCCCATCGCACTTCCGAATAGGCTTCACCTCAATCCACTTGGTGAATTTGTCCACCATGACCAAGATGTGTGTCATGTTGCCTTTAGCCGGCTTGAAGGGGCCAACCATATCCAGGCACCAAACAGAAAACGGCCATGTGATAGGAATCGTTTTCAACTCGGAAGCAGGCATGTGAATCTTACTTGCGAACATCTGGCAGCCAGTGCACTTCCTCACGATATCTTCAGCTTGCTGCAGCGCTGTGAGCCAGTAGAAACCATGCCGAAAAGCTTTCTGGACTAGCGCCCGAGAAGAGGCATGGTGCCCGCATTCTCCTTGGTGTATTTCTACCAGGATCTCCTCTCCTTCTGCTGGATCCACACAACGTTGCAGCACGCCAGTGGCACTTCTCTTGTGCAGCACATCTCGGACTATAGTGTAGCCCTTGGATCTTCTCTGAATCTGTCTTGCAGCCACCTCATCTTCTGGTAGAGTGCCATCCCTTAGAAAGGATAATATGGGCATAGCCCAACTCGGTGTCTCCCGTGCGGGAAACACTGGTTCGTCCACTTCCATTGGGACGGGTGCCTCTGGTTGCTCTTTAGGGATGGGAGCACTTCTCTGAAGCCCAGACCGATTAGCAAGGACTTCCTCAATGAATGCGACAGTCCCCGGGTTAAGGACAGCAGTCCCCGAGTAAGGAGTGGCAGTCCCCGAGTAAGGAATGGCAGTCCCCGGGTAAGGAATGGCAGTCCCCGGTTAAGGAATGGCAGTCCCCGAGTATGGAGTGGCAGTCCCCGAGTAGGGAGTGGCAGTCCCCGAGTAGAGGACGGCAGTCCCCGGGTTTCCTGTAGCATTCTCCCAGTCAATCTCCATGGGATCAGATTCCTCACTTGGCAGAGAAGGAACAAATATGGACTCCGAGTTGGGAGAAGGCTTGATGGATGGCTTCCTCAAATGTTCCAAGGCGACTCCCGCCGGGATGGATTGCCGAGAAGATCCCAACTTGGATAACTCATCTGATGCTTCGTTCTCTGCTCGGTGAATGTGTTGGAACTCACAGCCTTCGAAGAACCCAGTCATAGACTGCACCAGGAAGCGATATGATGCCATGTTGGCATCCAGAGCATCCCATGTACCAGAGACTTGCTGCACCACCAGATCTGAATCACCATAGCATATAATGCGCTGCACTCCAACTTCCTTGGCTACTCGCAAGCCATGCACTACTGCCTCATACTCTGCTACATTGTTGGACGCCTTGAAGTGAATCTGCAACACATACTTGAGCTGATCTCGCTTTGGTGACGTAAGCACTACGCCAGCACCGAGGCCTTCCTTCACCTTCGAGCCATCAAAGTGCATCTTCCAGTAGTTAGAAACTGGAGCAGGAGGTTCATACTGCACCTCGGCCCAGTCCACTAGGAATTCCGCCAGAATCTGAGACTTGATGGCTTCTCTTCTCGCATACGCGGGAGCATACGCGGCTAGCTCAATCGCCCACTTGGCTACTCTGCCACTCGCCTCCTTGTTGCCCATGATATCCGAGATAGGAGCAGAACTCACGACAGTGATGGGGTGCTCCTGGAAATAATGTTTCAGCTTCCTGGCGCCTAGGTACACACCATAGGTCATCTTCTGGTAATGCGGGTAGTTCTGCTTGGAGCTGGATAAGACTTCACTGAGATAATATACTGGGCGCTGCACACTCTTGCCTTCTTCTTCTCGCTCCACCACTATCACCACGCTGACTACTCGGTTGGTCGCAGCAATGTACAACAGCATCGGCTCTTTGGGTAGCGGACTAGCCAAGATGGGAGCGCTACCCAGCATTGCCTTCAGCTCATTGAATGCCACGTCCGCTTGCGGAGTCCAGACAAACTTGTCGCTTTTCTTCATCAGCTGGTATAGAGGCAGGGCCTTCTCGCCCATTCGGCCCAGAAAACGGCTCAGAGATGCCAAGCAACCTGTGAACTTCTGCACATCCTTCAAGGATCTCGGCAAAGACATGCTCTCAATAGCTTTTATCTTTGAAGGATTGGCCTCAATGCCCCGACTAGACACTAGGAAACCGAGTAGCTTGCCAGCCGGGACACCAAAGGTGCATTTACTCGGATTCAGCTTCATTTTGTACTTGCGTAGGTTAGCAAAGGTTTCCTCCAGGTCGGCAAGCAGAGTATGTGTTTTATTCGTTTTGATGACAATGTCATCTACGTACACCTGCACATTCTTGCCGAGCTGGTCGTGCAAGCATTTCTGCATGCATCTCTGATAGGTTGCACCCGCATTCCTCAAGCCAAAACACAAGACACGATAGCAATAAGCCCCGTACGGGGTAATGAAAGCAGTCTTTATTTGATCAGCAGGATTGAGTGCAATCTGGTGAAAACCAGAGTAGGCATCTATGAAAGACAACAGTTCACAACCAGCAGTGGAATCGATCACCTGATCGATGCGAGGTAGCGGAAAAGGATCCTTGGGGCATGCCTTGTTCAAGTCGGTGTAGTCGACACACATGCGCCATGCAGTGGCAGCCTTGGGATCTTCCTTCTTCTTCTCGACCATGACCGGGTTGGCTAGCCAATCCGGATGCAGCACCTCCATGATGAAGTTACTTATCAGCAGCTTGGTGATCTGGTCACCGATGGCCTTCCTTCTCTCATATCCGAAACGGCGCATAGCCTGCTTCACGGGCTTGGCGTCAGGACGCACATGTAAAGAGTGCTCAACCAACTCCCTCGGGACTCCTGGTAGATCTTCATTGGACCAGGCGAAAACATCCCGATTCTCACGGAGGAAGTGGATGAGCTCGCTTTCCTATTTCTCCGCCAACCCGGAGCCAATGATGGCTACACGGTCGGGGAACTCGGGGTCGACCTGGACCTTCTTGGTCTCCTGAGATGCCTGGAATGCAGTCCCATGCTGGGTACTCGGCACACCTTGCGCGCCAGCTTGCGTAGATTGCGCCATAGCTACCACCTCATACATCTTCTTCTTCTCGGCAGCGATCACCATCGACTCCGCCAACTGGGAGCTAGCAGAGGCACACTCCATGGACTTCTTGTAATCACCAGAGATAGTAATGATGCCATTGGGACCAGGGATCTTCATCTTCAGATATGCAACA
Source organism: Alopecurus myosuroides (assembly GCA_028641055.1). Taxonomy (NCBI): domain Eukaryota; kingdom Viridiplantae; phylum Streptophyta; class Magnoliopsida; order Poales; family Poaceae; genus Alopecurus; species Alopecurus myosuroides. Next base: position 223,646,566 of record CM054058.1, on the reverse strand, counting down.
TGGGTAGAGGCCATGAACTTGCTCAGAGCAGGCCTGCCGAGTAGAGCATGGTAAGGACTCTGATGATCCACCACCTCGAACTGCAGGCGCTCTGTGCGGCAGTTATCCCTGGTGCCGAATAGCACATCGATCCACACTCGGCCAATCGGGTTGCAAGAAATCCCGGGCACAATACCATGGAAGGTGGTCTTGCTGGGCAGCATCATGTTCTCGGCCAGGCCAAGCTTCTCGAGCGTGTCTTTGTACACGATGTTGATACTGCTGCCGTTGTCGATTAGCACCTTGCTGAACCTCACATTCTTCTCGGGACCCAGGAAAGTAGGATCCAGCACCAAGGCATAGCTACCCGGGTTGGGCATCACCTTGGGATGATCTCCTCGGGACCACCTGATCTCCTGGTCACACCAATACATGTAGTGAGGGACAGCAGGAATCACTGCATTGACCTCCATGGCACGCCTGTGCTGTGATTGCTTGTCGACTGGCTCAGAAGTGAAAATCATGTAGCTCTCGTGGTGCTCTTGGTACTGATTGGAGCCTCCGCCCCCATTGTTGCCGTTGTTGTTGTTGCCCTGGTAGTTGTTGTTGTTGCCCTGGTAGTTGTTGTTGTTGCCTCTGTTGTTGTTGCGGTTGTAGTTGTTGTTGTTGTTGTTGCGGTAGCCCTCATTGTTGAAGTTGCGGTTGGCTCCTAAAGCCACTTGGTTCACATTCTCTCTTCTCGGGTACACTGGCGGCCGCGCTGCGGGTACGCGAGTAGGCTGCACATTGGCATTGGCTGCTGGCAGAGGAGGAGGAGGAGGCAAGCCATCACTCTTGATCACATCCCACCACTCGCACTGCCGAGTGGTGTGGTTAGCGGGCCTTGAGGGGTGATGAGTGTGAAAACTGCATGGGACATCCTTCATGTCCTCAAAGACAAACTTCTTCGGCTGCTCGGAGTTCCCGCTACCCGACTGAGAGGTGCGAAATGACTTTTTGTTGCCTTGGCCCTGGTTCTGGTTCTGCCCGTAGGCTCCAGCAGGTTTTTGCCTCTGGCTGCCACCAGCTCCGACAGTCACTGCATTCACCTCTTCAGGATCATACCGAGTATCTAATCGGCGCTTGTTGCGGAACTCGTTGCGCTTGCTGTTGCTGAAGTTTCTTCTCGGCTCAGAGGAGTCCATCAGTGGCTGAGTAGGATCACCAAGGGCGTACTGATCCGCAATCTTGGTGGTCTCCGCCAGAGTGTTCGGCATCTCCCTCTGCAATCTCTGCCACAACATACTGCCATGTCTGCATCCCTGCGCAAACCAAGTAATGGCCTGTGCTTCATTCACACCCTCACAGGTGTTCCTCAATGTACTCCACCGAGTAAGATACTCTCGGTCTGTCTCGTCTTCTCGCTGCCTGCAAGCGGACAGCTGTTGTGGCCTATTCGGTCTCTTGTATGTGCTGGTGAAGTTGCTGATGAAGGCATCCGAGAAGTCCAGCCAGCAGTTGATGCTGTTCTTGGGCAAGTTGTTGAGCCAAGTGCGGGCTGGACCCTCTAGCATCTGCGGAACATAGCGCACAGCCCATCTTCTGTTGCCATTCGCGATATGGACCGCGGTGACATAGTCATTGAGCCAATCTTCAGGCTTGGTGCTGCCATTGTAGCTCTTGGTGCCCCTTGCAAGCTGGAAGTTCTTCACGGACGGCTCGTTCATGATGCGCGGGCCAAAGCACTCGGGGCCTGGAGGACCCGTGTTCTCCAGCCGCGCCGACAAGCTGATCCGGTCCAACTGATGCCTCGCATCTCCAGGCGCCAGCATGCGCTCGCCAACACGATCATGTACATCATAGCCAGCCATCTCCATGGCCGAGTAGCCATCATCGTACCTGTCCACCTGCACAGCTGCAGGCTGCTCCACCGGGTTGGCGACTGGTGCCACTGCGCGCGGCTGCTGCCTCTGCCGAGTAGGCGGAGCAGCGGGACGCCGAGAAGGACCTGGGCGCGCTTCATCTCGGGCTCGGCTTTGAGCTTGATGGGCTTGAGAGCCTGCTCTTGCAGCGTTGTGTTCCTGCCCGGGCTGCTGCGGCACAGCAAGCTGTCTCGCGGCAGCAGCCGGGTCATACACCTGCATTTGCCTATCTCTGCCCGAACGCCCGCTGCGGCTCTTCTCGCGGCTGGGATGCGGAGACGAGGCCTGATCGTTAGATCTAGCCGCGCGCGAGTGAACCACCTGCGAAGCCCCAGCACCCGGGTTGGCCTTCCGGAACTCCTCGTTCTGCCTAGCAGCCTCCAACACCAACTCGTTGAGTCTTTCTTGCTGCCTAACACGCGCATCGCCATCTAGGCGAGGCAACTCGGCAGCTACAGCCTCTGCAGCTCTGAGTGTCTTGGCGGGTGTGCTATATCTGGGCCTGGTGGAGGTGTTTGCGGTGGCGGACTGAGCAGGAGCCTCTACAACTGTCGCCATCTCGGCACCAAGATTGCGCCGAGTGGCACCTACTCTGCTAGCCCTCCTAGCGACTGGCGTGAAGCCGTGAGCCTTGTTGTACTCGAGCTGATCTAGACTCAACTCCAACCTCACCTTATCCAACTCCGCCTGCTCGGCAAGCAGCTCCAGGCGTTGCCGCTCGAGCTGCTCCCTCATGGCCAGGAGCTCGATGTCGGTGGGAGTTGGCATGCCAGGTCGCGTAGCCGACGCGGGAATAACCGTAGAGGTGGAAGGCGGCAAGTTGCACTCCTTCTCGTAGGGCCGGTGAGTCCTGCCACCATTGCCTGGTGCAGCAAGATCCTCGACGACTGCTGCAGCGCCCGTAGCGGCTGTGCCAGTGTTTGCCGCCAAGCCCGTCACCATCACCTCAGCGCAGTTCGCAGAGCGGCACGCGGGCCTTCCGCGAGCAGCGATCACCGCGGGAGGATCCTCCGCGTCATGCACCAGCTCGGGGTACTCGCGGTTGGCGACGGTGGCGACGTAGACGAGGTGAGAGCCGAAGGAGATCACCGAGCCGCCCTCCGGCATGTCCCTGCCGCCGAAATCGCCGGCGTTGTCGGTGACGAAGTCGAAGGAGCCGAATCTGTGGACAAGGCCACAGACCACGCGCTCCGCTGAAGAAGATCCCGTCCGAACAGAAACTCCAACCAGCGCCGCTGGTTGCCCCACGGTGGGTGCCAACTGTCGTGGTGGTGTCACGGCAGATGCCATGGGATGGCTAAAGATGTGGGGACGAAGGACGCTGGAGGTGCTCGGGGAGGGATCACGCGACGAGTAGCCGCGTGAGGTACGAAGTAAACACGGCAAACAACACGATCTACCCAGGTTCAGGGCCCTCGTGAGGAGGTAAAACCCCTACTCCTGCCTTTCTCTATGTATTCTGGTGTCTCACCGAGTAGCCACAGTACAATGTTCTTGCTACCGAGTAGCCACCCTCCTCTCTAAGTGATGAACTAGGTCAAGAATTAGGTCACAAGGTGCTCTAGCATGCCATCCCTTGCGCGATTGTGTGATCCCTCACGCAGGAGGCGGCGGGGCACCTTATATACCCGGTGCCCAGCCGGATACGTCCAAACATGGACAAGTGTCGACATAGTGTGCACATCGTCCTTCTTCCGAGTTCCCGCTGACAGCTTTGGTTCCTAATCTTGGCTGCATCTGGAAAGTCGTTGGGCAAAACAAGGGGACAGACTGGTATCACTGTGCCAAACACAGAGTAGGGCCCCCTTATCCTGCGACGGCCTGCTTCCATGCTGTCACTGTCAGGCAGGCCGGTCCCAGATGAACAGTAGTTCGAATACTGCCAAGTACGGACCCAGGATACGCGGGATCCTGTGTCAGAACGGCTCCTTTGACTTTCTGGCCCGAGTAGGTTCCCGCCAATTTTACTCGGGCCAACTCTTCTACTCGAAAGGACAGAACGTGATTGATTCTTCCTTCTGGTCATCTTGAGGTGAGACCGAGTAGCAGTCAACCGGGTAGCAAGTACCGGGTAGGCGGCTACTCGACCAAACCCCTCTTCTGACAGCTGCTTTTACCACTTGCCTTTACCCTACTCGGGGGTAACCCCCCGACATGAAGTGACCCGGTGGGGTATGAAATCGTGATGGTGGCGGTACAATATTGCCTTGGGCGACCCCTGCGGGTAGCACGGGAGATCCGGCTGGCATATTAGTCGGCTGTCCCCCGAGCGTCGCACCCTGATACGCGGTTCCTTGATTCACAACCGGGATCGGCTGGTCTTGAGGTGTAATGAACAACGTGGCCGGCTGTAAATCTTCGCCTATCGCAGGTAGTCTCGTCTGATGCCTATGATTATATACTCTAGTTGTTTGAGCTTGTATAGATCCTCCAATTCTTCCAACTGACGTTGGCGCACGGCCATTCCCTACCTCTCGGCTTGTACATCTCTCCTCTGCTGATCCAATGCTCGGCGAGCCACATCCAGGTCTCTGGCACGCGCCGCCGCGTTTACTGGAGTTATCACCGTCGCCAACACTGTGGGATCCAAGATCAGGTTATTGCTGAACAGAGCCGGGTTTTGTGGGTGTGATGTTCCTGCCCCAGCTGTTCTTTTCGTCCTGAATCCGAACATGTTTCTGAGATGAGCACTTTCCCCTATTTCGCTGGTGACAGATGCCGGTTCACCATCAACCCGGGCTATAACCGGGTTTCCATTAATCGGAGCTTGTTGTTGGGCCAGAGCTTGCGCCGCACCAGTCGCGTCCGCTGGCACTTCACCCTGATTGAGGTTTATTACAGGGGTTGTGTAGACCATGACTCGGCGCAATGCCTGGTGAAGACTCATACTCTTCCTCTTTGCAGCTATCTTCTTCGTACCGATCTTCGAGCAGATGCAAGATAGATTCGGTATCGTGTTCTCCAATGACCCGGCCACGCGGGGTCCATACCGGCTCCTCCGGCTGTTCCCTCTTTGTGGTGGGTTCCTTTTCCAGTTCTGCTGTCCCTACCGACTCTTCCCCGTCCGATCGAACACAGGTAGCATCCCCTGACACAGAATCATACTCATTATTGTCACAAATAAAACCAGACGCACGTACCATACCGACGAAGACGTTGACCCGGCCGATCGTGACGACAGATACGGTTTCCGGCTGATCCGACTCTGGCCCCCAGCCAAAGTCGTCTACGATCTTCTCTCCTTCAGGGTTGGTGGTGATCTCGCCGATACCGAGGTTCTTCATGCTTCTCCCGTAATGTAAACACCTTTGGACGTAGGCCCCACGGTGGGCGCCAACTGTCGTGGGAAAGTCACGGCAGATGTTACCGGTGGTAACTTAGGTTGGGGTGATTTGACTCTGGTGTTTGGGAGAGGGTTTAGCTCAGGTGAAAGCATATTAACGGGTGATCTAGAAGCTCGGGCTGCAATATCACCGATACTCCAATCTAAGGTTACAAAGACTTGCTCTCGTATACCTAGGATACTCGAATCCTTCTATCTCTCTCAATCTGTCTCTCTATGCCCTAGAAGCCGGTTTATATAATACCCGGCTTCCTGGCTTTCCTTACAAGATACTTCCGAAATCCTACTCGGAATCTACACGTAACCCTAAATTACCTACTGTGATGCCCAAGTCACAGATCGCAGGGTTTGCGCCGCCTCTTAGGTCTTCTAGAACTTCTCTTCCCTTGGACCGGGTCACCAACGCAATCACTGGCCCATCAATAACACCTGTCCCAACATCACAGCGCAAGGTATCGTGTAGTTTCCTTTTTGCCGGGTCTCGTCCCAGGCATGGGCCTGCCGGGTTACAATCCCCCCAACAATAGCCAACCATAGTATTAAGATCAAAAGGTCCTCTTTATCCCATATGCTTCAGTCACTAGATTGGGGCTCATGTTTCTGTCACTCAAGCAACCCTCCCTCTAGCTTTCTACACATACTACAAACCCTATGATATTATCCATGGGCGCATAAACATATGATGGCACCATAGGACTATATCAAATTCAATATATAGCTCAAACCATCTATAGAGATTCAACAATCAATCATATTCCAAAAGAGATCTACACAAACATGACATAGATGCAATAGATCATCTGCAAATAATTTATAACGTCAAACACCATGTTTACATAGGGCGGTACAGAGGTGTGTGGGAGAATGAACCACTGTAGACAAGGAGGAATTGGCGATGGAGATAGCGGTGAAGACGGCAGAGAGGACAGCGCAGGGCACAGGGCGGCACCGGCGGTGGCGCAGGGACTCCTTCCCTGTGCCGTCGGCATCATGGGGGAGCGCCGCCCCTTAGCCCTCTTCCTTCATGGTCTTGGGGGTCCTCCCCCATAGAGATGAGATCCATGGGGGAGGCTAAAACGTGGCTTTGGTGGCTGGAAATTTGTGGTATGGGGTGTCTCCCACGCCCTAGGTTTCCTCCCTTTACATAGTGTGACGGATTTCCGTCATCCCATCTAGGGCTGCGGTAAATTGGGCGTATCTCGGCCGTACGGACTCGGAATCCGGCGAACTTTAAGTCTAGATTGTACGATGCAAAATTCCCCACAACTGTGTCTTGTGTGAGATTTACGTTGAACTCTGTCTTCGACCCGTGACGTGGCAATCTTTAAAAAGTGTTTTCAGATAGATTTCAGGAAAGTCCCAATTTGACTCCAACAAGGTTTCTTCTTCTATTTTTGGTAATTCCTACACATCAAAGTGTAAAACAAGAACATTGTGCACTTTTGCCACTATTAGTAGGTTAGTACAAATAAATCATAAACTTAATATAAAAACAATCATGAAAAACATTACAGTAGCATGAAACCATAAAAAATTATAGATACGTTTTGAACGTATCAGCAACCTTGGACCTGTCCTTGTGAATGAGCTTTCCACCATGAAGTTCTCTATTCTCATAGGGACACTCTGCAATGAAATGGTGCTTATATTGACAATTGAAGCAAGACCTCTTCCTTTGAGTCCCTTCGTTGCCATAGCGAGACTTGGTCTTATCCTCTACATATGCCTTGGCCTTGGATGGATTCTTCCAAAACTTTTGTACGGTAAGACAACTGACATCTTTGAGCACGGGGTCATATTCTTTATCCTTCAACGGAGCCAATTCCTCAAAGCAATCTTCTTCATACTCAACCTCCCTTGACACAACCTTGGTCTTCAAAGCAACCGATGCTACTTTGTGCATTCCTAGGGCTCTAGCACGGTTGTCAAAAGCATTTTTGGTTTGCACTTGATAGGAGCACATTTCTTGCATCACTTGGTTTCAGGTCAAGGATGCAAAGTCATTTCTTCCTTGAATGCTCTTCAAGTCTGTGAGCTCAGAAGGAATGAGAGCAATCATGTACTTCCTTTTGATCCAAGCATCATCAATATATGTGGCACCGACATTGTTGAATGCGGTGGCAAGATTCTTGAGCCTTCGGTACATATCTTCATGGCTCTCACCATCATGCATATAGAACCCTTCGGCATTATTGCTCAAGGCATCATACCTATTCCTTTGCATACTCTCATTTCCCACAAACATGACGACAAGAGCGTCCCATGTTTCCTTGGCGGTGGAATATTGTTGAAGATGAGGCATGTGGTTAGGACCCACGGCTTGTTGAATGATGGAAAAGGCGGTGTAGTTGAGTTGACAATCTACGACTTCTATTCTTGTCAAGTTCTTGGGGTCATTTGGCTTGTATCCATCTCGAGTGACACTCCAAAGTTCTATACAAGAAGAGTTCAAGTGAGTTTCCATGTAATATTGCCACTCACCAAAAGAATGTGCATCAATTTTAGGAGGTTCTCCTCTAGGAATTATATGGGGATGTGGGACGGGAGGATCGGGAAAATAGTGTCCTTCGACGGCCTGGAATTCTCTGTTCCTTCCGTACCCTTATCGGTGGAGTTCTTATCGGAAGCATATTTGAGTGGTTCACCATTTGCCCCATTCTTGGCACCTTCCGGTGGTTCAACCGTAGGGGATGAAGTGGAGGTCTCCGGTTCCTTGGCTTTCATAAGTAGCAACATGAGTGTTCGCAATTCATCAAGTTTTTCCTCCATGGATGAGGTCAAGGAATTTTTCAACTCCTTGAGATCATCTATAGTGACATGCACCACGGAACCGGTGACATACGGATCATCGACCATACTAAACTCTTAGGCGGTTAAGCCCGATAAAAGAGCTAATGCTGTGATACCAATTGAACGGATAGTAAGGGCACCTAGAGGGGGTGAATAGGTGCTACGACCAATTTCAATTTTTCTTCAAGATTAGGCTTGACACAAAGGTAAATTCTCTAGATAATGCAACTACGGTGAATTTACCTATATGACAAGAACAACAACAAACACAATACAAGCACAAGTAAAGGGGAAGGGAACGAGGTAACCTATATGAAGGACACGGATACACGATGTAATCCCGAATTCCTCCTTGTTAAGGGAGTACATCTCGTTGGAGGGGTGTGAGCTTAGCCACAAAGGCCTACTCAACGCCACAAAGGCCTCACCCTATTATCAGATGAACCCCGCCACAAAGGTCTAGTCCACCTTCCACTATTGATCCCCTTTGAGACGGGAATCAAATCCTTTACAAACAAGCTTGGGGCACACATCAACAACCAAATTGGGGGCTCGTTACACCAAGAATCACTAAGTGTAGCAAGAGGTCTAGGTTCTCCACAAATGGAAACCCTAGACTCAAACCCCTCAAGTGAATGAGGGGGAAACAACGAATGACTCGGTGAAGATGTAGATCGGGGTCTTCTCCTTCAATCCTCCAAAGATCAACAAGTTTGGTGGGAGGGATTGGGAGTAACTGAGGATTTGGTGAGCTCAATAAATGGTATTAAATGCAATTGACTGTAACGTCCAGGGTTTTTTCCCCAATTAGTTTTTGTTTGCTTTTCTTTTGTGCACCATGGTTCATGCATCATATCACATGGCATCGATAAAACTATTTTCTACAATATTTTAAATGGTTAAAAATCTCTTTTCTAAATCCCTAAATCACTTCTCTTATTACCTGAAAAATAAATAAACAAAAAAAAATTATTTTGGGTGGCAGGCTAGCCTAACCAGACCAGCCCACCACCAAACCCTAAGCCCACCTAACCTAACACACTCAACACACGCACGCACACAGAACCCACACGCACACAACACCACACACGACACCTAACGCACGCACGCACACACCCGCACACACGCTCGGAAACGCACGCACACACGCACGGAAACGCACGCACCCAAGCCCATCGATCCCCTGCCCGCTACCTCCTCGTCACCGACCCCGCCGCCAGGAGCTGCGTCTCCTCTCCTCGATCCCCTTCTGCCGCCGCCGCTCCCACCGGCAACCGCCTCGACGCCGGCCAACCCACTCCCCAATTCCCTCCGCCCCCGAACCTCTGCCAAACCCTAGGTCACCCGTCGCCGTCGCCGTCTGGGTCGAGGAGAGAGCCCCGCCGGCCGCCACATCTCCAAGCAGGACGGAGCCCCGCTGGCCGCCCTCCTTCCCCGAGCAGACGCCCCTCCCACCTCACCGGCGGTGATGGCCGGCAAGGAGCTGAGCGAGGAGCAGGTGGCGTCGATGCGGGAGGCCTTTTCCCTCTTCGACACGGACGGCGACGGCCGCATCGCGCCCTCGGAGCTCGGCGTCCTCATGCGCTCCCTGGGTGGGAACCCCACGCAGGCGGAGCTCCGCGACATCACCGCCCAGGAGAAGCTGACAGCGCCCTTCGATTTCCCGCGCTTCCTCGAACTCATGCGCGCCCACCTCCGCCCGGAGCCATTCGACCGCCCGCTCCGCGACGCCTTCCGCGTCCTCGACAAGGACGCATCGGGCACTGTCTCCGTCGCCATCTCCGCCCTCCTCTCCCGTCGTCGAGCTCGCCTCCGACGCCCCGCCTCGAGAACGATGCCGTCGCCGGTCCTCCGTCCCGCCATGGCCGTCCCCGACCTCGACCCTGCTGCGCCCCGACGTGGTGTTGCCGTCCCGCAACCGAGCGCCCCACCGACGTCATGCTCCTCACTGCCGTCCTCCTCGGTTTCCGTTGCTCGCCGCTCCGAGCTCCGACCTCCACTTCGATACAGCTGCCCTAGCGCCGTTGGTCTTCGCCCGCCAAGTGCTCGAGCAAATGCCACAAGAGTTCATCGTCGTGCTTTCATTCATGCCCGTTGACCCGATATGGCGCGGCTCCGTATGCACATGTGCTTGCCTACTGTGTATGTGCATGTGTTCCATTGCTGTGAAGCCGATACCTCGATGCCGTGAACCCGAAGATCACGGCAACAAGATGCTCGTGCTTGTGGTAACGCCAAGTCCGACTCGACAACCATGCCAACTCCTCGGTGACACGGCCACCACCAACAGGTACACTTATGTGCCAAGATCGCCATCGACCCCGAAGACCGACCACCAACAAGATCTCCCACCGCTCTCCGTATTCGTTTTGTGTTGGCCGCCGTTGTGCGTGTCGTGAACCTCGACTATCGGAATTGTCAAGTCGTCCACCGACCACGAAGCCAATGATGTTACGGTTCGACCACGACTACCTCATCTACAAAACGAGAACGACTACTTCCACTACTTCCTCGACGTCGGCTACTTCCTCTACGTCCGAAGATGCTACCTTCGAATCCGAAGACCCTTTTTCCGACGTGCGAACCCAAACCCTAATCCCTTATACCTATACGCCTTATTTTCTACAACATGCAATCTATGTTATAAATATCATATCATCATGTTGCATTGCATCTTGTGGGTTCGGGGTATAGTAATATCATCTAATAATTAAATATGGAATGGGTTGGGATAATTAAATATGGTTCCGGTTCCATTTAAAATTGCATAGCTCATCTTTATATTATCTCGCCATGTTAAACCACATTTAATCTTGTTGGGTAAATAAATAACGTGAACCTCCTAAATTAGATGTTGGGCTTCCGGCTCAATTTAAATTGATTTAATCGCATAAATCATAACTAATTCATTCTAACTCCAAATTTGAAAAGTAAAATATGTTTTCCAATCAAAATCCTCTAAACTTTGCAAATATAACATTTGTTTTCTGTTTTGGATAAATAAAATTAATACAATTACTTAATGCTTTAATTAAATCATTTAAATGGTGAAATTCATAACTTGCTCAATTAAATTCCAATTTCAACAAATAAAATATGTTTTCCACTCAAAATGAAACCACCTTGCTGAATATCAACTTTGTTTTCTGTTTTGAATAATTTAAATTGCCGAAAACAACTGTTTCTTAATTAATGCATTTAAAATTGTCAAATTAATAACTTGCTCATCTAAAATCCAAATTCAAGAAATGAAATATGTATTCCATCTAAAATTTTGTGTTCTTTCCAAATATGAATTTTTTTACCTGTTTTGAACAATTAAAATGGGTGAAAACAATAAATGCCTGTGTAACTCATTTAAGAAGCCAAATTTTCATAACTTAATAAATAAAATTCCAAACTTGGTAAACTTCATTTCAAATTGAATCCCTTGTTGTTTTCTTATTGTTTTCATCATCCATGCATCATTCTAATCAACTCTCACATGATGGCTAATTGTAGATCATTTAATTCAACATTAAGTCATGGGCTTTTCCATATGCAATCCAAATTGCATATGGGCCCATTTAAATATGTTTATCATGTGAACTAGTTTATCTTGATGCATCTTTAAACTTGTCATGCATCCATATCTTGATCATGCTGGATCTTTTGCCGTAGTAGTAATTGTTGCATCCGGTGTTTGTTCGAGGTTCGTTGCTTCTTCCCGGATAGGACGTTGAGATGATGTGAGCAACGACAAGTTCTGCGGATGTACCTCTACTTGCTGGATTCCAGGCAAGTATACTCACTTGCTGCCAAATGGCTTCCTTTCATCACTTGTTACCGATTCTTTCCGTTGTTCTTGTTCTAGCCTTATGATTCGATGCTTGTGTCTCGATCCTATTATATGTTTACCTTGCAGCCATGATATAGCCTTCCTTCCCCTTCCTATTAACTGTTGTTTGTTCACCCAGTTGGCCCTCGTGTCGTAGTTGCATGCTTAGTGTTGTTTGCGCTCAAGTCTTGTTGTCCGTCTTATCACCTGTTTAGTTTGATAGTTGGGTTACAATTCACTCAACAACATGTTAATGTTTTGGGTAATAATAATTTGATGATAAGGCACCGGCAGGAGGCCCGGCGTGGTTTTGAAGCCTGCTAGTGTCGACCCTAATTAGGAAAAGGGTCTTGTCTACTGATCCATGATGAGCGCACTAACCGCATGTGGGAAGCGTGTATGGGCGCCCCCCTCAATTTGTTTCGATTCGCATCTCGTCCAAATCGCCTCATTTAGTTCGGGTTTTCCATTTGCCGCATGCATATGCAGGTGCGAACCCGTGGCCAGGGTGGAACTTTTGTAGTCGGCATTTAGGGAGACACGTTCTTAGAGTGCTATGAGGGTTCCCTTTTCTTCGTGGGGCTTGATTAGTCGTGCGCTCAATTGCACGGGGTTCTTTGGGCTTGATGCGAAGAAGAGTTGGGTTGTGTTGATTACCTCGCTTGGTGGGTTTGATTCCCGTCTGGCGGGTTATTCTTACGTGTACGGCCAAATTGGTGCACCCCTGCAGGGTAAATCTTCTCGAGAAGCCGTGTTTTCCGCGGTTATGGATGACTTGGTGAAAGTACTGGCTAACAAGTACTCAGAACAACTTACACCTAACTAATGCTAATTTTGACTAGTAATAGGATTATTGACACAATAAGTTGAACATCATTAATCCAACAGTGTGAGTTATCCTTGGGTTGCTTCCTTAGTAGGGGGTAACATTGGATGGGTTTGTTTGGGTGGTTAGTACTAGTTGGTTACGATACGCTATCTTATCCCCCCTCTTTTAGCCGGATGTTGTAGTGAGTCTCTGTAGTTGGTTAGTGCAGCCCGCTGCCTCTTATTTGCAATAATCCCTTCCTTTCCGTTGAACCCAAAGTATTTGTATCTTGTGATGAATGGCTACGCCGGTATCTTGTGAGTATGGTTTATCCACTTGCCAGTACTTAACCGTACTGACCCACGAATCCTTTTTCGTGGCTGCATATTCAACATTGCAGTTAACAGGTTTGAAGTCTGACGACGTTAGCTTGGGAATCCCTCCGGCTTGGCCTGGGCAGGGATTGGACGCTCTCGGTTATCTTCAGGACTCTTAGTCCAATTTGTATCTTGTCCATAGTCGGACACTATGTTGTTTCTTCCGCTGTTATTTGGATCTTTGTATTGTATCAGTTGTATTCTCGACCCGTTTGAGTCGTCTTGTATAAATCTCTTCTGTTATTGTGGATTATTCGTGAACTGTTTTAATGTTATCACAAGTGACAACCTGGAATCGGTTATTATGTGGATTTTGGCGGGAATGCTGAAATCTGCATAGTGCCCGATCTCGGGGCGTCACAAATGGTATCAGAGCATGGTTTCCGATTCCCGATATTGTTTCGATACGAATGGTTATCGAAACAACGGGTCCGCAAAGCCTGTAGGATAACCTCGCTAACGGTCGTGTTTCTAGAGTGTCAAAAACTATTTCTGCAAAACCTGTTTTGGAAACATCTCAATAGGATTCTTGTTTTCTCCTTATCTCTATTCTATTTCCCCTCCCATCTTATTTGTTTTGGAGTCTCCCCCCTTGTCTATCTTTCAAAGTGTTAGGATTCTACGTAGGTGGACGTTTTCTGAGCCTTTAACCTAATAGGTTCGATCATCGGAAGATTCCTGGTGGAAGAACATCGTCGTCACTCCGAGCAAGAATCTCTTGTTAGTGGTGTCGAGAAGCCCTTGTTAGTGGTGTAGAGGAGATCAACTGGAAGCATGAAGAATCGATAGTCGAACTTCTTTCCCCTCCCTGGTTAGTAGGTGGATTGCGAGGGCGCAATCCCTTGTTAGTGGTGTCGTCTGTAACGTCCGGGGGTTTTTCCCCAATTAGTTTTTGTTTGCTTTTCTTTTGTGCACCATGGTTCATGCATCATATCACATGGCATCAATAAAACTATTTTCTACAATATTTTAAATGGTTAAAAATCTCTTTTCTAAATCCCTAAATCACTTCTCTTATTACCTGAAAAATAAATAAACAAAAAAAAATATTTTGGGTGGCAGGCTAGCCTAACCAGACCAGCCCACCACCAAACCCTAAGCCCACCTAACCTAACACACTCAACACACGCACGCACACAGAACCCACACGCACACAACACCACACACGACACCTAACGCACGCACGCACACACCCGCACACACGCACGGAAACGCACGCACACACGCACGGAAACGCACGCACCCAAGCCCATCGATCCCCTGCCCGCTACCTCCTCGTCACCGACCCCGCCGCCAGGAGCTGCGTCTGCTCTCCTCGATCCCCTTCTGCCGCCGCCGCTCCCGCCGGCAACCGCCTCGACGCCGGCCAACCCACTCCCCAATTCCCTCCGCCCCCGAGCCTCTGCCAAACCCTAGGTCACCCGTCGCCGTCGCCGTCTGGGTCAAGGAGAGAGCCCCGCCGGCCGCCACATCTCCAAGCAGGACGGAGCCCCGCTGGCCGCCCTACTTCCCCGAGCAGACGCCCCTCCCACCTCACCGGCGGCGATGGCCGGCAAGGAGCTGAGAGAGGAGCAGGTGGCGTCGATGCGGGAGGCCTTTTCTCTCTTCGACACGGACGGCGATGGCCGCATCGCGCCCTCGGAGCTCGGCGTCCTCATGCGCTCCCTGGGTGGGAACCCCACGCAGGCGCAGCTCAGCGACATCACCGCCCAGGAGAAGCTGACGGCGCCCTTCGATTTCCCGCGCTTCCTCGAACTCATGCGCGCCCACCTCCGCCCGGAGCCATTCGACCGCCCGCTCCGCGACGCCTTCCGCGTCCTCGACAAGGACGCATCGGGCACCGTCTCCGTCGCCATCTCCGCCCTCCTCTCCCGTCGTCGAGCTCGCCTCCGACGCCCCGCATCGAGAACGATGCCGTCGCCGGTCCTCCGTCCCGCCATGGTCGTCCCCGACCTCGACCCTGCTGCGCCCCGACGTGGTGCTGCCGTCCCGCAACCGAGCGCCCCACCGACGTCATGCTCCTCACTGCCGTCCTCCTCGGTTTCCGATGCTCGCCGCTCCGAGCTCCAACCTCCACTTCGATACAGCTGCCCTAGCGCCGTTGGTCTTCGCCCGCCAAGTGCTCGAGCAAATGCCACAAGAGTTCATCGTCGTGCTTTCATTCATGCCCGTTGACCCGATATGGCGCGGCTCCGTATGCACATGTGCTTGCCTACTGTGTATGTGCATGTGTTCCATTGCTGTGAAGCCGATACCTCGATGCCGTGAACCCGAAGATCACGGCAACAAGATGCTTGTCGCACCCGGACTTCTAGAGGATACTCACCGTACAAACTGAACAGTATTTTGGTTGGATTACGGGGCTTAACGGCTCCCGCGTCCCCTTACGGGTAGGCCAGCACTTATGTGCGACAACCAACCGTTACTGTTCACCGTCGATGTAAACTATCCTATAGAAATCAGGATACTACCATTGACGTACTTCATACCATACACACATGGTACGTCAACGGTTTTGAACAAAAGGATAACACAACATGCCTCTAAGACACAAAAGATGGTAATAAGGTTGCAAATGGCCTTCACTAAGGCAGAAATAGCAAATACAATCATCCAGAGGACACATGTCCCAACATAGCATTCATTACATCAGCGGAAGCAATCAACGGTGTCTGGGTACAGACAAATCCAACAGGCTTAAGAAGCCGGAGAAAATAAGGAAGACGAAGCCCATCCACGTAGGTCCTGGATCCAGCCCTGGTCCAGCTATCTACTCGTCTGCAGTCTCGTCAAACTCCACGAAGTAGCCATCCTGGTGGTCATCGTAGCCGTAGTCGTAGTCTGCGTAAACCACAGCCCCAAAGGGGTCAGTACAACAACGTACTGGCAAGCAAGACTCACAGTTCACCAAAGTGCAGCCCGTCAACACCAAGCACAGATGCTTTGGGATCAACGGAAGAGAAAAGGTATAAGAGATGCTGCAACTGGCTGCGCTAACAAACTACAGAAGATACTACAACTTACGGTGTATCAGAAAGAGATAAGATAGCGTATCGTAACCAACTATAGCTAACCACCAAACAAACCCATCCTGGATCTCGCCCCTTATCCAAAGAAGCAATCCAAGGATAACTCACACAGTTGGATTAATGATGGATCAAGTTGTTGTGTCAATAGGTCTATTACTAGTCAGGTTATCATTAGTTAGGTGTAAGTTGTTCTGAGTACTTGTTAGCCAGTACTTTCACCAAGTCAACCATAACCGCGGAAAACACGGCTTCTCGAGAAGATTTATCCCTGCAGGGGTGCACCAATTTGGCCGTACACGTAAGAATAACCCGCCAGATGGGAAGGCCTTTCCCACCAAGCGGGGCACTCAACACAATCCAACCTTTCCTCGCATCAAGCCCAAAGCACCACGTGCTGTGCGTGCGCGGCTAATCGAGCCCCCCGAAGAAAAGGAGGACCCTCATAGCACTGGAAGACCACGCCGCCCTAAATGCCGACTACAAAAGTTCCACCCTGGCCTCGGGTTCGTACCTGCATATGCGTGCATCAAATGGAAAGCCCGAACTAAGTGTGGTGATTTGGACGAGATGCGGATCGAGTCAAATTGAGGGGGGCGCCCATACACGCTTCCCACATGCGGATAGTGCGCTCATCATGGATCAGTAGACAAGACCCTTTTCCTATTAGGGTCGACACTAGCAGGCCTCAAAACCACGCCGGGCCTCCTGCCGGTGCCTTATCAGCAAATTATTATTACCTCAAATTAACAGGTGTTGGTTAACATCGAGCCCCGGAATATAACAGAATATAATAACAGAAAGTAACTGATAGCAGACTCGAGCAAAACAACCCTAAGCATGCTAGTAAGACACGGGCCCAAGCAACGGGGTTTTAGGACTGGAGGTGATGGCAATATCAGGGTTTAGGGTATCATGTGATAGGTTCGTAACAGAAACAACTACCACTATGGCTAGCAGAAAAGAATCAACGGAAAGTATCGGTAACCAATGTTGAAAGGAACACAGTGATTCATGTGAGTGATAACTTGCCTGCAAACCCAGTAGCCGGGTACTGAGCTAGATCCTCAGAAGGGGTGTCGTAAAGGTCGTCGGTATCAACGTCGTCGTCTATCCGAGAAGAAGCAAACAAACAAGGCAGAAACATAAACAATCATCATCATGGCATAGTGCACAATCAAATATGATGCATGGCAAGTTAATAGATGCATCAAAATAAACTAATTGATATGATACCACAATTTAAATGGACACATATGCAATTTTGAGTTGCATATGAAAAGCCCATGGATTTTGGTTAGATTATTTGTTTTCCAACTAAACAACAGGTGCTAGTGGTTTAGTATGATGCATGCAAAAGGAAAACAGCAAAATAACAACATTAGAATCAAATTAAAATAGGGTGTAGCAATTTAGAATTGTATTATTATTTTAGGGAATTTTTGGGTGCCTTAAAGGGAACACACAAGTATTTGTTGTTTTCAACCATTTAAATTGTTCAAAACAAATAACAAAGTTCATATTTGAAAAGGTTATCAAATTTTAGTTGGATTACATGTTTCACATTTTGAAATTGGACTTAGGATTATTTAATTATGAATTAAACAATATTAAACAATTTTTAATTGAATTAAACAAAATTTAAATGGTTTAGGCAATTTTAATTATTCAAACCATAAAACAAAAATTATATTTGAATAGGTTATTTAAAATGGTATGGAAAACATATTTTAGTTGCATTTATTGGATTAATAAATAATTAGTTATGGATTTTAGAAATTAGCATTTGAAATATTTAAGTTTGAATTTTAAATACATTTGAAG
This sequence comes from Alopecurus myosuroides, assembly GCA_028641055.1. Lineage (NCBI taxonomy): Eukaryota > Viridiplantae > Streptophyta > Magnoliopsida > Poales > Poaceae > Alopecurus > Alopecurus myosuroides. The sequence continues at coordinate 223,628,701 of CM054058.1, read as the reverse complement.
TTTCCAAAACAGTACACAAATTGAATATTTGGAAAGATTAGGAAATTTGGATCAGAAAACATATACAGTTTTTATTTATTGGATTAACAGAATGAAAGATATTAAAGTTTGAAATTTTGATTCAAATCTGCTATTTAAATTGATTGGGAAATTCAGAAATTCGCGCAGAACCTTTTGGTACCGAGGGGTACCCTAACCTCAGCCACTGCCCTGTGGCCCCTGCGGCCAGCGTGGCGCGTGCACGCACGCGTGGCAGTGGTCGTCGCTTACTGGTGGGCCTTACCGCGCGGTGGCAAAATAACCAAAAAGGTTTGTGCTTGCGGGGGCTCGAACCCGCAACCACTCGCTGCGCGCACAAGGTGCAGTGCCAATGCGCTATCTGAACTCGTTTGATATGGATACAGATGCAGACAGGTTATTGTTCATCGCGAAGTTAACTGAACTCTGACGAACGTTTTCTTCCGCGACGGACAGAACAGAGGGCTCGCCGGCGGGAACTGATCGTGGCCGTGATCGACGTGAGGGGTGTGCGTGTGCTGTGTGCAGAAACGTGCACGGGATCACGCGCAAGTGACAGAGGGCGAGAGGGGAAGGATAGCACGGGTGGCTCACCGGGCTTTCGTCGAGGTGCAGAGGAGATCAGTGAGCTCGACGGCGGCGTTGTCGTGGACGGCGGGGAAGGGGTGGTTGATCTCCCGCTGAGCTCCCGTGTCCAAACCGTAGAGGGAGCAGCGGCCTTTTGATTCCCGGTGATAGGTGGCTAGATAGAGGAGGGAGGTGGCGGCGCCATCGTCGGTTTCAGAGGTCCCGTCGCCGGTGGGTGGAGCAGAGGAGGAATCTCGTCGGGGAAGAGAGCCAACGACGGCGGCGGAGAGGGGAAAGCGACCTAGGGGCTAGGGTTTAGGTGCGGGAGCCCTAGGGCACGCTTTATAGCCGCGGCGGGGCGTCGCTGGCCGCCGGAGTCGCTGCGGGGGTGCGGTGGCGCCTCCGATGCGCTGCCGTACCGCGCGACGAAGACGATTAGAAGAGCGGCGCGAATCTCCAAGCGTTACGCGCGGGTTAGTTGGGTTGGGCTGGCGCGCGCGTTAGGTTAGTGGGCTGGGTAGGGTTAGCTGCCGCGCGCGCTGTAGGTTTTGTTCCTTTTCTTTTTATTTTTTCCTTTCTGTTTTTTTTTTTTGTAGCTTTGCTTTTGGAATAAAAACATAGGTTTTTGTTTATATAAAAATTTGGAAAAATTAGGATAACTTCCTTAGGTGAAAAGCAAACATTTGGTAGCTTTTAATCTCAAAATTTAAATGTTTGGTTGCTTTTTAAAATTTGAACCAAATTTGAGTGAAATTGTTAATATTAATAAACATTAATAAAAACCATTATCTAAATAGGGTAACCCCTATGTAATATAAGCAAATTGAGTTGGTTTGTTTTGGGTAACAACATAAATTCAAAATTGGTTCTGTTTGTGTGCTTGGATTTGAATTTTAAATTGTGTTTGGAAAATAAATAATTGATTTAAAATGATCATTTTCACAAGTGATCACTAAGGAAAACATGGAACCAAAATGGTTGTTATTATTTGTGAATTTTATTCAAAAAGTTGTAACAGAGCAAGTATGAAACCATTGTTTGAAAAAGGTTTGAATTTGAGTTGTGAAAACAGTGGAAAACAATTGCAATAATTAAGAAACAAATGCAAACAACATGGAACAACATGATGATATGATGCAATACTTAAATAAACATGCAACAAACATTCTAAGAGGATGATTTTCATACTTGGGATGTTACAAAACGCCCCCCCTTGAAGGAATCGCGCCCCGAGATTCCTACTGAGAAAGAAAAAGGTCCGGATACTTCTTGCAAAGATCCTCTTCGGTCTCCCACGTTGCCTCTTTATCGGAATGATGTGACCATTGGACTTTCAAGAACTTTGTGCTCTTGTTGCGAGTCTTACGCTCGGTCTCATCGAGAATACGAACAGGGTGCTCCTCATAAGATAGATCATCTTGCAGTTCAATGGAATCATGATCAACTGCACGATCTGGATCTTTGAAACACTTCTTGAGCTGTGACACGTGGAACACATCGTGCACTTTGGATAGTTTTTCTGGAAGTTCAAGACGATAAGCATTTTCTGCATGCCTTGAGAGAATGTTGAAAGGACCAATGTATCTTGGTGCAAGCTTTCCTTTCACACCAAAACGATGAGTGCCTCTGAGGGGAGTTACACGGAGATATGCCTTGTCACCAGGTGCATAGATCATATCCCTGTGCTTGCTATCATAATAGCTCTTCTGACGAGACTGAGCAATCCTGAGATTTTCACGAATGATACGAACTTTCTCCTCGGCTTCCTTAACAATGTCAGGGCCTAGGAGTGAACGTTCACCAGCTCCAGACCAATTGATTGGACTCCTACATCTGCGACCATACAGTGCCTCAAATGGTGCCATGCCTAGGCTTGCCTGGTAGCTGTTGTTGTAGGAGAATTCAGCATATGGAAGGCAATCCTCCCATTTCATGCCAAAGGAGATACCACATGCTCTGAGCATATCCTCGAGAATCTGATTGACTCTTTCGACTTGCCCCTGAGACTGAGGGTGATAAGCTGTGCTGAACAGAAGTTTAGTGCCCAATGCTTCTTGAAAGCTCTTCCAGAAATGAGAAGTGAAGATACTTCCACGGTCTGAGCTTATTTCCAATGGAACACCATGAAGGGGAACAATCTTTGCTGTATAGAGCTCTGCTAACTGGCTAGCTGAGATAGTTTCCTTGACAGCAAAGAAATGAGCTACTTTAGTGAGACGATCAATAACAACGAAGATTGCATCGTTGCCCTTTTTGGACTTTGGAAACCCAGTAACGAAGTCCATTTCAATCATGTCCCACTTCCACTCAGGAATTTTCAGAGGTTGGAGTAGACCTGCTGTTTTCTGATGGACTGCCTTAACACGTTGACAAACGTCGCATTCAGAAACGTATTGAGCAATTTCACGTTTCATGCCAGGCCACCAATACAGTGTCTTAAGATCCTGGTACATCTTTGTACTTCCAGGGTGGATGGAGAGAGGAGTTTCATGAGCCTCCTTGAGAATGATATCTTTTAGACTTTGAACTTGAGGAACTGCAATGCGTCCTTCAAAGAACACAGTTCCTTTATCATCAACTGAGAAGGACTTGAATTTCTCCTTGCCTTCCTTGATGTGCTCAACCATCTTCTTGATTTCAATATCACGAAGTTGTTCAGAACGAATCTTGTCCTCGAGAGTTGGACTGGCTGTCAAGCTAGCAAGGTAGCCTTGAGGAACAAGACCAAGGTTCAGCTTCTTGAATTCCTCATGAAGTGGAGGTTGGCTTTCCATGATCATGAGATTATTGCAATAGGACTTGCGTCTGAGAGCGTCGGCCATAACATTAGCCTTGCCTGGAGTGTAAGAAATGGTGAGATCAAAGTCTTTAATCTTCTCAATCCATCTCCTTTGCCTGAGGTTCAGATCTGGCTGAGTGAAGATGTATTTCAGACTCTTATGATCGGAAAAGATTTCAGTTTTGTTACCCAACAAGTACTGTCTCCATTTCTTGAGGGCAAACACAACTGCTGCAAGTTCAAGATCATGTGTGGGATAGTTTTGCTCATGTGGGTTCAACTGACGTGAAGCATAAGCCACAACTTGGCGTTCTTGCATAAGAACTGCTCCTAGGCCTTGGAGAGATGCATCACAGAATATCTGGAAAGGCTTGGTAGTATCTGGGCCAACCAGAACTGGGGTGGAAGTGAGTTTAGTCTTGAGGAGATTGAAACTCTCATCACACTGTGGAGTCCAAACGAACTTCTTGTCCTTCTTTGTGAGATCAGTGAGAGGTTTTGCAATCTTGGCAAAGTTTTGGACGAAACGACGGCAATAGCTAGCCAAGCCAAGAAAACTTCTGACTTGCTTCACCGTCTTAGGGGGTTTCCAATCAACAATTGCCTTAACCTTTTCCGGGTCAATGGCTATTCCTTTGGCAGAGATGATATGACCAAGATATGCAACTTCTGGAATCCAGAACTCACATTTGGAGAATTTGGCATATAGACGATGCTCGCGAAGTTTCATGAGAGTGAGACGAAGGTGTTCTCCATGTTCTTCCTCGGATTTTGAGTAGACTAGAATATCATCAAGATATACCACAACAAACTTGTCGAGGTATTCATGGAAGACAGAATTCATGAGTCTTGAGAAGGTTGCCGGTGCATTGGTGAGACCAAAGGACATGACGGTGTATTCATATAGACCGTACCGAGTGGTGAAAGCTGTTTTTGGAATATCTTCCTTTCTGATCTTTATCTGATGGTAACCCATCCTCAAGTCCAACTTTGAGAATATTGAGGCTCCAGCAAGTTGATCAAAAAGATCATCGATACGAGGAATTGGATATTTGTTCTTGATAGTTTTCTCGTTGAGAGGACGATAGTCAACCACGAGTCTTTTTGTTTGATCCTTCTTGGCAACAAACAGAGTTGGGCAACCCCAAGCGGAGGAACTAGGCTGAATGTAACCTTTCTCCATGTACATATCGATTTGCTCCTTCAACAATTTCAGTTCAGGAGGAGCTATCTTGTATGGATGCTTAGAGATTGGTGCAGTACCTGGTTCAAGCTCGATCACGAACTCAACTGCTCTGTCCGGAGGCATCCCTGGCAACTCTTCTGGAAAGACGTCAGGGAATTCACAAACCACCGGAACATTTTCAAGCAGAGGTAGAGGTTTAGCATCCAGGGTGTACAGCTGAACAGAACTTGATTCACTTGGAGAATAGACTATCTGGCCGGAAGGGTGGAACAGAGTTATTGACTTCTTAGCACAGTCAATCGTAGCTTTATTGGCCTTCAACCAATCCATGCCAAGGATGACATCAATGTCAGAATTGCCAAGAAGAATGAGGGAAGCAAGGAATATGTGACCTCCAATCAAGATCTGATTCTCATGACTGATCTTGGAAGTTTGCATAGTTGCTCCAGGGGAGTTTACTACTAGCGGGGAACCCAAACCAACAAAAGGTAGTTTAACTGCTGTCGCAAAGATCTTTGACACGAACGAATGCGATGCTCCGGTATCAAACAACACTTTAGCTGGGTTAGAGTTTACGGGGAATGTACCGAGAACGACGTCAGCAGCTTCCTCAGCTTTGTCGGCCTTGATATGATTCACCCTCGCGGTCCTCCCGACAGGCCTGTTGTTGGAGTTGAAGGCTTTAGCCGGGGGAGCACGAACCATAGCCTGGTTGGTGTTGGGGCGAGGAGGTGGTGGAGGTAGCTGCTTCTGAGTGCACTTATCAGCGTAGTGCCCAGTCTCCTTGCACTTGAAGCAAGTGACGACACGAGGAGGACCTGGCCTTGGCTGCCCCATTGGGAACCTCTGACCCTGCATCTGAGATGGGTTGGGTGGGCGGGGACCAAAGCCTGGAGAAACTTGGGCATTTGGAGCCCTAGTGACAGCACTGTTTGGCACCCAGATGCGGCGCTTCTGCGGAGGGGTGGTCATGTTGGAGGAGGAACCACCCTCACGCGAGTGCTTGCGCGACTCTTCGAACGCCTTGCGCCCATTCTCCTCATTGAGCGCGGTGTTCACGAGCTCCACGAAGTCCTTGCACTTGACGTTGGTGAGAGCGTACTTCAGTTCCGGGTTAAAACCTCGGCGGAACCTTGCCATCTTCTTGGCTTCAGTGGACACTTCGTCACCGGCGTATCGAGCGAGACGATTGAACTCGTTCTGGTAGCCGAGGACGTCCAGCTTGCCCTGTTTGAGAGAGCAGAATTCCTCACGCATCCTTTCCATGAGACCATCCGGGATGTGGTGCTTCAGGAAGGCATCCTTGAAACAACCCCAGGTGATAGGATAGCCAGCTCTCATGGTCTGGTAGTTCTCCCACCAGGTAGCTGCCTGACCCTTCAGTAGGTAGGTGGCGTACTTGACCTTATCTTCCTCAGCAACATGAGCAATCTCCAGAGCCCTGTTGATCTCCCTGATCCAGTCATCAGCATCGAGAGGCTCACGTGTTGCCACGAAAGCTCTCGGCCCCAGACTCAGAAACTCCTTAATGCTGACTCGCGGAGCATTCTGGTTGTTGTTCTGGTTAGCCTGGATCTGGGCCATCTGAGCCACGACCTGAGTCATCTGAGTCAACAGCTCCGTGAGCGGAGGTGGTTCAGGCATGGTGTTCCTGGTTGGAGGCATCCTGAACAGAAAATGCATTTTAGCACAATAACAGCAAAGGATAGACTTAGTAACCGAAAGAGAGATTATTCCGACGCATGAATAGATAACCAACAGGTACATCATCACATGTTCAAATACATCAGAATATCCAACAGACCAATACATGGTTCGAATGCCACAGGATAACTAAACATAGCTAGGAATGGATACATCGGTACTCCCATGCTCATCACGCAGGACGGCGGTGAGTAGTACGTCGAGAGATACGGTGAGGAGGAATCCCACGGAAGTAGGTATCACGACGATCCCTGTAGAGCGGGACTGCTCTGAGAGCAACTCTCGGTGTGGTGAAGTAGAAAGCGTCGTCTCCCTGTGCTCCATAGCGGGGAATCCCTGTGTAACCAGCTCCGAGGTCGAGAAGTGGGCCTCTGATCGGCTCGTAACCTCCAGCATCTGGCAGCGGTAACCCAGCTGTCTGAACGCAACGTGCAAAGCGCTCATCTCCAACAAAGTCTGTGGTGTACGTCGCCAGACGAGTGAGAGCAAGGTGGAGCTGCTCCCTGACTGAGGCTAACTCCTGAGAAAGTGTCGAAGCAACTGCGTCACTGTGCCTCACGAACTGGGCAGTGGTGTGCAGCCTGGAGCTATCAGACTCGTAGGTATCCAGGTTGCTGTGGAGAGTGAAGTGAATCCCGCCGACGTGATGTAACCACGGGGGATATGACGATAGATGGAATCATCAAACCCCCAGTAGTCAGCACGGAGGACGGTGAGACTCACGTACGCTGCCTGCTGCACGGCCATATCCACTGTGGAACCTACTGCCTCGTAGCGGTGGACAACGCTCCTGCCATCATCCGACAGAATGTAGACGATAGCCCGGTAGCAAGTCTGGTCAAACTCTCGCTGCTGCTCGTAGACCTGGTACTCTGGTGCCCAATGGAACCCCAGATAGGTAACCATGTCTCTCAGCATCTCCGGATAACCGGCGGTGCTCTCGCAGCGAGTCATCCGAACCACCTGCGGGTAGAACCTGAGATCCATCTGCAGATGATTTGGGAGGTTTTGATTAGACTCCGGTAGAAGAAATGAAGTGGAAAACAACAGCAAGGTTTCAACGGACGAAAGGTTCTTTAGAAGAACAGGATATCGAAGCAACATCGGGAAAACGAGACCAAAAGTCCTGAGGTACTAAGGAGAACCCAAAACACGGAAAATCCTAACTTGAAAGTTTAGGTGAGAAGAGAGAAAACAACGTTGCACTTCCTTACCAGAAAAGGGTGGGTGGGTGGGGAAAGAAGAAAAATGGCAGAATTCCTACTCTCACGCTTCATTTTTCCTATATAGCTACAAACTAGTTTCTAGACTCAACTGCGACCAGTAAAAGGGATCCTACAGGCAGACAGGCTCTGATACCATTTGTCGCACCCGGACTTCTAGAGGATACTCACCGTACGAACTGAACAGTATTTTGGTTGGATTACGGGGCTTAACGGCTCCCGCGTCCCCTTACGGGTAGGCCAGCACTTATGTGCGACAACCAACCGTTACTGTTCACCGTCGATGTAAACTATCCTATAGAAATCGGGATACTACCATTGACGTACTTCATACCATACACACATGGTACATCAACGGTTTTGAACAAAAGGATAACACAACATGCCTCTAAGACACAAAAGATGGAAATAAGGTTGCAAATGGCCTTCACTAAGGCAGAAATAGCAAATACAATCATCCAGAGGACACATGTCCCAACATAGCATTCATTACATCAGCGGAAGCAATCAACGGTGTCTGGGTACAGACAAATCCAACAGGCTTAAGAAGCCGGAGAAAATAAGGAAGACGAAGCCCATCCACGTAGGTCCTGGATCCAGCCCTGGTCCAGCTATCTACTCGTCTGCAGTCTCGTCAAACTCCACGAAGTAGCCATCCTGGTGGTCATCGTAGCCATAGTCGTAGTCTGCGTAAACCACAGCCCCAAAGGGGTCAGTACAACAACGTACTAGCAAGCAAGACTCACAGTTCACCAAAGTGCAGCCCGTCAACACCAAGCACAGATGCTTTGGGATCAACGGAAGAGAAAAGGTATAAGAGATGCTGCAACTGGCTGCGCTAACAAACTACAGAAGATACTACAACTTACGGTGTATCAGAAAGAGATAAGATAGCGTATCGTAACCAACTATAGCTAACCACCAAACAAACCCATCCTGGATCTCGCCCCTTATCCAAAGAAGCAATCCAAGGATAACTCACACAGTTGGATTAATGATGGATCAAGTTGTTGTGTCAATAGGTCTATTACTAGTCAGGTTATCATTAGTTAGGTGTAAGTTGTTCTGAGTACTTGTTAGCCAGTACTTTCACCAAGTCAACCATAACCGCGGAAAACACGGCTTCTCGAGAAGATTTATCCCTGCAGGAGTGCACCAATTTGGCCGTACACGTAAGAATAACCCGCCAGATGGGAAGGCCTTTCCCACCAAGCGGGGCACTCAACACAATCCAACCTTTCCTCGCATCAAGCCCAAAGCACCACGTGATGTGCGTGCGCGGCTAATCGAGCCCCCCGAAGAAAAGGATGACCCTCATAGCACTGGAAGACCACGCCGCCCTAAATGCCGACTACAAAAGTTCCACCCTGGCCTCGGGTTCGTACCTGCATATGCGTGCATCAAATGGAAAGCCCGAACTAAGTGTGGTGATTTGGACGAGATGCAGATCGAGTCAAATTGAGGGGGGCGCCCATACACGCTTCCCACATGCGGATAGTGCGCTCATCATGGATCAGTAGACAAGACCCTTTTCCTATTAGGGTCGACACTAGCAGGCCTCAAAACCACGCCGGGCCTCCTGCCGGTGCCTTATCAGCAAATTATTATTACCTCAAATTAACAGGTGTTGGTTAACATCGAGCCCCGGAATATAACAGAATATAATAACAGAAAGTAACTGATAGCAGACTCGAGCAAAACAACCCTAAGCATGCTAGTAAGACACGGGCCCAAGCAACGGGGTTTTAGGACTGGAGGTGATGGCAATATCAGGGTTTAGGGTATCATGTGATAGGTTCGTAACAGAAACAACTACCACTATGGCTAGCAGAAAAGAATCAACGGAAAGTATCGGTAACCAATGTTGAAAGGAACACAGTGGTTCATGTGAGTGATAACTTGCCTGCAAACCCAGTAGCCGGGTACTGAGCTAGATCCTCAGAAGGGGTGTCGTAAAGGTCGTCGGTATCAACGTCGTCGTCTATCCGAGAAGAAGCAAACAAACAAGGCAGAAACATAAACAATCATCATCATGGCATAGTGCACAATCAAATATGATGCATGACAAGTTAATAGATGCATCAAAATAAACTAATTGATATGATACCACAATTTAAATGGACACATATGCAATTTTGAGTTGCATATGAAAAGCCCATGGATTTTGGTTAGATTATTTGTTTTCCAACTAAACAACAGGTGCTAGTGGTTTAGTATGATGCATGCAAAAGGAAAACAGCAAAATAACAACATTAGAATCAAATTAAAATAGGGTGTAGCAATTTAGAATTGTATTATTATTTTAGGGAATTTTTGGGTGCCTTAAAGGGAACACACAAGTATTTGTTGTTTTCAACCATTTAAATTGTTCAAAACAAATAACAAAGTTCATATTTGAAAAGGTTATCAAATTTTAGTTGGATTACATGTTTCACATTTTGAAATTGGACTTAGGATTATTTAATTATGAATTAAACAATATTAAACAATTTTTAATTGAATTAAACAAGATTTAAATGGTTTAGGCAATTTTAATTATTCAAACCAGAAAACAAAAATTATATTTGAATAGGTTATTTAAAATGGTATGGAAAACATATTTTAGTTGCATTTATTGGATTAATAAATAATTAGTTATGGATTTTAGAAATTAGCATTTGAAATATTTAAGTTTGAATTTTAAATACATTTGAAATACCTCGCTTGGTGGGTTTGATTCCCGTCTGGCGGGTTATTCTTACGTGTACGGCCAAATTGGTGCACCCCTGCAGGGTAAATCTTCTCGAGAAGCCGTGTTTTCCACGGTTATGGATGACTTGGTGAAAGTACTGGCTAACAAGTACTCAGAACAACTTACACCTAACTAATGCTAATTTTGACTAGTAATAGGATTATTGACACAATAAGTTGAACATCATTAATCCAACAGTGTGAGTTATCCTTGGGTTGCTTCCTTAGTAGGGGGTAACATTGGATGGGTTTGTTTGGGTGGTTAGTACTAGTTGGTTACGATACGCTATCTTATCCCCCCTCTTTTAGCCGGATGTTGTAGTGAGTCTCTGTAGTTGGTTAGTGCAGCCCGCTGCCGCTTATTTGCAATAATCCCTTCCTTTCCGTTGAACCCAAAGTATTTGTATCTTGTGATGAATGGCTACGCCGGTATCTTGTGAGTATGGTTTATCCACTTGCCAGTACTTAACCGTACTGACCCACGAATCCTTTTTCGTGGCTGCATATTCAACATTGCAGTCAACAGGTTTGAAGTCTGACGACGTTAGCTTGGGAATCCCTCCGTCTTGGCCTGGGCAGGGATTGGACGCTCTCGGTTATCTTCAGGACTCCTAGTCCAATTTGTATCTTGTCCGTAGTCGGACACTATGTTGTTTCTTCCGCTGTTATTTGGATCTTTGTATTGTATCAGTTGTATTCTCGACTCGTTTGAGTCGTCTTGTATAAATCTCTTCTGTTGTTGTGGATTATTCGTGAACTGTTGTAATGTTATCACAAGTGACAACCTGGAATCGTTTATTATGTGGATTTTCGCGGGAATGCTGAAATCTGCATAGTGCCCGATCTCGGGGCGTCACATTGACGAACTACATCTCAAGGAGGAACAGGCGGGGTATTTATACCCCCTCACAAATCTAGCCGTTCGAGTAGAAAAATGGAACCAGAATATCCGGTTCAAACTTGAACCGGAATATCCGGTTAGCCTCAAATCTTCAGATTTTGAATTCGACTGTGTTGACCTCTACTGGAATATCCGATTGGAGCTAATAATCCGGTTGCAATAATCCGGCTAGCTTCTGTCCCGAACAGGCTCGTCAACCAGAATATCCGGTTGATATGGAATAATCCGGTTGAGTTTTGTGTCTCCAACCTTCCAATCCTTAGCCATTTTGAGCCTAAACTTCCACGGCCGGAATATCCGGTTGTTCCAGAATAATCCGGTTGGAATAATCCGGCTCTTCTCTGTCTCAAACTGGGATGGGATCTTCCTAACCGGAATATCCGGTTGCCCTGGAATAATTCGGCTAGAATAATCCGGCTCCTCTCTGTCCCAAACCTCAATGATCTAACTTCACCGATCTTTTGGTGATCAATGCGGATGTTAAAATTAACAACTTCACACTTAACACCGCAATAAATAATGTACTTAGTATTGTTAACTAACACATAAAACCAACGGGTAAATGAAATGCACTTTCAATCTCCCCCTTTTTGGTGTTAGATGAAAATACTAGGATTTGCAATAAAACCTTGACAAGTACATGTTTGTAATAACATGGAAATTTCTCCCCCTACACATACACATATCTTTTGTTTGCCTCAAATGCAAAATTGCAATATCCATGAGGAGCGTAATTTCCAACAAGTAATACAAACATGCCAAAGTAAACAATATAACCAATATGTTGAGGAAGTTGAAAGAGATAACTTGTGCGTAGAGATAATATCTAGGCTAACGAAGCACAATAATAGATAATATCCTCAACATAGATAACCAGATAACCATAGTCTCACAACACATAATTTAAATGAGACAAATAGCAAATAGTTCACGAAATAAAACTAAATGGACACAAGCTCTCAATAAATGATAAAAGCATATACTTGTGCCTGAACCCATGCAAATCCCGTAGGCCTAAGACTACATCTCCCCCTTTGGCATCGAGACAACAAAAAGGAGATTGTAAGGTCCCCCAGAACCACTGTTCAAGGACACCTCCTATATGCATACATTCACGATCCCAGATCACACCAGTCGTGAACAACATATCAAGTTGGTACACAGATACAATATCCATTACACGATTACACAAAACACTTACAAAAGGGGCATGGTCACATGACCAAGTCCACACAACTGCCACGCAGGGAAACACACAACACACACAACGGAAGACTAAACACACGCGGACGTAGTAGAGCCCAAGTCACGCCTCAACCTACAGACTGCTGACCGGGAGACGATCCTAGTTCGCAAAGCTATCAGCTTCCTACTCCTCCTCATAGATCTCCTCCTGAGACTCCTTCTCGATGTCTGGCAAGTAAATACCAGGGACGAAACCAATATGAGTACATTTGAATGTACTCAGCAAGACACCCATCATGTAGCTTACCAAAATGCAAGTATGCTTATATAGTGGAATAGGTAAGTTATACTTAGGGCTCACTATCAATGATATATGAAAGAAAAATCATAGTTGATTTTGTAAATCTCTGTATCTTCGTTGAAGAAGATACTTCAAAAGAAAATAATATGGTTTTCTTTCTCTTGTAGATATCACATGTACAAGAGGTTTTGTAAAACTTTGTTAAAAGAAGGTTTTCTCTTTGCAAAACTTCTTGGAATCAACTTCCAGTTTTTGTTTAGAAAAGAAAGATTTTCTTTGCAAAACTTCTTGTAAAAAATCTTCTGGCTTTTCATCAACGGTACCTCCACGATACAAGATTTCCTCATTTCGGTACTTCACAAGTCCATCACCTTTTCTAAAACTCCCTTTTGAAAACATTGACACAATGCTAGCTAGATGGCCATTCAACTGTCCATATCCGAGGACGCGGCTATTCCGAATAGTTTTACTCTGCAGAGATGTACACATTCCAACAGATCCAGTACATCCGCCGTGAACAACCACGGACTGTAACAACAATATGTAAACATAAGATAACTGATCCGAACTGTACACTATGCCCAAGCTAGTACATGCCTATCTCTTCAGTTGGGTATGATCTCCCCGGCACCAGGTCCCACCCCGCCACGGCAGGAGACCCAACCGTCGAACCCGGAGGAGAACTTAATCCCTCACTGTGTATTGCCTGATTGAATTCATGACTGGCGGCATTTCGGTTCGAGGGACATGACGCCCTTATAGCAAATTGAGATAGAACACACACTAACAAGAACAAACTTCAAGTTAAGCCCCGTGCCCATGTTGGGGTAAAGTGGCAGTACGGTAAAGGTTGTCCGGTGAAGACTAGGTTATGTGTCATTTTTGAAAACACGTTTTTCCCAAAAATGACCGCTTCAACAATCCTCCGGTGAATAAGGCTTCGCCTTTCCACCGGGTTTTCCATAAAGCCTTTGTTTTGCAAAAAACATATTTTTAGGGTGTCCACTTAGGGACTTATAACTTTAGTGGTAATAAATACCATATGGTGGATATGGGCTTGGTAACACCTAGTATCAACTACTGGCATACTAATGATATATAATATTAATAGTAGTGGTAGTCACTCAAAAATAGTTTTTGGTAATCAAAGTTCTGTAAAACTTTTCAGAAGTAAAACATGCATGATAGATAATGATAAGTGTAGTAATATCAAGCATCAGGATGGCTTGCCTTAAGTCTCTTAATATCCCTGGCCTTGAAGTAACTTGAACTTGACGCACAGCTCCACAACTGCGTCTTCTTATCCTTCGTTTTCTAACATCGTAAAAGAAATGAAAGACACACACTCAGAACTAAAGGACAAACAACTAAACTAGACAGCACATACAACAAGCAAACTTATACTAGCACATTCACTCAAACATTATCAAGAAAACTATCTCGCAAACTCTCATTACACAAAACTATCGCCAAACAAACATATGGTTGAGAAACCATATCCCACATATTACATACCATACATGGAGTGGGTGTACCACTCTCATAATAAGATATTCAAAAAGCTAAAAATATAGCTTGTGGGCACAAAGGGTGAGACTACTAAAATAATAACAATCAATCAAAGCAATACCCATGGCAGTGGGTATTAATAACACACAAGCAATCATCCCGAAACAAGTTCATGATTTAACTAATTGCATTGATAACAAGATACTACTAAGCACAACAACAACATTACCACAACAATAACACAAGTGCAATACTCATGCTAAGGCAAATACTCAGACAATTTCCAAACAGCAAGCAAACACATCACAGATGAATAGGCTAGTTATAGACTATGCTTATGTTTACTTAAATTTATGGAATCCATCAATCATGAAAATAAATAAACAAACCAGTAGCTCTACCAATGGTAAAAAGGCATAGAACATAATTTAAAACATACTCATCACAAAAGATAATACTCCTAACAAATAATATAATAGGAGGAGTGCACTAATAGCATACTAGTATGGAATTCTACACAAGCATGCTATAAGAAAATAATTGTATTCTACAACTATAGAAACATGCACTCCACAATTTATGTTGTAATAACAGAAGTAATAACATCCTAAAAATGCTAGAAAAAACATATACTTATAAAATAAAAGGAAACAATACTAGATCAAACTCAGACAATCTAGTGGTGACTCTAGTCCATCACTAGAGAAGCAAACAACACTACAAGGAAGTATGATACCAAACACGCAATACATTCATATAAATACTTATTAACAGAACATAAACCTTGTAAATGATAGTAAGCAAATACACCAAAATAATTCTATGAAAGCATCTACTAAGCAAGCATCAATCCATTCTAGTAATACATGCTTTCCTAATTAATTAAATAGCAAGCAATCAAAGTGTAAACTACACAACCAGTAGCTATTCACTCAACAAAAGCTCAACTAAACACTTTCAAAAATCCAAACACTCAATGAAATCTATTTACAAATAATTTATCAATCACTAGGAAGCATTCTATTAGCAAACAATATTTAATTTACCAAACAACAGTGAAACATTCCTTAACATGATACCCCTAAGGGAATATTATGTTAAAAAATGAACCACACTAAAAAATACTAGTATTCACAAAGAAAATACTAAACACTTCAATCAAACAATTAAAAAAACTACCATTTTACTTGGTGGAAAATACTAGACAAACATATAGTAATGCATGTTATTTTCACACAAGTGTATGGTAGGGGATTTGGATCCCTAACCAAAATGAAATGGAACCAGTGGGTTATGCGCCCACAAATACCAAGAAATTTAGAGGTAGCAAGGCCTATGGTCTCACATGACAAGGGTAATATAACAAAGCAAGCAATACTAGGCTGTTCATACCAGTGAAAATAATACCAGTGAAAAAAAATACAACTATTGCACATGCTTTGCTATATAATAATGTGCAAGCTAACATAGATAATAACATCAAAAGAACAGTACAAAAATGTTACTGGACTAAACTCTAGAATAGCACAAACTTAGGTAACAAGCACATAAAGTTTTGGTGCACACAATAATCAAATAATAAAACTAGAAAATAACAAATGCTATTCCTAATTCTATTTGACTTTCCAAACATGCACACACTTTCTAAGGTATATGTACTGAACGAAAACAACCTAATAACAATATCCAACACATCTATACATTCTAGGAAAAAAGATTCAAACATTCACTTATTTTAATTCAAACAAATTCACAAATAAATAAGAAAACAGAAAAGTGTTGTTTCTAGATTTGCTCACCAAAATTAATATAGGGATCCAAAAATTAATCCAAGCTAGCAGTAGATATATCTAGTAAAATACAAACTCATCCCATTGTATTCAACCGAAAAACCATTTTTAAACTCACTCTAAAAATCCTAGAAAAGCCTACTGGCCATTTACCAAAATGGATGGCATTTCAATTTGGTAACTCACCTTGATGTGAGGCAAAGTCCTAGTGATAGATCTAGTCCTATGATATGAAAAACAATTTGGTTTGACAATTTTGGATGCAGATCCGAAAAGTTATGCCAAAAACATGCTTTCAGACACCGTGTGGCAAAACAGGTCTTGTGATAAAAATACAAGTCAAATCTTAGATCTACAATTTTTAGATGGTTAAGAAAACACAATACTAGGGTCAAGATTTTTGGTTTATTTTATTTTGCATTATAGGTATTTTTCATAGATCAAAAGCAAACAACAAGTTTCTGCCAAAAACTAAAAGGAAAAACAAAAAGCAGCGTGGGCTGGCTTCCTCGCAGCGCGGCCCATCTAAACGCCAAAGGCAGCCCACGCACTAGCGCGCACACAGCGCTAGCGCGGGAAACATCGCGTTCAATGTGCACCGTCGATCTTGCGATCGACGGGCCACGGCTCTTCTTCCTCCTACCTTCACTTCTCTCTACGTGGAACAGCGAGGGAACGGTGGCTTACCGTGGGGCAATGGAGACGGGCCGGCGACGTCGGGGGAGGTGCTGGCACTCGGGGTGGTGGAGGGGCACCGAGTTTGAGCTTGGGGGAGGCTCCAAGCGGCGGTGCTCGGAGGGGCGTGCAGCACGCACGGAACAAGGGGGGAGGGTTGGGACGCACGGTAGCGTGCAACACGCCCTCGGGATGCTGGTGGTGACCGGCGGCAGTTCTCGGGCTCGTTGGGCTCCCAGGGGCTAGGGCTCGTTTCCCTCTGCTGCTAGGTGAGAGTGAGGAAGCATAGGAGGGCAGTGGCGCAAGGGAGAGGCTAGTGGAGGCCTAATGCCGTGGTGAAAAGGGCAAGGGCATGGGGTGGCTCTGGTTGATGCCATTTGATGGCATATGAGGTGCTCTAGGGCCTTTTGGTCACAACACAAACAAGGCAACGAGTCCAAGGGGAAAGACCACGAAGGGGAAAGCCAAGAGCTGGCTTTTGGAGGCAAGATGAGCCAAGTCCAAGACCAAATGGTCAAGGTATGGAGTCCCATACCATGCCACATCACCATGCCTCCCCTCTCTTCTCTCACATGATTCCTTCTCACACAAGTCTTCTAGATGGTGACCAAGGCATCCAGGATGGAGTACATACTGCAAGGTTTCGAAATGGCAAAGTGGTGTTTCCAAAATTGCACAAAAACTCAAAGAAAACATTTGTCCAAAAGTGCATCTAGCACTGTTCATTTTTTTTCTTCGAAAATTCAGTTAAGGACTTAGAGAATTTTTCTAAATGTTGAAAACAGATGAAATGAGCAAAAGTTGGGATTGTTTTCAAAGACCAAATGGTTTTCAAAGTTGTAGTTTGTTAATAATGTTATAAATTTCAGAAACATCTTTTGAAAACAAATTTGAAATAGTTTAAGGCCATGAAAACAATGAAGGAAAAGGTGTACTTTCTGTTTTCTCTGTTTTCCAAAAATGCCTTTTTCTGCCTTATTTTTATTCCACAAAGACAACAAGCAAAAGATCATTTTTATTAATCCAAAAATAAAACCAAGCTTATGGATTTGTAGTCCACATATAAAGGAACAAATAAAATTCAAGAAAACATAAAATAACATTTTATAGCCTAGTGAAAACAAAGGTGGCAAACAGGTACTTGGCTATATTTTCAAGGAATAGTTTCTATAAAAAACTTCGAAGAAAATTTTCATAAATAATTTTGAAATTTTGATTTCTTGGATCAAAAAAAGTTTAAAATTTATATTGAGATTAAAACAAGAATGATCCAAGCCTTGGAATAAAATTCACTCAATTAATCAACAGAGAAAACAATAGGGAAGAATTTAAAGAATTGTTTTCAGAAAAAAATGATATTGGTTTTATCAAGAAACAAAACTTGTGTTGCAAATATGATTAAGATCATAAACACATGTTAGTTCAAACAATCACGTTGTTAGAAAAAAAATTATTGGCCCTAATTTTCTTCTTCTTCAACACAGTACAAGAATCCAAAAACTTGGGTGTGACAGAGATAGGTAGTGGTGCTAGCGTCCCATAGACAAGCTAAGCATCCGAGTGCTCAGAGGACTCTCCAGCTGACGTCTCGGAAGCACCCTCGGCGTCTCGCTCCTGATCTCCATCCACATCCTCATCTTCCTCGTCAAAGACATCACCAACAGGAGCACTCGATGAGGCAGTAGTGGCACGAAGAGCATCCTCAATCCGCTCCCAAGGGGTACAATATCTAGAAGCCCACTGTGAATAAGAATCAGGAACTAAGGCATCAGAGAGATCACTAGTAGCACCAATCACATGGTGAAGTATCTGACGCCAAGAGCTGGATATAGCAGTGTCCCTGCGGTAGGCCTAACACTGCTCCTTGTGGATATCCACCTTCATGCAAAGCACATTGCGCTGAAACCAGGTAAGCTTCCTGACATTGCGCATAGTAGTGGATGTGTCAGTCATATGAGCACTAGAAGGGGAACCTCCCATAGAGGAACCACCATCAGGAGGAGGAGCAGGAGCAGCAGAAATATCCTTCTTCCTCTTCACATACAGCTTCTTGAAGGCATGATCTTGCAAAGGCAGCTCACAGAAGTTTCTTCCCATTGTAATTTTGATCAACATCATAATGTATGGTTCATATGGGATGGTGTTCCCACCAATCATGGCATTGCGAAGCTCGTGGAAGATGATATCCATGACATCCATAGTGTATGATGCAGTAGGGTCATCATCCTCCATACACTGTTTTGCCAGAATCAGAAGGTTGCAAAGCGGAGTGGTGAAAGCATCATTATTCCCAACACTAGGAACCAAGAAAGACCGAAAGGGGCGTAAGGCAGAGATATACGCATACATATTTAACGCATAGCTTCCATTGCCGCTGCTCTTGTAAAACTACTATACTTATAAAAGATTAAACATGTCGGGATACATTAAATCACGCGTTTAATTAGTTGGACCTAATTATTTTGTTCTTGATTGTAATTCTTGGACACTGATGGTGATGTGTATAGCTATTTAGATCCGGATGTAAGGCAGAGAAATACGCAAATATAATTAACGCATAGCTCCCATTGTCGCTGCTCTTGATTTTAATTACTTGGACCTAATTTCTTTTGATCTTGATTTTAATTCTTGGACACCGATGGTGATGCTTATAGATGTTTAGTTTAGTTGGAACTAAGTTCTTTTTGTGTCACGATCAGAAATATTTTTTTGAAGAAGCTAGACTTGTCACTACCTAGCAAGCATCCCATGTTGTGATAACTATTCTAAGACCATTGTACTAACCGAGAATGGATCTATCCCTTAGTTTACCCGTGTATGTTGCCATTTTTTCGTTAACTAAAGTTAAAAGTATACTTTTTAATAAAGACAGAAGCACTTGGACCAGAAAAAATCCCAGTTAATTTTCAGAATCCTCATATATGTGCACCTCATGCGTCCGTGTAACATCCCAACTTTATGTTTAATGTGGTGTTGTGTTTTGTTGGCATGTCATACATGCATGAAAGAAAAACTAAATCATGTTTGAATTTGAACTTGAGAAATTTCCACAAAAATCATTCATAGTGGATTTTAAAATTTTGAACTGAAAAACATTTCAATTTCACCAAACCAACATATGGTGAGGTTGTAAATTTTATAAGGTTTCCAAAATGTATTTTTGCTAAAGTTTATATTTGCAAGAAGAGTCGGAAAACATCATTTTCGGTACAGTTTTAAAAACAGAAGGACTTTCTTGAATTTTCTAGAAAGCTCTGGGGGTTTTCATAAAATTCCTTTTTCATTATTTCCTCCTTACAGGCAGGCAGCTCGTGGCCGCAGCCGGGCAGCTCCATGTGTGCCTGCTTCCCCCCTCGTCGAGATAAGAAGCAGAGGCAACACCGTGCCCTCCCACTTCCCCTCCCTTAGCCTTGCTCTTGCTCTGCATATTTCCGTCGCCGCCAAACCCTAGATCGTTGGCCACCGCTAATTCCCGCCGACTCCGGCCGTCCTAGAGAAACCGAAGCCACCGCTGGCTTCGGATCGCCGTCCTCTTCGTCCTCGTCAAGAATCGGGAGCTGGGAGGCCCTGAGCTGCACGAATCGCACCGTCTCCCTCGCCTCCGTCCGCCGAACATCGCAGACGATTCCGGCCTCATGTGCCTTCTACGACTGCACCATCGCATTCAGGGTGAGATTGGAGTCCGAAAGGGCCTCCTCCCGCTCTCCGTGATGCTCTGAGGCACGCCACAACCGAGCACCTCCACACGCCGCCACGCCGGTGGTCGCCGGAGCTACTCTGGTGACAATTTGGTCTCCCTCCGCCACCCACGCATCCGCCTTTGCTTCCTCTAGCTCCTCGGTGCAACCAATTTGCAAATCCATCGCTGCTAGCGTCGATTTCAAACTCGACAGAGAGATCCACCTCTGGTGACGTCACGAGGTGATGTCATCGTGGGTCCCTCCTATCAGTTTAATTCTTTTAAAAAATAAAAATAATAGAAAAAGAGAAATTACTGACGTGTGGGTCAGCCCGTTCATGGTCTGGTCCCAACCCGCACAAACCGTGGAACCAACCCGATTGAAACCGTGTGGGCGATTCGGCGGGGTCACGGGTTCTGGGCGGGTTGAAACCGTAGAGACCGTCTTCGTCCCAACTGTATCGCTACTTCTCCTCCACGACGTACACAGCCATGGCGAATATATCTGGGCTTGACCGCTTGCACTGCTCACATGTACAGGGATAAGAACCCGTGCATCAAAGTGGAGGAGACAAGCGTAAGGGACATAGGCCAACCTCGTCGTACGGTTCCTCTAACACGGTGTGGGCCCTCATTTTTAATAATCCCAAAAAATGATTTATGTTTGTAAAATTCTGAAAAATATAGAAATGTTTAGAAAAATAAATCCTATCTGTTTATGTCATTTTCAAACATGTTTGAGAAACTTTAATTTTGAGTATTATTTGAATTTGAATTAATTCATTGAAAATGGAAAAAATAAGTATTTATTCAATAAAATCAGAAAATCACAAGTTATATACCAAAATGCTCAAAATGACAAATGTAATGCCTTCATGATGTTTTCAAACCAATCTAAGCACTTTAACTTTGTCACACTTTCAGAATTGCCTAAAATTCCCTCTCAGGTCCATTTCGGGGTTAATATCACTAAAATTGCATATTTGCCATATGAACCCTAGTAACTTACTGCACATGTTTTAGGGCTTCACTTCAATGCATTAACCTGACCAGGCATACATATTATGCATTGCATTATGCCATGGTTGATTGTTGTTTTCCCTTTTCGGTATTTGCGTCTTATCGGTAGAATGCGACTCCGAAGTGAAGACCAGCAATTGCGAATACTTGATCTTAACCGAAAAGTCAAGAACTTATTCCTGAAGACTTTATTTGGTTTTCTTTAATCAAGGCAAGCATAACCTCTTATCTGCCCATATATGATATCGAAAGACTTTTTGATTCTCGTACATTGCATTCGATTCCAATGTATCTTGTGTCAGTAGTTAGAGTTATCCTATATATTGCATAGCCTAATTATCCTGATCCACTACTCCTAGCAGCCATAGCCTTAAACATGTGGTGCTTAGTCATACATGCTTGTTAGCTCTGCTCCATCCGGTTGATGAATCAGAGTTGCGAATGAATCTAATATGGCAGGAAGTTGTGGTAAGTTAACATATGCTTGATTAATATGACTTAAAGGTGTGGATGACGAGACCAGAGAGGGTCTCTGGTGTTTGTCTCGTTCATACCCCTAGGAGCGAGTTCTCGTCTTTGAGATAAGACTGAGCGTGCATCCACACGGGGCTTAGATTCCCCTCGGTCTCAACTTGCCTAGTTTGTTCCACGAGTCGCCTAGTTCGTTCATTCCATTTAGATTTGCAGGGATATTGAAAACATTTTCAAAACTAGGACGTGGGGATGTATCGGCGCTTTGTGGGTATATAATCGTCGAGTATTGCGCACAAAGGTAGAGACCCTACAGGAGATGGCCACTCCCTATTGATGGACCATCTCTACTCGGAGCGACTCATGGAATAGGAGAAGAAAGGGATTGGTCGTGATCAACGACCCTCTGCCGGCACTTCCCGGACTAGTGCTAATCACGTGGCACTAAGAGTCGGTTGGTATGTGTGGTTAAATTTGTACACCCCTGCAAGGTTAAATCATTTCGAAAAGCCGTGTCCACGGTTAACGACGACTTGGTGACAGATTCTGTGATCATAGATAACTTGAACGGAATGGCTAAAATTTGGTGATAACGAATGAAGGGTGCTTCCTCGGAGATGCCGAGAGGGGTGATCATTGTAGCATGTGAGATGTTGGGATATGATATTGGTGGAATGAAAAGATGATGATTTCAGTAGTTGAGTCGCTTCTCATCTGTTTTGGAAAACAAAATCGCTTTATGCAAATTAGCCTTCATAAAACCATTTTTGAAAACAGCAGATATATAATAGTTTAATTAAGTCTTGTTGAGTACCTCCCGTACTTAAGTTTGCTTAAATTTGTTTCAGGTGAAGTCTTGCTCCAGTGGTGGTTTCGAGATGGACACCGACAAGTAGTTTGGGGTTCCCAGGTAGCAGCCTGGAATCTATGGGCTAGGACGTCGCCTTATGTTGCAGCCTCTTAGGCCTTTTCGGTTCTTGTTGACTAGCAACATAATTTGCCTTCCGTTGTTTGATATAACATTGGGTCATGTGACCTCTGTTTGTAAATCTATACTCTAGTAATACTTGTTTTGTACACCTTCATGTTTAGAGTGCTGCTTTGATCGATTGTTGGTTTCGAGATCATCGTTATACAGTTTTGGCCATGTCTGCGTAGTTGTCGCAATCGAGGGGTTGTGGAGCCGATGATCCATTTCCGAGCACGCCTGCTGATGTTTACTCGGTCTGGGCTTGGTAACCCCAGTAACCCTTGATTGTTGTTTCACTTCCTGGACACATAACATCTCTGTATAGCTTTAGTCCCGTTCCTTCAGTTTCATACGACTCATGGACGCCTTGATATGCATAGTTGGTTATGACTAGTATGGACACAAGGAGTAGTAGTACCGATGTTATCCGGTCTGCGTGTAGATGAATTCGTTCTACCTGCCGTTGTTTGTTGCGGCCGGGGCTGATAACCCTGATGCCCTTGTGGGTCCATGACTAGGAGCGCATAACAATATGTATACGCCTGGTCCAGGGTCTGACAAGTCATGGTATCAGAGCAGGACTGCATGTAGGGAAACCTTACATCTTAGTCGATGTTGAGTCTAGTGTTTGTGAAAACTATTTTAAAACCAGAAATGGATTGTGAAAAATCTCTTTAGGATTATTTTTACTCCTTATATGGTATAGCTCTAACTCTGGGTCACCTTACCTGTTTGGATTTGAAAAAGGTTTTTCTATCTCTTCTAGCCATTTAAAACCTAGGTGCCTTCTTTGGCAATGACGTTTTTTACCCAAGTTGACCTAGTTATGACTTTCTAGAGTCGTGTGTGTTTCATACTTCGTTGTCTCTTGATTCAATCGGGAGATTCCTTTTCATCATAATCTCTTAGGGTTGCATGGATTCCACATACTCCTGTTCTAGAGTCTCAAATCCAGAAAATCTCGAGATCTCCTTTTTATATCGAGTGTATTCCCTGTCCTTTTCTCAGATTCTTTTGGAGCTATGTATGGATTTCAAAAGACACTTCGTGATTACTAACTCTTAGAGTCCTTTAAGACACTCAGATAGTAGTTACTCCTTTCTATGTGTTTTTAACCCTTGGGATTGAACCGAAGGTCCCGGAATGTGCTGAATTACGGTGGGTTGTATCATGTGGTTTTATAACCATGTGATATTCACTCCATCATTACAGGGTGCTGAGCTTTAACCCAAGATCTGTTTCATTGATCCTGAGGAACGTGTTCTACATCAGGATGGCTAGGTGATTTCAACTCCAATAGCCATAGGTTCTCTGTTGGAATCAAAAGGATCACGACAAGAGTGTTCTTCATGATTCTCACATTTTTTTTCTTGGTTTAGCTATATCAATCTATTAGAATGGGTTTTACAAATGAGTATTACCATGTGCATCAACGTGATCTTAGTATTTGTCTTGAGCATTATTCTACCTTCCAGTAGTACCGATGTTATCCGGCCTGCGTGCCGATGAATCCGGTCTACCTGAGGTTGTTTGTTGCGGTCGAGGCTGGTAACCATGAAGCCCTTGTAGGTCTATGACTAGGAGCGCGTAACAATATGTATACCTCTGGTCCAAGGTCTGACAGTCCATTTCTTAATTATTATTTGAAAATTCTGAGTATGGGATGCTTAACTTTCTTATTTACTCTGAGTGTAGAAAATGGATCACAACATTGCAAAGACTACCATTGAGGATTTTGATAACCAGCCTTCAAAAAAAGCAAAATATGCTGAATCAAGTGTTTTGGGTGATACACCGTCCTCACCTACCATCTCGGCATCTTCCCTGGTTCCTACCATCTCGAAATCATCCTTGAAAACTGAATGTTCGGAATCGATTGGTTCAGAATCAGATAATCAGATAAATAATGATCCACAGCCACCATCTCCATCGCCAACCATGTTAGTGTTATCTCCATATTTTGAAAAGATGAATGAAGAAGCAGTTTCAGAAGTTGGTCATAAGCAATCAGTTTTAGAGGATGACGATAAGAAGATACATGAAACTAAAAATATAATAAATAATGTAACCTAGAACTACCTCCACAAGGTAAAGTATTCACTTATTATTTTAAAGCATAAATACTCATATACTTACTTTAATTATTTTCTTAATTTTACTTTTTGCGTTGCAGATTATACATTGACCTACCAGGATGATTGTGCTCACTTCGTTATACTAGACTCTTCGCAAGAAGATTTATCAGTAAATATAGATGAAATATATGTGAAACAGCGTTATTTGGTGTGTCTCCTAGATAAAGAAAAATGGCTAGACGATGAAGTAACTGTTACTAAAAAGGAAATAATTTTTGGTTATTAATGCCCATTTTATAGTTTATTCTTCTAATCTTTATATGTATCAGTACACGTTTTATTTTATTTTATTTTTTAAATATTTATTGGTAATCGGCGCATATATATGTTGTATGAAGTACAACCTATGTGTGCAAAATCAGAATGATACTAAAATATATTTTGAGAATCCCTTTGTTACCAGACTGTTAAAACGGGATGGTGAAATTGGAGTACATGGACCTACCGATATGATAAATATTGTCGAAAAGTATCTCAACCATGATCTGATTACCTCGATATCTCTAATTGTCAAGTTCTCGATTTTGTAGATTTTTAATCTTTTATTTTATATCTCTACAAATAATCCATCATCTTGATTATAGATTCATCTTCCAAAATATATCAAGGACTCACATTGGTATTTAGCTTCTATCAATGTTGAGAAGTACGAGATACAAGTACTAGACTCATTGTGCTGGAAGCATAATTGAGCTGACCTCACTACTACGGTTAGTTACTTTACCATTTATATTATTTTTCATAAACTGTGTAAATTGATCCATGACTTAAATGTACCATTATTTTACAGCTGCAAGAACTACAATATGACTTGGACATTATTAAAAGTCAAGAAAATTTAAGTATTCATAATTGGAAAGACCTTGATGTTACTAAATGGACAATTACAGAACTACACAACAGAATCCAAAAAGACATGTATATAGATCACATTTTTTATTTAATAATAACCATATAATAAATATTCATGTCTTGAACTCAATTTTATTTTAATTTGTAGTTCATAATGTGGTACATTTATGCTTAAATTTATGGAATATTGGACCGGACATGCACTATCCAAGCCGATTACACATGTAAATAACTATCTTGTTTGCTAAATATATAAAGTTCGTTTCTATTTGATTGGTATATGCAAATATTTTTGATATCCACAAGATATAATTACTTCTTTTAGATTTAAGTTAGCTGTAATACTATTGTGTTGGGGGGAGAACAAGGCACCCACGACTACGGTTCTTTAAATTGATGACATGGAGGGAGATCCATATGATTGTATAATGTCGGACAAACCATTTGACAAAAGTTAATCACATGAATTAAATTCATTATCAGTTGAAAAAAAATATCAGTCACTGATATATGTTCTTTCTAACATGAGTTAGTTGGTGGACTATGCAGCTACATCAAAGCAATCAACTTTGCACAAGGTTTAGAGTAAGCAATTATATATACTTTTGTTGTATATAATTTTATTTAAGCAACTGACAACATATATTATCTTATTTTCCTTTATGATAATGATTTACAGGAAAGTTTAGGTACAAAGCTCTCGGCCATATCCCATTAGCCTGACTCTCAAAAATCTACAAGATATGCCACATGACGAGTTGCCCATGGACCATGATTGTTTCTATTTGGTCGTACGAAAGATTACATTTGACGACATCCAAAGGGTTAAAAATGGAAGAGGATTTATGTCAAAACATTGTCTTGACATGAAATTTTGAGTGTATTCTTACATTCAGTAAATACTTTTTTGTCTACATATTTACCAATTCTTTTTACCGTATTTCTAACATTTTCTTTATAATATCCTTTCTAACATTTGCTTTATAATATCCTAGATTTTTGCTGATTTTGGACGACATCCAAACTACCGAAAAGAGCTAGATATGAAACAACTAGAATATTTGTTCGTAGCTCGCCTGGTATCAATTATAGTGTTTCATCATGCAAATCGGTAAGATAACTTCTTGTACAAGTTTCATGACAATTATTATTGTTAATGTATTTAATATCTAGACTATTTCAGATTCGTATTCCAGTAAAATCATACCGTGGTTTTATTCTACATTATGAACCCTAATCCTATTGACCCAATTTACCGACGGGACCCACACGCAAAATATATGCACGAACTTTCATGGATTGCTGGACACTTGCGGAAAGCCATGTCAAAAGAATGCCCCGGGTCTACATTAAACGAGGATATTTTTTATGGGAACAAAAGATAGTACATGATATTTAATGCCACAAAAGATAGCATTTTTTAAGAGATAAACACTATATATACAATTCTTTGAATACATATGTATATATTTTTGGCACTTGGCACTGATCACTAATTTATATTTTATACCAGGGAATAGTGTGGTTATCTTGTTACCCTCTTCATGTCCACATGGGATGACTAAAAAATGCATTTGCCATTTTCAAAGGTCAATATCACAAGCATTTAAATGATTATTATATTTTTAACACTACAGATGTTGTTCTTATTTGTTTACAATTTATAGGATGGATACAAACTCAGAAAACAAAATTTGGGACAACTACTAACATTCAAGGAGAATGAATGTGAAGACAATATGCCTACCGGTGTTCTGTATTTCATAAATTTTATCAGGAAAATCCAAATAAATATGAAGTGAAGATCTAAGAATTGAAAGGAAGCCAAGACTGGAAAGGCAGCCAATACCACTGAAGAAGTTGCATCTCCAATCTCTAGCTTTAGCTCCTTAACTGCATGCACGCTCCTATATATTGCTTTTGCTAACGCTCAGCTAGCTGCGTTGCCGAGTGGTCAGTGCATCAAGATTCCATATGTCGGAAACGAGCCAAACAAGCGATCAACGTTTCTTGGTTGCGACCGAGCGGGCTGGGCCACGTTTGTACAGGGGAGTCAGCTTTTGTTTTTGTGCCGGATCGTGTGGGCTTTGTATATCTGGTTTTTGCGCTTCATGATCGTGGACCTGTTATCCCGTTGACTAGTTGTACCATTTACCGTTACGGTTTATTTTTGACCAACTTTGTTGTTTTGTTAGTGTGTCAGATTCAGTCAACGTTTTGATTCTTTGAGTGGTTCACCTTGTTTTAGAAATTTAAGTTGTGCGGTGTAGAATTGACTAGTGATGTTGAACCTCTGGTTTTTTTTGCATTTCTTTTGGTTCCTTTATTATTTGTGCTATATACGCTGAGCTAGCTAACGTCTAAATTTTGATTGGATACATGCAAACGAACTGGGAGTTGATAACCGTTCAATTACATGCGAATGTTGACTATTTTAGTAATCTACCTTTTTTGTGTGGAGATTTTAGTAGTCTATTTGTTTGTGTGGTGTAGGAACGGCTAGTGATGTTGAACCTCTCGTTTTTTATATTTTTATATATCCGCTTTCCCTATTAGTGTACTCAATATATGGGCATAAAATTGGAGTATCCCTTAAAACAAGAGGTGTGGTGAAAGGAGATTACTAGTAACCCATAACAAATTGATATTTTGCTGATTTGAGTTGGTACATGTATTTTACTGATGGCTTCTCAAGGTTTGTCATATGTACTTCATCTTTTCTATAGTTTTGTCAGTCATGTAATTTATTAAATTCTTTTTATGTTGTTAATCATTTTTTTGGTAATTGTTATATATTTTGTTTTATTTTTCGTAGATGCTCATTGCTGTTTGTGCAAGAAGGTGTACCCTATTTGCAATTGCGCTCGGCGCGAAGTCCATACCTTCTCTTTATGGACAACGATGGATTCATTTGAACAGGGTATTGTACGCACATGTCTTTTTTTATGTCTAATAATTATTTTGTTTTTTTGGATTTTATTTTTTTGTTTTTGTTTTGTAGTTTTTTCCATGTGGTTTTAGATCCACATTGGATATTTTTTCCCTAGCAATTGCATGATGGTGAAAGGTGCAAATGCAGAGTTTTCGACAAAACATTTTATTTGGATTGATATGACGGTTCGCAGAACCATGTTGTGCGGCGGTCAGTGGAGATCTCTCTCTGAAGCATACGGCAGAATAATTGTACATAATCTTTTTTTAGATATGATCAAGGACTAAATGTTCTAATTTTCAAAGTTTTTAATGAAAATAGCGTAACAAACCATTCCTTGATTTTCCTAGTGAGTATTTCAATATATATGTTTTTGTAAATATTTTTTTATTGATGGAAAACCCTTTGTCTATTTGTATGTTAACTATTTAATTTTTGCGTTTTCATTAGAGTGCGAAGAAATGCTGGATTTTTGTGTAGAAGCTTTGCTCAACACATATTTCACATATGTGATGGAGATATCGCACGGTGAAATGAACGAGATCTTTTGTTGTTTTAGCAGAGTATATTTAATGAGGCTGCTAACAAAGTTTGTGATGATGCGTTTTTTTCCACAAACAAGACAGTGATGACATATACTCTCTTGTGAGTTTAATTGTTTTTTTTTTCTCGGTTGCCGGGAAGATTTTTTTTTTGTACCAAGTTTTTGTTTGCTAATTATGTTAAAAAATATATTTTCTCTGTTAGGAAATCTCGATTGAACTATATGGCCATGGTCGTATGATATGTGATACACAAACATCTATGTACGGATATGGACAACCAATTTTTCGTGGAAGTTTCAAGCACAAAAATGGAGAAGCGATTCAGTTCAAAGAAGGGTGGTCCGATCGCAGACCTTTTTACAACTTCTACGAAGGATCAATCACGATTGCGAAGATTTTGGTTTCACCCTACGGTATCACCCTTGATATCAAATCATGCATATGTCAAATATCTAATGTTTTTAAAATTTTAAAATAACAATAATAATCATTTTTGTATGGGCCATAATATTTTTGCTTTAGTATTTTTTATGTTATATATTTTGTAAGATCGTTGTTGATTTTTTTTTGTTGGTGCATCTATTTATGTTGTAATCAGACATACTCTGATGTAATTAGCGATACCATTTTGGTGCAGTTGTAATTGAGTGTGGGGGGAGGGGGTTGCAAGCACAAATTAGAATCCTTTTTTCGTATATTTTTATGCAAGTGCACTTGTATGCAATTATGATTGTCACAAGCCATTCCCATTATGTTTTACTAGTCATCAACCCGCGCACTTGCGCGGGCTAGTTTTTATATACATGTAGGTAAAACAAATATTCATAGTAATATGGATTATTTTCACTTAGATGATGTACTTATTAGTGGGAGATATTTATTATGTACCGACATATTACTTTTAGCTCTATATATCGAAAGATCCATGCGAGTAATTCCTAAGAGAAAACTTAAAACCACTAATAATCTGGAAAAAAATAGGTGGATACAATTCAAGATAATTTACACAAATATTTTAATTATGTGTACATCTTACATGTTTAATTACACAAAAAATTTATAAAATAAATTTAGATCCTATCAATTAAAATTAAAACATCTATAAAATATTTTATGTCCGCACATACCTCATGCATGAGGGATCGATTCTAATCCCGGCGTTTGTGTTTTGCACCATTTCTTCTTGATGGAAGAAGAGTATTGAGCATATTTTCTATAGCCTCCACATAAAAAAGTAGCAACTATTCGTTTAATAGCTTTGATCTATAAGAAGATTGATAAAAGGAGCCACAACAGGCCACACAACCTAAGTTTCTTTTCCTTTTTATTGAGGGACCAGGACACCTAACTTTATTGTCCCACGATTACAGGACTTTGTGTCTGTTATCTAAACGTTACTCTTAGAATGTGTGGTAACTACTCGTTGATGCTATAATCTCAATCGGCTTTAACTCACGACTTTAGATTCGAACCGCTTGCTTAATTTTCTAAATAATTCCGTTTTTTGTTTTTCATGTACGATTCTAACTGGTTAGCACGTCCCGTACCAGACTGTTCCAAAAAAAAGTCTCATGCCGCACTTTTTTCCCATGGTTAATGCTAGAGGCAAACTGAACACATTTATTGGGCATAGCACAAAAATTCAAGAATCCTCGTTGAAATTGGCCCATTTATTTTTTATTTTTTGTCTACACATGTAGAATTTGTTGTTATCCTATCATGGTAGGATTTTTTTGTAACATAGTACTCCGTATATGAAATTGTTTGGAACGGTTCATCCTGACCACAAAACTAAGATGTAACCGCTCAATTACTTTTGGTGATGTGAATTAATGTGAATGTTTTAACTGTGCCTCCAATATATATATTGAAGATAAGATATCTCGCATATGCATTCATCGTCGCATATTCTACCACAAAGGCGTCTTGCAGCCGGCATGATTGTTTCTTGTGCAGAACTTATTACCTTGAGAAACTTTTTACCCAATTTCGATCCGACGGTACGAACGACAGATACAATTAACGTAGTATTTTAATCGGATGGCTAAAAAACTAACATAATATCTTAACCGGACGGCTAACGCTCATGTTGGACAACCTGGGAGCCGTAAAAACTGGTTGATCAAGTTCCGTTGATGCAATTACATGGAGAAAGATCAAAGTAATACATGGATATGACATGATATTCCTTTTTCTTTTACCTATAAGATTTGTGATGGTAGCTGATGCCCTTCAGAAATACAGCAGATGGCTACGTGAGTCCGGCATCAATGGTGCCAACTTTGGCTGTTGGTGCTGCCGCTGAGAGGCCATTGGATGCAGAGGCGAATTCACCACTCCTCTACAACAAAGGTGCAGGTGTATTTGGAAATAGACATACTGCCTCAGTACGTAGGACAATGAAGGGCCGTGGAATCAACCCGGACGGTGCCGTAATTCTGGATACGCATAGAAAGAGTGAAATCACTGCTTACGCTGTCAGCCGAGACGACGGCCGCTAGATCGTTAGACAAACATGATTGAGAAACAGGACATGCAAACTCCGGACTCTCGTAAGGATGCACAGACAGATACCATGGGAGAATTAAGACGTAATCTGACCTGGATCCAACCGTCTACATCATGTATATATGTAAATAAAATCTAACAACTGACCTCCGATATATAGGAGTATTCTTTCTTGTGTATTACCGATCGAAGACAAATAGCTGCCTATAGCTTTGCATTTTATCTCCTTCATTAACATTCTGGGTAGGAAATACACTGGCCCACATTATGTAGGAGTCGTAACCAGGTGAGAGTCCTCTGAAAATAACACTACGTGAGAGCCTAGCTAAAAAAAAGGACCACGTGAGAGTCCTATGTAAATAAGACTTCCCTTCCCTTGTTTGACCAGGACCTATGGAAGACAAATACGTTATTGTTGCCTCGTATCTCATCTCCTCAATAAGAGTGGCCCACGACATCTAGGATTCGTAACTACATGAGAGTCCCATGAAATAATACTTCTTATTCGTTCTTTTGATCCGGGCCGCATATTTTAGATCGTGAGGTTATTTTTCTATAGTTTTCTAGGATTAACGTGGTGGCTCGTAGGGAGTCTCCAATTAGTAAATATAAGATATGAAATATTTGTTTTATTTTAGTTTATGAGTAGTTGCAAGTACACTTGTAATTTGAGCCAAAATATTTTTTAACATCTAGAATTGCAGTTTTATGTTTTTGTAAAAAATGTTATGGACATAATTGCAAGCAAAAGTTATAACCGAGAACTAGAAAATTGATGCCAATTGCATGTATGGTTCAAATTTTAGTTTTCTTTTGTTAGTTGAAAGTAATGTTGTAACTAACCATCCCATTATGTTTTTTGTGTGTAAATGTTTGTTTTATTTTTTATTTAAGGATTAGTTGCAATTAAGCAAAAGTCCGTTTGCAAGTACACTTGCCATATGGATCGAATTGCAAGTATAGTTCTAACTTAGTAATAGACCTGATTGTGAGTATGGTTGCAAGTCTTAGTTCTTATTTTCTTAGTTGCAATTATGGTTGTAAGTAGACATTCTATTTTTTTATAGGATTATAACATTTTTTTATTAAGTTTAGTTGTAAATACACTTGCAAGTAAGAAAAAGTCTGTTGCAAGTACACTTGCAATATTGACCTAATTTCAAGTGGAGTTCTAACCGAGTAATACACCTAATTGCAAGTATGGTTGCACGTTTTAGTCCTTTTTTAGTTCAGTTCGGGTTGTAAGTAGCCATTTTAGTCATTTTTCCCAGATGAATATACCATTTTTTATTTTTTATTAAGGATTAGTTGCAAGTACACTTGCAATATGGACCTAATTGTGAGTGGAGTTCTTACTGAGCAATAAACCCAATTGAAAGTATGGTTGCACGTTTTAGTTCTTATTTTTTTATTTATAAGTATGGTTGTAAGTGTAGACATTTCCATTGTGTTTTCCATAGGGTTAATTTTTTTTGTTATTTTTAGTAAGGATCAGTTGCAAGTACACTTGCGATTAAGCAAAAGTCTGTTGCAAGTACACTTGCAATATGTACCTAATTGCAAGTGGAGTTCTAACCGAGTAATAGACATAATTGCAAGTATAGTTGCAAGTTTTAGTTATTACTATTTTTAGTTGCAAGTATGGTTGTAAGTAGCCAATCCACTATGTTTTCCATTTGATTATATCATTTTTATGTTATTTTATTAAGGACTAGGTGGAAGTAAACTTGTAATATGGACCTAATTGCGAGTGAAGTTCTAACTCGGTAATATATCTAATTGCAAGTATGGTTGCAAGTTTTAGTTATTATTTTTTATTAGATGCAAGTATGGTTGAAAATAGCCAATTTATTCATGTTTTCCATATGATTATATCTTTTTTTGTCATTTTTATTAAGGATTAGTTGCAAGTACACTTGAAGTTAAGCAAAAGGCTGTTTGTAAGCACACTTGCAATATGAACCTAATTGCAAGAAGAGTTCTAACGGAGTAATAGACCTAATTGCAAGTATGGTTGGAAGTTTTAGTTCCTTTTTTGGTTGCATGTATGGTTGTAAGTAGACAATTCTATGTTTTGCATATGATTATATATTTTTGTTATTTTAAGTAAGGATTAGTTGTAATTACACTCGCAATTAAATAGAAGTATGTTTTTGCAAGTACACTTGCAATATGGACCTAATTACGAGCGAAGTTCTAACTGAGTAATAGACATATTTGCAAGTATGGTCGCAAGTTTTATTTCTTAAATTTTTTGGTTGCAAGTAAGGTTGTAAGTAGACATTTTGTATATTTTTTTCCCATATCATTAAATCTTTGTTTTTTGTTATTTTTTAAGGATTAGTTGCAAGTACACTTGTAATTAAGAAAAAGTCTGATGTAGGTATACTTGCAATATGGACCTCATTGCAAGTGGAGTTCTAACTGAGTAATAGACCTAATTGCAAGTATGGTTCCAAGTCTTAGTTCTTATTTTTTTTACTTGCAAGTATGGTTGTAAGTAGCCATTCTATTATGTTTTCCATATGATTATATTATTTTTGGCTATTTTATTAAGGATTGGTTGCAAGTACACTTGCAATTAAGTAAAAGTATGTTGTAAGTACACTTGCAATATCTACCTAATTGCAATTGAAGTTATAACTAAGTAATAGACATAATTACAAGTATGGTTGCAAGCTTTAGTTCTTATTTTGTATTAGTTACCAGTATGGCTGGAAGTAGCTATTCTATTCATGTTTTCCATATGATTACATCATTTATTTTATTTTATCAAGGATTAGTTGCAAGTACACTTGCAATTTAGCAAAAGTCTATTGTAAGGACACGTGCAAATATGAACCTAATTGCAAGTGGAGTTCTAACTAACTAATAGGCCTAATTGGAAGTACGATTGCAAGTTTTAGTTCTTATTTTTCTATTAGTTGCAAGTATGGTTGTAAGTAGATATTCTGTTATGTTTTCCAGATGATTTTTTTTTTGGTTTTTTAGTAAGGATTAGTTGCAAGTTTACTTGCAATTAAGCAAAAGTATGTTTTTTCAAGTACGCTTGCAATAAGGAACTAATTGTGAGTGAAGTTCTAACTGAGTAATAGACATAATTGCAAGTATGGTTGAAAGTTTTAGTTCTAATTTTTCTGTTGCAAGCATGGTTGAAAGTAGACATTTTATTATGTTTCTCATATGATTATGTTTTCTTAATTTTTAGTAAGGATTAGTTGCGAGTACACTTGCAATGAAGAAAAAGTATGTTGTAAGTACACTTTGCAGAATGCACCTAATTGCAAGTGGAGTTCTAACTAAGTAATAGACCTTATTGGAAGTATGGTTGCAAGTTTGAGTTCTTTTTTTAGTTGCATATGGTTGGAAGTAGAAATTCTATTTTATGTTTTCTATATGATTATTTTTCGTTATTTTTAGTAAGGATTAGGTGCAAGTACACTTGCAATTAAACAAAAGTCTGTTGTAAGTATACTTGCAATATGAATCTAATTGTAAGTGAGGTTCTAACTAAGTAATAGACCTAATTGCAAGTACGGTTGCAAGTGTTAGTTCTTTTTTTTTTATTAGTTGCAACTTTGGTTATAAGTAGACATTCTATTATGTTTTCCGTATGATTATTATTTTTTTATTTTTTGTAAGGGTTAGTTGCAAGTATACTTGCAATTAAGAAAAAGTATGTTTTTCAAGTACACTTGCAATATGGACCTAATTGCGAGTGGAGTTCTAACCGAGTAATAGACATAATTGCAAGTATGGTCGAAAGTTTTAGTTTTTTTAGTTACAAGTATGGTTGTAAGTAGCCATTCTATTATGTTTTCCATATTATTATATCATTTTTTGTTATTTTAGTAAGGATTATGTAGGGCCCGCCCTTCGAACCACTGTTCAAGGACGCCCTCGATATGCATACATTCACGATCCCAGGAATTCAGTCGTGAACAACATATCAAGTTGGTACACAGATACAATATCCATTACACGGTTGCACAAACACTTACAAAAGGGGATTTGGTCACTTGACCAAAACCTGAACGGCTGCCACGCAGGGCAACACACAACACACACAGCGGAAGACTAAACACACTCATATGCAGTAGAGCCCAAGTCACGCCTTCAGCTATAGGCTGCTGACCCGGAGACGATCCTAGTTCGCAAAGCCATCAGCTCCATACTCCTCTTCGTAGATCTTCTTTGGAGACTCCTTCTCAAAGTCTGGCAAGTAGATACCAGGGGCGAAACCATAATGAGTACATTTGAATGTACTCAACAAGACATCCATCATGTAACTTACCAATTATGCAAGTATGCTTATATGGTGGAATAGGTAGGCTATAAATAGGGTTCACTATCAATGATGTTCATATAGGATGACACCACAGTTGCAGTCAAATTAATCTGTATCTTCGTTGAAGAAGATACTTCAGAAGAAAATAATATAGTTTTATTTCTCTTGTAGATATCACATGTACAAGAGGTTTTGTAAAAGCTTTGTTAAAAGAGTATTTTTCTCTTTGCAAAACTTCTTGGAATCAGTTTCCAGAATTCTTGCTTAGAGTAGAAAAGATTTTCTTTGAAAAACAATTTGTTTGTAAAACAACTTCTGGCTTTCCATCATCGGTACCTCCATGGTACACGATTTCCTTCCTTTCCGAACTTCCCGAGTTCAACACCTTTTTAAAAACATCAAAACATTGACACAATGCTAGCTACATGGCCATTCAACTGTCCATATCCGAGGACGCGGCTTCTTTGAAAAAGTTGTACTCTGCAGAGGTGTACACATCCACCAGATACAGTACACCTACCGTGAACAACCACGGACTGTAACAAAAGTATGTAGAACATCAGATAACTGATCATAACCTTCCACTATGTTCAAGCTAGAATATGCCTATCTCTCCAGTTGGGATAGTTCTCCCCGGCACCATGTCACACATCGCCATGACAGGAGACCCGACTGTCGCATTCGTAGGGTAACTTAATCCCACACTTTATATGTCTCAACATTGGGAGTTTTGAAAACATTCGGTTCGAGGGTACGACGTCCCTTATAGCAATTGAGATATAACACACACTAACAAGGACAAACTTCCAGTTAAGCCCCGTGCCCATGTTGGGGTAGGGTGGCAGTACGGTCAATGTTGTCCGGCGAAGACTAGGTTATGTGTCATTTTTGAAAACATGTTTTTCCCAAAAATGACCACTTCCACATTCCTCCGGAGAATAAGGATCCGCCTTTTCCTCGGGTTTTCCATAAAGCCTTTGTTTTGTAAAAACAAAATTTTAGGGTGCCCACTTAGGGACTAATATTTGTGATGGTAATAAATACCATATGGTGGCTATGGGCTTGGTAACACCAAGTATTAACTAATGGCATAGTATATATAATAGTAGTAGTATTCACTCAAAAATAGTTTTTGGAAATCAAAGTTTTTGTAAAACTTTTCAGAAGTAAAACATGCATGATAGGTAATGATAAGTGTAATATCAGCAAGCATCAGGATGGCTTGCCTCAAGTCTCTTAATGTCCCTGGCCTTGAAGGAACTTGAACTTGACGCACAACTCCACAACGGCTTCTTCTTCTCCTTCGCGTTCTAGCGTCGTAAAGGAAATAAAAGACACACACTCAGGTCTAAATGGCAAACAACTAGGATAAACAACACATACAGTAAGCAAAAGCATAATAGCGCAAACTCACAAACGTTATCGAGAAAACTGCCTCACATAGCTCTCAGGGTACAAAACTATCGTCAGAAAAACATATGGTTTAGAACACCATATCCCACATCTTACATACCATATATGGAGTGGTGTACCACTCTCACAATAAAATATCTAAGAAGCTAGAAATATAGCTTGTGGGTGCAAAGGATTTGGTTACTAAGGTAAAAACAAACAGACAGAACAATACCCATGGCAGTGGGTATTAGCAAAACATAAACAATAGTTAGTTAATAAGTTTATGCTTAGTTTGGATGCTTAGTTCACAAAATACTCCTAAGCACAACAGCAACACTAACACAACAAATAACACAAGTATGACACTCATGCTAAGGTACACACTCAGACAATATTCAAACAGTAGGTCTACACACACCAATTGAATAGACTATTTATTTACCACACTAATGTCTACTTGAAGTTATGGAACCATCAATCATGAAAATTTAACATACAACCAGTAGCTAATAACCAAAGAATCAAGTCATAAAAATAATCTAAAACACCATCTTCACTCAAGATAATACTCCTATTAAACAGGCATAAAAACAAGACTGCACTAATAGCATACTAGTATGGGAGTTTCTACACAAGCATGCTATAAGAAATAATTATATTCTATAACTATAGCACATGCAACTAAAGATTTAAAGGAATCATAACAGAAGTAATAACTTCCTAAACATGCTATAATAAACTCATACACTCATAGAATAAAAGATGACAACACTATAGCAAAAATCACCATTTCCGAGTGGTGACACTAGTTCAACACTATAGAAGCAAACAATGCTATCATTATGCTTAAATCTAAACAAGCATGCCATGATCATAAATGTACCTAAATAACAGTACACAAGTCCTATTCATTCTAGGAAGCAAGAACATCAAAATAATCCCATGATACAACTATTAAGCATGCACAAATTAATTCTAGCAATTTCTGTTTTCTTAAAACAACTACTAGCAATCAAACAATGTATAACTCACACGACCAGTATCTATGCACTTAAAGATAAGTCATCTAAACCTTTTCAAAAATCCAAACGCTCAATTTAAAATCATTCACAAACAATCTATCAATCACAAGGAATTTAGTCTATTTGCAAATAATTTAATTTAGCACTCAATAGTGAATCATTTCTTAACATGATACTCCTAAGGAATATTATGCTAACAAATGGATCACATATAACATACTATTATCCTCTGATAAGAAATAAACTTCTCACTTGCATAAGTGAAAACAAACAAATATCTTTTCCATGGTGGGAAAATAGCAATCAATCATATAATTAAACATGTTAATTTCTCACATGTGCATGGTTGGGGATTTTCATCCACAACCAAGATGCAATGGGACAAGTGAGTTATGGGCCCACTAATACCAAGGAAAAAGAGGTACTAAGCCTCTGCTTACTCATGACAAACATTAGCATGCAAGATAAATAAATACAAAGCCATTTATTCTAGTGAAAACAATACTAGTGCATAAGAATAACTAAATCTACACATGCTTCACTATAAAAAAAACTGCAAGCTAACAGAGGTATTAGCTTCAAAATAACAGTACCAAAATGGTACTGGATCCATAGCAATCCTAGCACAAAATTTTATAAAGCATTCACACAAGGATCTAGCTCTCACAATAATTCCAAATAATAAAACTAGGAGGTATGAAATGCTATCTCATTCTTATTTCAGTTTCCAAACATGCACACACTTTATAAGGTAGAGGTACTGTAAGAAAACAACTTAATAACAAGTACTAACAACTTTATACATGCTAGGGAACAAGAGTATATCAACCAAACATTTCATTTCAAACAAAAACACATTCCAAAACAAAAACAGAAAAGCTGCTGTTTCTAGATCTGTCCACCAAAAATAATCTAGACCCTCAAAAATTAATCTAAGCTAGGATAAGATAGATCTAGTCAATATAAAACTCATCCAATTGGATTTGCTCCAAAAATCATTTATAAACTCATTCTAAAAATCATAGAAGAGCTTACTAGTCTTTTAGTAAACTGGATGGCATTTTCTTTATATAAATCACCTTGAGGTGAGGTCAACTGCATTGGATAGATATTTTCAATACCTATCCAGAACATTTTAGTTTGTTCCATTTGGTTACATATTATAAAAGTTATGGTCAAAACATTCTCACTGATAGTCTGTGGCAAAACATTTATTGTGCCCAAAATATTGGTCCAAAAGTAGATCTGCAAATTTTGCATAGTTTAGATTTACTTTCTTATGGTACATGAATATTTCCAGATTTTATTTTGCAGTTTTACTATTTTTCACAAGTCCAAAGTAAAAGCATCAATTCTGTAAAAATTTAAATGAATTAAACACCACAACCACGCAGGCTGGATCCACTGCGGTCGCGGCCCAACAGCGGCTGCGCGGCCCAGCTGCGCTATGGCGCGCGAGCAGGCGTGGGAACGATCCCGATTTGAAAAGCGACCGTGGATCTCAGATCCAACGGCGCTGGTGCATCGCCTACCTCACGATCCTCTCTCACTGTAGCCCGACAGCAAACGGCGAAAAAGGGCTCGGGGCTCACCGTGGGGCTCGGCGGTGAGGCTGGAGCGGCTCGGGGAAGGTTGCTGGGTGGTCGAGGCACCGAGGGGCGGCGACGGCGGTGGCCGGCGTGGCCTTACGCGGCGGAACGCGGCCGGCGTCCGCGGCGGCGCCCGTGGACGGCGGCGGCGCCTCCGGGGGTTAGAGGGGGCGGGGTGTTGTCTGGGGGTGGAGGGGAACCTGGGGGTTCGTTACCGGGCGGTGGGAGGGGCTGGAGTGGAGCGGCTCGGGCAGGGCTTCGTCGTGGCCGTGGCGGTCACCGGCGGGCTAGAACTCGAGCTAGGGTTGCTCTAGGGGAATGGCTCGGGTTCAAAAAGACTTGGGGAGCTAGAGAGGGAGTGTGGGAGCTGCAGGGCACAAGGGTATGGCCTCTGGTCATATATAGATGAGGTGGGGAGGGTGAGGGCAAAATGGCCAGCCAAACCATGGCATGAGCAAGCCCTAGGGCTTTTAGTCATTTCCAACTTGGTTCTATGGGTGCCCTAGGTCAAGGCCACCAAAGGACAAGGTTCATCCCTGCCCTAGAGAGAAAGTGGGGCAAGTGGCAAGGTCAAAATGGTCCACTCAAGTGCTGCCCATACCTGTCCTAGTCATCACTCTTCTCTCTCCCTTTTCTTAGCATCCAAGGCTTCTAGAAGCAGGTTCAAGGGCTCTGGTTCGAGTAGATACTATGGTCAACACACTAGGCTTGGCCACACTTCCAAAAGATCAAGGTATCATCAAGAAAACTAAAGTGCAAAAGTGTATCTCCTACTGTTCACAGAAAAATTCAGAAAATTCAGTCTTTAGGACTTAGAAATTTTCTAAGTGCTGGAAACAGACAGAAAGTTGAAAGTTTTGAGTTTGTTTTCAAGGTTCCACTTCTTTCCAAAATTGGTTTTCAAAGTATGGATTTTTTAACCATGTTATATACTTTCATGAACAACTTTTGAAAACAATTTTGAAATAATTTAAGGCCATGAAAACCATGTGGGAAAAGGTATACTTTCTGTTTTTATCTGTTTCTCAAAACTGCCTGTTTCTGTCTTAATTTTATACCACAAAAACAACAAGCAAAAGATAGTTTTTATCTCTCCAAAAATAAAAGTGAGCTTATGGGTTTGTAGTACATATATCAAGGATTAATTAAAAGTCAAGAAACCATAAAATAACAATTTATAGCTTGGTGAAAACAATGGTAGAAAACAGGTACTTGGATTATTTTTCAGAGATTGTTTTCTATAGGAAGTTAAAAGAAAACTTTCATAGATCATTTTGGAAATTTGTTTTCTTGGATCCAACAAAGTTAAAAGTTTGTTTTAAGATGCAAACAAGAATGATCCAAGTATTGGAATAAAAATCCACTCAAGTAATAATAGGAAAAACATCAGGAAAAATAATAAGAATGTTTTTCAGAAACATAAGGTATTGGTTTTATAAAGAAATAAAACTTGTGTTGCAAATATGATTAAGATCATAAACACATGTTAGTTCAAACAATCATGTTGTTATAAAAAAAATTGTTGGCCCTATTTTTTTTTCTTTTTGAGCACAGTCCAAGAGTCCAAAAATTGGGGTGTGACAGACCTTCCCCCCTTAAAAGAATCTCGTCCCGAGATTCGCAGGCAAGCGAAAAGAGGGTACGGTCAAAACAACAATGTTAGATGATTTGTTTACAAAACATGTGTTGGTGATTTGTGACATGATTTACAGGGTCTTCCCCCCTTTGATTAATCTTACCAGAATTCACCGGTAAATTTGTTTTCTTTTCAAAGGTTTTGGGTGCCATGTTCTAAACCTCGAACTCATGGTTCCTCAGAAATCATGCTATCAAACCAGGATTTATCTTGTAGACAAAAACCTACTTTTCCCAAACTCATATGATCAATTTAATGGACATCCACCAACATTTATTTAGCATGAGCTTTCCATTGCTCATCTCAAAAATCCAGGAAAAT
Source organism: Alopecurus myosuroides (assembly GCA_028641055.1). NCBI lineage: Eukaryota > Viridiplantae > Streptophyta > Magnoliopsida > Poales > Poaceae > Alopecurus > Alopecurus myosuroides. Next base: position 223,586,770 of record CM054058.1, on the reverse strand, counting down.
CCACTATCTTCCTCTTACTTCAATATAATTGATACCTCAAATCATTTGTTTTCCTCAAAGGTAGTTTATCAAGATCATTTAGTTAAACCAGCTCTGTGTACTACCAACACTGTCAGATTCCTTTCAAAAATTCCAAGCTCATACATATTTTTCCTAAGATCTATCATCATCATTTTATATCCACAAATCTTTCTAAACCTCAACCATTCTTCAAAAACTATAAATCTTAAATAATGATAACTCCCAAACCTTTGGGGTCCACAACTGGTTATCCCCTGATATTATATCGTAATTCAAAACCACTAAAAATCATATGATCCTCAAACTTTCCTTCCTAAGCTAAACCTCAATGAGTTTTCCACCATCTCATATTCTAAAATCTGGTTCCTCCAACACATACATACGAGAGATCTTGTTACCCAGTAACGATCATAGTTTTATCCATCCAATATTTTTTTCCAACCTTTCACTTTCTTCAAAACAACTATAGAATCATCCTAAGGCACCTTTATATTTGTTTTTGGAAAAAGGTTGATTACACGTTTTCTTTTAAAAAGGGTGATAACAACTCTGTAACATAGCAACTCTCTAAGTTACTCTGTAAGGTATTTGCTTTTAAATACCAGCTCTGTAGGGTATTAAAACAAAAATTTGAGGAGCCAACTCTGTAGGGTTTTAAGCTTAAGATTAGGTGAGGTTATATTACCAACTTTGTAGGGTGGCAACAATTTAATGTGGAAAAAAATTAATTTACTCAGTAGGGTGTTATGCCAAAAATTAGATGAGATTTTGTTAGTATCGTTAGATTTTATTTAGTCCGACGTGACACTTCTAGTGTTCCATTTACGTCAGGTTTTCCAGGGTACAACGACAAACAAACTAGGGGGTTCACAAGTTTGGTTCGAGAACGTACCATTGGCTATGGCATGAGTTGCAGAGGTTCCTGCAACATCATCTTGGTCTCGAGGTCCACTCATCAGACTCTTGCGTTTCTTCTGGGATGGACCCTGGCGTTCTTGGGGTTCATCAGGATGAGATAGAATATGGTTCTTCTTGGGACAATCACGAGCAAAGTGTCCTTCCTGTCCATAGGTAAAGCAACCCGTGGTTCTAGGCTTGACCTTCACACGTCTCCTTGAAGATTGTGGCATCGCAGGAAAAATGCTGCGTGTCACCCATGAACTAGTTTCTCCTAGCATCACTATCTTCCGTTTGCGGCTCTCTCCAGCAAGCAGCTGCTGGTATCCTCTCATAAGGAATGCAGTATTCTAAGCGTTGGTGACGACAAGCTGAGTCAACTGTTCCATGATAGCATGGGCCGTAATGTGTTCAGCACGAGCGGCTTCACTTTCTTCCCTCAGCAGAGCAAACAGTTGAGCCACTGTCGGCTCAGGTGATGGAGGTAGATCGCTGGCCATGCTGAAGACAAAGAACGGTGTAAGACGACAGCAACTAAAGGTGGTTTTGGTTTTAAAGGCTCGTGACATATACCGGCTCATAGCGGACATGAGAACGGTAGATCCACAACAACGAGCAAACATCGAAGAAACAAACGCCAACTCAAACAAGGATTAACATACGCATGAAACAGAGTCTTAACATGCATAACTTAACTTAAGGGTTCACAAGGCTACATCCGAAGGCTTACAACACAACTAGCACACTCAAAGCTCTAACAGAGTTCACACAATACAGACAAACAAGCGTCTGGGTGGAGATAACACAACTCCTAATATCCTGCGGCAATCCTAAGTGCTCGAGGAAGCGCGTAGTCGCTTCTCCAGCTCTTCAACTCTGGCCTTGCTGGCTTCAAGCTGGAACTGAAGGTCTCTCACTTGTGCACGGAGATGGAAACCAACAAACCTCATGGTCTTTCCATGTGCCACGATACGGCGCTCGGTAGCAGTGGAAACTCTCAGGTCCTTGGTTAGCTGGAAGATCTCTCTTCTCTGGGTATCGAACTCCCCTCTGAGCCTATCAAGGGAAAACTGAGTGTTGTACAGCTGTCCCTCCAAGTGCTGGAAATGACGAGCAAACACAAAGTCTTCGGTGACATCTACTGGCTTGTCGTCCTCATCACGCCTCCCATAGTATCTATAGGGGGTGCCTTCAAACTTGCCGCGAAAGAAGTTCGCGAGCTTGGCAATGGTCAGATGCATCACCCTAAGGATACCATCTTCCCAACTGTTCTCCTTCACTTCATACGTGATCTCAGGCGTTGACGGGGCTAGCAAGGGTGCACGGATGGTACAGACTACCAACCAGGACAACTCTCGTCCATCATGGTGAATCTGGGCTCCCTTCAACTCAGGTGTGGGACGACCGATCAGGCGAGTCATCTTGATCAAATCCTCCTCAAAGCGGCGGTAGGAGGGTGCTTGTGATCCTAGCCGGAAGGACTTGGTGAAGACAACTGCCATCTACACAAGATTATAAAGTGGATTAAGTTAGGTAACAGTGTGGAAAATTTTAAGATGCTCCTTTTTAACCTTAGTGTAAATAGGGTTATTGAAACACGGAGGGGATGGGGTATAGAATCCTTTTGAAAAATAGTCATCTTAGTGACCTGGGGTTATTAATTTTAATTAGTAGAGTACTAGCTAACATCCATGCTAACTAAGGTCTCCTATGGTCAGGATAGCTCTGATACCAACTCTGTGGGGCCCGCCCTTCGAACCACTGTTCAAGGACGCCCTCGATATTTATACATTCACGATCCCAGGAATTCAGTCGTGAACAACATATCAAGTTGGTACACGGATACAATATCCATTACACAGTTGCACAAACACTTAAAAAAGGGGATTGGTCACTTGACCAAAACCTGAACGGCTGCCACGCAGGGCAACACACAACACACACAGCAGACGACTAAACACACTCATACGCAGTAGAGCCCAAGTCACGCCTTCACCTACAGGCTGCTGACCCGGAGACGATCCTAGTTCGCAAAGCCATCAGCTCCGTACTCCTCTTGGTAGATCTTCTTTGGAGACTCCTTCTCAAAGTCTAGCAAGTAGATACCAGGGGCGAAACCATAATGAGTACATTTGAATGTACTCAACAAGACATCCAACATGTAACTAACCAATTATGCAAGTATGCTTATATGGTGGAATAGGTAGGCTATAAATAGGGTTCACTATCAATGATGTTCATATAGGATGACACCACAGTTGCAGTCAAATTAATCTGTGTCTTCGTTGAAGAAGATACTTCAGAAGAAAATAATATAGTTTTATTTCTCTTGTAGATATCACATGTACAAGAGGTTTTGTAAAAGCTTTGTTAAAAGAGTATTTTTTCTCTTTGCAAAACTTCTTGGAATCAGTTTCAAGAATTCTTGCTTAGATTAGAAAAGATTTTCTTTGCAAAACAATTTGTTTGTAAAACAACTTCTGGCTTTCCATCATCGGTACCTCCATGGTACATGTTTTCCTTCCTTTCCGAACTTCCCGAGTTCAACACCTTTTTGAAAACATCCTTTTTGAAAACATTGACACAATGCTAGCTACATGGCCATTCAACTGTCCATATCCGAGGACGCGGCTTCTTCGAAAAAGTTGTACTCTGCAGAGGTGTACACATCCACCAGATACAGTACACCTGCCGTGAACAACCACGGACTGTAACAACAGTATGTAGAACATCGGATAACTGATCATAACCTTCCACTATGTTCAAGCTAGAATATGCCTATCTCTTCAGTTGGGTTAGTTCTCCCCGGCACCATGTCACACATCGCAATGAAAGGAGACCCGACTGTCGCATCCGGAGGGTAACTTAATCCCACACTTTATATGTCTCAACATTATGAGTTTTGAAGACATTCGGTTCGAGGGTACGACGTCCCTTATAGCAATTGAGATAGAACACACACTAACAAGGACAAACTTCCAGTTAAGCCCCGTGCCCATGTTGGGGTAGGGTGGCAGTACGGTAAAGGTTGTCCGGCGAAGACTAGTTTATGTGTCATTTTTGAAAACACGTTTTTCCCAAAAATGACCACTTCCACATTCCTCCGGAGAATAAGGATCCGCCTTTTCCTCGGGTTTTCCATAAAGCCTTTGTTTTGTAAAAAACACAATTTTAGGGTGCCCACTTAGGGACTAATATTTGTGATGGTAATAAATACCATATGGTGGCTATGGGCTTGGTAACACCAAGTATTAACTAATGGCATAATATATATAATAGTAGTAGTATTCACTCAAAAATAGTTTTTGGAAATCAAAGTTTTTGTAAAACTTTTCAGAATTTAAACATGCATGATAGGTAATGATAAGTGTAATATCAGCAAGCATCAGGATGGCTTGCCTCAAGTCTCTAAATGTCCCTGGCCTTGAAGCAACTTGAACTTGACGCACAGCTCCACAACGGCTTCTTCTTCTCCTTCGCGTTCTAGCGTCGTAAAGGAAATAAAAGACACACACTCAGGTCTAAATGGCAAACAACTAGGATAAACAACACATACATTAAGCAAAAGCATAATAGCGCAAACTCACAAACGTTATCGAGAAAACTGCCTCACATAGCTCTCAGGGTACAAAACTATCGTCAGACAAACATATGGTTTAGAACACCATATCCCACATCTTACATACCATATATGGAGTGGTGTACCACTCTCACAATAAGATATCTAAGAAGCTAGAAATATAGCTTGTGGGTGCAAAGGATTTGGTTACTAAGGTAAAAACAAAGAGACAGAACAATACCCATGGCAGTGGGTATTAGCAAAACATAAACAATAGATACTTAATAAGTTTATGCTTAGTTCACAAAATACTCCTAAGAACAACAACAACACTAGCACAACAAATAACACAAGTATGACACTCATGCTAAGGTACACACTCAGACAATATTCAAACAGCAGGTCTACACACACCAATTGAATAGACTATTTATTTACCACACTAATGTCTACTTGAAGTTATGGAATCCATCAATCATGAAAATTTAACAAACAACCAGTAGCTAATAACCAAAGAATCAAGTCATAAAAATAATCTAAAACACCATCTTCACTCAAGATAATAATCCTATTAAACAGGCATAAAAACAAGACTGCACTAATAGCATACTTGTATCGGAGTTTCTACACAAGCATGCTATAAGAAATAATTATATTCTATAACTATAGCACATGCAACTAAAGAGTTCAAGGCATCATAACAGAAGTAATAACTTCCTAAACATGCTATAATAAACTCATACACTCATAGAGTAAAAGATGACAACACTATAGCAAAAATCACCATTTCCTAGTGGTGACACTAGTTCAACACTATAGAAGCAAACAATGCTATCATTATGCTTAAATCTAAACAAGCATGTCATGATCATAAATGTACCTAAATAACAGTACACAAGTCCTATTCATGCTAGGAAGCAAGAACATCAAAATAATCCCATGATACAACTATTAAGCATGCACAAATTAATTCTAGCAATTTCTGTTTTCTTAAAACAATTACTAGCAATCAAACAATGTATTACTCACACAACCAGTAGCTATGCACTTAAAGATAAGTCATCTAAACCTTTTCAAAAATCCAAATGCTCAATTTAAAATCATTCACAAACAATATATCAATCACAAGGAATTTAGTCTATTTGCAAACAATTTAATTTAGCACTCAATAGTGAATCATTTCTTAACATGATACTCCTAAGGAATATTATGCTAACAAATGTATCACACCTAACATACTAGTATCCTCTGATAAGAAGTAAACTTCTCACTTGCATAAGTGAAAACAAACAAATATCTTTTCCATGGTGGGAAAATAGCAATCAATCATATAATTAAACATGTTAATTTGTCACATGTGCATGGTTGGGGATTTTCATCCACAACCAAGATGCAATGGGACCAGTGGGTTATGGGACCACTAATACCAAGGAAAAATAGGTACTAAGCCTCTGGTTACTCATGACAAACATTAGCATGCAAGATAAATAAATACAAAGCCATTTATTCTAGTGAAAACAATACTAGTGCATAAGAATAACTAAACCTACACATGCTTCACTATAAAAAAAACTGCAAGCTAACAGAGGTATTAGCTTCAAAATAACAGTACCAAAATGGTACTGGATCCATAGCAATCCTAGCACAAAATTTTATAAAGCATTCACACAAGGATCTAGCTCTCACAATAATTCCAAATAATAAAACTAGGAGGTATCAAATGCTATCTCATTTTTATTTCAGTTTCCAAACATGCACACACTTTCTAAGGTAGAGGTACTGTAAGAAAACAACTTAATAACAAGTACTAACAACTTTATACATGCTAGGGAACAAGACTATATCAACCAAACATTTCATTTCAAACAAAAACACATTCCAAAACAAAAACAGAAAAGCTGTTGTTTCTAGATCTGTCCACCAAAAATAATCTATAGCCTCAAAAATTAATCTAAGCTAGGATAATATAGATCTAGTCAATATCAAACTAATCCAATTGGATTTGCTCCAAAAATCATTTTAAAACTCATTCTAAAAATCATAGAAGAGCTTATTGGTCTTTTAGTAAACTAGATGGCATTTTCATTCTATAACTCACCTTGAGGTGAGGTCAACTGCATTGGATAGATATTTTCAATACCTATCAACAACATTTTAGTTTGTTACATTTGGTTACATATTCTAAACGTTATGGTCAAAACATTCTCACTGACAGTTTGTGGCAAAACATTTATTGTGCCCAAAATATTGGTCCAAAAGTAGATCTGCAAATTTTGCATGGTTTAGATTCCCTTTCTTATGGTCCATGAATATTTCCAGATTTTATTTTGCAGTTTTACTATTTTTTACAAGTCCAAAGTAAAAGCATCAATTCTGTAAAAATTTAAATGAATTAAACACCACAGCCACGCGGGCTGGATCCACTGCGGCCGCGGCCCAACAGCGGATGCGCGGCCCAGCTGCGCTACGGCGCGCGAGCGGGCGCAGGAACAATCCCGATTTGAAAAGCGACCGTGGATCTCGGATCCAACGGCGCTGGTGCATCGCCTACCTCACAATCCTCTCTCACTGTAGCCCGACAGCAAACGGCGAAAAAGGGCTCGGGGCTCACCGTGGGGCTCGGGGTGAGGCTGGAGCGGCTCGGGGAAGGTTGCTGGGTGGTCGGGGCACCGAGGGGAGGCAACGGCGGCGGCCGGCGTGGCCTTACGCGGCGGAACGCGGCCGGCATCCGCGGCGGCGCCCGTTGACGGCGGCGGCGCCTCCGGGGGTTAGAGGGGGCGGGGTGTTGTCTGGGGGGTGCAGGGGAACCTGGGGGTTCGTTACCGGGCGGTGGGAGGGGCTGGAGTGGAGTGGCTCGGACAGGGCTTCGCGGTGGCCGTGGCGGTCACCGGCGGGCTAGAACTTGAGCTAGGGTTGCTCTAGGGGAATGGCTCGGGTTCAAAAAGACTTGGGGAGCTAGAGAGGGAGTGTGGGAGCTGCAGGGCACAAGGGTATGGCCTCTGGTCATATATAGATGAGGTGGGGAGGGTGAGGGCAAAATGGCCAGCCAAACCATGGCATGAGCAAGCCCTAGGGCTTTTAGTCATTTCCAACTTGGTTCTATGGATGCCCTAGGTCAAGGCCACGATTGGACAAGGTTCATCCCTGCCCTAGAGAGCAAATGGGGCAAGTGGCAAGGTCAAAATGGTCCACTCAAGTGCTGCCCATACCTGTCCTAGTCATCACTCTTCTCTCTCCCTTTTCTTAGCATCCAAGGCTTCTAGAAGCAGGTTCAAGGGCTCTGGTTCGAGTAGATACTATGGTCAACACACTAGGCTTGGACACACTTCCAAAAGATCAAGGGATCATCAAGAAAACTAAAGTGCAAAAGTGTATCTCCTACCGTTCACAGAAAAATTCAGAAAATTCAGTCTTTAGGACTTAGAAATTTTCTAAGTGCTGGAAACAGACAGAAAGTTGAAAAAGTTGAGTTTGTTTTCAAGGTTCCACTGCTTTCCAAAATTGGTTTTCAAAGTACGGATTTGTTAACCATGTTATATAATTTCATAAACAACTTTTGAAAACAATTTTAAAATAATTTTAGGCCATGAAAACCATGTGGGAAAAGGTATACTTTCTGTTTTTATCTGTTTCTCAAAACTGCCTTTTTGTGTCTTAATTTTATACCACAAAAACAACAAGCAAAAGATAGTTTTTATCTATCCAAAAATAAAATTGAGCTTATGGGTTTGTAGTACATATATCAAGGATTAATTAAAAGTCAATAAACCATAAAATAACAATTTATAGCTTGGTGAAAACAATGGTAGAAAACAGGTACTTGGATTATTTTTTAGAGATTGTTTTCTATAGGAAGTTAAAATAAAACTTTCATAGATCATTTTGGAAATTTGTTTTCTTGGATCCAACAAAGTTAAAAGTTTGTTTTAAGATGCAAACAAGAATGATCCAAGTCTTGGAATAAAAATCCACTCAAGTAATAATAGGAAAAACATCAGGAAAAATAATAAGAATGTTTTTCAGAAACATAAGGTATTGGTTTTATAAAGAAATAAAACTTGTGTTGCAAATATGATTAAGATCATAAACACATGTTAGTTCAAACAATCATGTTGTTATAAAAAAATTGTTGGCCCTAATTTTTGTCTTTTTGAGCACAGTCCAAGAGTCTAAAAACTGGGGTGTGACAGATTAGTTGCAAGAACACTTGCAACTAAGCAAAAGTTTGTTGTAAGTAGACTTGCAGTAAGGAACTAATTGCAAGTGAAGTTCTAACTAAGTAATTGACATAATTGCAAGTATGGTTGAAAGTTTTAATTCTATTTTTTTGTTCCAACTATGGTTGTGAGTAGACATTCTATTATGTTTTTCATATGATTATCTTTTTGTTATTTTTTAGTAGGGATTAGTAGCAAGTACACTTGCAATTAAGAAAAAGTTTATTGTAAGTATACTTTGCAATATGTACGTAATTTCAAACGGAGTTCTAACTGAGCAATAGACATAATTGCAAGTATGGTTGCAAGTTTCAGTTATATTTTTAGTTGCAAGTATGGTTGGAAGTGGACATTCTATTTTTCATGTTTTCCAAATAATTATTTTAGTAAGGATTTGTTGCAATTAAGCAAAAGTCTGTTGTAAGTATACTTGCAATTTGAACCTAATTGTAAGTGAGTTTCTATCTGAGTAATCGACCTAATTGCAAGTACGGTTGCAAGTGTTAGTTCTTATTTTTTTTTATTAGTTGCAAATATGGTTGTAAGTAGACATTCTATTATGTTTTCCATATGATTATATTTTTTGTTTGTTATTTTTTAGTAAGGATTAGTTGCAATTAAGAAAAAAGTATGTTTTTGCAAGTACACTTGCAATATGGACCTAATTGCGAGTGGAGTTCTAACTGAGTAATAGAAATAATTGCAAGTATGGTTGAAAGTTTTAGTTCTTAATTTTTTTAGCTACAATTATGGTTGTAGGTAGCCATTCTATTATTGTTTTCCATTCGATTATATCATTTTTTTTATTTTTTTAGGATTAATTGCAAGTACACTTGCACTTAAGCAAAAGTTTGTTACAAGTACACTTGCAATATGAACCTTATTGCAAGTCGAGTTCTAAATGAGTAATAGACCCAATTGAAAGTATGGTTGAAAGTTTTAGCTCGCCTAGAGTTTTCTAGCGTACATTCTAGCAATCCCCACCATGGATCCAATAATTTTTTTAGCTTCCTCAAAAAAATTCATATTATTCCCACTCAAACAAATAAACTGTAATATACAAAATATTGTAATTTGCAAAAATCTTAGGAGAGCTGAATATGTCTTACCCCTCTTTGGTTGTGTGTGTTTTATAACATCAGAGGAGCGATATGATAGTTTTAGTGGATAGGGTTTGGCTGTTAAATGCTACAACAAGGGTCCTTCAGCTTCTTATAATGCTCGCACCTCTGAATCATAACCAGGTTTCAGTTTGTAATTCTTACCAATTGTATGCTTATATAAACAACACTGCAGTCATCAGTTTTGAAGTTAAAATGATAGCTGAAAGAAACAAACAAATCGACACAAAAAATTCAGTGAGAATTGATGAGCTGTTGCCACAAAATGGTAAAGGAAAGAGAGGTCAAGGCTGGTACGCCAGCTTTTCTGATGAGAAGAAAGCAGCATACTCGGAGAAGTTGTGACTATCCCGCCAACAAAAGAAAGTTGTTGCTCTCGGTCCAAATGTGGCTAATCATGAAGCGTCAAACCCATTGGTCAACTCATACGAGCGAGCAACAACTCATAATCATACTGCTCCTGCAGCGTCAATTGGTCAACAAGGTAAGATTATATTGGGATATTGTGACTGCAAGATTTGTGAAAACATGTTTGTCATCTCTACCACATTCGCACTCCATGTATACAAGCCTATTGATTTCTATTATATCAATGGGATTACATTCATATTTACTGTTCGATTTGCTTAACTGGTTGTCATCCGAACCATTAGCAAGTTTTGTGGTACTTGATGTGCAAGATAATATAAATCCGCTAAATTTAAAAGGAAACGTAATAGGATACGATACTCTTCAATGATGACTGACCAAATTGATACTCGGAAGAAGAAGATGCGTCAATACAACATAGCAAGGCTAAGTGGTGTTGCTATGAAAGACGTAGTTATGAGTGACACACAAGATGAGCAAATGCTGGTGAATATGAAAAGTGTTACACCTCACATTCTTACACCTCCTACCCATCAATAAGTCCTTCATGGTACACAAGGTCAAAGTGATGTTACTCCAACAGACAAATATATGCATGATGACCAAGAGCGAATGTAGCATGAGCAAGAAGGACAAGCACATACGAAGATAAAAATTGGTATTTACTCATGTCTTCTAACACGATTTTTCATCTTCAATCGACATGCATTTTTTATATAATATGTCATTTTTACTACCTCATAATAGATTTACCACACTTTGTGGTCTTTAAATTTTAATCTTCCACATATTTCGTAGGGGAAAGTGACAAACCAGATGACGTGTACGGAATATATGAGCCCATTGACACAGTAACAAATTTTGAAGTACATAATCTTTCACTTATAGTTTGGATATCTATGATTTCAGAAATTTCCAGCTCAGAACCAATGTCTTTCCTAATAGAAAACTTGGACGCAATACATAATAGTCGCATCGCAGCTGACGAACATCTTGATGGTGAAGAAAGGATATTAGGGGACAACATATGTATATTACATCTTGATGGTGAAGAAAGGATATTAGGGGACAACATATGTATATTAAAATAACCTTATATTTGAAATATAGTACTATCATTTCCACATTTGTTCATATACTATTTGTTAATTTATCGTTCATATCTATATGTGTCTCTTACGAGTCATACCGAGAAGAACGACAAAAGGATGATGGAAGGCCCGTACATATATGTATTATAGCATCTACAGAAACTTACCCAAAAAACACAATATTCTCAGAAAAGTTAGTGACTGTCGCCACCGTGGAGCATTGAGATTCCAATATGAGGGGACTGCCACTAGTAGAGAAGTGCCTTTCTGTAGATGGCTTTTTGTGGTGCACCATGTAGTTATACGCCACAGAAATTTATTTTTGTGACGCACGGGGGGAATGCGCCACAGAAAAGAGGAATTTTGTGGTGCACGGGACAGGGGTGCGCCACAGAAAAGAGGAATTCTATGGCGCACGCGACAGAGGTGCGCCACAGAAATATGCTGGGGCCCGCACCAATCATTGCCCCACTCATATACTGTGGCGCATGGTGGTTAGTGCGCCACAAAAATATGACATTTCTGTGGCGCACCACTATCCTGTGCGCCACAGAATTCCCATCCCCAAAATTTCTGTCCACGCACAAACTCCAGCCCCCCCCCCCCAGAACGCCTTTCTAGTTTTTCACGGGAGAGTTGAAGGTCTAAAAAGCATCAAAAAAATAAATCCCTTATAGATGCACAAAGAGTTTAAGGTCTACTTTTTTATCAAATTTTGAAATATGAATTTCGACTTTCTGAGCAAAAGTTCATTAAAAAAAGTAAAATGGGCATAACTTTTGCATACGATGTCGAAAAAAAATGATCAAGATATCAAAAAAAAAAACTAGAGAAAAAAGCAACTCAACCTCACTAGCCTTCGGCCTGTGAGCTTTTTTTAGAATCGCCAAATTTCAAAAGGAAAAAAAGTTATGTCCGTTTGAAGATTTATCCTATAAAATCAAAAAAAAAAATCTATGGCGCACCTCCCTACTTGGTGCGCCATAGAATTGTTGGGCAGGATTCGAAATTTGAATTCTTCCCACCAACCCTTCTTTTCTCCCTCTTCTTTCTCCTTCTCTCCTCTCTCTCATTTCACTTCTCCACTTATCCTCCACTTCTCATCTCCCCTTCTATCCTCTACCTCTCCACTTCTCTCCTCCACCTCCTACTCCACCACCACCTCTCCTTCTCCTCCTACTCCACCACCACCTCTCCTCCTCCTCCTCCTCCACCACCACCACCTCCAGCGAGCTCCTCCTCCTCCTCCACCACCACCTCCATCGAGCTTCTCCTTCTCCACCAACTCCGGTGACCTCTCATACCACCACCTCCGGCGAGCTCCTCCTCCTCCACCACCACCTCCGGCGAGCTTCTTCTCCTCCACCAAATCCGGTGACCTCCCCAACCACCACCTCCGGCGAGCTCCTCCTCACCACCACCACCGGCGAACTCCTCCTCCTCCCCCACCACCACCTCCGGCGAGCTTCTCCTCCTCCACCAACTCCGGTGACCTCCCCCACGACCACCTCCGGCGAGCTCCTCCTCCTCCTCCACCACCACCTCCGGCGAGCTCCTCCTCCTCCTCCTCCACCACCTCCGGCGAGCTTCTCCTCCTCCACCAACTCCGGTGACCTCCCCCACCACCACCTCTGGCGAGCTCCTCCTCCTCATCCACCACCACCTCCGGCGAGCTCCTCCTCCTCATCCACCACCACCTCCGGCGAGCTTCTCCTCCTCAACCAACTCCGGTGACCCCCATCCTCCACCCCCGAATTTCGAAATTTCGCCGAAATTCCGGCGGCCAGATCTAGATCTGGCTGCCTTTTTTTTTTTGAAATTCAAAAAAAAAAATCTGTGGAGCACCCCTACTTGGTGCGCCACATAATTGCAAATTTCGGTTGCGCACGGCTGAGGTGCGCCACATAATTGACATTTCTGTGGCGCACGGCCAGGGTGCGCCATAGAAAAAAAATTAGTGGCGTGAATTCTGTGGCGCACCCCTGTGGCCCCTAGGTGCGCCACATAATTCAAAATTGGGGCGCCACAGAAGAGCATTTCTTTACTAGTGAGCATTTTTTGCAGAAAGGGGAAAGTTGGTGTATTTACACCAGATGTTCCCGAAGAGTTGAAACGGTTTCTTACAAGTCAAGATGATGAGGATGCTAAATATTTCAGAGAGAATATCCAGTAGTTTAGCTCTCACTTCTCATTCACAAGTCTTGGAGTAACACTTTATCATCGAGTCAACACTGCCGCAGGAACCGACGTATATACATTTTATGCATGTGGGGGGGGGGGGTTGTACCACGCTCTTGATGATCTGGTGTCTGGTGATCATGGCCCTTGGCATTTGTAGTTGTATATTTATGATACCAATGAAAACTTGTCTCACAGGGTTAAGAGACCTCCAAATCTTAGGATAGATCTCATAAAGAGGATTCTGAAAATATTAGACTGGGTGTTGTTCCGAATCTACATGAATATAGGATATCACTAAACACATATATGAAATTTGATCAAAGAAGGTACACCGCGCCTACTACTTCTCAGGTGGCAGCAATGTGGGTTGAATGGAGCGACCCACAAAATTGTTTTGACAAGAGTGTTGTTGTGGATGGAAAAGGAGACCATGCCATGTATATTAGAGCATACCATGGGTTCTAGAACCCATTGTCATATCCATTATTCTTCCCACATGGGGAGACATGTTAGAAGAAACCCATTGTCAAAGAAACAGGTTGATTCTTTGGTTCGTTGGATGCCATATATTGCACCTCGATGACATTAACCAAGATTCAATGGATAATTCTACATGATAAGGAAATCAAACCTCTCATTTTTCTTAAGGTACCATGTTGATTATTGATTTATATAATTATTAATTTACTTAAAACTTAGACAGTCATTCATATTTCAGATGATAACATGATTAGAGAACTTGGTGATACCGCACGCCATGAAGACCAAACCATTGAGTTACCTACAGGTGCTGGTCGTCTATCTTATTTATTAATCATGTACGATCAGGAACTTACCAATATGTATGTTGTTAATAAATTTTTAGATGGCAACGAGGATGACCCAGATGAGGATTTTGGTGACAATGGTATTAATGCAACACAATCTAGAAAATTTGTTAGCGCAAGGGAGTACTATTGCTTCAAGATGCAGGTCCGGAAAAAGCTTTTAAACATCATATTATTTGGGGGGCGCCTTTTCCAATAGTGGGTTGTTGACATGTACATCAAGATTTAGACAATGAGGCTTTACTGGTACTCAAAGCCAGAAAATCAGAAGGTTATACCCGCTGACCTTTACCGGGTAACACCCTTGTGTTTATTCTAATACAATTACATTATGGATGCAACACTCTTTATTGAAATAGTGTAAACTAATTGGCAAATTTTTTATTGTAGGGTCTTGTTGACACCGTTATTGTTGGCGAGTCACGCAGTGATCGTATTGGAAAGAGAATCGTGCTTCCACGCACATTTACCGGTGGTGACTCTGACATTTTGTGCTGGTTCCTCGATGTGATGGAAATAGTTCAACAATGGAGTAAACCAGATTGTTTTATCACGCTGACATGAAATCCCTACTAGGAGGGGATAACTAAGGAATTGTTGCCTGGACAGTTGCCTCAAGACCGTCTAAACCTTGTGGCAAGAGTATACAAAGCTAAACATCGAAATATTATGGACTTGCTGACTAAGGGTAATCATTTCAGAGAAGTAGCTTCTTACGTACATGTCACAGAGTTTCAGAAACGAGGTCTCCTGCATGAGCATATACTTCTAATAATGAAAGCAAATAGCAAGTTAAGGACACCAGATGACTATGATAGGGTGATATCTACAGAGATACCCGACAAACAGAAATATCATGTTCTCCATGATCTCATGTCAAACACATGTTGCATGGACCATGTGGTGCGCTAAATAAAAACTACCCTTGCATGATAGATGGAAAATGTCGTTTTCATTATCCACGAGAGTTTTATGATGCTACATTACGAGCACTACCAAATTCCGCGCGATCAGGGACGTTTCAATAACATTCTGGATGGGCTCCAAACCGTCGATAAGGGCAATCCGCGACGGTTTGCGCGACGGAATGAAAATGTATCAGATCGACTGTCACGGATGCTAAACCGTTAAGGCTATCCGCAACGTACGGCAAATCGTCGCCACCAGTTGGGTCGTCCGGCCTAGGCCCAATAAGCATTAATGTTTTTATTTCGTCGCTATGAGGTGAGACGTGGCAAACGAGTTTCTAACGGCTATTATCGTAATCAGCTGACGTGGCTAAACTTTTAGTCACCATAAGCAAAACATGGGAACGTTATTTTACGTCACCAGTCTTGACCAATGAGGCGAAACCATGTGGACCAATCAAAATACGCCACATGGAAGCAAAATGGTGCCACGTTGCCTTCTTCTGGGACAAAATCTGTTTGTCCCGGGCTACCCAGCGACGTTTTTTTCCATCGCGAGTCTCGACTAATCAGGCGAAAGCATGTGGACCAATCAAAATATGCCACATGGAAACAAAATAGCGCCACGTCGCCTTCTTCTAGGACAAAATCTGCTCCTCGCGGACTACCCACCACCTTTTTTTCGTCGCTAAACTCGTGGCACGTGCACCAACCAAATGGTGCCATGCAACGTCTTTTCCATGACGTTTTTTTCCGTCTCGGATTTGGGTGATGTCATCAAACGTGCCGGGGACATTATTTTTACGTCGTCTAATCGCCCACTCATAGTAGGCCACGTGGGCTTGGCATACATCGCCACATGTCGGTATTTGCCTTGACGGATTTTTACGTAACGTTACTATGATGTCGTTTTTGGTGCTATTTGGGTGGTTACATGATCGTTATAATTTCCAATTGCACACAGCCAGAAAAGAAAACACATAACAGGCATCAAATACTTAGTTTTTCTCACAGAATATCAAACCAACATACAGAATCACAGTTTCAAGGACCACACATCTGCTCAGCCAGCATATCTCAAGTAGGGCAACTCCTTCTAGTTGAGATTTCTTTAGCGCAGCTTGTTGCTTCCAAATGTCTTCCATATCAACTACAAACTTCAGCCTCAGTTGCTCGGATTCTGCTTTCTCCGTCCTCATATCCTTAATTGTTCTGCTCACATTCACATCAAGCTGTGGTTCAGGCTTAGACTGTGAAAGACATGATTCCACTCGGTCCTTCTTTGAGAAAGTATGCTTTTCACTCTTCGGCATGCCAACTTCACTATCATCCTCGTCCTCAACCTCTGAAGCAGATCGAGACATCACCCTTTTCTTGCTTGCCTATCAAGCATGCAAAGAAAATAGATGAAAATAACAGATGACAAGAATGTACAGAACATAGATGAAACTAGCATATGACAAGCATGTACAAAAAATTGATAAAAACTAGCTGATTATAGTCAAACAACGGTGTGTGTCATGAACTAGCAGATGAGAAGCATAGATGAAATAGCAGGTGTCAAGCATGTGAGGAAGATAGATGAAAACAGCAGATGACAAGCATGTATAAAAACTTTATGAAAACTAGCAGATTATAGTCAAACAACGGTGTGTGTCATGAACTAGCTGATGAGAATCATAGATGAAACAGCAGGTGTCAAGCATGTGAGGAAGATAGATGAAAATAGCAGATGGCAAGCATGTACAAAAAATGATGAAAACTAGCATATTATAATCAACCAACTGTGTGTGTAATGAACTAGCAGATGAGAAGCATAGATGGAATAGCAGGTGTCAAGCATGTGAGGAAGATAGATGGAAACCATGTTGAAATGACAACGACGGCCTTAATTACTATAAGTGGGTTTCACGGCCTTAATTAGCTTGCCAAAACTTCTTATAGTATGGAATAGAGGAAGTAGCACAAAATATATGGCGCCACATTGATAAAAAAGTTCAACACAAGATAAGAAATCTGCACCCTAGTTGTTGCGATATCATGAAAGAATGTTGAGCTACCGGGTTAGGCAATAACCTGCAGCTCATTGTCCACGCTGGATTGTGATTGATATGACACGACTCCTTCAGTGCCATCTGATTCCTCTTCAACATCATACACATGCATGTACTGAGATCCAGAATCTTGCTTCGTGGTCTCTCGGGGGGGTACAGTAGGGAATGAAAGAAAACTTGCTGGCTTTACGCCCAGTTCTTGCATCTTTGTGTTGTTTGCCATGATAGTTCTGGCACGTTATTCTTCAATGGGGTGTAATGGCGATCCTAACATGAATAAAGAATTAAAAGTAAAGTACAAATATAGCACGTCATAAGAACCTAATACAACATAAATAATTAAGGCACTCATCTTGTAAGAATAGTCCAGTGCAAGTAATATAAATTCTGATCCTAACTAAGACTGATAGGATCACAACCAAAGTGACATTAAACCTAATATGTAGTATACAAGCTAGATTGCTGTAAATGAGCAAAGTTTTACCAAGCAAGAAGGGCCCCCTTCCTATTTCCGTTACAAGAAACTGTTTAGAGAGATTTATTGCATCAAACATTAGCAATATAATTAGGATAATAATGAAGCATCAAACATACGATTAAACAGACAAGCAATTTAGAAAGATTAACTGCGTCGAACATAAGCAGGATAATAAGGAAGCATCAAACATACAATTAAATAGAAAAAACAATTTAGAGAGAATAGTTGCTGCATCTTTAGGGTCTTCAGTCTTGTTGCGTTTCTCGCCTTCAATCTTTATTCGTTTCAGCGTGCTTGCAGACATTGACGGTGATGTTGCGGCGAGGTTGGAGACGAGGTGGCAGATCTGGATGTACGGCGAGGTCGGTGGTGAGGTGGCTGACCGGCGAACACGACGTCGAGGTGGCTGACCGGCGAGCACGGCGCAAGGTAGAAGATAACATGCGGCGAGGTTGGAGACGATGTGGCAGGCAGGCGAGCACAACGGCGAGGTGGCAGATCTTCACGGCGAAAAGGCCGGTGGTGTGGCAGATCTGGAGGGTGATCTCCATGGCGACGAGGGAGTTCTGGCAAGCGAGCTATACGGAGATGTGTGAGACCGGGGAAATAGAGGATCTGTTTTGGGAGGACAAGGGGAGTGGATATTTCGAAATAGTGGCTTTCTCTTTTGGCGAGAGAGGGCCGATCGAGGGGATAAAGGTAGGGTCTCGGAACGATTACAGAAATACCCTGTAGGCTCAAGGTTGCCAGTTGTGTGCGGGAGGGCTGATAAGTAAAATATCCTTGCACAAAAATATTTGGGCGGGCTGTCCTGGCGCGAATTTTTCGGAGCGATGCGAAATTTTGGCGGAACTGCGGGAAACTTTGCTAGCCGTCCGATGCTGATGGGCGGCTTACAAAATTGAGCATTTATGCAATTTTTAGTACTAAAAATTGTGAAAAAATCCTGAAAGTATTTTACCTAAAATCCTGGAAAAGGACAATTATGTGGAATACTACTACATGTTGATTGGTGGCTTGAACTTTGCTAGCCGTTTGATGCTGAGTCAACTTTTTTGTCTACACCTATCACTGGTGTCGGAAGGGGGTAGGCCACTGATCTTTTTTGATTGGTTCTGTTACGTTAGGCCATAGTTACATGGATAACCCAAATCTAGATCTACTTGTAATAAGATTCCCTCCAGTTCGCCTTAAGAAACCATAGCCCTGATGGGGGAAAAGACGGAACTGCAGTTCTGGCACCTCTACATGAGCCGGAAGAGGGTTGAAAATTGGAACTAATTTCTTGTTTTTGTTAGGTTAGGCATAAGGAACACCCAAGACAATGGTAGCGCCCACCTCTTGGCAAGTTTTCCCCAGTTCCGTCAGATCCGGGACTTTCGGGCTCTAAGTAGTCCTCGCACATGTTGAGAGAATCTGACGCCGGTGAAGTGCGCCCTAACACAGAGAGCGAGGGAATCTTGCGCATCCAAGACCCATGACACAATCTAACACTCATGGTATGACATACGCTGGGATTAGGTGGCATTCGGATGATCCGGAGACCCCTCTCCGAAGAAACCATAGGCCCGTTGTGAAAAAGACGAATTTCCCGTTCTGGCCCCTCTACGTGAGTCGGAAGGGGATAGAAAAGTGGAAACAATTGCTTGGTTCTGTTAGGTTATGCCCAATGAACACCCAAGACAATTGTAGGTCCTACCTCTTGGCAAGATTCCCCCAGTTCCTTCAGATCTGGGAGTTTCGTTGCTCTAAGTAGTCCTTGAACTCGCTAGAGAGAATCTGACGCTGGTGAATCCCTAACACTGGGAGCGAGGGAATCTTGGGAATCCAAGACCCATGCCACCCTATAACACACGTGGTATGACATACCATGGTATTTGGTGGCATTCAAACGATCTTTAGCCCCCCTCTCCTGAGAAACCATAGCCCCGATGAGGAAAAAGACGGAATTGTCGTTCTGGCCCCTCTACGTGAGCCGGGAGGGGGTAGCAAAGTGGAATCGATTTCTTGGTTGTGTTAGGTTAGGCCCAAGGAACACCCAAGACAATGTTTGGGCCCACCGATTGGCAAGATTACCCCAGTTCCGTCAGTTTCGGGAGTTTCGGGCTAATCCTGGAACCGGCAGAGAGAATATGACGCTGATGGAGCCCTAAAACAGAGAGCGAGGGTATGTTAGCCATCTAAGACCTATGACACACTCTAACACACATGGTATGGCATAACATGGGTTAGTGGCATTCAGATGATCCGGAGCCCCCTCTCCGGAGAAACCATAACCCCGATGTGGAAAAAGACGGAACTGCCGTTCTGACCACTCTATGTGAGGCGGAAAGGGGTAGAGAAGTGGAACCAATTGCTTTTTTGTGTTAGGTTAGGCCCAACGAACACGCAAGACAATGTTGGGCCCACCTGTTGGAAATAATCCCCGAGTTTCGTCGGTTTCAGGAGTTTCGGGCTCTAAGTAGTCCTTGAGCCCGCCAGAGAGAATCCGACGCCGGTGAAGCCCTAACACAGAGAGAGAGAGGGAATCTTGGGAATCCAAGACCCATGACACACTATAACACACGTGGTATGGCGTACCTTGGTATTTGGTGGCATTCAAACGATCTAGAGGCCCCTCTCCGGAGAAACCATGGCCCCGCTGGGGGAAATACGGAACTGTCGCTCTAGCCCCTCTACGCCAGGCGGAAGGGGTTAGCAAAGTGGAACCAACTGCTTGGTTGTAATAGGTTAGGCCCAAGGAACACCCAAGACAAGGGTAGGGCCCACCTCTTGGCAAGATTCCCGCCCTTCCGTGAGATCTAGGAGTTTCGGGCTCTGAGTAGTCCTGGAACCCGTGAAAGAGAATGTGGCGCTGGTGAAGCCATAACACAAAGAGTGAGGGAATCTTTGGCGTAAAAGACCCATGCCACAATATAAAACATATGGTTTGGCATACCCTATGATAGGGTGGGAATTCAGACGCTCCGGAGCCCCTCCCCAGAGAAACCCTAGGTCTGGCCCGCTACGTGAGCCAGAAAGGGGTAGCAAAGTGGAACTAATTGCTTCGTTGTGTTATTTTAGGCCCAAGTAACACCAAATAAAATGGTAGGATCCACCATTTGGCAAGATTCCCCATGTTCCGTCCGATCCGGGAGTTTCAGGCTCTAAATAGTATTGGAACTCGCTAGAGAGAATCCGACGCCGGCGAAGGCCTAACACACAAAGAGAGGTAATATTGGGCATCCAAGACCCATGACACACTATAAGACACATGGTACGGCATACAATGGGATTTGGTGGTATTCAGACGATCTAGAGCCTCTCTCCGGAGAAACCCTAGCCCCGCTGGGAAAACAGACGAAACTGCCATTCTAGCCCCTCTACGTGAGCCGGAAGGGGGTAACAAAGTGGAACCAACTGCTTGGTTGTGTTAGTTTAGGCCCAATGAACACCCAATACAATGTTAGGGCCCACCTCTTGGCATTATTCCCCCTGTTTCGTCACATCCGGGAGTTTCGGGCTCTGAGTAGTCCTTGAACCCGCTAGAGAGAATCTGACGTCGGTGAAGCCATAACACGCAGAGTGAGGAATGTTGGGCATACAAGACCCATGAAACACTCTAGCACACATGGTATGTCATACCATGGGATTTGGTGGCATTCAGACGATCTGGAGGCCCTTCTCCGTAGAAAGCATAGCCCCGCTAGGGAAAAAAGACGGAACTGCCATTCTGGCCCCTCTACCTGAGCCGGAAGGGGGTAGAAAAGTGGAACCAACTTATTGTTTCTGGTAGTTTAGGACCAATGAACACCAAGGATAATGGTAGGGCCCACCTCTTGGAAAGATTCCCCGAGTTCCGTCAGTTGCGGGAGTTTCGGGCTCTAAGTAGTCCTGGAACCCGCCAGAAAGAATCTGATGCCGGTGAAACCCTAACACAGAGAGAGAGGGAATCTTGGGCATCCAACACCCACGACACACTATAACACACATGGTATGGAATGCCATGGGATTTGGTGGCATTCAGACGATCTGGAGGCTTCTCCGGAGAAACCATGCATAGCCCCGTTGGGAAAAAAGATGGAACTGTTGTTCTGGCCCCTCTATGTTAGGCAGAAGGGGGTAGCAAAGTGGAACCAATTGCTTGGTTGTATTAGGTTAGGCCCAAGGAACACCCAACAAAATGGTAGGGCCCACCTCTTGGCAATATTCCCCCAGTTCCGTCAAATCCTGGAGTTTCGGGCTCTAAGTAATCCTGGAACCCGCCAGAGAGAATCTGACGCCGGTGAAGCCCTAACACAGAGAGAGCGAGTGAATCTTGGGAATACAAGACCCATGACACACTCTAACACACATGGTATTCCATACCATGGGATTTGGTGGCATTCAATCCCCCTCTCCAGAGAAACCATAGCCCTGTTGGGAAAAAGACGGAACTGCCGTTTTTGCCCCTCTACATGAGCCGGAAAGGGGGAGGAAAGTGGAACAAATTACTTGGTTGTTTTAGTTTATGCCCAAGTAACACCCAATAAAATGGTAGGTCCCACCTCTTGGCAATATTCCCCCCGTTCCGTGAGATCCGGGAGTTCCAGGCTCTAAGTAGAACCCGCAAAAGAGAATCTAACGTCGGTGAAGCCATAACACAGGGAGTAAGGGAATCTTGGGAATCCAATACCCATGACACACCGTAACACACAAGTTATGGCATACCGTGGGATTTGGTGGCATTCATACAATCCGGAGGCCCCTCTCCAGAGAAACCATAGCCCCGGTGGGAAAAAGATGGAACTGCCGTTCTGGCCCGTCTACATGAGCCGGAATGGGGTACCAAAACGGAACCAGTTGATTGGTTGTGTTAGTTGAGGCCCAAGAAACACCCAAGAAAATTGCAGGTCCCGCCTCTTGGCAAGATTCCCCCCCCCCATTCCGTGAGATCTGGAAGTTTCGGGCTCTGAGTAGTCCTGGAACCCGTGAAAGAGAATGCGGCGCGAGTGAAGCCATAACACAAAGAGTGAGGGAATCTTGGCCATCCAATACACATTCCACAATATAACACACACGGTTTGGCATACCCTAGGATTTGGTGGGAATTCAGATGCTCCGGAGCCCCCTCCCCGGAGAAACCCTAGGTATGCTGGAGAAAAAGAAGAAACTATCGGTCTGGCCCTACGTGAGCCGAAAAGGTGTAGTGAAGTCGAACTAATTGCTTGATTGTGTTAGTTTAGGCCCAAGTAACACAAAATAAAATAAAAGGACCCACCTCTTGGCAAGATTCCCCCTGTTCTGTCAGCTCCGGGGGTTTCGGGCTCAAAATAGTTTTGGAACCCGCTAGAGAGAATACAACGCCGACGAAGGCCTAACTCACAAAGAGAGGGAATATTGGGCATCCAAGACCCATGACACACTATAACACACATGGTATGGCGTACCTTGGGATTTGGTGGCATTCAGACGATCTAGAGGCCCCTCTCCAGAGAAACCATGGCCCTGCTGGGGGAAAATACGGAACTGTCGTTCTAGCCCTCTACGTTAGGCGGAACGGGGTAGAAAAGTGGAACCAACTGTTTGGTTGTATTAGGTTAGGCCCAAGGAACACCCAAGACAAGGGTAGGGCCCACCTCTTGGCAAGATTCCCGCCATTCCGCGAGATCTAGTAGTTTCGGGCTCTGATAGTCCTAGAACCCGTGAAAGAGAATGTGGCGTCGGTGAAGCCATAACACAAAGAGTGAGGGAATCTTGGGCATACAAGAGCCAGGAAAAAATATAACACATATGGTTTGGCATACCCTAGGATAGGGTGGGAATTCAGACGCTCCGGAGCCCCTCCCCGGAGAAACTCTAGGTCTGGTGGAGAAAAGGAAGAAACTGCCGGTCTGGCCCCTCCACGTGAGCCGGAAAGGGGTAGCAAAGTGGAACTAATTGCTTGGTTGTGTTATTTTAGGCCCAAGTAACATCAAATAAAATGGTAGAACCGACCTCTTGGCAAGATTCCCCCTGTTCCGTCACCCGCTAGAGAGAATCTGACGCCGGCGAAGGCCTAACACACAAAGAGAGGGAATCTTGGGTATCCAATACCCATGACACACTATAACACACATGGTATGGCATACTGAAGAAGGGATGGACCTTGGACCCTGCGAGTAAGGACACCCTGTCTTAGGCCCAAGGCTAACGCCCAAGAAGGGAAGCCCTTGGAGTATTCTGGAAGGCCCATTTGAAGCCCACCCGCAATGCCTTGCGGGCTAAGATAGGAAACTTGTAACCGAAATAGGGTTAGAGTTCGAGTCCTCTCCGGGTAGGGTTTGAGACCTGGCCACCTATATAAGGCCAGGATAACCACCAGGAGAGGACCAAGCAATACCGCACCACCAAAGCCTTGAGCTCGAGATCATACTCTCGACTTGAGAAACCACCATTGTAACCGATCTATTCGATAATACAGATTGACAGAGGTAGGAGTAAGGGTTTTACCTCTACGAGGGCCCCGAACCTGGGTAAATCGTGCCCCCTGTCTAGCCGACGATCGTGACCAACGCTCATGGGTTCTCCTATTCGAAACCCTATGGGTTCACCCGAGGGATTTGGTGAGTCACAGATTCGACAATTGGCGCCGTCTGTGGGAACGGCGGGCGCTGGATCTCCTGCATCTTCGGCTTCATCAGCCAACTCGCGTTGGAAACCTTCGACTTCGACTCCGGCCAACCCTATTCGGATATGATCTGTCGTGGTCACGCCTCACTCGCCGGAATCACGCCCGGTATTCAGCAATCTGGAGGAGAGCGTCACCTTGACGTTCGGGAGCTTGAAGTTCTACACCAACAAGGACGGAATCCTCCACTTCCCTGAAGAATCGGGATCTGAGTCAGGAGCCGTCGACTCGCGACCTTATCTGGAGAAAAGTGGCGAGTCCATCCGTTTCAACACCAGCAACTACCATACCCTCTCGACAGAGGAACCCTCTCAAGTCCAGAAAGCTTTCCGAGCTACGCCTAGGACTCACAAGCCACGACTGGCTCAGGTCTACATGGCAGGATCGGAACAACCCCCAGGAAGAGAAAACAACGCGGAAGAACGCACCGCAATCGGAGTCTCACGTGAAGCTTGGGATCGAGCAAAAGAGGCCATCCGAACGAGCAAGCCACCTGCAGCGACTGCCCCACACGAAGACATGGTCGCCTACCACTATCACATAGTGAGAGCGGCCACCGTGATTAAAGAAGCTCCGATAGATCTAGACCGATGGAGAAGATTGGCGGATGAATCAAGTCAGCGCCGAGCCGAGCTGTCCCTGACACCTTCCGTCGCCACCCGACCTGCAAGGAAGGGGCACGCATCGAGAACTGCGACCATGGACGCCGAGTCTTTAGGCGGGATCAGCAGATCACTCGGACCTTCCCTTATGCGGGTTGACGAGGAAGGAAACGTCATCCCGCAGACTCCTGCTGCCGCGGTCTTAGCCGCAACAACTTACATGCAAATGAATCGGCCGGGGGAAAACGACCCTCGAGCGGATCAATTCAAGAAAGTTCAGAAGGGGTTAGGCATGGCAGCCGCAAGGCTTGCCTCCTACGATCGCAGGAAGGCTGCCGAACAGCAGGCGAAGGAGAATGAAAAGGAGAAAGAGGCATCACGCAAGAATAGGAGCGCTTCGCCCAGAAGAGACAAATCACCTCGCCGTGGTCGAGGAAAAGAAGCCCGGCGACGCGATGATAGTCGAAGCAGCAGCGAAGATAGTCCGAGAAATAAAAGCTCACGACATCACAGCAGCCGCTCGCGAAAACGCAGCAAGGAGCCAAGGAAAGAAACTGATCGCGATCAACCAGGATACAACGCGCGGTCAGATATCGCGCAAAACAGGGTGGACAAGGCGAGAGCAGCAAGGAACCGCGCGTGCTCCTCGTCCGGTTCTTCGGATGACGAGACCTGCGGCGCGTTGTGTTTCATCCGCAGCATCCGTGAAGCACCTCTACCCAGGAGATTCAAGCTCAGCACAGAAGTAACAAAATACGATGGTTCACTCGAACCTTCGTCGTGGCTAAACGACTACCTCACGGCAGTAAAATGCCAACGTGGGAACAAGAACACGGCTATGTAGTACCTCAACCTACACTTGGTTGGCGCGGCACGTAGTTGGCTGGAAGCAAGACCGAAATCCTGCTATGCATCATGGGACGATCTGCAATTCGACTTTTGCAAAAACTTCCAGGCCACCTACAAGAGACCAGCAACCATCAAAGAACTGCGAGCCTGCAAACAGAAGAGCAGCGAGTCCACTCGCGAGTACATCCAGGGATGGACCACGCTCAGGAACACTGCAAGAAACATCTCGGAGGAAGTAGCGGTTGAGGCCTTCGCAAAAGGCGCCCGACGAACTGCTTTCAGAGAAGAGCTGGGACGAGCCGCACCCAAGACTATTGGGGAGCTGATGATCATAGCCGACATATGGGCTAATGGAGAAGACTCAGTGCGCAACGAGAGGACATCATCGCCTGCACCCGAGGACGACCGCCATGGTCGAAAGAAAAGGAAGAAATACTATGATCACGACGATCGGGAAGAGATGGTAGCGGCAGAATTCACGCGAAACCGCGATAGTGGACGCCGCGGAAGTCGCGAATGGAAACCGAAGGCTGAAGACAAAACTCCCGAGGAGGACCTTGACGCGTACTGCTCGCTACATCTATTTACAGATAAGCGCACGGGCAAAACTAAGGCAACACACCTCCTCAAGGATTGCCAAAAGTTCATCGACATCCACGAGGCCTTCTCGAAGAAAAGTAGATCAGCAGCTAGTCAAAGTTACCCGCCACTTCCAGGAGGAGGACACCAAGGATTCCAGCCGCCACAACCCCTGCCTCCACCAGGAAATCCGAACATAGCGCTAGCCGCATTACCTGCACCACCCGCACCAAACGCCGGAGCTAACGCGTACCCGAACCCGGCTGAACAGTTAGGGATGATACAAAAAGTCTGCCCATCCCGTAGAGCTCAAAAGACAAATACGCGGCAGCTATGCATGGCTGTGCAAACCCCACCGACAAGACCCGAGTACCTGAAGATGGCGGACCAATCGATCACCTTCTCCATGGAAGACCACCCCCCGCGAGTCTATCGACCAGGACACGCCGCTCTAGTAATCCAAGCGCAAATTGGTAACTACGAACTAGCTCGCGTATTTATGGACGGAGGCAGCGGCATCAACATCATCTACGCGGATACGCTCCGCCAGATGAACAGGAACCTGGAGGGACTCGAAGAATCAGAAACATCCTTCCACGGGATAGTTCCAGGAAAGGCGATCCGTCCACTCGGAACAATCAACCTAGAGGTTGTGTTGGGAAATCGACGCAATTACAGAAGAGAATTCCTCGACTTTGAAGTAGTCGACTGGCCCTCACAGTACCACGCCATTCTTGGTCGAACAACGTTCGCAAGATTCATGGCAGTACCACATTACGCGTATCTGAAGCTCAAGCTACCCGGGGAATATGGTGTAATCACCATCGACGGAGATTTCCATAAGTCCAACAAGTGCGACATCGAGTTCAACGAGATCGCAAAATCTTTCGGGATGCAAGAAGAACTAGAGGAGATAGCAAAAACCACGGACCACTCCGTGATGCCCCTCACAAAGAAAAACGCACCAGAGTTGGAATTCAGCGCCAACAGCGACACTCTAAAACATCAAGTGCACCCGACAGACTCTGCGAAAACGGCGATGGTCTCAACTACCCTATCGCCAGCATAGGAAAGCGCGCTCGTCGAACTCCTCCGTGAGTACTGGGAAATTTTCGCCTGGCAGCCCTCAGATTTGCCAGGAATACCCAGGGAGTTCGCCGAGCACTCACTCGAAGTCTACAAAGACGCAAAGCCCATCAAGCAGACCACTCGACGGTTCTCAGAACCCAAGCAGAAAGCGCTTGGAGAAGAAGTAAACAGACTGCTAGCAGCAAAATTTATCAGGGAGATCAAAATATCCACTTGGTTAGCAAAACCGGTGCTGGTCCCAAAGAAGAACACCAACATCCTTCGAGTGTGCATTGACTACACGTCGCTGAATAAGTATTGCTCCAAGGATAACTTTCCCCTCCCACGAATCGACCAGATCGTGGACTCCACCGCAGGCTGCCAACGCCTCTCCTTCCTATACGCCTACTCGGGATACAATCAGATCTGGATGAAGCAGGAAGACGAGGAGAAGACAGCATTCATCACACCTCAAGGTGTGTACTGCTACACGACAATGCCCTTCGGGCTCAAGAACGCAGGCGCAACATATCCGCGCTGCATGCAAAAATGCCTCGCCAAGCTCATTGGCAAGAACGTACAAGTGTACGTTGACGACATCGTCATCAAGACTCGAGTGGAGGATACACTCCTCGAGGACATCAGAGAAACATTTGACGCTCTAAAGGCATACAGAATTAAGCTCAATCCGAAAAAATGCGTCTTCGGCGTTCCAACAGGGCAACTTCTCGGGTACCTGGTATCCTCCAGAGGAATCGAAGCCAACCCGGAGAAGATACAAGCAATCTTGACAATGAAGGAGCCCACCAATCTACGCAGAGTCCAACAGCTCGCAGGGCGACTAGCCGCCTTGAGCAGATTTATCGCACAATTGGGCGAGCAGGCATTACCCTTCTACAAGCTGTTGAACAAGACGGACAAGTTCGAGTGGACACCAGAAGCTAAGCAGGAATTCGCAGACCTGAAACGATCCTTACAGAGCAGGCGAGTTCTCGCAACACCACAAGAGAGAGAGCCTCTTTACCTATACCTAGCCGCAACAAACCAGGTCATCAGCACGGCCATCGTGGTCGAGCGACCTAAGGAGGGCAAGGCATATGGAGTTCAAAGACCGATATACTACATCAGCGAGGTGCTCTCACCATGCAAACAACGATATCCTCACTACCAAAAGCTCGCATGTGGAGTTGTTCTCACGGCTCGAAAGCTCAAACATTACTTCCAGGAACATACCATAATAGTGGTTAATGATGCATCACTCGGTACAATCATGAATAACCCAATGGCATCCGGAAGAATAGCAAAATGGAGCATCGAGCTGGGCGCTTGGGACATCATCTATGCAGGGCGCAATTCCGTGAAGTCCCAGGTACTCGTGGAGTTTCTGAGCGAGTGGACAGAACTACAAACACCCGGGCCGCTGGAATACACGAGTAACTGGATCATGTACTTCGACGGATCCAAGAGAAACGAAGGAGCAGGAGCTGGGATCGTCCTCATATCACCCAGAGGAGACAAGCTGCAGTACGTCCTACCACTGGACTTCCCACCCGACGATCCAGCATCAAACAACGACGCAGAGTACGAGGCCCTGTTGCACGGGATGAAGATGGCAGTTGCGTGCGGAGCCACCCGACTAATGATCTATGGCGATTCCAATCTCATCGTGCAACAGACAATGAAGGAATGTGACGCTATCGCAGAGAACATGGTCGCCTATCGCGACATGTACAACCTACTCGAAGGAAGTTTCAAAGGATGCGAGCTGAAGCACATTGCGAGATCCAGCAACGAAGAAGCAGACAAACTGGCAAACATGGGTTCCACAAACACACCCATACCGGCAGGGATATATTTTGAGCGGATGACCAAACGATCAGTCAAAGTCAAGAAAACTGCAGGAGCACCAGCAGTATTGGAAACAGAGGTCAGCCCGCAAATTGCTATCATTGAGCTCATTCATAATATTTCGCGACAAGTTTTTCTGGTCGAGCCAGTCTGGACGCAGAAATACCTCGACTACTTGTCCGCCAATCAGCTCCCAGCAGACCCTCGCGAGGCTCGACAAATAATCAGACGCAGCAAATCCTTTCGGGTGCTCAATGGCGAGTTGTACAAACAGAGCATCTCAGGCATACTGCAACGATGCATAGCACCCGAAGATGGCAAGGAATTGCTGCGAGACATCCACCAAGGAGATTGTGGACATCATGCTAGCTGGAAGGCAATCATGGGAAAAGCTTTCCGAGCAGGATTCTACTGGCTTACAGCAGCCAGAGACGCAAAGGAACTGGTCGACAGGTGCAACGTTTGCCATCGATTCGCACCCAAACCACACGCCCCCGCTACGGAGTTGCATATGATACCCATCGCCTGGCCCTTTGCACAATGGGGGCTGGACATGGTAGGACCATTACGCGAGTCCACACCAGGTGGATACACACACTTGTTGGTCGCAGTCGACAAGTTTACCAAGTGGATCGAAGCCATGCCAGTAACCTCGGCTAGCGCCCAATGCACCGTCAAATTCCTCGACTCCATCGTATGCAGATTTGGAGTACCACACGACATCATTACTGACAATGGTAGCAACTTCACGGCAAAGGAAACACAGCAGTTCTGCGAAGAAAAGGGAATCATCTTCACATTCGCTTCAGTCGCTCATCCGCAAACCAACGGCCAAGTCGAACGATCCAACGGATTAGTTCCGGCTGGCATCAAGAAACGTCTACTCGATCGCCTACACCCAGAAGCGGGACATTGGGAAGAAGAGCTACCCTCCGTGCTATGGAGCCTCTGCACAACTCCAAATCGATCCACAAACTACACACCATTTTTCATGGTATACGGGGCTGAAGCAGTCCTTCCCGAGGATGTCAGGTTCAGCGCCCCACGGGTTGTTGCTTACAGCGAAGAAACCTCCAACAGGGAACTCGCAAATGATATGGACGCACTCGACAAAATACGCGATATTGCACTCGCAAGATCCGCAGTATACCAGCAGTCGCTGCGAAACTATCACAGTCGCCGCATACGCCACAGAGCCTTCACTGTAGGAGATCTGGTGCTGCGGCTCAAGTAGAAGGAAGGGCACAAGCTCGAGCCACCATGGGAAGGACCCTTGATAATACACAAAGTTATCCCAGGTGGCGCCTATCGATTGAAGAACCCGACGACTGGAGGCATCTACTCCAACCCTTGGAATGTTGCACAACTTCGCAAATTCTACCCCTAGATTTACTTTACTCATACAAATAAGGCTATATTAGCCATCTTTTAGCTCGAAAGAAAACACATGACTTCTCAGTCATTGCAATAACATACATGGTTTTTCAACCATAGCTACTCGAGTTCTCCATCCTTACATGCAAAAAAGTAACATGTATACACCCACAAACACACGGGGGCTACGCCTAACTTAGCATCACAGGAAGAAATTTTATATATACAAGGTAGAAACCTTACAAAAGTTTTTAAACAACTGCACAAAGCAACATGATACACACATCCTACAATTACACATGGCGATGAGTATTCTCAACCGCCAAAACCTGATCCACCTCTGCCGAGGTCAATCGAATGATTTCCTCTGCTGCAGGTCGAACAACCCTATAATGAGGAGCAATGTTGATTGGACCATCAGGGAGCCTAGCTGCAGAGTTGAAATTCACCTCAGGATGCCACAACCGGACGAAGGAAAGAGCCACTACCGAGCCGCAGATCATCTGATTGTGAACACACTCGCGAATTTCTCCTTCTCTCCCAAAAATCCTGAGAAGATGGCTCCAATCTTCGGGACCCCTCTTCAACGGATAGAAAGCAGAGTTGATAGCAATAAAAATCTCGTGAAAGGAACTCACGAGCATCTTCGGCTGGACAACTCGAGACTTCACGGTAGCAAGCACAAAACCCCGGCTCCGATCGGACCAAAAGTTATTCGCATGGGGCTTTGACCTGACAGCTTCCTGAAGGATGTGGTTCTCCACCCACTGTTTCTCACTCCTATCATCCGGCTGAACAACTGAAAACAAAGGTACACGATCAAAGAAAGATACAAGACATAGAAGGCTAGGGGGCTGAATTACTTACAGAGCAAATCCCTGGCGACAGCTACCAATTCATCCATCACAAACTGCTCACGTTCAACCGCAAGCTTCTGTTTGGACTTGGCTACATCCGCTACCCCATGCAAACCTTTTAGCTTGCGCTCGCCATCCGCAACACGGTCACGGAGGCCTGCAAAGGTACCAACAGCGGCAACAAGAGGATTCGCTTGGGCAGCAAGTCCACCCGAAGACTCCGCAGCAACTCCGGCTACCTGGAAGAATACAAGGAAAGTCAAGGAATAACATGCCCTATTCGAGATATAACAACCACCTATTCGACAGGTGCTCGGGGGCTACTCCCATCGGGAGGAAACACATAAACAAATCAATCACAGGAAGCATCTCAGATATCAAAAGAACATTTCGATTAAACGATGAAAATACGGGAATACATCCCAAGGTTCATTACAATCAAAAGAGCGAGCTACAAAGAAAATATACTAAGGAGCTACGGTTGTGCTGCCACCCGCGGCAGTGCTCCCCCTACGACTAGCACGGACGACCAGCTCAGATAACTTCCGGGCGAGGACTCCAGCTGGATCGCCAAAACGATGAAGCGCTACCTTTTTGCCCGTAGAAGGATCGACGGGAAGGTCCGAGTACGCCTCCTCCAAGCCCGTGACTCCGTGCGCCAGCGCAAACTGGATGGCAGTCTTCGCCCCAGACTCTGACTGAGCAACCGCGTAGGCGTCAAGGAGATTGCTCTCCAAGAAAATCTTCAAAAGATCACCCAGCGCAGGTGGAGACACAGCGTCGACTAGAAGACGACCGTGAAGATGCGTCAGCACTCGAATGGCATCACCGATCAGGGTGCAAATCCCCTCAGCGTGCTTCTTGAGCTGGGCGCAGGAATCGGTCAAAGCATCCACCCGTTGGACCCCAGGCAGCTCCAGCAGGACGCCCAGAAGACCTGCAGAAAGAAATATTAAAATCCAAGAACCTACCGAACAACCGGAAGACAACAAGAGACCAAATGCAACTTACCCGCAAAACGCTGGGCCAAACGGCGAAGGAAGTCGACAAGGTCGGAGTCCGCCTTGGTGCCAGCCTCCTCCAGCTTTGTCAGAGCGTCCCGGGCGCTCGCAAGCTTTCCTTCGAGGTCAGTCGACAGCTTGCGAGAGGACTCGAGCTCCTGTCGAGCAGCCGCCAACTGAGCCTCCTGAGCGTTTTCCCGAGTGGAGGCGTCCGCCTTCTCGGCCTTCATAATTTCAACTTGAGCTACATAGCAATTGGGTCTCAGAATCGAAGAAATTGGCGTAACTAAGAATGGGATAAAAGAGGTCGATAAACTTACTTCGTAGGAGCTCGTTTTCAGCGGCAAGTCGATCGCAATCCGATCGAAGGGTCCCGCATTTCGTTTTGGCAAGGATAACGCGGCGACCAACGGCCACAAGGGAGTCGAGGAGTGACTGCAAAAAACATAAAGATAGAAGAATCAGAGAAGAGAAGATTGAGCCTATACGCGATTGCAAACATTCGAGTATAGCCTCAAGGGCTAATCCCATCGGGAGCACTGTCGTGCACCCAATAAAACCAAGAGAGGAAAGAAAGCTTGCATCTTTGAGCCTGTAGCCAATCGCATGCGATCAACTACAGCCTCGGGGCCTACTCCCATCGGGAGCACTGCCGTGCATCTGATAAAAAATCCAAATAAATGAAGTACAGTATGGAGAAGAAAACAACAAAATTTACCTGGCCTTGAGATAGGGAGAGAGGATCCGCTGAGCTACCCGACACTTCCTTCGGAGTCGAGGCCCCAGCAGCATAACTAGGAATTCTATATTCCGTAGTCGCCGCTGTGGGGGTTGCACTCGGTGAATTCTGAACGGTGTCTGCAGTCGGGGTTTCACCCGCAGCAGCAGCCCTTTTCCTCTTTTTGGGAGGAAGAGAAGAGATGAACTGTCTAGGACTGATGGATCAAAGACTGCCATGAAGGAGAATAATTTATCAGAAGAAACAAAAGGAAATATTCGACTAGAACAAGGGAGCAAAGACTTACTCGTCGTCATCTTCGTCATCCAGCATATCCGCATTCCAGGCGGTTTGGATATTTGGAAATGAGGGAGAAGGGGCGTGCGTGCGTAGCGGAGTCACGATGAGAGGCCCCTTCCCGGGCGATTCCTTATCCAAGGAGTTATCCTTGGAGGTGGCCTCATCGTTCTCCACTCGATGGTGTTTGCGCTGGAGGAGATCGCTGGCCGACTCCTCCGCGTCATCCGAGGAGTTATGCTCGGAACTCGACGAGGCATTAGCAACGCTCGTGTCGGATGGACCATCCAGGTTACTCGCCAACAAATCCAAAGCTTCCTCCCTAGAGATTGGCGGGTAGCAGGTGACCATTGCTAAGCTCTACAAAAAGAAGACAGAAGAAGAAAAAGAAGAGAAATTTCAGTCGACAAAACAGTCTAACAAGAAAGAAACAGAGTAAAAGGAAAACGCAAACTTACTTCAGGTGGTGGAGGCCTTGACGCCTCGAAGGCTACGACAGTACAGTCGGGGAAGGTTTCACCCACCTTCAAACTGGTGATGGTCGCGATCTTCTTCTCAAATTCTACATTCGAGAGTTCTTCACGGCTCACGCGACTGGGGTCTTCAGCACCCTGGTACTCCCACATCATGGAAGGCCTGTCCTGCAGGGGCTGAATCCCGCGCTTGAGGAAGATGCTCGCCAGGTGCAACCCGTTCAGCACAACTCCAGCGGCTTGGTCCCGAAGGGCGGCCACCTTGGCGAGTAGCAGGGTGACAACCTGATTCCCTTCAGCCGATAGCTTATGCTCCTAGGATTTCCGCCTCTTCAGGATAGCGAATGGGTGAAATTCGTGAGCTCCACCCGAGCTGTTGTCGATGACGTAGAACCACTTCTTTCTCCACCCTTGGGCGGAGTCGTTGAAGTGCATCCCGAAGTAGCTGCTGTCCGATTTCGTCTGGATTCCAAAACCGCCGGTGCGCAGCGGTTCGCCAAGCTCAGTCTCTACCCGCGATTTATCGCGGAAGACACGGACCTTGAAGAGGGCCTTCCAAAGGCCCCAATGTGGGCGAATGCCCAAGAAGCACTCGCAGAATACAATGAAGCACGAGATGTGCTGCACTGCATTCGGAGGCAGATCGTGGAGCTGTATGCCGTAGACATACAGCAACGCCACAAGAAAGGGGTGAAGAGGAAAGGAGAGCCTACGCAATACGTGGTCCATGAAAACCACGCGTTCATTCGCGCGAGGATTGGGTACCTCCTCCTTTTTGCCGAGGCGCACCCGCTTGTCGGCTTCCGGAGGCAGCAACCCCTCCCCCCTCTGCATCTCCTTGATGCTCTTGTTCGTGGTGTTGGGCGAACGCCAATCGCCCGAGCGCGGTGCGGGTGGCTCGAGAACTTCCTCCGTCGCCCTCGACGAAGAAACAACGGCGCCGCGCTTCTTGCCTTCTGCCATTGACGCTGGTGCGAGCTCGAGGAGAGAAGGAGTATAGAACGAGGAAGACGAAGAATGAGGAAGACGAAGGCTGGGGAAATTTCCACCGTTTCACCTAAGGCCTATATTTATACATAGAGCCGCACGATCCTGACCGTTCGCTGAGCCACGTGGCATCCATCGCGGCTAGCGCGTGTGAAGGCAAAACGAAAGGGCGGCGGATGCTGTTTCGTGCCACGATCCTAACATTGGATCGTGCGCATTTACTGCGCGCAGTTCGCGTAAAAACCGGGAACGACGTCTCGTTTCCGGTCAAAAAGCTGACAAGGTGGGCCAGCACTTCTGTTCTTGCTCCGTCACGTCCCATCGAGGGGATAAAGTGCGCCATGACGTCACAGCGTACATCATCAAGCTGGCAAATCTTTCGAAAGCACCGAACACGAAATAACTTCGTATGGACAAAATTGTGACGTGAAATTTCTTTCACAAGAGAGACAAGACCCTAAACACGAAAACTCTTTCGTATGGGCACAAAATTCCAAACACGAAAACTCTTTCGTATGGACGAAAATAGCTTGGTTTTCCTACTTGGGAAACCACAGACCTAAAATTCTGCGGGTGTGCAGATCCTGCAACTCCATCACGCGATGTCTACACATCACAGACCTGGATTGTTCAGCCGACTAGGCACATCCGGATGCCATATTCTTTCGAATGTGAAGGTAAGACCGAAAAGATCTCTCTTGAGGGCCTGGAATCGCACTCAGGCTGCATCCTCCGGTATAATTCCGTGTCAACAACACGAAGAAAAATCCTAGCGGAAGCGCCGGGTACCCCCATAGGTTAAGTTCGACTCGGTAAGACCTCTACGGCCCAGCCGCAATGATCACCTCATCGGGTTCGAGTCAGAGGTCTCGAATCTGTGTAGGCCAGAACTGTTTTTGCCCTAGTTGCCATTAATTTTCCCTGATCTTTCGGGAGAGCCAAGCTACCGCGCCACATCCTTCTGCAAAAAACATCCATAAAACACATGCACCTTCATCACTCGATACTCGGGTATAAAAAATATCATCACACAGGGTATACACCCTCCAAACGGAAAACGACCATAATGGTTATCCGAAGGAAAGCAAGACGAAAAATCTGACCGTCTACTCGACTGGAAAAATCCCAATCGAGCAAACGCTCGGGGGCTACTGACGAAGGGATGGACCTTGGACCCTGCGAGTAAGGACACCCCGTCTTAGGACCAAGGCTAAATCCCAAGAAGGGAAGCCCTTGGAGTATTCTAGAAGGCCCACTTGAATCCCACCCGCAATGCCTTGCGGGCTAAGATAGGAAACTTGTAACCGACATAGGGTTAGATTTCGAGTCCTCTCCGGGTAGGGTTTGAGACCTGGCCACCTATATAAGGCCTGGAGAACCACCAGGAGAGGACCAAGCAATACCGCACCACCAAAGCCTTGAGCTCGAGATCGTACTCTTGACTTGAGCAACCACCATTGTAACCGATCTATTCGATAATACAGATCGATAGAGGCGGGAGTAAGGGTTTTACCTCTACGAGGGCCCCGAACCTGGGTAAATCGTGCCCCCTGTCTAGCCGACGATCGTCACCAGCGCTCATGAGTTCTCCTATTCGAAACCCTATGGGTTCACCCGAGGGATTTGTTGAGTCACATATTCGACAAGCGGGGCGCGGAAGTATAGGATCCCTCGGAACTCCAGCAGCACGACGACGTGGTGGTGGTGAAGAATCCCACGGTCAGGGCTTCGCCAAGCCGGAGACCATGGAATGGAGCAGCGGGTGGAGAGGAAATGAGGTGGGACAAGTGTGTGGAGAAGAGGAGCTCTCACCCTCCTTTTATTGGGGAGGGGGATGCATCCCAAGAGGGGGTGCGTCCAGCCATGGTGGTGCCCCCACCTCTTCCCTCTTCATGTGAGTGGAAGCTCCACCCACACCCACTCATGCTCCCATTATTTCCAACTTGGAAAATCCAAAGGTTTTCTTTTAATAAATAAATAGAACATTTTATTTCTTTATTTATATATATATATTACTTAGATTAACAAACATTTGCATATAGCACCTCGAATCATTTGTTAATTCTATTAACAACCATTAGACGAAAAACCCCTTGAACTATTTCAATTTTCCCCGAAACAATTTCGGTGC
The DNA here is from genome assembly GCA_028641055.1 of Alopecurus myosuroides. Lineage (NCBI taxonomy): Eukaryota > Viridiplantae > Streptophyta > Magnoliopsida > Poales > Poaceae > Alopecurus > Alopecurus myosuroides. The sequence continues at coordinate 223,549,635 of CM054058.1, read as the reverse complement.
TGCCCAAAATATTCTTCGATATTCCGTATCCTCTCAAACGCGTCATCGAACCTTAAGTGTGTCACCCTACGGTCCGCGAATAAGATAGACATGATCGAGACTCCTCTCCGATCAATAATCAACAACGGGATCTGGAGATCCGTGATGACTCCTATATATTCAACGATGACTCTCATGATCGCGTGAACCATTAACGTCGTGAACTATTCCCTTTGTCTCATGATATTTTACTTGTCCGAGATTCGATCATTGGTATCAACCATACCTAGCCTTGTTCAATCTCGTTACAGACAAGTACTATTTTCTCGTTCCCATGATATAACATCCTTGTGATCATATCACGTGCTTGCAAGCGGTGTCGATGTGATATCACCGAGAGGTCCGAGAGTATATCTCTCCGTCATTTTGGATGGACAAATCCCACTCTTGATCCATGATCCTCAACTAATACTTTCCGAATACCTAACGGCACCTTTATAGTCACCCTGTTATGGTGTGACGTTTGATGACATCAAATCACCCTTCCGGTATCAGTGATTGACATGATCTCATGGTCTAAAGAATAAGTTACCGCGTATGTTTGATATAACAATGTAAACTTAATGACTTGATCGCATTTCTATATTCACTTTGTGTATATGTTCATCACATCATTCTTCTAATGACATGACCGCGTTATTAACAACATCCAATGTTCATGATCAGGAAACCTTGATCATCTATTAATCAACGAGCTAGTTAAAAGAGAGGCTTTACTAGGAACCATTATTTGTTTATTAAGCACACATGTATCAACGTTTCCGGTTAATACAATTCTAGCATGAGAAATAAACATTCATCATAAACAAGGAATGAGATAATAACCATTTTATTATTGCCTCTCGGGAATATTCCCTTCATCTAGCCCCTTTGGAAAGAAAACATGAGGTGGCAGACAGTCTCCTCTTCAATCTAGCAACAACTGGAGAGAGATCAGAAATGGTAGTCTTAGTGGTCCCCACTGCCAAACCCAAATAGGTGAATGGAAGACTCCCCACTGTGCAACCAAACTCATGTGCCAACTGATCCATAGTGGGCCGCTCCACATTAATTGGGATCATAGAAGATTTGTGAAAATTAATCTTGAGACCAGTAGACTGAGAGAAGAATGCATCATACACTTGAGGGCCCTCAGTTGATCCACCTCAGCGGGAAGAATCAATAATGTGTCATCAGCATACTGAACAATGGGGAAATCAGGGTCTCCAGTCTGAATAGGTAGATGAATATGGCCCATTCTCAACAGATCATTAGTAGCAGATTGCAAAAGGTCACCACCTAGCACAAACAGAATAGGGAAGAGAGGATCTCCCTGCCTAACCCCTCTCTTACAATAAAATTTCTTCCCAAGAACTCCATTAAGGAGAACATAAGAGGAACCAGATGTCAAAAATTGTTGAACCCATCCAACCCACTTATCATCAAAACCCTTGGCTCTAAGAATTTGTAAAATGGCCTCATGTTCAATAGTATCAAAAGCTTTTTCAAAATCAAGCTTCAAGATAATAATTGGTTTATTTGATGCTTGACATTGAAAGATATATTCAAAAGACCAAGCCATGCAATCCTGGATTTTTCTATCTTTAAGGAATCCATATTGATTCTTATGCACACACCTTAGAATATGCTGCTGTAATCTGTTTGCTGCCAATTTGGTCAGAAATTTGAGACAAACATTTGTAAGAGAAATAGGTCTGAAGTCATTAATTCCCTCAGGCACATTATTCTTTGGGATAAGAGTAATGAAAGAAGTATTAATACTCTCCAAAGAAATAGATTCATCATGGAAAGCAGCAGCCAAATTATAGAAATCCTCACAAATAATTGACCAACAAGATTTCAAGAATCTACCATTAAATCCATTAGGGCCAGGAGCCTTATCTGATGGCATATATTTAATAACATTGACCATCTCTTCCTTGGTAAAAGGACTAGAAAGATCCTCCAATCCTTCAACTCTCTTGATTAACACTGAAAGATCAAAACCCATAGAAATTCCATTTGACTGACCCATTCTCTGTTTGAAGTTATCCAAAACCACTCCTGCCATTTGAGCATGATCAGAGGTAACAATACCATCAGTAAATTTCAAACTAGATATAGAGTTTCTCCTATATCTTTGAGTGGCCATAGCATGGAAATTTTTTGTGTTTTCCTCTCCAATTTTGATCCACCTAATAGAGCATCTTTTCCTCCAATACTTGCTTTGAGCTAAGAGCAAGTTCTCCAAGTGTAGCTTAACAGTAAGCCTGAAATTAAATTCAGGCATAGACAAAGGCCTCAACTCCTCAAGATTATCCAGGAACAAAATCACAGAATTACAATTATGTATAAGTTTTTTGAGAGTTGACAAGCTAGTACACCAATGCTTGAGATCATATCTAAGAGTATTAAATTTACTGGCCAAGATAGCAGCACAATTACTCTTGCTGGAAGGCTTTTTCTAGCTATGCATCACACAGTCCTTAAAGCCTGGTAGATCCACCCAACAATTCTCAAATCTGAAGATATTTGCTTTTGGAATGTCAGTGGCAATGGAGACCATACAAGGCACATGATCAGAGGAGGGTTTAGCCATAGGCAACACCAAAGAATTAGGAAAAGAGATAGTCCATGTGGGTGTGGTAAAAAACCATTCCAATTGCTCCAAGAGAGGACAATCTTGCCTGTTGGACCAGGTATAGGCTCTTCCTTTTAGAGGTAACTCAATAAGTGTAACATCCCTGATTTTTGGAAAATGCAAAAATCACAAAAATTTGAAACTTTTGTTTTCATGTCAATACAAGTCACCAAAAACAAATAAAACTCAAACACAAAAGAAATATTAGGTCCTATACCAAGTTTATTGGATTTGGAAGTCCAGTTATGCCTCTGTCCCTTAAACCCTAAAACCTTATTCAAAAATAAGTTCCATTGTATAAGGGAATATATTTTTATTAACAAACCTTTACCTAAAATGTTTAAAACTCCAATATTACTTTGAGGATATTCTATGGCAACAAAAACCAAAGAATTATAACCCTTAATTAAGTTCTAAGCCTCAAAAAATTATTTGATGAGAATAAAATGTTTTGAAAATAATTTTTAGTTGTTATTTCAAGTTTTAAACATAAAGGTGTGAAAATAAAATGCATTGCTGGATAATAACATAAAAGAGGGTTTTTGAAAACAATATTATGACTTGTGGTTTTATTCTAAAGTTTATTGATCAACAATATAAATTAATTGACATGAACTAATTAAATAGCATTTAGTTACTATTAGTAAATCCTTCATATCCTAAAATTATAAAATGTGAAAATGGTTAAAAAATTGTTTTCCAAAAATAATTTATGACAAGTAAAATGTCTCTGAAATTTTATTTAGACAATAACATCAATTTATTATTTTCTAAATTTTAAAATGGCCTTAAAGTACTATTAGTGTTTTATTTATATTTTCAAAATATAAATTGTGAAAACAAGATGAAATGACTTTCAAAAATATGTTTTCAACATTTAAAATGCCACTAAAATTTTAATTGACCAATAACTATGTTTTATAAATTTTTAAATTAAAAATCACATTAAGTAACTATTAAGGAATTGTTCTAATTTCCAAAATTCAAAAATAAAATATGTTGAATTGTTCTAAAAAATGGTACTATTGGGAAGTATTTGAAATTTCAAGAATTTAGAATTTAGTTTCATGCTATTTGGATTTTTAAAACAGAAGTTATTAATGTTATGATTAAATCAAAAAGAAAAGAAAAGGAAAAGAGAAAACAGAAACAAAAAAACAGAAGAAGAAAAGAGAGAGAAAGAGCCAGAGCGGCCCAGCCCATCTCCCTCTCCTTCCCTCTCTCCCACTCGCACCCGCTCGACGCGCAGAGGCCCATCACCCAGCAGCAGCTCAGCCCGCACAGCCCGTCCCCTTCCTCTCGCTGACGAAACGGTCCCACGCGTGACGCAAGCGATGACGTCACCTTCCTTCTTCCTTCCGCCCGAGTTTTTCGCCGGAAATCACACCACCGCAATCACGGCCCCCGTCCACCACCTTCCTTATCCTTCGCCCTCTATATAAGGCCCCCGGACTCCTCTACTGTTTGCCCTAATACCTAGCCCGAGAACGCCACGATACCATGCTTTATTGCTTGCCGGAGAAGGTCCTATTCGCCGCCGTTTCCGTCTTTTCCGACGAGGAGAGAAAGTCCCCGAGGTAGAAACCGCGCCCAAGCTTCTTCCCGTGCCCTCTAGACATCTTCTGAACCCTCTCCCGTTTTTTTTTCCGCAGGGAGACGAGCGGAGTATCTGCACCGAGCTCGTCGTCGTCCTCCGTTCTCCATCCGTGGTTCGCTGTCATCCCGGGAAGCGCACACACACGGCGTTGTTTCCATCTTTCTCGCCGTGTGGATCTGGTCATCGTTGTCGCCTCCGTTGAGCCCGAGGACAACTGGAGCGCCACCGCCATGAAAATCCCGAGCACCACGCCGCCGTCCTCGCCATTTCCGGCCATCCCGCCGGCAGGTGAGCTTCCGTCCTCCTCGGCCGTTAGATCTGCAGCAACGGTCGAGATTAGATCTAAAGGGGTACGAGATCTGGAGCGTTAGATTCATATCCAGCGGCCCAGATCCAGTTCACTTATCCACGTCAGCCTCCCCGTCAGCAGGCCACGTAGCAGCACAAGCACCCAATCAGAATCAGCCATGTGGCAAGCCCTATTTTTGAATTTTTTTCCCGCTAGAATTAATTGGTCCACTTTGCAGAATAGTCCCTAGAACTTAGAAACATCATAACTTTTTAACCATAATCCCAATCAAGAAATCTTGGACTTTTTGAAAAGCCATTGACATTTAGAAACTTTAAGCACTGGCCAAATTCAAATTTGACAAACTTAAATTTGTTCAAATTCAAATATGCTTGTTTGATGAATTTTGGCATAATTCAAATTCTACAAATCCAAAAATTGTAAATAAAATATATTTGGAAACCTTAGGATGTATAATTTCATATACTCTGTCCCAAAATAATAATTGAACAAATTAAAATTGAATTTAGAATTATTTAGTCCATTTGAGTATTTTTTGACATAGATTTAATTCTATAAATATTTTCAATATAGTTCCTTCTGCAAAATTACTCCATTTGATAACCTTGAACCATAAACAACCTTTCCCAAACATTTTGGACACCCTTGGACCATGGCCATGTGTTTTGACAAAAAACCCAACATAGTGATACATCCATTTGCACCATGTCTTAGGATTTATTTTCAACTGTTATTCCTTGATGTTATGTCTATTTGGAGACAAGACAAGTCCTTAGAATATGTCGATCACATATAGTACCAAGTAGTGAAATTTAGTTTTCTATCTACTTCTCCCCTCCCCTTTCATGCTTCAAGAAATCATCAAGTTAGCAAAATGGAGATCAAGACTCAAGCAAAGAAGAAAACTTTATTTTGAACTTGGTGGCAACATGAAAAGCTACAAGGAAGATCAATGAAGAAGTTTTGAAGAAAATACATGGAATCCACACCGATAAGAAACTCAAGTAAGTACAAGTGTGAAGAAATCCATAAGAAAACATCTCTCTCTCTCTCTTTCTATCTTTCTTTCTATTTGACTTAGTGGTATTTTTGCCCATCCCATACCCAAACCAATTAGTGAAGTGAATGCCATGAAGATTTATCAAGTTCAAGAGAAGATTAACAACAAGGAGGAAACTAAAATAGAAGCATAAGATGAACTCCAAGAAGACAAGCATGTGAAGGCTTAGCCATCCACACAAGTTGAAGAATAACAAGTTGTTTTGGCCCAACCATTGACCCAAATGGAAAATCCCAAGACTTTATCTTCCTTTCTCTCTTGTTAAGAAGTTATTTGAACCTAGACCTACCCTAAACCAAAATGGAAAGACTAACTTAGATTACTCAAATGTTTTGATGAAAACAACTAAGTGTTACATTTTATGATGTGATACAATAGTTGAGATAGTTAGATCACCTTAGTGAACTCTTGGAACTTCCTCGACAAGTATGGTTATAATAAAGTTACATCACATTAAACTCAACCTAGGCCATCCCAAGTAAACCCTTGGAATTTCCTTAACAGGTATTGAACTCAAATCTTGACCTTGTCCTAGTCAACTTGGTTAAACCCCTTTTGATATGTGAGTTTCTCTGTATGTTTTCTACACTTGTATGTTGTTTGGTAGAATGTTTGTTTATTTTGTTATTGTGTTTTCAATGAATAGATTGTACGGAGAGAAACGATCATTTGCGAACTGAGTGTGAATTCTTCACCAACTTCAACAAGGCAAGTAACACATCTTTCAACCACCCATTATTTTCTATATGCATTAGTTGATTTTGAGTAGTATGCATGATAGGAAGTTTTACTAAGTTATATTATGCTATGCTATATCCTAGTAGTGTGTATCCATCCTTATACCTTGTTATTTCGAAGCCTTGGTACTTAGTTGATGCTTTGCCATGCTACAAAAATTGTTTTACTTGATGTTGTGGAAAATTCTAAGTAACAACTTCAATGAACCACCTGGGTGGATTGGTATTGCGGGGCTGTCGAAAGTTGAGTGTCTCCCCGAGGGGAGTTCACTTGAAGGAATGCCACCCAGGAACAAAGTGATTATGATGTTCCCCAAGTTTAGATTGCTTCCAGTGCAGCCTTTAGTCATATGGGCTCTGTCTTGATCAACTAAGTTGTGAGGGTTCAGCCCGGGCTTGACAAGCAGATGTAGCATAATTATAGGTGGAACGGGTCTTGCCATTGGGTTGGATTCTTGCTTCTGAAATATCTCGTCTTGATTCTTCTCCTTTCCTTAATGCACTCAGGGTGTATAGGATGTTTGGGTTGAGTTGAGTCTGAAGGTGAAAGTGCACAAGCTCTACAGAGTCAACAACCTAAGATCTTAGCCGTGTCCCTGGTTATGGACAACTATGAGCAGCTGGACAAGGAAGAACAGAAGAATCACATCACCATTTTCAATAAGTAAAATTTTGACCAAGTGAACAGTTGTTGTGGTGCTTGGATCTTAGTCCAATGTTGCCACCCCTTTGAAAAGAAAAGTTTGTTTTACAAAAGTGATAGGAGAAAACTGGCTTTATGCAAACTTAGCCAAAACTCCACTCAGCCAAATGAGCATGTAGTATTAGTCTTTCCATTTATATCCACCATAGTGTTACTTGCCAATACATTAAATTGTATTGACTCCCTTGTGGCTGCATATTCCATATTGCAGATGTTTCTCAAGACGAGTGATGATTTCGTTTAGGATCTCGAGACTATCGCAACATGTTTTGCCTGTGGCACATGAAGAAGATGGACTCAATGTGTACTATGTTTTCCGTCGTATTTCTTTGTTTTAATCTAGTCTTCTAAGACTATGCAAGTTGTAAAACTATTTTGTAAAGACTGGATCATGCGATGTAATAGAATTTTATGCATTTGCATGATATTTCATTTTGTACTGTGGTGCTAGCAATTGATCCAGGGACTAGCACACTAACACAGATGTTCTTACATTATTTAAATGTGGGAACGCTACAATAAGACCAAGATTTCCAATAATATCATTAAAAATAAACATGTCATTCACATCCCCTCCAGGCCTATTCCTATTATCAGGTGTTCTATAAAAATTGAAATCACCAAGAATAAGCCACAAGGAGTCTGGCAGAATTTGCAAGTTATAAAGCCAAGAAACAAAAAAATCCCTTTCCTCCCCCCTTACAAGGCCCATAAAGTGATACCAAATTTCGGGAATGGAATTATGGATTGATGTGAAACTCCAGAACTTGGTGGGATTCATCTGGCGGATTGGAAACTTGTAATCATAATAGATGTCAGCAAAGATATAAAACTGCTCCTTGCACCAGAACCGAGCATCCTCAAAATCGATATCCATGGGAGTGTTGTACCAATCCCTCTGACGAATCTGAGAAAATTTCTGAGTGGTCACATCATGCTTGTAGTTCTTCCTGATTTCCTTGCCTTTCTTCTTCCTCAAGGATGGCTTCGAGGCAACAAACTTTGTTTTCCCCTTGTCAATAGCTTTCCTTGGAGGTCGAGAATCACCGAGGTCCTCGTCACTAGAGTCCTTGTAGGAAGGACGCTTGCGAGTGCTCAACTTGTCAGCCTGAGAACTACCCGAGAAAGAAGCACATAGAAGGAAGCAAGGGGGTAAGTGCACACAAGTCATCAAAGTGGAATCATATAGTCAAAACAATAGCAGATCATCCATAAAATGATAAAGTAACAATCCTATAGAGGAGCAAAACAGGACTGAAAATTTTGGGACAGAACCCAATCGGATATTCCGGTTCAGTTCTGAACCGAATATTCATGTTCCATGAAACCAACACTGATTTGATCTTCACCTAGGTTCAAACTAGATTGGTGATACGGGGTGCTAACCTATTGTCTCTAGTATGCATTACATGGCCTAGGGAACATCCACTACCAAGCATTGACAAGAAAAACATGCATCCATAGAAGGGTAGAGTAAAGGCACCAATATTCAAAGGAATTTAAGATTACCCGAGTCCATGGCTGAAAATGCTTTGATGGGATTGATCCCAAGAATAAGGAGCACAAGATCCATCCAAAAGCTTGCAAATCCCGTGGTGGAAGTGGCTCGAGAGGCCAAGAATCAGAGGGGCGGCGATTTGGTGGAAGAGGGGGGTTGGGGAAGAAAGCAGGAATTTCCTCTTCAACTCGTGCCCCCTCAGATTTGAGGAGATTCGTCGGACCGAAAATTCCGGTTCAAGTTTGAACTGGATATTCCCGGTCCACTGATGAACCACCAGTATAGGAGTTGTATCGTAATACTTTCATTAAATAAGAGTGCCAAACCCAAAGAGGAGCAGAAGGTGTTGACAAGCAGGTTGGATGGAGGATTCAATGTAAACACTAGCAAACGGGTTTTTGGAGGTTTTTGGTATAGCAGATAAATAAAATGCGAGTAAATAAAGTGCAGTAAATAATATTGCAGCGAGTGGCCCAATCCTTTTGAGAGCAAAGTACAAGCCGGTTGTGTTACTTATGACTACCAAATGTTCTCGAGGACACATGGGAAATTCGTGAAGAGCTTTCGCTTCATTACGGTTGATTAATGTCCATTGGTTCATGAAGTGTTGTGTGGGTGAACCTATGCTAATGCACCGCCCAACTAGGACTAATACATACTTGTGATTATACCCCTCGTAAGCATCCGCAAAGACAATAAAGTAATTAAGATAAATTTAACCACAACCTTAAAATCTGGGATTCTATGCTCCCTCGTGCATTGGTTTCCTAACAAGGATTTAGGTTTCTGTCACTCTGGCAACCCCACAGTTAGTAGCCAAATGCGCAATGCATCCTCTTAGTCCCATAAAGGTGAAGTATCATGTAGTTGATGTTCACATGACACCACTAGAAGAATAACACCGCAACTTAAATACCGAACCACGAGATATTACTTCAACATAACTTCACTACTAACATCATGACTTCTCTCATGTCCTCAAGAACTAAACGAACTACTCACAAGACATCATATGGATCATAATAAGATGTGATATAATGGATAATAACTGTCTGGTCATAAAGTTCTAACATCGATAAATCTCACAAGCATCAACTACTAACAAGTAATCCACACCGGGAGAGAGATCTAATGTAAAACAACGATAGAGGCCCCTAATTGTTACAACGGGATGAAGGTGGATGGTGAGGGTGATGGTGCTGGTGGTGATGACGATGACGATGACGATATTGATGATGCCCGGAGAGATGACAGTGATGATGGCGATGATTTCTTCTCTCTCGAGAGGAATTTCCCCGGCTGATTTCTCCCCGCCGGAGACTTTTCTCTCTCTGGTGTTTTCCGGCCTGAGGCGGCGGCGGAATAATTCGAGTATAGCCTCAGGGGCTACTCCCATCGGGAGCACTGTCGTGCCCTCGATAAAACAAAGAGAGGAAAGAAATCTTGCATCTTTGAGCCTGTAGCCAATCGCATGCGATCAACTACAGCCTCTGGGGCTACTCCCATCGGGAGCACTGCCGTGCACCCGATAAAAAATCCAAATAAATGAAGTACAGTATGGAGAAGAAAACAGCAAAATTTACCTGGCCTTGAGCTAGGGAGAGAGGATCCGCTGAGCTACCCGACACTTCCTTCGGAGTCGAGGCCCCAGCAGCATAACTAGGAATTCTATATTCCGTAGTCGCCACTGTAGGGGTTGCACTCGGTGAATTCTAAACGGTGTCGGCAGTCGGGGTTTCACCCGCAACAGCAGCCCTTTTCCTCTTTTCGGGAGGAAGAGAAGAGACGAACTGTCTAGGCCTGATGGATCGGAGACTGCCATGAAGGACAATAATTTATCAGAAGAAACAAAAGGAAATGTTCGACTAGAACAAGGGAGCAAAGACTTACTCGTCGTCATCTTCGTCATCCAACATATCCGCATTCCAGGCGGTTTGGATATTTGGAAATGAGGGAGAAGGGGCGCGTGTGCGTAGCGGAGTCACGATGAGAGGCCCCTTCCCGGGCGATTCCTTATCCAAGGAGTTATCCTTGGAGGTGGCCTCATCGTTCTCCACTCGACGACGTTTGCGCTGGAGGAGATCGCTGCCCGACTCCTCCGCGTCATCCGAGGAGTTATGCTCGGAACTCGACGAGGCATTAGCAACGCTGGTGTCGGCTGGACCATCCAGGTTACTCGCCAACAAATCCGAAGCTTCCTCCCCAGAGATTGGCGGGTAGTAGGTGACCATTGCTAAGCTCTACAAAAAGAAGACAGAAGAAGAAAAAGAAGAGAAATTTCAGTCGACAAAATAGTCGAACAAGAATGAAACAGAGTAATAGGAAAACGCAAACTTACTTCAGGTGGTGGAGGCCTTGACGCCTCGAAGGCTGCGACAGTACAGTCGGGGAAGGTTTCACCCACCTTCAAACTGGTGATGGCCGCGATCTTCTTCTCAAATTCGACATTCGAGAGTTCTTCACGGCTCACGCGACTGGGGTCTTCAGCACCCTGGTACTCCCACGTCATGGAAGGCCTGTCCTGCAGGGGATGAATCCTACGCTTGAGGAAGATGCTCGCCAGGTGCAGCCCGTTCAGCACAACTCCAGCGGCTTGGTTCCGAAGGGCGGCCACCTTGGCGAGTAGCGGGGTGACAACCTGATTCTCTTCAGCCGACAGCTTATGCGCCCAGGATTTCCGCCTCTTCAGGATAGCGAATGGGTGAAATTCGTGAGCTCCACCCGAGCTGTTGTCGATGACGTAGAACCACTTCTTTCTCCACCCTTGGGCGGAGTCGATGAAGTGCATCCCGAAGTAGCTGCTGTCCGATTTCGCCTGGATTCCGAAACCGCCGGTGCGCAGCGGCTCGCCAAGCTCAGTCTCTACCCACGATTTCTCGCGGAAGATATGGACCTTAAAGAGGGCCTTCCAAAGGCCCCAATGTGGGCGAATGCCCAAGAAGCACTCGCAGAATACAATGAAGCACGAGATGTGCTGCACTGCATTCGGAGTCAGATCGTGGAGCTGTATGCCATAGACATACAACAACGCCACAAGAAAGGGGTGAAGAGGAAAGGAGAGCCCGCGCGATACGTGGTCCGCGAAAACCACGCGTTCATTCGCGCGAGGATTGGGTACCTCCTCCTTTTTGCCGAGGCGCACCCGCTTGTCGGCTTCCGGAGGCAGCAACCCCTCCCTCTGCATCTCCTTGATGCTCTTGTTCGTGGTGTTGGGCGAACGCCAATCGCCCGAGCGCGGTGCGGGTGGCGCGAGAACTTCCTCCGTCGCCCTCGACGAAGAAACAACGGCGCCGTGCTTCTTGCCTCCTGCCATTGACGCTGGTGCGAGCTCGAGGAGAGAAGGAGTAGAGAACGAGGAAGACGAAGAATGAGGAAGACAAGGGCTGGGGAAATTTTCACCGTTTCACCTAAGGCCTATATTTATACACAGAGCCGCACGATCCTGACCGTTCGCTGAGCCACGTGGCATCCATCGCGGCTACCGCGTGCGAAGGCGAAACGAAAGGGCGGCGGATGCTGTTTCGTGCCACGATCCTAACAGTGGATTGTGCGCATTTACTGCGCGCAGTTCGCGTAAAAACCGGGAACGACGTCTCGTTTCCGGTCAAAAAGCTGACAAGGTGGGCCAGAACTTCTGTTCTCGCTCCGTCACATCCCATCGGGAGGATAAAGTGCGCCATGACGTCATAGCGTACATCATCAAGCTGGCAAATCTTTCGAATGAAAGCTCCAAACACGAAATAACTTCGTTTGGACAAAATTGTGATGTGAAATTTCTTTCACAAGAGAGACAAGACCCTAAACACGAAAACTCTTTCATATGGGCACAAAATTCCAAACACGAAAACTCTTTTGTATGGATGAAAATAGCTTGGTTTTCCTACTTGGGAAACCACAGACCTAAAATTCGGGCGGGTGTGCAGATCCTGCCACTCCATCACACGATGTCTACACATCACAGACCTGGATTGTTCAGCCGACTAGGCATATCCGGATGCCATATTCTTTCGAATGTGAAGGTAAGACCCAAAAGATCTCTCTTGAGGGCCTGGAATCGCACTCAAGTTGCGTCCTCCGGTATAATTCCGTGTCAACAACACGAAGAAAAATCCTAGCGGACGCGCCGGGTACCCCCATAGGTTAAGTTCGACTCGGTAAGACCTCTACAGCCCAGTCGCAATGATCACCTCATCGGGTTCAAGTTGGAGGTCTCGAATCTGTGTAGGCCAGAACTGTTTTTGCCCTAGTTGCAATTAATTGGCCCTGATCTTTCGGGAGAGCCAAGCTACTGCGCCACATCCTTCTGCAAAAAACAGCCATAAAACACAGGCACCTTCATCACTCGATACTCAGGTATAAAAAAGCTCATCACACAGGGTATACACCCTCCAAACGGAAAACGACCATAATGGTTATCCGAAGGAAAGCAAGACGAAAAATCTGACCGTCTACTCGACTGGAAAAATCCCAATCGAGCAAACGCTCGGGGGCTACTGATGAAGGGATGGACCTTGGACCCTGCGAGTAAGGACACCCCGTCTTAGGCCCAAGGCTAAAGCCCAAGAAGGGAAGCCCTTGGAGTATTCTGGAAGGCCCACTTGAAGCCCACCCGCAATGCCTTGCGGGCTAAGATAGGAAACTTGTAACCGACATAGGGTTAGAGTTCGAGTCCTCTCCGGGTAGGGTTTGAGACATGGCCACCTATATAAGGCCAGGAGAACCACCAGGAGAGGACCAAGCAATACCGCACCACCAAAGCCTTGAGCTCGAGATCGTACTCTCGAATTGAGCAACCACCATTGTAACCGATCTATTCGATAATACAGATCGACACAGGCAGGAGTAAGGGTTTTACCTCTACGAGGGCCCCAAACCTGGGTAAATCGTGCCACCTGTCTAGCCGACGATCGTCACCAGCGATCATGGGTTCTCCTATTCGAAACCCTAATGGTTCACCCGAGGGATTTGTTGAGTCACAGATTATACACATACCATGGGATTTGGTGGTATTCAGACGATCTAGAGCCCCTCTCCGGAGAAACCCTAGCCCCGCTGGGAAAACAGACGGAACTGTCGTTCTGTCCCCTCTACGTGAGCCGGAAGGGGGTAGCAAAGTGGAACCAACTGCTTGGTTGTGTTAGTTTAGGCCCAATGAACACCCAAGAAAATGTTAGGGCCCACCTCTTGGCAATATTCCTCGAGTTCCGTCAGTTCCGGGAGTTTCGGGCTCTAAGTAGTCCTGGAACCCGCCAGAGAGAATCCGACGCCGGTGAAGCCCTAACACAGAGAGAGAGGGAATCTTGGGCATCCAAGACCCACGACACACTATAACACACATTGTATGGTACCATAGGATTTTGTGGAATTCATACGATCTAGAGGCCTCTCTGGAGAAACCATGCATAGCCCCGCTGGGGAAAAAGACAGAACTGCCGTTCTGGCCCCTCTACGTTAGGCAGAAGGGGGTAGCAAAGTGGAACCAACTGCTTGTTTGTATTAGTTAGGACCAAGGAACACCCAAAAAAATGTTAGGGCCCACCTCTTGTCAAGATTCCCCCAGTTCCGTCAGATCCGTAAGTTTCAGGCTCTAAGTAATCCTAGAACCCGCCAGAGAGAATCTGACGCCGGTGAAGCCCTAACACAAAGAGAGAGGGAATCTTGGGCATCCAAGACCCATGACACACTATAACACATATGGTATGGAATACCTTGAGATTTGGTGGCATTAAGACGATCTGGAGGCCTCTCCGGAGAAACCATGCATAGCCCCGCTGGGAAAAAAGACGGAACTGTCGTTCTGACCCCTCTACGTTAGGCGGAAGGGGTGGCAAAGTAGAACTGTAACATCCCAAGTATGAAAATCTCCCCCTAGATGTTTGTTTCTTGTTTTATTTTTGTTTTGCATCATGTCATCATATCTATTGCCTTTTGTTTGCATTTGTTTGCATTGTTTTCCAATTGTAATTTCAAACCAAATTCGGGAATAGGGCCTACAGCCCAATTGGGCCAGCCCAAGTGGCCCTGGCCTGCTTACCTGTTCAGTTGTCTTCTTCCTCCGTACATTGTACGAACCCCATCCATGGTGGCCACGTAGGGGTTGCAGGGAGCAGACGGTCGATCCGCACATCCCCCTCCCCCTTAAGAATCCCTGCCCCGAGTTCCCCCTCCTGCCCTAATCTCCTCCTCCTTCTTCCTCTCGGGCGCCGCCCTTTTCTCTCTCGCTGCTTCTCCTCCTTTCTCTGTATCCTCCCGAGAGCACCTTCACCGTCGCCCCTCTCCGGCTCGCCGCCGGCGCCACGGCGCCCGCCCGGCCGTGCTCAGGCCGGGAACGGAACCGGCCCGCTGCCCTCTTCCTCGCCGCGCCCTCCATCTCCCTCGAAGACCACCGGAATCGCCGCCGCCATCCAAGTTCGCCGCCGGCCGCTCCTCTGCTTCGACCGCTCCCTCCTCTGCAGCGAGGTGAGCGCCTCCTATTTTCCCTGCCTTCCCTCTCCTCCGGTTCCCTCTCCTCGCACGCCGGCCGCATCCGCCCCGCCCGAGCGCCGCACGCACCAGCGCGGCGGACCGCCGCAGCGATCGCCGGCGGGCATCGCTCGGCCGCACTCCCTGTCCGCCCTCGCTCGCATCTGGTTCCTGTACCTGCAACAAAAAGTTCAGTTAAATTCAGACTTAGCGCAGTAACTGAACTATATGACCAAACCTGCCCCCTTACCTAACACGAAGCGGACACAGCCCAGCTGGCCAACGCCCCGTGCGCGCTAGCGCAGGCACCCGGGATCGAATCCCAGGGGAGGCATTTGCCTCCCCAATTTTTTCCTAGCGCGCGACCCGCGCGGGGCCCACACGTCATGGACCCTGGAGGCCATGTCACCCCCCAGCCTGCCACCGAAGCGCCACAGTGACGCTGACCCCACTGTCAGTGGCTGGGGCTGGACAATACGCGGTGCAGCTTCTTTTCTGCCCTTTTTATTTTCAATATCAGTCCAATTAATTACAGAATAGTCCCTAGAATTGAAACCCTAATAACTTTTATTTCACAAACCCAAATAATAAAAATAAAATATGTACACTGCACCTAATTTAATTATCTATCTATCTATAACATTTGTTTTCTGTTTTGAATTTTCAAAATGCAATTCAAATTTGAATTCAAATAATTCAATTTTAATTTGCTAAAATCCATAACTAATTCATTATTAATCCAAATCATACAAATAAAATATGTTTTCCATACCATTTTAAACCACCAATTCAAATATAAATTTTGTTTCATGATTTGAATAAGTTAAATTGCTTAAATAATTTAATACTTGTTAATTCATTTAAATTTGATAAAATCATAACTTGCTCAAAATAAAATAATTTTGAACATGCAAAATATGTTTTCCAACCATCAAAGTGTGAACTTTTCAAATGTGAGTTTGAAATTATGTTTTGAACAAATAAAACTTCAATTAAATTCAAACTTGTTTTAAATCCATTTAAAACTTGTTTAATATTGTTTAATTCATAATTAAATTATCCTAATTCCAATTTCAATATTTGAAACATGTAATCCAACTAAAATTTGATGTTCTTTTCAAATATAAATTTTGTTATTTGTTTTGAACACTTTAACTTGATGAAAACAACAATTGTTTATGTGACACCCGTAAGGAACCAAAATTTTCTAACTTAATAAATAAATTTCTAAAATTGGTAAACCCTGTTTTAAATTGGTTCTATTGTTGTTATTTTGTCGTTTTCCTCATCCATGCATAATACTAATTCACCTTCATCTGTTGATTAGTTGGAAAACAAATAATCTAACCCAAAATTCATGGGATTTTCATATGCAACTCAAAATTGCATATGTGTCCATTTAATTTGTGTTACCATGTTAGCTAGTTTATTTTGATGCAACTATTAACATGACATGCATCATCCCCATGATTGTGCACTATGCCATGATATTGATTGTCTACCCTTTCTGCATTGTCTGTTTGCTTCTTCTCGGTTAGACGACGACGTTGAGACCGGCGATCCTTACGACACCCCTTCAGAGGTTTTAGCTCAGTACGAGGCTACTGGGTTTGCAGGCAAGTTATCACTCACATGAACCACTGTGTTCCTTTCAACATGGGTTACCGATACTTTTCCGTTGTCTATTTCTGCTAGCCATAGGTATCGTTGCTTCTGTTACGATCCTATCACATGATACCCTGAAACCATGATATTGCCTCACCTCCAGTCCTATAACCCCGTTGTTTGAGCCCGTGTCTTACTAGCATGCTTAGGGTTGTTTCTGCTCGAGTCTGTTACCCGTTACTTTCTGTTATCATATTTCTATTATGTTCTATGGGATCGATGTGTAAACAACAACCTGTTAATGCTTGGGTAATAATAATATGATGATAAGGCACCGGCAGGAGGCCCGTCGTGGTTTTGAGGCCTGCTAGTGTCGACCCTAATTAGGAAAAGGGTCTTGTCTACTGATCCATGATGAGCGTGCTCACCGCATCCGGGTGGTGGTATGGAACCCCCCTCGGCTTTGATCTGATCCGCAGTTTGTCCGAAGAGCCACACTTAGTTCGGGTGTTCCATTTGGCTCATACGCATAAATGGGTCGCTCCCATGGTTACCAATGATGATGATGACGCACACATATAGGGCGAGGCCTGTAGTGCCGGGGTGTTGTGTCCTGTGGGAGTTTTGCACACCTGCGCTGAGTATTCGGCTGCGTGGCTGGGACCTTATAGCTCCGTGGCTCCTAGGACAGACTGTAGTGATGGTTCGAGTCGTGTCAAGCCAACCTGAGTTTTAGTTGGTGGCTTGAGTGTGTATGGGTACTGGAGCACACCCTGCAGGGATGAATCTTCTCGAGAAGCCGTGTTGTCCGCGGTTATGTGACGACTTGGTGAAAGTACTGGCTAACAAGTACTCAGACAACTTACACCTAACTATAATAACTTGACTAGTAATAGGTTTATTGACACAATAACCTGAACCATCATTAATCCAACTGTGTGAGTTATCCTCGGATTGCTTCTTTGGATAAGGGGCGAGATCCAGGATGGGTTTGTTTGGTGGTTAGTGGTAGTTGGCTACGATACGCTATCTTATCTCCTTTCTGTTAGCCGGAAGTCATAGTATATTTCTGTAGTTGGTTAGTGCAGCCCGCTGCCGCATCTTTTATATCACCCTTCCTTCCGTTGAACCCAAAGCATCTGTGCTTGGTGTTGACGGGTTACACTTTGGTGAACTGTGAGTCTTGCTTGCCAGGTAGTTGTTGTACTGACCCCTTTGGGGCTGTGGTTTACGCAGACGACGATTCCGAGGATCCCCATGGAGGCTACTACGTGGAGTACGACGACGCTGTTGACGAGTAGATAGCGGACCCGGGCAGGATCCGAGACTTCGTGGATGGGCTCCGTTTTCCTGTCATTGCCGGCTTCTTAAGCCTATTTGGATTTGTCTGTACTCAGACCCTTTGTTTGCTTCCGCTGATGTAATGAATGTTATGTTGGGACAGGTGTCCTCTGGATGATTGTATTTGCTATTCTCTGCCTTAGTGAAGGCTATTTGCGACCTTATTTCAATCTTTTGTCTCTTAGAGACATTCTGTGGTATCATTCCGTTTTAACGCTGTTGACGTACCCTGCGTGATTGATATGAAGTACGTCGACAGTAGTGCCTATGGTCTCTAGTGGATAGTTTACATCGACGGTGGAATAGCAGGGCTTGTGTTGTCGCGCATAAGCGCAGGCCTACCAGGAAGCTGGGACGTGGGAGCAGTTATGCCCCATAATCCAAGCATCTGCTATCCAGTTCGGCCCGATGAGTATCCCCTAGAAACCAGGGTGCGACAAATGGTATCAGAGCCTGTCTGCCTGTAGGATCCCTTTTACTGGTCGCAGTTGAGTCTAGAAACTATTTTGTAGCTATATAGGAAAAATGAAACGTGAGAGTAGGAATTCTGCCATTTTATTTCTTTCCCCACCCACCCTCCCTTTTCTGGTAAGGAAGTGCAACGTTGTTTTTCTCTTCTCACCTAAACTTTCAAGTTAGGATTTCACGAATCCTGGTTTCTCTAGGATGGTTATATCTACTAGACCATAGGAATGGAGGTGGTTGTGACATGATTTATCATGTTGCCTACTCACGATTGAGAACGGTGGCAAATAAGCCCCGGAAGCAGATCCTCTATTCCTTAAGCAGTAGATATTGATCCTTTAGAAGCCCGGATGGGTTTTCTCCGTAGTACCTCAGGTGTTTGTGGTCTCTGTTTCCCAGTTGTTGCTTCGATATCGTCCTTCACAAATCTTCTCTTCCGTTGTAAAAACTTATATGTTGATCCGTTGTTAACCTCCATCCTTGTTCTATGCTGTTGACTTACCGTCTGAAGTAATCCTTTAAGCACTTATATTGGATTTTGTTATCCGGTTAGTGTGTTAATCTTGGTGTCCTCTTCAGGATGGAAAGTGGTGACGAAGAACACACCCTGCCACCTGAGATGGGGAAAGTGCTGTCTCAGATGACACAAGTTATAAAGCAGATGCAGCAGAACCAAGACCTTGGGAGTAATGGCAACACCCGGGTGTCTATTCGGGAGTTCCTTGAGCTCAATCCGCGCACGTTTGATAACTCCTCCGAGCCATTGGATGCTGATGACTGGCTCCGTGAAATGAACCGTACTCTTGTGGTAGCTCATGTGGCTGACGAGGACCGTGTTCCTTACGTGACCTACCTTCTCCGTGGACAATCCATGTCTTGGTGGGAGAATTTCCAAGAAATGAGAGGTTCTAGTGTGCCAATCACATGGGAGGATTTCAAGCAAGCCTTCGTGCGCCATCACATTCCCGATGGGCTCATGGAGAAAATGCGTGAGGAATTCTATTGTTTCACACAAGACAATCTGGACGTTCTCGAATACCAAAGAGAGTTCAATCGTCTGGCTCGCTACGCCGGAGATGAAATCTCAATGGAAGCGAGAAAGATGGCAAAGTTCCGCAGGGGTCTCAACCCGGAACTCAAGTATGCTCTCACCAACGTCAAGGCCAAGAATTTTGAGGACCTCGTCAAGATCGCTCTAAATGAAGAGCATGGGCGCAAGTTGGTTGAGGAATCTCGTAAGCACTCTCGTGAACAGGCTAATCTCTCGAAAGCTATCATGCCTCCACAAAAACGAAGAGTTTGGGTTCCATATACCACTACAACACCGCCCATCTGCTTGCCAAGCCCGGCAGGATTTCTTGCCCTCCCTCCCACCCCAGTGGTATCTTTAGGAGGTGCTCCATCTCAGCCAAGTCCAACAGATCCTCGTTCTGCTAGTACATGCTTCAAGTGCGGTCTATCAGGACACTACTCCTACAAGTGCCCGCAGAACAAGCCACCATCACTACCTATCTCTAAGGTCAATCATGTGATGGTACACACTTCGTCGCCTAGGCCCCGCAACAGGAACAAGTCTGTCTTGGGAACTGTGAGGGTGAACCATGTCAAGGCCCAGGGAGCAGAAGAATCTCCAGGGGTTGTAATGGGCACACTTCTTGTGAACTCGTTTCGTGCTAAAGTCTTGTTCGATTCTGGTGCTTCACACTCTTTCATCTCTCAATGCTTTGCAAACACCAGTGGAATCAACTTCGAACAGTTGTCTATCCCTCTCCTAGTGAAATCACCGGGATCTAGCTGGCAAAGCAATAAAGTTAGCCAGAACATCGAGATCACAATTGGAAACCTACCATTCCAGGCATCTCTGATAGCTCTCCACTCTTCAGATATTGATGTCATTCTTGGGGTGGATTGGTTGGTAGCCAACAAAGCAGTCATTGATTGTCCTGCTAAGTCTGTCAAAATCACACACCCTTCTGGCCAGATAGTCTACTTCCATGCTGAAAATCCAGTTGCTCAACTCTACACTCTCAATGCAAATCCTCTACCATCTATTGAAACTATTCCGGTGGTTTGTGATTTCCCTGATGTCTTTCCAGAAGAATTGCCAGGAATGCCTCCTGACAGAGCAGTTGAGTTCGTGATCGAACTTGAACCAGGCACTGCTCCAATCTCTAAGCATCCATACAAGATAGCTCCTCCTGAACTGAAGTTGTTGAAGGAGCAAATCGATATGTACATGGAGAAAGGTTACATTCAACCTAGTTCCTCGGCTTGGGGTTGCCCAACTCTGTTCGTTGCGAAGAAGGATCAAACAAAGAGACTCGTGGTTGACTATCGTCCTCTCAACGAGAAAACCATCAAAAACAAGTATCCAATTCCTCGTATCGATGATCTTTTTGATCAACTTGCTGGAGCCTCAATATTCTCCAAGTTGGACTTGAGAATGGGTTACCATCAAATAAAGATCAGAAAGGAAGATATTCCAAAAACAACTTTCACCACTCGCTACGGTCTATATGAATACACCGTCATGTCCTTTGGTCTCACCAATGCACCGGCGACATTCTCTAGACTCATGAATTCTGTCTTCCATGAATACCTCGACAAGTTCGTTGTGGTATATCTTGATGACATTCTTGTCTACTCAAAATCCGAGGAAGAGCATGGAGAACATCTTCGTCTCACTCTAATGAAACTTCGCGAGCATCGTCTTTATGCCAAGTTCTCCAAATGTGAGTTCTAGATTCCAGAAGTTGCTTACCTTGGTCATGTCATCTCTGCCAAGGGCATAGCCATTGATCCAGAAAAGGTTAAGGCAATTGTCGATTGGAAACCTCCTAAGACGGTGAAGCAAGTCAGAAGTTTTCTTGGTTTGGCTAGCTATTGCCGTCGTTTCGTCCAAAACATCCCAACTCGGATAATCCAATATTTCCGAGTCTCATTTCCCACACCTCTTGTACTCTGCAGGTCAACCCTATGGCTCCGAAGAGGCAAGGAAAACAGCCGGCCCCGGCAAAGGCTACCCAAACCATATCGGCAAACTGGGGTCGGTCTACAGTGACAAAGGCCAAGCTGGATGGGATGGCCGAGCTAGGAATCCTCCCTTCTCAAAAGGATATACACTGGAGGGCACCAGGCGACGAGACCCGGCCCACTCCCGCCGGAAATGAGGTAATTTGCTTCACCGAGCACGTGACCCGGGGATTCCGTCCTCCGGGTCACTCTTTCTTCCGGGAGGTCTTAAGCCACTACGGCCTCCGGGTATTCGACATAGGGCCTAACTCTATGTTGAATATTACCCACTTCATCGTTTTATCCGAGTCATACTTGTGTGTTCCGCCAAGTCTGGCTCTTTTTATTGAACTATTCGAGTGCAAACCGTGCCGCGAGAGCGGTGACGGAGCACTTCTTACTTGCGGTGGGGTATCTATCCAACGCCGCAAGCACTCACCAATGCCAACTCTCAACCTGAACTCCCACGTCAAAAACTGGCAACTATCTTTCTTTTATTGCTATGACACTTCCCCGGATGGCGAGAGGAAGTTGCCAGGTTACTCGGAGAGTCTCCTTGAGCCTTCCGAATCTTTCAGTTCTTTTGCCCCCGACTCTGACAGGGAGGCAATCCAGCCTTTGCTGGCTAAGTTAGCTGCTCTCTCGGCCCAAGGCCTTCTTGGCCTTAATTTGGTGAAGACCTGGGTAGATTTCCGGGTTCAGCCCAACTCCATTCGCACCAAGTTGTTGTGTGAATACTCGGGGCACATCACGGACTCGCTCCGATACTCCACCAAAAACTTTGCCGCCGGTGACACCAACAAGACCATCAAAAGCTTCCTGACGGAGAAGCTAGAGGCGATAAGAAATATCGCCGGGTTACCCCCATTTACTCGAGAGCACCCAGCTCCAGCGGTAAGACCTGGTTCCTTTAGCTTATTTCGACACTTTTACCTGTTTCAGTTTCTAATTCTTGCTTTCATCTCTTTGATCACAGGCTGACGATCCCTTCTGGAGGATTGAAACCTCTCCTCCTTCCCAAGACCCGGAAGAAGAGGAAGAGCCGGTTGAAGACGACGAGGGTATTTTCCCTAATCTTATATTCACCTTTTACCTGTGCTACCTTTCCTACCATCCATCTTTTCCTCGTTTGATACATACTCAATCTTTCAGGGTTAGAGGACGAGGAGGAAAAAGAAGAAGATGACCCGGAAGCCACCGAATCCGACCAGGAAACCACAGTCGGAACCAAGAGGAAGGCCAGAGGGGTAGTTGCAAAGGTTCCCTTCTCCTCCATGTCTTCTGAGCCCTACTCCTTTGATACTATGCATAAACTTAATGAACAATTATCACATTCACCATTCTTGAAGGATCCCCCCTCGGCTAAACGTAGGGTGACCCGGAGTTCCCCGGGGGATGATCCCCTTAACCCGGGTATCTCCACTTCACCTGCTCACCGAGTTAGCACTCCTCCACCTCAGCCTCCCAAATCTCCTCAACGCCATCCATCTCCTAATCATCCACTCGTCGGGCAATTCCGGGTACCGCAGCCGGTACCTTTGACAACATCATCTGCCTCCAGCAGCGAGCTCCCACCGGACTATGCCGTGAACACCGGGTAAATGACCTTTATTCGATATTCTTTTGCACTTATTAACTTTTTTTTAATACGTGCCACTAACCACTATCTCCTTCTTTCCCTTTAGTGTCCAAGTTACCCTTAGTGACCCGGATATTCCTGAAGCGGAAAAGCGAGGAGATGAGGAGCCAAATATTAACATGGATGTTGCGGCTGATGACGAGGCTGAGGACGGACAGGAACAAGACCCCTTTAAGGACCCAGCTCCACCGAAAACCGCATCACCCAAGTCCTATGAAGAAGTAGATGAAGATATCATCTTAGAGACCAAGCCGGGTTCTCCTAACCCGGACACTCAGACGTTCCGGGTTTCGACCCCAAGATCCGGAAAAGCCCTTCAACCGGAAGGCCAATCTTCCGGCCCTTCAAGACTTCGCCCTGAAGACATGACGTTTGCCCAGATGCTCGATGCCCTTTACACTTTGAGGGCCAATGAAGAAAATATCCTAGATGCCTTGATAACCAAACACAAAGTAAACCCGAGTAAAACCATCTATTTCCTTATATAGTCCCCAAGTTCGAAGTGAATTACTAAGTAATTTGCTTGGAACTTTGCATGATATTTCCAACTGACCCTTCTTCGTGTTTTCTCGTAGGACTTTGTTACGCAATCTGAGAAGAAGCTAGCCAAGGCCGCCAAGCGTATCGAAAAGGAAACGGCCCTTCGCGAAGCAGCTGAAACTGAAACTCGTAGGAGCCAAAAAATCATGAGAAAGTACCGGAAAAGAGCTCACGCGGCTGAAGATAGGCTGACGACTCTTTCAGTGCAGATTGCTGATATCCATCGTGTTGCAACTGGTATGATCTTTGAATTTTAGCACGCATGACCCTGATTCTCTCTAGATGGACAACCGTATCCCTTTACTTATTACTGTTTCTTTGTCTTTTTAACAGGCCCGTGTGACGTAGCCCCTGAAGAAGATGACACTATCAAGTTGAAACTTATCAAGGACACTATCTGGCAGCTTAGTGCCGGAATTGGTTGGATTCTTGACGAGTTGCGACTGCCGGGTATCAGGCCAAGCAACATGAAGAAATTGCTAGAATTCTGCTCCACTATCCCTGAGTGGATTTGGCACTGGAAGCGTTCATCTTGCCGATTTGGTGTGACCCGAGGACTCGCGCTGGCTAAAGCTTATTTTCCTAAGCTAGAGCCGGCCAAGCTGATGGGCGGGTTTCCGGAGTTCAACCCGGATGGATCCAAGTTTTCGCCTAAGGACTTCAAGGCTATTCAAAAAGAAATCCGTCATCCGGCTAGCGTTATTGCCGATGGTTTGGAGATTGATACCATTCTTCCTGCATACGATGTTAACGACAAGATCATCAAGGCGGACCGCCCCAAGCCATACGACATGCTTGCCCGGTGGAAGGAGGAGGCGGCCAAGATAAGGGAAGAAGCTGCCAAGAAGAAGGCCGAAGCCGACTCTATGCCTGCTACTTCTACTCCTGTCGTCCCTCCGCCCGCGCGAGTCGGCATTGCTACTGACCCGAGTGGCGCTGCTACCACAAGCGACGGCAAGGGCAAAGCCAAGATGGACCCTGCGGCTTAGAATATCGAGTGACATCTATTACTTCATATGCATCAGTCGGCCATAGTGCCATTGAAACAATTTATTTTTTAACTGGTGCGCATGTGCTCCTTTGATACTTTTTAGTAAAACTTTGTGATACACTCTAAATTCCTGATGCACTTTACGCCTCTCTGGACTTTTGATTTATCTGCTTTTGCATCTATTTGTTCTTGATATCCAACTCGCTTTATTCTTGATACCCGCACTTCTTTATTTTTCCTTTTGTGAGACCCGGCTTCCGGGTTTCATGGGTGTTTGGCGAACGGACTTGCTTCTAAGTCCCCAAGCCCCCAAGACCCGGATGCTTGGCTTCTTGGAATTTTGGCAACTGAACAATATTTTTCTCTTTCAAAATTCGCGAGTCCCCCAGGCCCGGATTTCCAAGCCTAAGACACGTGATTTTTAAAGGAGAACAATTTGCCTGTTGCTAGATTCACAAAAACCCCAGGACGATTTCACATAGGATTTGAAGTTATGCTTAATAACCGTTGAGTTTCCGGCTATCAGCCTTATACTCTGCATAACTTGTGGTTTAGATGACCCTTTCGACTATCTTGTACTTGTAAGCCGGCTTTCGCGTGGATACCATGTTATTACATCTATACGAAAACAGGGTCAGGCAAGTCCCATTGGGCTTCATGGCTGACTGTAATCGTAAGCGAACAAATCATGCCACTTTATTGCGAGTCACATCGAGCTTAAGTAAGAATAGCCGAGAACTTTGGACTTCTTTGTCCGGTTATAAGATTGTAGCCGCACTCGTTTTCGAGTAACCGGCCCTTATAACTCATTGGCATCAAGGCCGGGTCTTTTTGAGTTTACAACTGTGCTTATATGAGCGACCAGCCCCCAAGACCTAAAGATATACACCGTACTGAAAGTACAAATAATAACCACATCTTTTCTTGATAATCGCCTCTTTATTTGATATGAAAAATTAGGTCAGCAGGCCGCCTCGTTAAAAACCCGTCCAGTCCCCAAGGGTACCCTGGATAGGAAAAGAGTACGTCTGAAACCTGCTGCCTGTTACATCGTTTAATTCCACGCGCCAACATAATCCTTGCTAAGTATAATACGGGCGTAGCTGAGCCACGTTCCATGGTCTGTCTCTTTCTTGCATAGGTGCAGTGGTATGAGCGGTGTCGTTAACTGTGGCCGACTCTTCCCTTGCGTCTATCAAGTAATATGACCCATTATGCAGATTCCGGCTTACGATGAAAGGCCCTTCCCATGGTGGTGATAGCTTGTGTTTTCCTTCGTTTGACTGAACCAGGCGCAGAACCAGGTCTCCTTCCTGGAAGACCCGGGTTTTCACACGCCGGCTATGATACCTCCGTAAATCCTGCTGATATATGGCTGACCTTTCCAAGGCTTGTTCTCTTTGTTCTTCTAACATATCCACGGCGTCCTGCCGGGTCTTCTCGTTCTCCACTTCAACATAAGCTGACACTCTCGGTGAATCATGAATGATATCGCTTGGTAGCACCGCTTCTGCACCATAGACCATGAAGAAGGGTGTCATCTGAGTGGATCTGTTGGGTGTAGTATTGATACCCCAGACCACGGAAGGAAGTTCTTCGACCCATGCACCGGAGGCCCTGATACATGGAACTCGTAGTCGTGGTTTTAATCCGCGAAGCAACTCTTGATTTGCTCTCTCCACTTGCCCATTGGCCTGTGGGTGAGCGACTGATGCTACATCAAGCCGGATTCCATTGCTGCCACAGAATTTTTCCATCTCTCCAAGGGACATGTTGGTTCCATTGTCGGTAATTATGCTGTGGGGGTACCCGAATCGGTAAATAATTCTTTTCAGGAACTTGACCGTTGTAGCTGCTTCGCAATTAGTAACTGGCATAACCTCGACCCACTTGGTAAACTTATCAATAGCCACTAAAAGATGTGTCTTCTTGCAAGGTGACATATGAAAGGGGCCAACCATGTCCATACCCCAGACAGCGAACGGCCAAGTTAACGGGATGGTCCGTAATTCCATAGCCGGTACATGGGTTTGGCGAGCGTACCTTTGACATCTGTCGCACCTTGCTACTAACCGTTCCGCATCTGCTAGGGCCGTAAGCCAGAAGAATCCATGTCGATAGGCCTTGGCCACAAGGGATCTTGTGGAGGCATGATGCCCGCAATCACCTTCGTGGATTTCCTTAAGGATCTGTTGGCCTTCTTCTGGTGCCACGCAGCGCAAAAAGACCCCCGCGGCACTTCTCTTGTATAATTCCCCGTTGATGATAGAATACCCCTTTGCTCGCCGTAAAATTTGCCTTGCTAACACCTCTTGCTGTGGTAACTTGCCCCGTGATAGGTAGGCCAAAAACGGTTCTGTCCATTCAGGAATAGTGTGTATAGTGGCCACAAGTGCTGCATCCGGGTCTTGGTTTGCCAGTTCCTCCTCTGACTCGGTTTTAACTGACGGTCGCCATAACTCGTCCAGGAAAACGTTGGGTGGAACCGGCTCGCTGCGCGAGCCGAGTCTAGCAAGGGCGTCTGTTGCCTCATTTTTTCTTCTGTCTATATGCTCCACCTCGTACCCGGAAAAACATCCTGCAACCCTGTCAACCTCCATGCGGTACGCTGCCATGGTTGCATCCTTTCTATCCCAAGTTCCTGATACCTGTTGTACCACGAGGTCCGAATCTCCAAAGCATCGTATCCTTCTAATGTTCATTTCCTTGGCTACCTTTAATCCATGCAATAGGGCCTCATACTCGGCCACGTTGTTTGAACAGTCAAAGTGAATTTGTAGTACGTAACTCAATTTATCTCCTTTGGGTGATGTTAGCACCACTCCAGCTCCTGATCCCTCGTATTGTTTCGATCCATCGAAGTGCATGGTCCACGACTCGGAATTTGGGACTATGGTAGTCATTCCGGTGTGCGTCCAATCATTAACGAAATCGACCAAGGCCTGGGATTTGATTGCCGATCTGGGCTCGTAGCTGATATGATAATCCCCCATCTCTATCGCCCATTTGGCTATTCTTCCGGTCGCGTCCGAGTTTCTGATGATATCTGACATTGGTATTGAGCTGACTACTGTTATAGGGTGTTCCTAGAAGTACGGCTTCAATTTCCGGCTGGCCATGAAGACTCCGAAAACCAGCTTCTGCCAATGCGGGTAACGCTGCTTTGCCTCGGATAATACCTCGCTGACGTAATAAACCGGCATCTGGACTGGATAACCTTTTCCGTCTTCTTTGCGTTCCACTACCACTACCGCACTGACGGCTCGGGGCCCAGCTGCCACATATAACAACATAGGTTCTTTGGGACCCGGGGCCGCTAGCACCGGTGCCTCAGATAGCTGCTTTTTTAGTGCCTCGAATGCCTCATCCGCCTCTTGATCCCATATGAATTTATCGGATTTCCTCAGGAGCCGGTACAAGGGTATTGCCTTTTCCCCGAGTCTGGATATAAACCGGCTCAAGGCTGCCACGCAGCCCGTAAGCTTTTGAACCTGCTTCAAATTTTCCGGCTTTCTTAGATTTTGGATAGCTTTGATTTTGTCCGGGTTTGCCTCAATTCCTCTTTCTGAAACGATAAAACCGAGTAGCTTGCCAGCTGGAACCCCAAACACACACTTTGTCGGGTTGAGCTTCATCTGATATCTTCGTAGGTTTTTGAACGTCTCTTTTAGATCGTCTATAAATCTCTCGGCCATCCGGGTCTTGATGACCACATCATCCACATAAGCATGCACGTTGCGTCCAATTTGGTCTTCGAAGCACTTCTGAATGCACCGCTGGTAGGTTGCGCCCGCGTTCTTCAATCCAAACGTCATGGTTTTGTAGCAGAAGGCCCCAAAAGGGGTTATGAACGACGTTTTCTCCCAATCCTCCCTTTTGAGTTTAATCTGGTGATATCCCGAATATGCGTCCAAGAAACACAGCAAGTCACTCCCGGCTACCGCGTCTATGATTTGGTCTATCCTTGGTAGCGCGAACGGATCCTTTGGACAATGCTTGTTGAGACTTGTGAAATCGATGCACATCCTCCATTCATTCGTTTTTTTCATCACAAGAACCGGATTCGCCAACCAGTCCGGGTGAAACACTTCCATGATGAAGCCTGCAGCTAATAGTCGCGCGATTTCCTCACCTATAGCTCTTCTTCTTTCCTCATTCATTTTTCTCAAACCCTGCTTCACGGGTCTAGACTTGGGATCTACATGCAAACTATGCTCCGCCAACTCGGTGGGGATACCCGGCATGTCGCTGGGTGTCCAAGCAAACACGTCCGCATTTGAACGACTGAACTCCACAAGTGCCTTTTCTTGCCCGCTTTCCAAGTTAGACCCTATAGTGAACTGCTTGGTGGGATCGCATTCCACAAAATCTACTTTCTTGGTGTCCTGTGCCGCCTTGAATTTTACTCTTTCGTCCTCGGAATCCGGCCTTCTCAATGCTGTGCCATCACCCGGATCCACCTGAGACCGGTAATATTTGAGTTCTTCCTTTCTGCAAGCTTGCTCTGCCATCACTGAATCTCCTTCGTCGCACTCAGCGGCTATATCCCAACTCCCATGTATAGTGATGGTCTGTTTAGGGCCCGGAATCTTTAGCTGCAAATATACATAACACGGCCTAGCCATGAATTTAGCGTAAGCCGGCCTTCCGAACAGCGCATGATAAGGACTATGCAACTTGACCACCTCAAACGTGAGCCACTCCACTCGATAATTATCCACTGACTCTCCGAAAGCAACCTCCAGTGTAATTTTTCCTTCAGGGCGCGCCGAATGACCCGGTACGATTCCATGAAAGACTGTTGAACTTTTCTGCAGCTGAGATTCCTTGAGGTTCATGCGCAAGAAGGTTTCCCAATACAGGATGTTGATGCTGCTCCCGCCATCCATCAAGACCTTTTTCAATTCGTAACCATTGACCTGCGGCGCAACCACCAACGCCAAGATTCCGGGGCGTTCTATTCCTCCCGGGTGATCCCTTCTGCTCCACGTTACCTCTTGCTCCGCCCATCTCAAGTATCCCGGAACGGCCGAGGAAACTGAATTCGCCGCTTGTTTTAGTGCTTCTTTGTCCCTGCTAGAAGTCCCTGTAACATGCACATGATATTGTCCTTTTAAATCGAGCGTACGTACCATACCGACGAAGATACGGATCTGGCCGATCGTCACAGTAGATCCGAATTCGAGGTGATCCGACTCTAGCTCCCAGCCGGAATCGTCCACCATCCTTTCTCCTTCGCCGTTGACGTAGATCTCTCCGACGGCGAGGTTCCTCATGCTTTTCCGAGCTTCTCCCGTGATGTAAACACCTTTGGACGCAGGCCCCACGGTGGGCGCCAACTGTCGTGGGATGATCACGGCAGATGTTACCAGAGGTAACTGATCTTGGGGCAAGTCGACACAGGTATTTGGGAGAGGGTTTAGCTCGAAAGAAAACATGATGATAAGCGATCCAGGAATCAACACTCAACTCGCCGAGTCTCGAATATAGCTCTCGATTTATACTGGATACTCGATAACAGGTAATATGATTATGTCGTGAATCTCTGTCAAACCAAGCCTAGGGGCCGGTTTATAAAGCACCCGTACCCCCCCTTGGCTTGCCCTCCAAGGCGCAGCTTGAATCATATCCGAACTCTGCTTACAAACCCCAGCTTTTCTTACCGCAACCCACAATCCGGGTTATGAGGCCTACAAACTTTGGGCCTTCCAGAAGTTTCTTTATCCTTAGCCGGATCCCGCGCATCGTCCTTTGGGCCGGGTTACACCTTGGAGTTGGCCTACCGGGTTACTATCCCCCCATCAACGTGAGCCGGAAAGAGGTAGCAAAGTTGAACCAATTACTTGGTTGTGTTAGGTTATGCCCAAGTAACACCCAAGACAATGGTAGGTCCCACCTCTTGGCAAGATTCCCCCCCCCCCCGCCCCCCATTCCGTGAGATCCAGGAGTTTCAGGCTCTAAGTAGAACCCGCAAAAGAGAATCTGACGCCGGTGAAGCCATAACACAGGGAGTATGGAATATTGGGCATCCAATACCCATGCCACACTCTAACACACACAAGGTATGGAATACCGTGGTATTTGGTAGTATTCAGACGATCTGGAGGCCCCTCTCTAGAGAAACCATAGCCCCGCTGGGAAAAAGACGGAACTGTCGTTCTAGCCCCTCTACAAGATCCGGAATGGGGTAGCAAAGCGGAACCAATTGCTTGGTTGTGTTAGGTTAGGACCAAGTAACACCCAAGACAATGGTAGGTCCCACCTCTTGGCAAGATTCCCCCCATTCCGTGAGATCTGGGAGTTTCGGGCTCTGAGTAGTCCTGGAACCCGCGAAAGAGAATGCGGCGCCGGTGAAGCATAACACAAAGAGTGAGGGAATCTTGGGCATCCAAGACCCATGCCACAATCTAACACACATGGTTTTGGCATACCCTAGGATTGGGTGGGAATTCAGACGCTCCGGAGCCCCTCGCTGGAGAAACCCTAGGTGTGCGGCAGAAAAAGAAGAAATTGTCGGCCTGGCCCCTCTACGTGAGCCGGAAAGGGGTAGCAAAATGGAAATAATTGATTGGTTGTGTTATTTTAGGCCCAAGTAACACCAAATAAAATGGTAGGACCCACCTATTGGCAATATTCCCCCTGTTCTGTCAGATCCGGGAGTTTCGGGCTCTAAATAGATTTGGAACCCGTTAGAGAGAATCCGACTCCGGCGAAGGCCTAATTAACACACAAAGAGAGGGAATCTTGGGCATCCAAGACCCATGACACACTATAACACACATGTTATGGCACATACCATGGGATTTGGTGGTATTCAGACGATCGAGAGCCCCTCTCCGAAGAAACCCAAGCCTCGCTAGGAAAAAAGACGGAACTGTTGTTCTGGCCCGTCTACGTAGCCAGAAGGGGGTAGTAAAGTGGAAGTAATTGCTTGGTTGTGTTAGGTTAGACCCAAGTAACACCCAAGACAATGGTAGGTCCCACCTCTTGGCAGGATTCTCCGTATTTCGTCACATCCGGGAGTTTCGGGCTCTTAGTAGTCCTTGAACCCGCTAGAGAGAATCCGACGCCGGTGAAGCCATAACACACCGAGTGAGGGAATGTTGGGCATCCAAGACCCATGGAACACTCTAACACACATGGTATGTCATACCATGGGATTTGGTGGCATTCATACGATCCAGAGCCCCTTCTCCGGAGAAACCATAGACCCGCTAGGTAAAAAGACGGAACTTCCGTTCTGGCCCCTCTACGTGATCCAGAAGGGGGTAGAAAAGTGGAACCAATTGCTTGGTTGTGTTAGGTTAGGCCCAATGAGCACCCAAGACAATGGTAGGGCTCACCTCTTGGCAAGATTCCCTCGCTTCGCTGGAACATTCATCTGTTGACCAGAAGTCAACCTTTTGCTCTACCCCTATGACCAGCATCGGAAGGGGGTAGACTTCAATACTATTTTGCTTGGTTGTGTTAGGTTAGACCTAAGCTACATTAAAAACCAAAATCTAGCTATACTTATAACAATATTCCCTCCGGTTCGCCCGAATGGGGGAGCATCGACGGTTCGAGACCTATAAGTGTAGTGCATAACCTTCCTATGTGATGCCGGTGAAACCAGTCACACCTATGGGTAGTATACTGGCCCCTCCCCACCTCGATCCCAGCACAGGTTTATAAGTATTCTTAGTGCCCCACCATGGTTTATGTAGGATTCCGACAGTTTAGAGCCCAACGCTTCACTACAACATTGATCTGTTGACCAGAAGTCAACCTTTTGGTCTACCCCTATGACCGCGTCGGAAGGGGGGGTAGAACATAATACTATTTTGCTTGTTTGTGTTAGGTTAGGCCATAACTACATTAATAACCAAAAATCTAGCTATACTTTTAACAGTATTCCCTCCGTTTTCCCCGAAAGGGGGGCATCGACGGTTTATAACTAAATTGGAGTAGTACATATATATTAGTAAGCATAGATCATTACATCATAATTAAAAATACTGCAGGAAATATAAATTGCGCCTAAACTATCCTAGACGCCGGTCCGGCCGTCCTCCTCGTCGTCACTCACAGCCATGCTGGCCTGGTCATCGTTTGGAGCCATGGACGGGCCAGCCTCATCGTTGTTCGCTGCCGGATTGGGGTGGGCCACCTGTGCGAGAGAGCGCCGCCTAGCCCTGACTTGCACCCCCATCCGGTGCAACTCCGCTGCCTGCGAGCGGGCGCGCCCACACCTATCGTTCCGTGCGCGCGAGCGGGTAAACAGTTGCTGCAGCGCCTCCGCGTCCTCGACCTGGGCGCGGCGTGCCTGAAGCGCCTCTCTTTGTGCCCGTGCGGCGTTGAACTTCTCGTGTGGCTCACTCTGGGCGGCCATAAACGAGGCGGACACGTACTCCCTCTGCGCGATGAGGGCCTGCTGCTCGTCGGACGCCGCATTGGCGTTGAGTTGCTCGTAAGCCTGCCGCTCGGCGTCTATGAGGGCGCGGGCATGCTCCTCCCTCCGGGCGGTCTCGATGGAAGCCTGAATGGCGGCAACCTCGGCGGCTGCCCCCGCTTATTCGAACCCCGATCGGACCCGGCGAAACGCTTCCTCGTTGTGCCATGTGGAGAACGAGTTGTACGCCACCACCTCGTCAGGCCACAATGGAGGGCGCTGCTCCGGTTCCTGCGCCGCCTCCTACTGCGGCAGCTCCGGCTCCGCCTCCCCATCCGCCTCCTCGTTGTACCCCCAATCGAAGGGGTCGTCGCCACTCCCGTCGTCGTCTGGCGGCGGGTCTAGCCCACGGCGCGCCGCCTGCTGGGTGAACGTCACCCACGAAGTATGGAGGCGGCGCGACATGGTATCGTCGATAGAGGGGAATCCGCGTGGCGATGGGTGAGATTATGGCGAGGACGCGTCGGCAGTGGCTGAGCCAGGACTCAAACTCTGTGTAGTCGATGCGAAATTGTGTAGTCAAATACATCTTTTTTAAAATTTTGTTGCATGACCTATGCTCTGTACCATTGAGAAAAGATATGTAGTCGGTGCACGCGTTGGAGCACGCGTCCCGTCGAAGTAAATGGCGACGACCTGCAAACCGCAATGACCCTGCCGCCGCTTGGGGGGCCGGGAAGGCTGCATACCGCGTTAATGCTAGGCGTGCGGCAGAGGCGAAGCACCATCCTGCCGCCTGGTGCAGGTCGCGTCCCGTCGTCGCCATTACGCACGGCAAACCGTGTGCATGTCCAAGGCGTGTGAATGCAGAGTCGTGTTTACACATGGTAGTTGTGTTGGCACGTACCATTTTTTGTAGTGAACTTGGCAAAGATTGGTACCACGTTTCGCAAGCAAACACGTCCCATATCGTTTTGTACGCGTACACGTATAAAACGGAATCCTTTTTTCTACACGTACGATAGAGCCTTTGATATTCACTGACTTGGCGGGGTGAGCTTTGTGGTGAATTTGGGCCCCACGTCGTCCCTGGCCCCACTTGCCAGTGACTAAATGTCACATCATTCTATGTTGACTAAGTCAGCCGGCGCGTTCCCACCATGCATGCATGCGCACATGACATGGCAACCGGTCGAAGCGGCCTCGAAACGGCACTCTGTATATAATTCTCCTGCCGCATCGCCTCTCTCTACCCCATCCATTCTCCCCCCATTTCTAACAAAAACCCCAGCCCCCTTCTCTCCCAACTGTCGAGTGCACAACCGTGAGGCGGTTCCGCGGAATGGAAGGTTCGCAGCACGAGAACGATGGCGTCGCCCCTTCTGTTGTCGTTGCCGCAGGAGCCGCCCTTGGCGGTTCCAGTTCGTCGCAGCCGCAGGAGCTCGTCGCCGCCACAGGTTCGTCGGTCGGCCATGGCGATTTGAGTGCACCGGCTACTCCTGCCGCGGTGGAGGCGCCTACTACTTTCCCTCTCCTGGCAGATCTGGGTGATCCCTACGGGGATTACCCAGCGTTCGACGAGGACGTCGACGACCAGGACTCTGAGGTATCTATGTCCAGACCGGCTTAGTTTATTGTCAAAGATCCATGGTTTGTGCATGACTGCACGCAAGTTCGGGCTTCTAGTGTTTGTAGTTGCATGTATACTTTGGTTTTTTTTTGTAAAGTTTGGGCTTCTGGTGTTTGCGGTTGCATCTATTCTTTAGGGATTCGAGGTTTTTTGTATTCGGGATTAAAAGGCTTGTAGTTGGATCTATACCTAGGGGTTCGAGGGTTTTTTGTACACGCAAGTTCAAGATTCAGAGGTCTGCTTGCATCTGTACTTACTACTTAGAGACCAAAGGGAAAAACATTTTAGAAAAATAGACATGTACTAGACACTAAATTGACAATATAGATGTCTTGCTGTGAAACTAATAACATCTATGCATGAATCTTTTTAAATGGTCTTCTATATAGAGTTATGAATGATCAAATATAGATGAGAGTTGATTCAGAGGCTGTAGTTGCATCTGTACTTAGGGGTTCACAGATTTTTTGTACTTTAGGGATTCAGAGGTTGTAATTGCATCTGTTCCTATGGCTTCTAGTTTTTTGTGTGCATGTTAGCATGCCTGTGAGTTAGAAATTCTACGTTTTTTGAGGCATTTTCAATTTGTGTAGTTATTTTGCCTCGCAGACACTCTTGACACATTATGAATTTGTTGCAAAATCACATATTGTACCCCCCATGCATTATAATTACTTGATCCAGTTTATGCATATAACTAAAGAACGATTCTTGTATGATATTTTTGATCTGGTAAGGTATAATAACATGTCCTGATTATAATATTAATCTGTTGAATGTTATCTTAGATCATCAATGAATTCCTGATGTGTTATTATCTGTTTTTGTGCATTAGTTCACCAAATATATATAGTGGAAACTGTAATGTTGTATAAAATTCCACACATTTTTCTCAACATTGATGTCCTCTTTAGGGCGCATCTGCTAAGTTACTTGATGAAGTGTATGCAAATAAATGAAGAACTACTATTTCTTTATGTTTTTTGTGATCTGGTTAGGTATATTATTCTTTTGCCAATAAGATTGTGTTGCTAACTTTTGTTTTATTGCAAATTTGCAGGAAGAAGATCTGGAAGTCGGCTCGAGTGCGGACGATAGGGCTGCGAAGAGCAGATATGTCCTGAGGAAGCTGCACGCGGGCACCATTCGGTACCGTCGTTACGGCAACTTGTTCTGCCCTTTCTGTGACAAAAAGGTAGCCAACGATCGCAACAGCATGATCTGACATGCTGTCGGTGTAGGAAATGGCTATAAGTATCGTGCGCCCCATGTTAGGGCCAAGCACGCTGCCTACGGTGTCTTCCTGAAGAAGCTGCTTGCGCAGGATATCCTCGCAGGTCGTGTGGAACCTCCTCCTCGGCCTTTCTCCAACGAGGCCAGGAGGGCCGTGAAGGCTCAAAAGCGGGAGAACATGTTCCACTCCCTTACTTCAACGAGGCCAGGAGGGCCATGAAGGCTCCGAAGCGGCAGAACATGATGTAGTTGTTGTTGTTGCGCTTGTTGTTGCAGCTTGCCCGTTGTGTTTGTGTTATCTCTTACTTCTGGTAGTGTCTTCTGGTCTGTGCGTAGTAAGAACTTTTAAAGAACCTCTATCATGTTGGTATGTAAGAATCTAATATGTATATTATGTTAGTTTATGTTTCTTAACCCGATCATGTTTTAAGGATGTCAAAAGACTTATTAGGCATGATTTACTAATAAGTTGATGTGACAACTCATTGATCCGGTCGATCAATGAATTTTCACATCCCTTTACTACTGGATCATGCCTAATAAGCCAATAGTTGGTGCAACGTCACAAATTTGAGTAACAAGACTCGATCTTTGGTGTGTGGAAATGAGTCAGCCCCTCCCCCACCACTAGGCACTGTCTTATATTGCAATTATTTGCTAACTAAAATAAAGAAGAATCCGAAGAAGTAGAATAAAAATGCGATCAGATCCTTAGACTCTTTTCTTTTTTATTCTTTTTTTATTTTTTTTCAATCCGAAAAACAAGAATAAATTATTACTAACAGCCGTGCGCCAAATCTCCACGGAATCAGCCTCACGCAGGGTCCCACTCGTCAGCGTCTACGCGCCAAATCTCCACCACACCGCGCTCCTCGCCCACTCGGCTACTCCACCACTAAAAGCGACCTCCAAAGAAATCCTTCACTTCGCCCTCCCGCCCCAAGGACGGCTGCCACGGCTTCGCCCTCCCCCGTCCTCGGTGTCGTTCTCAAACAATGACTGGTAAGACATGGTTCCCTCCCTTCCCCATCCTCAACCAAACGATGCAATGTAGGTTAGATGCCGGCAGATCTAGGTTTGATACCGACGGATGTAGGTTAAATGCCGGCGGATGTAGGTCACCGTTGATGTTTTAAGTTACCACCGTCCATGGATCTAGCTCACGCTACCGTTACAGGGCCCTCGGAGATCGTTTCCCCCACCCAGATGGAGATCGACCTGAACAAGGCCTTGGAGCTTGCAAAGCCCCCTGTTATTCAGATAGCCGAGGTAAATAGCATATAAATTAGTCCTGTAGCCAAATGTTCTCTTAAGATTCATCTATCTCCTTTTGCCTTCGTCGACACTTCTTTGATTTTTATTCTTTTCGTATTTGGCTATAGGACCATAGTGCAGGCTGTGACTTATGCAGCATGTCGCGTACCGAAATTCAGAAATTGGTGCAGCTGTCAATTTAGACAATTGAATCTCATCGTCTCTCTGAAGTTTGCAAGCTGGCTGATGATACCAGCGCTGAGAAGCTAATCTGTTTCGTCTGGTGCGAGGACAGGCTGCACAGGGCGATGAAAGCTTCAAAAATGCTAGCACTCGAGTTGGAACTGTGGGAGCAAAAGAGAAGATATATGATCATGCACGTCTTGGTTACTAAGCTTGATTCTGAGCTGAAGAGTGCGAACAAAACTTTGAAAGTAGCCGAAGAGAAGTGCGACATGCTCCAGAGGGGAAAAGACACCCCGTTGGAGAGTGCGAAGGACACCAATGTGAAGTTAAGATAAACTCTAAGTTTCTTGCAAGATCATGGAATGAGGTAAAACTACTTTGCTCTTTAATTAGATTATGTCAACCTGCAATGCTTGCCAATGAGTCTAGATGTTATTCATTTCTCTGTTTGTTGCATGTGCCGATGATTAAACTGTGCAATAGTAAAATCCAAAGGATTACTCCCCAGTACCTAGTAGCGTTTACACGGACATTGTTTGTTCATGCTCCCCGGTCCTGTGGAGCTTAACCCTTTAAACTTTTTTTGCAATGTATGTATGAGGCTTGCTTATTTTATGTTCATTCTCTATTCTGTGTGCCGATGATTAAACTCTGCACCTTCTCTCGGTGAGATATTGGCACTTACGTAGTGTTGTGTACAACTACATTTGTTCTGCATCTTCCTTGGTAAGTGTTCGACAATCTCATTGATTTCTGTGTGCTTATTTACTATGAGTCCCCAATTATGATTTTATCTGTAATGCATGAGCCATATTGGTTCTCCATATTCCTTGGCAAGTGTTCTATAATTTCTTTGATTTGTGTGTGCTTCTTTACTATGAGGCCCCTATCTAGGCTTGGTTCTCTGCC
This sequence comes from Alopecurus myosuroides, assembly GCA_028641055.1. Taxonomy (NCBI): domain Eukaryota; kingdom Viridiplantae; phylum Streptophyta; class Magnoliopsida; order Poales; family Poaceae; genus Alopecurus; species Alopecurus myosuroides. Next base: position 223,511,433 of record CM054058.1, on the reverse strand, counting down.
GATGATTAATATGCAGCAATGTCTCCAACGCTTGGCGTACCATAGAAAAAAGAGTGTCATATTTGTGTTTGATCAGAGTGCCGATGATTAAACTGTGCAATGTTAAAATGCAAAGGGAGACTCCTCTAGACCTAGTAGCGTTTACAAGTACCTAGTAGCTGCCCGGGTCTAGCGGTTTATCACCTCTGTACTTGTGCCATTTGTACACGTGAGGCAGTTTTGTCACTCATCTTTGTACGTTTGGAAGTATATCTGCTTCTTTTTTGTAGATGTGTTAAACATGTATGATGCTTTTCTACTAGTGTTTCTGTGGAAGCGGTTGCGGAAACTTCCAGTGGATGATATGAACCTCTGGATGTGGCTTCGGAATGCATGCTGGCATAGGAAAATATCCATTGGATAATGTGTAACTGTGGAGGTGGCTTCGGAGTGGATGTTGGCATAAAAAAGTTCTTGTTAACTGTGGACCTGTTGTTGAACATTTTGTGATGCTAATTTCAGTTACTGTAAATCTCCTATGTTTCGGAGTGCATGTAACCGAGATGATGGCGCGGAACAGACATCGAAGAGGGCGAGGAGGCAGTATATTAGTATTAGTACTAGCGTATCCATTGTTGCAAATGTAAAACCATGTCAATTCATTTCCATTTTGGAGTGCATTTTATAATTTAGATCTCCTATATATTCGGTAGTTTGGTTGACACTCGCCACGTGGGATACCCGGTCAGCTCTCCTCTCCACTCCCAAACTGTGGATAATGCAGCGGCTCCCCATATGGGCGCAGAACGCTCTCCTCTCTACTCCCAAACTATCCGTCTGTGTGACACCTCTCTAATCCCCTTCGCTATGCGCAGATCCACCAGTACCATGTCTGGCCGTCGCGAGGAGGGCCGCCAACAGCAGATCACCAGGTACTTTCCCTAGTGCAGCGTGCAAGGCGCGGAGTGTGCGCGTGCCCGCGAGGCGTACCTGCGTGAGGTGCATCAGGCCAACTCGTCCCGCGCACCACCACCTCTGGCTCCACCCATCGCACCTCCGGATGTCGAGGAGGAAGAAGAGGAGTATCTCGCCATCGAGTTCCACAACGAGGCCCTACAGTGGCCCCACATGTAGGCAGGGATTTTAGCGTCCATAGAGAGTTTCGCGGCACAAGAGCTCCGGCAAGCGAGGCTCGCCCGGCATTTCACTGTCAAGCTACAGGCCGACACCGCGGAAGCGATCCGCCATTCGATGCAGAATTAAGATGCGGCGGCGCTGGCGGAGGCGCGGCGGCGCACCGTTGGCTAGGACGCTAGGTCCGGTGTCTATCCTTTTCTTTTTGTGATTTGTTTTAGAAACGGCTTGTTTAGTGTTAACTGTGATGATTTTGAAGAATATGTGCATTCTTAATTTCGAAGATTATGTGCATGCTTATTTACTGTGGATGACAAGTGGGGTCCAGGCATCAACTGGTCGGTCATAGCCAATCGAAGCAGTCAAACAGGGCAGGATGTGTGGCCCCAAGAAAAATTCGCGACGTTCTACGTGACCAGGCAAGTTTCATCGAAGGCAACTGGGCTCTTAGTGGGCTACTGGGTCGGAGACAAAAATCCGCGACGTAAAACTAGCAAAACCAGTCTGTGACGGACCAAACCAATACGTTGAGAGCAAACTCCACTTTTCAGCCATTCGCGACGGAAACGCTCGACGTTATCAAAACGTACCGCTCAAAACGATCCGGATCGCGTGGAATTTGGTAGTGAAGGGGAAGACTCAGATCTCATCTATAGAAGGAGGAACGATGGGGTTCAAGTGAGGATCAGAGGAGAAAATTTGGACAATAGATGGGTGGTGCCTTACAACCCATTTCTGCTTCTGAATTATAACTGCCATATCAATGTTGACGCATGCTCGAGCATAAAGGCAGTCAAGTACTTATTCACGTACATCTATAAAGGGCATGATAATACATCATTTGCATTCGATATGGATATTATCAACGATGGGGAATCATCAATGAAATTCGGCGATATAGGGATGCACGTTATATATCTCCTCCAAAGGCCATTTACAGGATATTCGGTTTTAAGATGTTTGGTGCAAGTCCATCTGTCTTGTAGATCCAGCTTCATTTGTCAGACATGCATACAGTAGCATTTAAAGCTTAAGAAAATCTTGAAGACATTGTCGCTCGGCCATCTTCTTCGAAATCCATGCCTAGCGAGTAATTTGAGATGAACTAGAAGTATCCACAGGCAAGAAAACAGTTGTATAGAGAGTTCCCAGAACACTATAGGTGGATTCCTGGGAATAAGAAGTGACAAAAAAGAAAAACTAAGATATTACAGATTGGAAGACTAGCGTATGCACACCCTGCTGAAGGAGATGGGTACTAATTACGAGTGCTCCTAAGTCATGCCCGAGGTGCCACTTAATTTGATGGTTTAAAAACAGTAAATGGCAAACCATGCAATTCCTTCAAAGAGGTGTGTGAGCACTTAGGCCTCATTGAGCACGACAGAACACTTGATGATTGCATGACGGAGGCAGCCACATTCCAGATTCCTTTTTCTCTTAGACGTTTGTTTGCAACTATACTGGTATTCTGTGAGGCAACAAAAATCTGCCAGTTATGGGACAAACATCTAGCATCGATGTTTGAGGATTACTGATACATCCCAAACGTATCTATAATTTTGATGCTCCATGCTTGTCTTCTACATGTTTCCTATATTTTCCTATGTTTTCTATCATTTATTGGACTAACCTATTAATAAGATGCCCAGTGTTAGTTTCTGTCAGTTTTTCTATGAATTGTAGAAAAGATCCAAAAAGGAAAGTGCTCGGAATTGACTGAAAATTTACGAGGATTTTTTATTCACCAGAAGACTCCAGAAGCCAGAAGGAGACCCGAAGCGGAGCTAGGGGCCACCAGGGTCCCCCCCCCCCCCAGGCCCGACCACCCCCTACCCGCGTGTGGGGCCCACCTGGGGCCTCGGGCACCGCCTCCCGTCGCATCTTGACTTATAAATTTTCTCTTGACCTAATTCAGAAGGGCATTAGAGGTTTTTTTTTTCCAAAAACGCATCCGAGCTCCGTCGCCATCCAAAAACCTAATTTGGGGGACAGAAGTCTATGTTCTGGCACTCTGCTGGGATGGGGAAGTGCTCCCAGGGCCAGCTTCATCGACGTTGCTGCCTCCCACGATGATGCGGGAGTAGTTCCTCCTCGGGGCTGAGGGCTCGTGCTAGTATCTATGTGGTTATCTCTCTCTCTCATGATGTGATCTTGATTGTGATCGTGTGCTATGTTATCATTGTTGAATTTATGATGTTTCCCCTTCATTATGTAATGGATAGCATGTGCTCAATTGGTTTTCTCTAGTATAATTCTCCGGAGTTAGCTTTGTCCCATAGTGCCATAGACAGTGCGGGTGTCGTGTGTGACTCTATGGACTATGGATTAGAGGGATACTTATCATGATGTTGTTCTTACTTTGTTGGATTTAATTGGAATCATGAGGTTTCTTGATGCTCGTGTTTAGTATAATATCTATAGTGCCAAGGTGAAAGTGCGGGTGTTGTGGATTGATTAGAAAGATACTATTAAAGAGATAGGTTGTGGTGTTTATTAGTACTATCTTTGCATGGTCAAAGTGACAGGGTTGGGGTGTTCATTGCAGGGAACGTGAACTTTAAGGTGTGCTTGTGCAACCCTAAGAGATTTCCATCCTACTTGATTCACGGGGAACAATTTCCGATCTATGTCTTTCATGCATGTTGTTAGAGGAAATATCATATGTTTAATTATAATAATGTTGTTGAGTATTGCCACTGGTGAAAGTATGATCCCTAGGCCTTGTTTTACACCATTTCCATGTCATTTTCTTTCTATTTTATACTTGTTTGCTTGCATCCATATATAATACAGATTTACAAAACCTTGTTTTCCCATCCATATTAACCATATTTCATCATCTCTTTGTTGAACTAGTGCACCTATGCAGCCGACAAGTGTATTGGGTGTTTTGAGGATGCAAGAGAATCATCACATCACCACTCCATCCACTCTTTTATTGCACATTTTCTTTCTAATTTTTGTAAGTGCTTCTCAGGTGTGGCTGAATTGAAAACTCAACTGCTATGGCTTATAGGTATTATTTGGCTCACCTTGTGTCGAATCAACAAATTGGGTTATACTTACCCTCGAAGACTATCGCGATCCCCTGCAGTTGTGGGTTATCAAGACATTTTTCTGGCTCCATTGCCGAGGAGCATAGCTTTATCTATAAGTTCACTTGCGAAATACACTCTTGCTTTTTTACTAGTTTCTTGTTTTTATTTTACTAGTTAGGCCTAATGGAAAACAACAAAAAATATGAGAGAGCTTTATAATATATATCTTAAGTTAGGACATGAAGTGTTTGAGGAGAAAATTAAAAAACCTATGGAACTTCGTTTGCATACTAGTAGCAACGTAATTAGTATGAATTCTTTGAGCACCATTATTGCTAATTCTATGGAAAATTTTAAACTTGGGGAAGTCAGTTTTGATGAATATGATCTTTTTAGTTCCCCAAGCATGGAAGAAAAAATTTACTTTGATGATATTACACCTCCTATATATGATGATTAAAATGATGGATATGATGTTTTCAGTCCACCTACTATTGAGGAGAAAAATTATTATGATTATGATATGCCTCCTATTTATGATGATTACAAGGATAGCTATTTTGTTGATTTTTCTCCCACTACTATTATTGAGAATTACTATACTTATGTGGGGAGTATTAATTCATTTATGCACGTGGATCATGATAATAATGCTTTATGTGATAGTTATATTATTTATTTTATTCATGATGCTACTGAAATTTACTTTGAGAAAGTAAAATCTAGTTGTAAGAATTTTTATGTCACTAAAAAACCTCTCTTTATGTTGAAATTTCTGAAGTTGCAGTTGTTTTCCCTTCGTATGCATGCTACTTTATGCTTCATTGATTTGTTTTCTTACAAGATTCCTATGCATAGGAAGTGGGTTAGACTTAAATGTGTTTCATATTTTCCTCTTGATGCTACTTCTTATTGTGCTTAAATTCTTATTCTTATGTGAGCATCTTTAAAATCATTATTCCTAGCTAAAAGGCTTTAAAGAAGAGCACTTGTGGGAGTGATACGTCTCAAATGTATCGATAATTTTTTATGTTATATGTTGTTTTCATGCCATATGCTACATGTTTTCTATACAGTTTATGTCATTTTTATGGTTTCTTGGAACTAACCTATTGACAAGATTCCATAGAGCCAGTTCTTGTTTTTTGCAGTTTTTTGTTTCGGAAAAGTTATTCTGGAAATATTCTCGGAATTTGGCGAAACAAAATCACAGGACCTTAGAATACTTTCACGTACACGGAGTCTGGAGGAGACCCGGAGGGGGGCCACATGGTGGCCACACCATAGGATAGCGCCCCCCCCCCTCGGCCCCGCCACCAGGTGGTGTGGGCCCCTGGCCACCCAGTGAAGTTTCCCTTTCGCCTATTTATTCCCCCCGAGGCATAAACCCTAAAATATCAAGCCTCCATCCACAAAAAGTTATGTAGCTCCGCCGCCATCACCGACAAGTTTCGGGGGACAGGAATCTCTGCTCCGGCTCCCTGCCGGGACGGGGAAGTGCCCCCGGAGCCATCTCCATCGACTCCACCGCCATCTTCATCGATGTTGCTGACACCCATGATGAGGAAGGAGTAGTTATCCCCCGGGGTTGAGGGCTCTAAAGTAGCTATGTGTTTCATCTCTCTCTCTCCCATGGTGTGATCTTTATGTGATTATGAGGTTTGTAATCTAGTTGAATAAGTAGATGTTACTCTTCATCTATTATGCTAGTCAAGTGGTTTTGTTATGAGATGTCCGTAGACACTCTGATCACGGTGTAAATGTGACAGTGTGTGCACCGTGTGAATGATTTATATATTTGTGTTGGATAACCCTACGAAATTGTGGTGTTTGTCTGGAACCATCTAGGTCTCATGGTGATAGCATGAGGGTTACATAGATGGGGAATACAAACTCTAAGGAGTGCTTTTATAGTCCTACGCAATGATTGATGTTTGTTATCCTACCAAAGAGTGGTTCGGAGTAGCATAGTGAAGAGATGATATTATCCTGTATGGTTGGAGCCAGGCCAGAAAATTATAAAAATCAATCAGATTCCTGGATAGAATATAAAAAAGTGATCGAGTCCCTTCATAGAAAATGAAAAAACAATCAAGTCTCTAGGACTGCATCGGGCTCCGGCTTCGTCGCTGCTGCCGGCGAGAGGAGCCGCCTCCGCGGGCTTCCTACTTCTCCTTCATGCGCAGAGCTGCCGCCATGGTGAGGCCCCAAGCATGGGTACTGGGAACGGCGAACGTCTAGTTTCGATGGAGCTCGAGGTGGCCACGAACGGGGACAATTCGAGCTCCGGCGGCGAGCGTCGGGGGAGCTCCAGGTGGCGGCGCGGGCGGGCGGTGGTTGCCTAGGTGCTCGCGGAGGCGGTGAGGTCGCTCGACGGGCCTGGATGGAGCTCTGGTGTCGATGTTGGCGCAAGACGCGGGGGCTTCGATGGAGCTCTGGAGCGAGAGGAGAAGCGAACGATAAAAGGAGGAGAAAATGAGGAGACGGGGGCGACGGGCGGACGCGCTGGGCGCCGGTGGGCCCCACGCGTGGGTGGGATTTTTCGGACGAACTCGGCAGGGCTGAGTAGAGAATCTCGAATCGAGCTTCTCAACCGGGCAGGGCTGAGTCCTATTTTTCATATGGGGTGGGCATGGCCCAGAGGAGTAAACCGGGCTACCAAACAACTGAAAGTGGGGTGGGTGGAGATTTTCTGAGGCCGGCCGGGTTACCAAACACGCCCTAACAAATCAGTAGATCACATGCTAGCATCTCCAGCCGCCCCCTTGCTACTAATTGCAAAAATCCTTGTCACGTGTAAACTTAACGTGTGCCGCCACATAAAGAACGCATATGAATACTCCTTCTAAGAGCATCTCCAGTCGCGCCCCTCAAAATTCGCCCCCAAGTCCCTTTCCGCCCGGACGGGCCACGAGCACGCCCACTTGCGCCCCCCTAATGGGTCTTCCTGTCCGGACGCCCCCTTGTTCCCGTTCGGCAAACCCAGCCCAACCCTGCCGCGTAGGGGTTCCGTGGGGGCGTCGGACGAGAAGAAACGGGCGCGTGGCGTCCGCGGGCCCGCCCCGACAGTGAGACGGGCGCCCGGTCTTCGTCTTCTCCCGAGACAGCGCAGAGGGCGCAGCGAGCCGTCGCTTCGGCCAGTTGCGTCACCCACGCGACGGCCACACGGCTCCCCACGCGGGCGCTGGTGTTAATCCGGGGGCGGCCTTTCGGCCTGCCCGGCCGGGTATAAATGCCCCCCCCCCCCCCCCGCCGCCACTCTCGCCGCGCAGGCTCCTCTCTCGCCGATCTCTGCCACTCCCCTTGCCATCCTCTGCCTCTCACCTTGCCGCTCTGCGCCCATGGATCCCCTCACCGCCAACGGCTTCCCCCGCCGGTCTCTACTCAAGCACCAGGCGCGAGCCCTCTTCGAGGCCTGGTACCCGTGCCCGCCGGACATGCGCGCCGGGCACGGGTTCACCGTTGGGCTCGCCGGCGTGTCCATCCCCAACACGCCGTCGGTGAGCGACGCCTCTTGGGGCAGGAGGTGCTCGCCCACTTCTATGGGAACCTCACATCGGAGCAGCGCGCCGACCCTCGCTGGGACCCGGCGAGCACGGCGCGCTACGAGCGCGAGTTCAAGCGCCTCCACAAGGAGCGCTGGAAGCGCTGGGACGGCTCCGGGCTGGCGCTGCCCTAAAATGAGCGCAACAAGTACGAGTGCAATGCGTTCTGGGCGCACGACGACTTCTCCCTCGACGCCGTCCTCGACCACATTGCCGCCGGCAACAACCCGCGCCTCCCCTGGCCGACGCCCACCTTCTGAGACCCAAGGCGAACGGCGGCGACTCCGACCTCCTCCGTCTCACGCTCATCCTCCTTCTCCGCTAGCGGCTCGTCTAGGCGCTCGGTCCCGTCTCTGCGCGTCCCCAAGACGGGGTCGGGGACATCCACGCCACCGCACCTGCGTCCGCGCTCCAGCTATATTCGCATTGGCGGAGGCAGCGCCCAGTCTTCACACCGTCGCCCTGCGCCGCCCCTCCTCATGCCCAAGCCGGAGTCAGGGTTGCGTGTCCCCAAGCAGGAGCCGGGGCTAGAGCGTTCCCTCAGCCTCCTCAAACAGCTTCGGGCGCTCTAGGCGGCATCGGTGATCTGTCAGCGACACGGCTGCGATGACTGGCGCGCCGCTGATCGTCCTCAACCTACCTGTGGCGGCCAACGACAACGAGGTGGGACCGAGCCACTGTGGCGGCGACAACGACCCGGAGGATTGGAGCGACTATGACTACGACGTGTTCAACGAGTGAACACGTCGTATTAGTTTAAATTTCATTCAAAATTTGTAATATATCCTAAAATTTGAATGTAATTGTCGTTTAAAAATTTTGTCCGACATTTTTTTTGTTTGGGGGGGCTCCAATCGGGGCGCCGAGTCGGCAGCCGTGCTCCCCGCCGGCGCCGTGCCATCCAGACGAGCCCCCGAAGGGCCGATCCAGGCGCCCATCTGGACGCCTATTGGGGGGCGCGACCGGAGATGCTCTAACCAACGCACGCCATGGCCATCTCAGGGCCGACCTGGTCTTCTGCCCGGTCACACTTGTACGCCTGAGGGGTCCTCCTCCACGTACCCGTGGCCCCGCAGCACCTCGTCGGCTATCGGCCCGTCCGCCTAGGAAAAACCTCCATGAGCCTCGACCCTCGCTTGGAGCAGCACTTATCTGACTTCTTCTGCCCTCTGTCTGCCCGCGTGCTCTACGAGATGAGCGGAGGCCCGTGTCGAGCCACAACTTGTCAACGCTGCCATTGGCTACCCCGGCCTCCATTGAAAAAAAATAAAGAAAGAAGACCCGTTGACTCAGATCTGCATTTTGTGGGAAAGAACAAAACAAAAAACGAACAAAGAGAGTCGGGCCTCCATCCTAATCGCCGCCGACCACCGAACAAAGAGAGGCGGTTGTCCATCCTATTCGCCGCTGACCACCGTGCATGTTGGCGACGGAGGGGGAGAAAGGCCATAGCGGGATGAGACGTGGTCGCCATTCGGGAGCAATCACCCCTGGGGAATATTCTCTGACAGTGCATGGAGAGAGGGACAATCGAACCGTTTTTCCTGTACATGGCGGTGGCAGATTCAGTAATTTGTGAGAAAGGATAATTGTGTCTTTTCATGTTGGACGAAAAAAAATCCTGAAACCTTAATTCCTTTATTAGTAGGTATATATAGATTATTATAGTATGACTTGTCTCAAATAGCCGAGAGTGTTTAATATGCCACTGAAAGAATCATGAGTTATTTTTATCACATTGAACCATAATATTGTGGTATTCTCCTTTGAATGATTTATTTGGTTGACTTGGCGCATGCTTACACCATGTTATGACTATAAACCAGTCACCTTTAGCCTTCATGATCATTTAGTTTTTGACTTGCAATACCATGTATGCATTGATCAATAATGTTTTTATCGCTATGCATGATTATGGCCATTATTGTTCTCTTAATTTGTCTATTCCAGTCTTTTGCTAGCATTCACCTGTACTGAGTATAAACTCTACTCGTGCATCCAACTCCCAAAAACCAAAGTATGCCAAATGTGTCCACCGTACCTACCAACATGTGGTATTTAACCGTCACTCCAAGTAAATTTCTCGTGAACTACCTATAAAGCCTTCAAAATTATTCATGTTTTGTGTCCCTGTTTTAGATCATGAGGACGTAAGTAAAGAATCTTTATCTCACTTGTTGATTGGACTTTACACACCTGGACTAGTGGCACATCCGTTTATCCAAATTGATAGAAGAGCTGCCAGCGGGGTGCCCAGCTCCAAAATTAATTACTATAAATTATCTTCACTATTTTTGCCCCTGATTTATCAGTCAAAGCATAATTGTGTAAACAAAAGAGAAGAGGGATGACCTTCTGACCCCAGTTTCGTCCTTCAATGGCAGCCACTCTTGTGAAGTCTAGTCGGCTTGTGATGTACTGTATTTTATGTTTACTATTCGTCGACATAAACATACACCTCTCTAAAAAATGTTTTCAATACCGTTGTTTAGTAAAATATAAAAAGATCTAGCAAATGAGTTAATCCCCGCTTCCCTATGTGAAGGGACTTTCTTTTACTTTTATGTTGAGTCTCCATCTTCTAACTTTATGCACAGTTAAGAGAGCGTAGTTTCTATTTTGAGTTTAATATGTATCCGTCCCAAATATTATTATTGATTGATTCATGATGTTTTATTACTTGCTCTCAAATTATTTGTTCTATTCATCCACTGTCGCACCCGGACTTCTAGAGGATACTCGTCGTTCCGTTGAACAGTAGTAGATTGGATTACGGGGCTTACCGGCACCCGCGTCCTCTTACGAGTAGGCCAACACACGCATGTGTGACAACCAACCCCTATCTGTTCAGCGTCGACGTAAACTATCCCGTAGAAATCAGGACACTTCCATTGACGTACTTCAAACCATTCACACATGGTACGTCAACGGCGTTGAACCTGATATCACAACAAATCTCTACGACACAAAAGATTGAAATAAGTTGCAAATAGCTCTCATTAGAGCAGAGATAGCAAATACAATCATTCAGAGGACACATGTCCCAACAATTCATCATTACATCACAGCGGAAGCATTCAAAATGTCTGAGTACAGACAAGATCCAAATAGGCCTAAGAGGCCGGAAACGAAAAGACGGAGCCCATCCACGAAGTCTCGGATCCTGCCCGGGTCCGCTAGCTACTCGTCAGCAGTCTCGTCATACTCCGCGTAGTAGCCACCATGTAGATCCTCGGAAACGTAGGTCTGCGGAAACCACAGCCCCAAAGGGGTCAATACATAAACGTACTGGCAAGCAAGACTCACAGTTCACCAAAGTGTAACCCGTCAACACCAAGCACAGATGCTTTGGGTTCAACGGAAGAAAGGGGATATAAAAGATGCTGCAACTGGCTGCTCTAACCAACTACAGAGATTCTATCACTTCCGGCTAACAGAAAGAAGATAAGATCGAGTATTGTAACCAACTGAAAGATAACTTCAAGCAAACCCATCCTGGATCTCGCCCCTTATCCAAAGAAGCAATCCGAGGATAACTCACACAGTTGGATTAATGATGGTTCATATTATTGTGTCAATAAGCCTATTACTAGTCAAGTTGTTAATCATTGGGTGTAAGGTTGTTAATCATTAGGTTTAAGTTGTCCTGAGTACTTGTTAGCCAGTACTTTCACCAAGTAATCCATAACCGCGGAAAAACACGGCTTCTCGAGAAGATAATCCCTGCAGGGTTGCACCAATTTGGCCGTACACGCATGAATAACCCGCCAGATGGAAAGGCCCTTCCACCAAGCGGGGCACTCAACACAACTCAACTCTTCTTCGCATCAAGCCCAAAGCACCTTGGGCGCACGGCTATCGAGCCCAGAAGAAAATGGACCCTCATAGCACTCTAAGAACGTGTCCCCCTATATGCCGACTACAAAAGTTCCACCCTGGCCTGGGCTCGCAAAATCATGCATGCGGCAAATGGAAAACACGAACTAAATGAGGCGATTTGGACGAGATGCGAATCGAATCAAATTGAGGGGGGCGCCCATACTCGCTTCCCACATGCGGTTAGTGCGCTCATTATGGATCAGTAGACAAGACCCTTTTCCTATTAGGGTCGACACTAGCATGCCTCAAAACCACACAGGGCCTCCTGCCGGTGCCTTATCATCAAATTATTATTTAACAATACCATTAGCATGATTGATTGATTAAACATCGAGCCCCCAGAACATAATAAAAAAGTAACAGAAAGGTAACGGGTAACAGACTCGAGCAAAACAACCTAAGCATGCTAGTAAGACACTGGCTCAACCAAAGGGGTGATAGGAGTGGAGGTGAGGCAATATCAAGGTTAAGGGATTCATGTGATGGGTTCGTAACAGAAACAACTACTACTAAGGCTAGCAGAAAAGAACAACGGAAAGTATCGGTAATCAATGTTGAAAGGAACACGATGGTTCATGTGAGTGATAACTTGCCTGCAAACCCAGTAGCCTGGTACTGAGCTAACTCCTTAGAAGGGGTGTCGTAAGTATTGTCGGTCTCAACGTCGTCGTTTATCCGAGAAGAAGCAAACAAACAAGACAGAAATATAAACAATCAATATCATGGAATAGTGCACAAACATGGGATGATGCATGACCATTTAATTGATGCATCAAAATAAACTAGTTGACAAGATAACAACATGATTAAATGGACCCACATGCAATTGGATTGCATATGAAAAGCCCATGAATTATGGTTGAATTAATTGTTTTACAACTAATCATTATATGAAAGTGGATTAGCATGATGCATGGATGAGGAAAACAGCAACATAACAACAATAGAACCAAATGGAAATAAGGTTTAACAAGTTTGGAATTTCAGTTATTAAGTTAGGAAATTTTGGTTACTTAAAGGTGTTGCTCAAGCAATTGTTGTTTTCACCAATTTTAATTGTTCAAAATAGATAACAAAGTTCATATTTGAAAAGAAAACAAGATTTTAGTTGGAATACATGTTTCACTTGTTGAAAAAGGTTTTCAAATAAATTATTTATGAATTACACAAGTTTAAGCAAGAATTAAATGAATTTAAGTCAAACATGAACTTATTTGAATTTTTATTTGGGAAAAACATTGAGTGAAGTTCATATTTGAAAAGGTTATGCTTTTATGGTTTGAAAACATATTTTATATGTCCCAAAAGAATTTAATTTGATCAAGTAATAAATTTAGCAATATTAAATGATTTAAACAAGGTTTAAATCATTTAACCAATTTTAATTATTCAAAACATGAAACAAATTTTATATTTGGAAAGGTGGTTTAACTTTGCATGGAAAACATATTTCATTTGTTGAAATTGGATTTAAAATGAGCAAGTTATTATTTTGGCAATTTTAAATGCAATAATTTAGAAACAGTTGTTTTCAGCAATTTAAATTATTCAAAACAGCAAACAAAATTTATATTTGAAAAGTACATGAAAAGTTGATTGGAAAACATATTTAGTTTGTGGAATTTGGAATTTTTATGCCCAAGTTATGAATTTTGCAAAATTAAGTGATTTAAACAAGAATTCAAATGTTTCACCAATTTAAAATATTCAAAACAGTAAACAAATTTTATATTTGGATAGATCATTTAATTTGGGACAGAAAACATATTTAAAAAGTTAAAATTGGAGTTGGGATGAATTAATTATGCATTTTACAAATTAAGATACAAATCTGCCATTTTTACAATATTTAGGGACCTAGAAAGATTAACAGGGACTTGGAAAATATTTTCCAGGGGCTAGAATTAAAGATACAGGGGCTTGGTTGTGATTACTGGAAGTTTCTGTGACAAAACAAAAAGGAGAAAAAGTTTTGGGTTTAATGTGGGAGGGGGGAATCGAACCCCCCACCTCCTGCTTGCGCTGGGGGGACAGAACCAGTGGGCTGGTGCGCTTCGGTTGGTAATAGAAAGGGCAGTGGGGGGTTATGTGCTGGGGTTTCGTTGTGGTTTCTGAACTGCAACTGATCGTGCGCTACCATCGACAGAGACATGGCAGCGATGGCACGGTTGCTCACCGGTGGGGGAGCTGTGGGTGTGGGCCGCGGGAGGAGAAGGGAGAGGGAGGAAGTCGATGGGGGCGGCATCACCTTGGGGGCTCGAAGCAGTAAGGAGGAGGCGGACGGAGGTGCAGGTCGCAGGGGCGAGGCAGAGCTGCAGCAGGGCGACCGGCAGAAAGGAGGCGACGGCGGCGGCGGCCTGGGCCCTCCCGGTCCAAACCGAGGGGGGGAGAAGGGAGCCCACTGCAAGCCGTTTCCATTCCCGGCGTCAGCGAGCGAGGAGGAGACCTTCCCGGCGGCGATCACCGGAGCCAAAAGGAGGCCACTTTCGGGTTCAGTTTGGGGCAGCTACAGAGAAAATAGAGAGCAGAGGGAGGAGGGAGAGATTGGAGGCGGTAGAGGGAAGAAGGAGGGGAGAGTGAGAGATAGAGGAACCCTAGGGTTAGGGCCTAGGTCTTATAGAGAGGGGGAAGGTGGTGATCACCGTTGCTATTTCTTCTCTGTATACGTGGAGGTGATGGATGTTCAGCCGTACGTGAGGTTGAAGAAGGCTGAAGGGGTACCAGGCCTGGGGGATAAGTTTTGGGCTGGGCCTAGTTGGCTATCTCTCTCTCATCCCTTCTTTTTATTAATTGCTTTGGTTTTATTTATTTTTGCTGAAAATAGAATTGGAAGAAATAGATGGGATTTTGAATTTGGAAAATTTTGGGAAAATTTGGGTGGGTTAAAATGGTCAACAGCAACCACTTTGCAACTTTGAATTTTCAAAATTCTCAAATAACTTGATGTTTGTATTTAACTCAAAATTTGGATGATTTTTATATTAATTGAACCTTAATGAAGACAAACCTTTTAATAGGGTGAACCCTATGTTTAATTTGATTAAATGATTATAATTATTTGGTGATTTTCATATATTCAAGTTGGGTGCTGTTTGGTGGTTTGTCTTGAATTGGAAAGCAATTTGGAATTAATTAATTGAAATAAAAGCACCATTTTATTAGTTGAAACATTATGGAATAAATGGAAACAAAAGATTAGATGGTTTTGGTAATTTTCATAATTTTTCAAATGGGTGCTGTTTGTACAATGCAATTGGATTTGAATAACCTTTTAGTTAACATTTTAAATAAGTGAAAGATTAGAAGCCACAAATTTAAATAGCTGAACCTTATAGATTAATGGAAACAATTGGTTGTTTTATTTTGAAATGTCATTTTGGAAAATTGTAACATCACAAGGATGAAACAAAAGGTTTGAATTTTGGTTTGAAATTCAAATAGAAAACAAAGGAAAACAAATGAAAACAGTTGGAAAACAAATGAAAACAGAGGAAAACAAAAGGAAAACAAGCAAAACAATTGCAATCAACATGATGCCATGATGCAAAACATAAAATAACAGAGAGCAAACATTCTAAAGGCTATTTTTCAGACTTGGGATGTTACAAAACGCCCCCCCTTGAGGGAATCGCGCCCCGAGATTCCTACTGAGAAAAGAAAAGGTCCGGATACTTCTTGGGAAGATCCTCTTGAGCTGTGACACGTGAAAACACATCGTGCACATTGGATAGTTTTTATGGAAGTTCAAAACGATAGGCATTTCTGGCAACTCTTCTGGAAAGACGTCAGGGAATTCGCAAACCACCGGAACATTTTCAAATAAAGGGAGAGGTTTTGTATGTAGGGTGTATAGCTGGATAGAACTTGATTCATTTGGAGAATAGGCTATCTGTCAGAAGGGTGGAACAGGGTTATTGATTAGACGCCGGTAGCAGAACTGAAATGGAAAACAACAACACTATTTCAACGGACGAAAAGGATGTTGAGAAGAACAGGATAACGATGCAACATCGGGAAAACGATACCAAAACACTCCTGGGGTACTACGGAAAAAAAAAACCATCCGGGCTTCTAAAGGATCAATATCTACTGCTTAAGGAATAGAGGATTTGCTTCCGGTTCTTACACGCCTCCGTTCTCAATCGTGAGTAGGCAACATGATAAATCATGTCACAACCACCTCCATTCCTATGGTCTAGTAGATATAACCATCCTAGAGAAACCAGAATACGTGAAATCCTAACTTGAAAGTTTAGATGAGAATAGAAAAACAACGTTGCACTTCCTTACGAGAAAAAGGGAGGGTGGGTGGGGAAAGAAGAAAAAGAACAGAATTCCTACTCTCACGTTTCATTTTTCCTATATAGCTACAAAATAGTTTCTAGACTCAACTGCGACCAGTAAAAAGGGATCCTACAGGCAGACAGGCTCTGATACCATTTGTCGCACCCGGACTTCTAGAGGATACTCGTTGTTCCGTTGAACAGTAGTAGATTGGATTACGGGGCTTACCGGCACCCGCGTCCTCTTACGAGTAGGCCAACACACGCATGTGTGACAACCAACCCCTATCTGTTCAGCGTCGACGTAAACTATCCCATAGAAATCAGGACACTTCCATTGACGTACTTCAAACCATTCACACATGGTACGTCAACGGCGTTGAACAACTGATATCACAACAAATCTCTACGACACAAAAGATTGAAATAAGTTGCAAATAGCTCTCATTAGAGCAGAGATAGCAAATACAATCATTCAGAGGACACATGTCCCAACAATTCATCATTACATCACATCGGAAGCATTCAAAATGTCTTAGTACAGACAAGATCCAAATAGGCCTAAGAGGCCGGAAACGAAAAGACGGAGCCCATCCACGAAGTCTCGGATCCTGCCCGGGTCCACTAGCTACTCGTCAGTAGTCTCGTCATACTCCGCGGAGTAGCCACCATGTAGATCCTCGGAAACGTAGGTCTGCGGAAACCACAGCCCCAAAGGGTTCAGTACATAAACGTACTGGCAAGCAAGACTCACAGTTCACCAAAGTGTAACCCGTCAACACCAAGCACAGATGCTTTGGGTTCAACGGAAGAAAGGGGATATAAAAGATGCTGCAACTGGCTGCTCTAAACAACTACAGAGTTTCTATCACTTCCGGCTAACAGAAAGAAGATAAGATCGAGTATTGTAACCAACTGAAAGATAACTTCAAGCAAACCCATCCTGGATCTCGCCCCTTATCCAAAGAAGCAATCCGAGGATAACTCACACAGTTGGATTAATGATGGTTCAGATTATTGTGTCAATAAGCCTATTACTAGTCAAGTTGTTAATCATTGGGTGTAAGGTTGTTAATCATTAGGTTTAAGTTGTCCTGAGTACTTGTTAGCCAGTACTTTCACCAAGTAATCCATAACCGCGGAAAACACGGCTTCTCGAGAAGATTATCCCTGCAGGGTTGCACCAATTTGGCCGTACACGCATGAATAACCCGCCAGATGGAAAGGCCCTTCCACCAAGCGGGGCACTCAACACAACTCAACTCTTCTTTGCATCAAGCCCAAAGCACCTTGGGCGCACGGCTAATCGAGCCCAGAAGAAAATGGACCCTCATAGCACTCTAAGAACGTGTCCCCCTATATGCCGACTACAAAAGTTCCACCCTGGCCTGGGCTCGCAAAATCATGCATGCGGCAAATGGAAAACACGAACTAAATGAGGCGATTTGGACGAGATGCGAATCGAATCAAATTGAGGGGGGCGCCCATACTCGCTTCCCACATGCGGTTAGTGCGCTCATCATGGATCAGTAGACAAGACCCTTTTCCTATTAGGGTCGACACTAGCAGGCCTCAAAACCACACAGGGCCTCCTGCCGGTGCCTTATCATCAAATTATTATTTAACAATACCATTAGCATGATTGATTGATTAAACATCGAGCCCCCAGAACATAATAAAAAAGTAACAGAAAGGTAACGGGTAACAGACTCGAGCAAAACAACCTAAGCATGCTAGTAAGACACTGGCTCAACCAAAGGGGTGATAGGAGTGGAGGTGAGGCAATATCAAGGTTAAGGGATTCATGTGATGGGTTCGTAACAGAAACAACTACTACTAAGGCTAGCAGAAAAGAACAACGGAAAGTATCGGTAATCAATGTTGAAAGGAACACGATGGTTCATGTGAGTGATAACTTGCCTGCAAACCCAGTAGCCTGGTACTGAGCTAACTCCTTAGAAGGGGTGTCGTAAGTATTGTCGGTCTCAACGTCGTCGTTTATCCGAGAAGAAGCAAACAAACAAGACAGAAATATAAACAATCAATATCATGGCATAGTGCACAAACATGGGATGATGCATGACCATTTAATTGATGCATCAAAATAAACTAGTTGACAAGATAACAACATGATTAAATGGACCCACATGCAATTGGATTGCATATGAAAAGCCCATGAATTATGGTTGAATTAATTGTTTTACAACTAATCATTATATGAAAGTGGATTAGCATGATGCATGGATGAGGAAAACAGCAACATAACAACAATAGAACCAAATGGAAATAAGGTTTAACAAGTTTGGAATTTCAGTTATTAAGTTAGGAAATTTTGGTTACTTAAAGGTGTTGCTCAAGCAATTGTTGTTTTCACCAATTTTAATTGTTCAAAATAGATAACAAAGCTCATATTTGAAAATAAAACAAGATTTTAGTTGGAATACATGTTTCACTTGTTGAAAAAGGATTTCAAATAAATTATTTATGAATTACACAAGTTTAAGCAAGAATTAAATGAATTTAAGTCAAACATGAACTTATTTGAATTTTTATTTGGGAAAAACATTGAGTGAAGTTCATATTTGAAAAGGTTATGCTTTTATGGTTTGAAAACATATTTTATATGTCCCAAAATAATTTAATTTGATCAAGTAATAAATTTAGCAATATTAAATGATTTAAACAAGGTTTAAATCATTTAACCAATTTTAATTATTCAAAACATGAAACAAATTTTATATTTGGAAAGGTGGTTTAACTTTGCATGGAAAACATATTTCATTTGTTGAAATTGGATTTAAAATGAGCAAGTTATTATTTTGGCAATTTTAAATGCAATAATTTAGAAACAGTTGTTTTCAGCAATTTAAATTATTCAAAATAGCAAACAAAATTTATATTTGAAAAGTACATGAAAAGTTGATTGGAAAACATATTTAGTTTGTGGAATTTGGAATTTTTATGCCCAAGTTATGAATTTTGCAAAATTAAGTGATTTAAACAAGAATTCAAATGTTTCACCAATTTAAAATATTCAAAACAGTAAACAAATTTTATATTTGGATAGATCATTTAATTTGGGACAGAAAACATATTTAAAAGTTAAAATTGGAGTTGGGATGAATTAATTATGCATTTTACAAATTAAGATACAAATCTGCCATTTTTACAATATTTAGGGACCTAGAAAGATTAACAGGGACTTGGAAAAATATTTTCCAGGGGCTAGAATTAAAGATACAGGGGCTTGGTTGTGATTACTGGAAGTTTCTGTGACAAAACAAAAAGGAGAAAAAGTTTTGGGTTTAATGTGGGAGGGGGGAATCGAACCCCCCACCTCCTGCTTGCGCTGGGGGGACAGAACCAGTGGGCTGGTGCGCTTCGGTTGGTAATAGAAAGGGCAGTGGGGGGTTATGTGCTGGGGTTTCGCTGTGGTTTCTGAACTGCAACTGATCGTGCGCTACCATCGACAGAGACATGGCAGCGATGGCACGGTTGCTCGCCGGTGGGGGAGCTGTGGGGTGTGGGCCGCGGGAGGAGAAGGGAGAGGGAGGAAGTCGATGGGGGGCGGCATCACCTTGGGGGCTCGAAGCAGTAAGGAGGAGGCGGACGGAGGTGCAGGTCGCAGGGGCGAGGCAGAGCTGCAGCAGGGCGACCGGCGGAAAGGAGGCGACGGCGGCGGCGGCCTGGGCCTTCCCGGTCCAAACCGAGGGGGGGAGAAGGGAGCCCACTGCAAGCCGTTTCCATTCCCGGCGTCAGCGAGCGAGCGAGGAGACCTTCCCGGCGGCGATCACCGGAGCCAAAAGGAGGCCACTTTCGGGTTCAGTTTGGGGCAGCTACAGAGAAAAGAGAGAGCAGAGGGAGGAGGGAGAGATTGGAGGCGGTAGAGGGAAGAAGGAGGGGAGAGTGAGAGATAGAGGAACCCTAGGGTTAGGGCCTAGGTCTTATAGAGAGGGGGAAGGTGGTGATCACCGTTGCTATTTCTTCTCTGTATACGTGGAGGTGATGGATGTTCAGCCGTACGTGAGGTTGAAGAAGGCTGAAGGGGTACCAGGCCTGGGGGATAAGTTTTGGGCTGGGCCTAGTTGGCTATCTCTCTCTCATCCCTTCTTTTTATTAATTGCTTTGGTTTTATTTATTTTTGCTGAAAATAGAATTGGAAGAAATAGATGGGATTTTGAATTTGGAAAATTTTGGGAAAATTTGGGTGGGTTAAAATGGTCAACAGCAACCACTTTGCAACTTTGAATTTTCAAAATTCTCAAATAACTTGATGTTTGTATTTAACTCAAAATTTGGATGATTTTTATATTAATTGAACCTTAATGAAAACAAACCTTTTAATAGGGTGAACCCTATGTTTAATTTGATTAAATGATTATAATTATTTGGTGATTTTCATATATTCAAGTTGGGTGCTGTTTGGTGGTTTGTCTTGAATTGGAAAGCAATTTGGAATTAATTAATTGAAATAAAAGCACCATTTTATTAGTTGAAACATTATGGAATAAATGGAAACAAAAGATTAGATGGTTTTGGTAATTTTCATAATTTTTCAAATGGGTGCTGTTTGTACAATGCAATTGGATTTGAATAACCTTTTAGTTAACATTTTAAATAAGTGAAAGATTAGAAGCCACAAATTTAAATAGCTGAACCTTATAGATTAATGGAAACAATTGGTTGTTTTATTTTGAAATGTCATTTTGGAAAATTGTAACATCACAAGGCTGAAACAAAAGGTTTGAATTTTGGTTTGAAATTCAAATAGAAAACAAAGGAAAACAAATGAAAACAGTTGGAAAACAAATGAAAACAGAGGAAAACAAAAGGAAAACAAGCAAAACAATTGCAATCAACATGATGCCATGATGCAAAACATAAAATAACAGAGAGCAAACATTCTAAAGGCTATTTTTCAGACTTGGGATGTTACATCCACTTGAACTTTGAAGGTATCCTGGCATTTATGTTTTGCCCCACTTTTAAGGACAAACGAAATATCGCTTTGCTATGTTTTCTTTATGCTCGGAACAAACGTATAACTTTGAAGTGCAATATTATTCATGATCTTTCATTTGTGTTACTTTTCATGATGCAAAGTGATTGCTAAATTTCATTGTTAGAATTATATCTATTATGCCTTTATTTAAAGTACTATGGTCTCAGCTTACATATGCTTTTACAATTTAGATGATCAAGCTTATGTTGGTAGCATGTCACCTAAAAAATTATTTGTTTTTATCGTTTTAACTACTTGAGGATGAGTAGGAACTAAGCTTGGGGATGCTTGATACATCTCAAATGTATCTATATTTTCTAATGTTCCATGTTGTTTTCATGTCATATGCTACATGTTTTCTATACACTTTATGTCATTTTTATGATTTCCTGGGACTAACCTATTGACAAGATGGCACAGAGCCGATTCCTGTTTTCTGCTGTATTGGGTTTCAAAAAAGTTGTTCTGGAAATATTCTCGGAATTGGACGAAACAAAATCCCAAGACCTTAGAAGTCTGTCACGTACACGGAGTCCGGAGGACACCCGGAGGGGGGCACAGGGTGGCCACACCATAGGGGTGTGGGTCCCCCTAGCCGCGCCACCAGGTGGTGTGGGCCCCCTGGTCACCCACCGACGTTGCCCTTTCGCCTATTTATTCCCCTCGAGGCATAAACCCTAAAATATCAAACCTCCATCCACGAAAAGTTCCGTAGCTCCACCGCTATCGCCAACAAGTTTCGGGGGACAGAAATCTCTGTTCCAGCGTCCTGCCGAGACGGGGAAGTGCCCCTGGAGCCATCTCCAATGACTCCACTGCCATCTTCATCGTCGTTGCTGACTCTCATGATGAGGAGCGAGTAGTTCTCCCCCGTGGCTGAGGGCTGTACCGGCAGTGTGTGCACCGTGTGAATGATTTATATATTTGTGTTCGATGACCATATGAAATTGTGGTGTTTGTCTGGGACTATCTAGGTCTCATAGTTATAGCGTGGGGGTTACCTAGATGGGGAATACAAACTCTAAGGAGTTGTTTTATAGTCCTACGCAATGATTGATGTTTGCTATCCTACCGGAGAGTGGTTCGGAGTAGCACAGTGAAGATATGATATTTATGCATTCAATTATGTTATTACTGTTGAGAGTGTTCACTAGTGAAAGTATGATCCCTAGGCCTTGTTTCTAAGCATTGAAACACCGTTTACAATCAGTTCTGCTACATGTTTGCTTGCTGCCATTTTTATTTCAGATTGCTATTGTCACTTATAATCATCCATATTACTTGTATTTTACTATCTCTTCGCCGAACTAGGGCACCTATACAACTAAAAATTGGATTAGGTGTGTTGGGGACACAAGAGACTTCTTGTATTGTAATTGTAGGGTTGCTTGAGAGGGATATCTTTGACCTTTACCTCCCCGAGTTCGATAAACCTTGGGTGATCCACTTAAGGGAACCTTACTACTGTTCTACAAACCTCTGCACTTGGAGGCCCAACATTGTCTACAAGAATAGTACCGTGTGTAGACATCAGGGAGGCAACCCACTTTGTTTTCCTTTGTTTTCTATCGACATCGCCCCACGGGGGTGTCGCGAGTCGAGGGATAAGCGATCCCACACGACAGCAAAAGCGACCAACGGGCCAGGCAGCCCGGCTGGAGGAGAGGCGGTGCCCCGGGGTGGGTGCGTCCACTAGGAACCCACCCGAGACTCTGCCATTGGGACCCACGGATTCGTTGCATGGGGATCAGACGAGCTGGCGCCAGAGTGATGCAACAACGTGGCAAGCGGTCAGGAGGGCCCATCGGCGATGTCGCCTAGTGACAGTTCGCTCATGCCACCTGTCTCCTATAGTCGGCGCGTGCCCATACACCCGGAGCGGAGGCAATCGGACACGCATAGCGTCCCCTTTAGTATAAATGGAGGAGAAGAACGAAAAAGGAAAAGGAGGAGTACACCCACACTAGAGGGCGGCCTCGGGAGATTACCCTTGTCCTAGGATTGCCAAGAACCACCCCCCCCCCCGTTCATCGTGTAATAACTCAAACCAACATATAATTCCACACATGCAGGACTTAGGGATCCATATCGCGATGGCCTGAACCTAGGTAAAAAGCTCGTGTCTGTGTGATCATCACTTAGGAGGGAGGTGGAACCTTCCCGCACCCCACTGCCGAACAAATCAGGGAGCTGGATGTCGGTCACTTTCGGTGTCCGCATTTCGACACGCGACATCTGGCGCGTCAGGTAGGGGGCGAGGTATTCTTCCCTGTGACACCAGAGAGGATTCTCCCTTGCCGCCGCAATGACAGGGGATGATGGATCCGGGGCCAAGCCTATGACGGCATAAGCTCCGCCCGGAGTACACAGTCCTTTGGAGGCCTTGGCACATCAACTTATGCGAAGTGGCACCAGAGGATGGTCTATTTGTTGGAAACCGCAAGGTCTCCCGCACCATGAACATGAGATCTACGTGCTTTAGGAGCGGGGTCCACCGGCCACAACATTCCGGATCCCAAAGTTGCAGAGTCGGGCGCGGGGCGTCGTCAGGCTCAGCCGCTAGCCCTGCACCCCATGGGGAAGCACTATGCCTCCCCCACCTGATGCAACTCCACCCCAGGTTTGGGATCTTGACTCCGGCTGGGGGCAGGGTCATGAAAGCGCCAGTTCTAGGAGGAGCCGCAGCTCACGAGGTAGGTTCCCCTTGGGGACAATTCCCATCACATAGTGTCCATCGGGGCACACCTCTCCTTTGGACAGGAGAGGGCGCGTGTGTGGTTTCTTTGGGAGAACGCTGACATTTTTGTGTGGGAGCCTACGGCCCTCCTAGGAATACCACGCGCTATCATCGAACATCACCTGGCCATAAGACCCGCCGCGCTGCCTGCCTAGCAGAAAGCGCGCCGGCAGGCACAGGACCACCAAGATTTCATTGTGGAGCAAGTTCGCAAATTGAAGGCAGCGCAGACCATCCGAGAAGTTCTTCGCCGGACGTGGCTCGCCAACCAGGTCGTCGTCCTGAAGCTGAATGGATCCAAGCGGTTGTGCATGAAGTTCACGGATCTGAACCGCTCCTGCCCTAAGGATCCATTCCCGCTTCCAAGGATCGACCAGATTGTGGATTCTACTATTGGGTGTGACCTCATGTGCTTTCTAGACGCTTTCTCTAGATACCACCAGATCAAAATTGCTAATGGAGATGAGGAGAAGACGGCCTTCCTCACGCCTGGAGGGTGCTTTTGTTTCACCAGCATGCCCTTTGTACTGAAGAACGCCGGAGCTACCTTCCAGCGGGCCATGAGGATCTGCTTGGGGTCCCATATGGGACGGAAAATCAACGCTTACATCAACGACATTGTTGTGAAGACCCATAGGGAAAGGGATATCATCCGAGATCTACAAGAAACCTTCGTAAATCTGCGCAAGATCAACCTCAAGCTCAACCCAGCCAAGTGTACCTTCAGCATGCGCTTAGGAAGGCTGCTCGGTTACCTGGTATCCCACCGAGGAATCAAGGCCAACCCCGACAAGATCAAGGCCATTGAAGCCATACAAGTTCCTCGGTGAGTTAAAGATGTCCAGAGTCTCAACAGGTGCCTCAGCACGCTTGGGCGCTTCATCTCTCGGCTGGGCGAGCGTGCCCTGCCCCTCTTCAATCTCCTCAAGAAGACGGGACCCTTCCAATGGATCCAGGAGGCCCAGGCCATGCTGGAGGACCTGTAGCGATACATGTCGACGCCGCCTGTACTGGTGGCACCGCGAGAGGCAGAACCCTTGTTCCTCTAGAAAGCTGTCATGAACCAGACGATGAGTGGCGTGCTGATGGCGGAATTGAACCAGTCCGACCCAGAAGACAAGAGGGTCGGGTCTGCCAAAAGAGCCGGTAGGCCCCACCGGGTACAACTTCCGGTGTATTACATGAGCTCGGTGCTCTGTGATACCCAGGAGCGGTACCCCGAGATACATAAAATCCTGCTTGGAGTGGTCCTGGCAGCCAGGAAGCTGCGCCACTACTTCGAGGCGCATCCAATCATGGTGCGATCGTCATATCTGCTGCAGCGTGTGTTTACTAACGCACATGCTCCCAGTCGGGTCGCCAAGTGATATGTAGAGCTGTCTCACTATGACATCCACTTCGACAACGACGATACTATCAAGAGCAAGGTGTTGGCCACGTCCTCGCCTAATGGATGGAGTGTACCCCAACCCCTATGGAGGAACCAGAGACCCATTCCACTCTTCTGGGGAGGGAAGACCCCGACCGTTGGGTGATGTACTTTTACGGGGCCTTCTCCTATGAGGGTGCCGGAGCCGGCATAATAATCGTCTCTCCATCCGGAGAGCACCTTAAGTAGGTTGGAAATTTAATGAGGTTTTATAATCCTGTTTTTGCCAAGTTTTAGGTTTGCAAAAAGGCCCAGAAAACCTCGTTTTCCCCTCAGTTTCTATAAACAGAAGGATGTTTTTACAGTTTCTAGTTTCCAAGGGTTTTTCCGCAAAACTTCTTTTTTTAACTTCTTCCTCCCCACGCCAGGCGGGAAGGCAAGATGCCGGTGCGCGTTGCTGCGACCTCCTGCTAATGCCTCCCGCGAGGATAAGACGCTGATGCCACGGTGTCCTTCTTATCCTCCTCTCCCTTGGACGCTCCTCGCTCTCTCTCTCTATCTTGCTCTCTGTATCGCACGCGGAACGCGCGAGAAAACCCAAAACCCTAACCCTACCTTCATCCTACGTTGTCGCCGTCGATTGCGACAAGCCCGAGCTTCCCTAGCCGGCCCTGGAGCTCCGTCGTCTCGTCTTCATACTCCTCATTGAAGCAATCTATCCGGAAAGCCACGACGCCCGAGTCTTCTCGGCCTCCATCCGTGCGCCGCTGCGGACGATTCCCAACCGTTGGACCGCGCCTCGGCTTCCCGTCCATCGCATCACGTTCACGGCGAGGTCCTAAGCTTCCCCATGCCCTCACTTTGCCTTTTTCCGCTTCGCAGCTCTCTGTTGTTGTGCACGTCGCCCGTCGTCGCCCCACCGGTCGCCGACGATGACTCTGGTGACCATTTGTTCATCTCCTGCCACCTTTATGTTCGCGTTGACCTGCTTTAGCTCCCCATCGCCTCTGAATCGCCAATCCACCGACGAATTCGTCGATTGTGGAGGTTGCTGTAAGGATCGACCTCCGGTGACGTCACTGGATGACGTCATCATGGGTCCCCGCGCCAGTTTTAATTCTATTTAAAATATAAATAAATGGAAAAGGATAAATACCTCACATGTGGGCCCTCTACTTTAAATAAATTCTAGAAAATAATTTAATTTTGTAAAATAAATAACTTTAATTCCGTTTTTCAGAAAAATGTGAAAAATATGGAAATGTTCAGAAAAATAAACCCTACATGTGTATAGAATTTTCAAACATGTTTGCATAATTTAAATTTTGACAATTATTTGAATTTGAATTAATTCATTTAAAAATAGAGAAAATAATATTTTATTCAATAAATTCAGAAAATTGCAAGTTGTATACCAAAATGCTCAGAAAGATAAATGCAATTAATTTATGATGTTTTCAAAACCATTCGATCAATTTGACTTTGACACATTTTCAAAATTGCCCGACGAGGTCCATTTCGGGGTTAATTTCAATATAAATGCATAACCGCCTTACGAACCCTAGTAAACCATCGAACATGTTTCGGGCTTCATCGAAGTGCATTAACTTGATTCATGCATACCTATTGTGCATTCTACCGATGCCATGTGTTAATTGTTTCTATTTTGGTATTTGCTTATAATCGGTAGAATGCGACTCCGAAGAGAAGTTCGACAACGGCCTTGAAGAATACTTGATCTTAACCGACAAGTCAAGCACTTATTCCCGAAGATATATTCTTTGGTTTTCTAAATCAAGGCAAGCATAACCTCTTATCTGCTCATATATGTTTTCCAACGGCTTTTGACTCTCGTACTTTGCAATCGGTTCCAAAGTATTTGGTGTTAGTAGATAGTGTTTTCCTATATACTGCATAGCCTAAATATCCTGATCCACTGCTCCTGGCTGCCCTAGGGTTTGATTGTGCGCATCGCCGGAGCCTCATATCTTCTTCTCTTATCCATACATGTTTGTTTACCTCTGCTCCATCCGGTTGATGAATCAAAGATGCGAGAACCTAGTATGATATGATGACTTGGAAAGATGAGCTATGTGTGGTTAACTTGACTGAGGCTTGGATGGGAGGCCACCGGGTAAGTGGTTGTTTTTCCTATACTTGTGAACCCTGGGATTAAGGGTCTCGCCACAAAAGCCAAGAATGAGCATGCAACCACACGCGGGGCTTAACAGACTGCGCTCGATTAACTAATGTGTTTGGTTTTATCCGTGAGTCACGTATTTTGGGAGTTCCATCTGTGTGTGAGTCAAAAATCGGAGGTGTTTAGGATGTGACCGGGACATGTGATGGACGTACACGGATCTTGATCACGACTCACGAAACAGGTGCCATCAGGAGGTTGCCAACTCCTTGTTGACGGGTGGTTCTGTTTGGGTTGACTCATGGATAGAGTCGAGCAAGGTAAAGGTCGTGGCCAATCATCCTTTGCCGTCGCATCATCGAAAGTGTGCCAATAGCTTGGCATTAAGAGTCGGATGGTAAGTGTGGGTAAAGTGTACATCCCTGCAGGGCAATCTTTTCGAAAAGTTGCGTCCACGGTGAAGAATGACTTGGTGAAAGACGTGTGGCCATAGATAACGTGAACTTGACGTAAAATATGTTGGCAATGATTGAAGGGTACCTCCTCGGAGACGCCGAGAGGGGTGATTCTAGTAGCATGTGAGATGTTGGGAAATAAATTGGTGTAATGAAAAAATGATGATTACGGTAGTTGAGTCACTTCCTCACCTGTTTTGAAAATATTCCACGAGACGTGCTATTCGTCCTCGATTTGGAAAATAAATGTTGCTTTAACGAAAATTACCCCTTTCATAAAATCCTTTTCTGATCAGCAAGATATTATAATAGGTTAACTAAATTTTGTTGAGTGTCTCACATACTCAGGTTTGCATAATTTTGGTTTAGGTGAAGTTCTCACTCCAGTGGTGGTTTCAACGTGGACATTAACAAGTAGTTTGGGGTTCCCTGGTAGCAGCCTGAAATCTATGGGTTGGGACGTCGCCTCGTGTTCTGGCCTCTTAGGCCTTTTGGTATCTTGTTGACTAGCAACATAATTTGTCTTCCATTGTCTGGTGTAATGTTGGGTCATGTGACATCTGTTTGTAAAGCTATACTCTTGTAATACTTGCTTTATACAGCTTCATGTCTAGAGTTACTGCTTTGATGGGTTGTTAATTTTGAGCCCTTGATTAAACGATTTGGCTATGCCTATGTTGACTGTCGCAGTCGAGGGGTTGTGTGCCGATGATCCATATCCGAGCATGCTTGTCGGTGTTTACTCGCCTGCGATTGGTAAACCCTGTAACCCTCGGCATGTGTATCACTTCTTGTGACACATAGCATTATTGTTTATCCTTGGTCCCGTCCCGACAGTTTCAGATGACTCGTGGATTCTTTGATATGCATACTTGGTTATGGCTAGCATGGAGACGAGGAGCAGTAGTTCTGATGTTATCCGGCCTGCATGCTGATGACTCTGTTCTATCTGCCGTTGTGTGTTATGGCCGGGACTAGTAAACCCGAAGCCCTTGTGGTTCCATGACTAGGAACGCATGACACTTATGTATACCTCTAGGTCGAGTCGTGACAAGTCATGGTATCAGAGCAGGACTGCCTGTAGGAAACCCTTACTGCTTGGTCGATGTCTCTAGTGTTTGTGAAAATTATTTCAAACTACAAATGAGTTGTGAAAACCTTCTTAGGTTCTTTTTACTCCTTATCTGGTATCGCTCTAATTTTGGGTCATCTTACCTGGTTTGAATTGAAAAGGTTTTGCTATCACTTCTAGTCATTCAAAACCTAGGTGTCTTCTTTGGCAGGACGTCTTTTACCCAAGTTGACCTAGTGTTGAGTTTCTAGAGGTGTGTGTGTGTTCCATATTCCTCTATCTCTTGAGTCAACTGGGTGATTTCCTTTCCATCATAGTCTCCCAGAGTTGTACGGATTCCACGTCCTCATGTTCTAGAGTTTCAAATCCAAAATATCGAGATTTCCTTTCATCTCGAATGTATAATTTGTCTTTTTCTCAAATACTTCCGGAGCTATGTTTGTATTTTTTAAAGATACTTCGTGATTGCTATTCGTAGTGTCCTTCAAGGCACTAATATAGTAGTTACTCCTTTCTCTTTGTTTTTAACCCTTGGACTTAACCGAAGGTCCCGGAATGTGTTGAATTGCGGTGGGTGGAATCATGTGGTTTTATAACCATGTGATGCTCACGCCATCTGTACAGGATGCTTACCTTTAACCCAAGTTTCTTTTTATTGACCTCAGGAACATTTTCTACCTTAGGATGGCTAGGTAATTTCAATTATCATAGTCATAGTTTCTATCGTGGAATCAAAAGGATCACAAAAATAGTTTTCTTTATGATTTCCACATTTTTGTTCTCAATTCAGATATATCTATATTTTAGCATGGGTTTTACAAAAGAGTAATACCCTATGCATTCAACATGATCTCTGAATTCTCTAGAAAATGTTCCTACTGTTTATATGTTTTTGGACCCTCGTCTGTTCATTGGAAACCAATTTGCATACGAGTGTTGGAGATCAAACGCATTAGCTTTTGTGTTCTGTTCGAACATTCCACCTTGGGATGCCAGGAGAAAAAAACTCCATTACCATGTTCATCTCTAGGACCAGGCCAAAGTTTGTAATACGCATATTAAAGAAGTTTCATTAGCTTCTGATATGTTTTACCTTCGAGAATCACACTCTTAAATATCAAGAGGTCCTCCTGAGTTTCATGGCCTTATTGATGAGCCTGGCGCGGAGAAGCGAGAGCACCGCCTCGACGACCCCTTCAAGAAGAACACGGTGCCCGGTCGAGAACCAGGGCAAGGCTTTTGCCCGGCGATATGCCGCAAACCCCGCAAACCGCCCCACGGGGACCGGACCGACCACCAACAAAGCAGGTCACAACATCCGTGACACCTCCCGCCACGGCCAACGCCATGCCGACCCGCGACCGAGCTGCAGCTCCGGGGCCGCCGCCCCGGCTTCGTCCTTCCCGGCCAGCACAACCCACACCACCTCCCACCAAAGTAGGGCCCTGGATACCGTCGAACCTCCGTCCTAAACACTGCACCGCGTGGAGACACCGGTCGGGAAGGACGGCGCCTCCCGGCACCTTGCCGGCATGAGCTCCAAACCATCACCTTCGCGCCGATGCAGCCCGCGCCCAGTAGCAGCGCCTGGGACGCTCCGCCATAGCCCATTGCCATCCGGGAACGACGAGCCAAGATCGGGCCCGCCAAGCCCATCTAGGCGCGGAACACCACCTTGCAGGAGCCGGCAGCGACACCCCAGCCCCTGCCCCGCCGCCTGTAGACCACCGTCGACTGCAACCCGACGACCACCACTAGACCACCACCTCGCTGCCCCGTATCATCTGCGGCAGCCCACACGTAGCGTCACCGCCTCGAGTAGCAGAGCAGACGCCGGTCCTGCGCCTGAGAACGGAGACCGAGGTTCCTCGCCGCCGCCACGCTGCCCGGGCTTTTCCCGGTGACGCCTCCGGCGGAGGCGAGAGGAGTGGAGGCGCACGGGGACATTGCTAGAGCCTGCAGGGACGCCTCGGTGCGTCCCGGCGCAGCCGCACGGGAGTGAGAGCGTGAGAGAAGGTGGGGGCGACTTAAACTCCTCCACGGGAGAGACAGCAAGGACGGTGTGTGCCTTTGGGATGGGTGGAAAGAGGGCGCCGGAGAGCTTCCGGGTCTGTGGTTGGCTGGGTAGAGGTGGACGGAGGAGGGAGATTAGGGAGTGCGGTGGCGGTTGGTGCGCGAGCACGGCCGCGTGAGCTCCTGGGTTGGAGCCTCCGCTCGGAACTTTTGTAATCGGACAACAGCTAAACTTTGCCTACTGTTTCTTATATAACCTAGGATTGTTATCTTTGGTGATCCAAATTCACTTATGCTGATAAAAGGCCAAACTTCTGACGAGTTGGGGTTGGATTCTCCCTTGCCGACCTAGTTAGGTCAGAACCGCCTTTATATACCTCGTGTAAGCCGCCGTTCGAGATAAGCCACACATTGTAAATCCCGACGCGTTTATAACCTCATCCAAAATAGTGAAGTATTGCTGGCTGGCGCCCGTGATTTTTTCTCTTTCTTTGTCGAAGGGTTTTCCACATTAAAATCTCGTGTCCCCGTTGGTTCGATCTTGCTTAATTTCATCGTTGTTTTGCTATTGCGTGTAACAAGGATTGCCGGCGGTGGCGGCAAGGCTGCTAGCGCTCCGAGGAAGACAAAGTAGGACTTCCTCCACTGTCAGACAGTGGTTGTATACTTCGTCCGTTCCATAATGTAAGATGTTTTAGGTGTTTCACATGTTATCTAGATTCAAACTAAAATGAGTGGACACATGTACTAAAATATGTCTAGATACATATAGTAAATGTGAAAAAGTTCTAAAACATGTTATATTGTGGAACGGAGGGAGTATATGGTATGAATAACTCTTTTTATTTGGGTGTTGTAACATCGTTTGCTTGTTTTTTCTGCCTTCATGCCGTGCTGATTCCGTGTCATTTTATTTTCTTATCAGGTCATATCCTGTCCTGCCTTCATCATGCTTCTTGCTACGAGCCTAGCTCACGAAGAACGGATGAATGGGTCACTGGCTTTATCTACGTCTATGCAAGAAACCCAGTGTTGATCATCTTTATTTATTTCCGCTAATATATTTTGCATGTGTCGCTGTCGATGCTATTGCTGGCATACTGGTTCCAGCATCTAGAGTCGTATAAAACTCGTTCTAAAGGTGTGTCTTCTTTTAGCTTTGGAGATACGAGAGGCGGGTGCACTGCACTTGAACAGGCTTTGTGAAGGTTTTTTTTTACATACGCCTCCCACAGGGGAGCCGGTTTCCATTACCGGGGGGTAACAGAACAATGTTTTGTTTACAACTGAAAGGGAAGAACCAAAAGTAAAACGTCGCAACCAAGTCTAAAAATGATCTAGCCAAAGTACGAGATAAACCAGAAGTAGCCCAAACTGCCACGTGGGATTGTTGCGCGGGGGGGACCTCCTCAAAGGCACCAATCATACTGAAGCATCCTCATCTTCATCCTCTTCACTTGGAGTCTGGTTTCTGCCAGACACGATCGACGACGCAGCCTCAAAAGCACGCATCGCCACGCTCTGGATCCTGTTCGCTCCTTCTATCAGCATCTTCTTCTCCGACTCCGTTTGCAAACCTGGCCAGTAACGAAGAAAAACGCACATATATACCATCTCGACAGGAGACGACATAAGTTTTCCTTCAAAACAAGCCCTATTCCTCAGCTTCCAAACTGCCTAGCACAACGCAGAAACTCTCACAACATGTAAGTTAGTGAAAGCGGGAAACATTTTAGCTATCCACCGGAAGTAATGCGTAAAACCAGAGGGCCTTGCCCCAACACCCATAAATATGCTAACTGAGCTCCAGAAAAAGCTAACAGCCGGACACTCGAAGAACAAGTGGATAATGGACTCATTGGCAGGGCAGAACCTACATAAGGGGCTCCCCACCCACTTTCTTTTCAGCATGTTATCCTTAGTGGCAATGGCATTATGCCAAATCAACCATAACCAAATTTTGATTTTCAAGGGAAGTTTGGCCTTCCAAAGATGCCTAAATGATCTATCAGGACTAGAAGAAGAGATTTTATTATACAAAGATTTGACTGAGAACACACCACTCTTTGTGAACCTCCATTTAGGAATATCTCTTCCTACACCTAAAGCCACAGCAGTGAGAGCACTTCTCAGCTGTTGCATCTGGCATTGTAACTCTGGAGTAAGCCATCTTCTGAAGGAGAAGTCCCACCCAAAATCACACATTTCTCTCACTGTTTTTTCCTGTTGAGTGCAAACTTCAAACAGCTGAGGGAAAACAGCACAAAGAGGGATGTCTCCAAGCCAAGCATCACCCCAGAAACTAGTATCATTGCCACCCAAAACACACATATTTCTACCCCACAAATAATACTTCCTTACCTTCATCAGGTCTTTCCACACAAGAGAATAATTTTGTCTCACCTTCAGGTTAAAAATCCCTCTAAACACCATGTACTTACTTCTAACCAAATTTTGCCAGACTCCTTCTTTTTCCAGTTTCCACCACCACTTACACATGAGACAAATGTTTTGAATTCTCAGATTCTTAATCCCCAACCCACTTTTTTTCCTAGGCCTGCAAATCAGCTGCCACTTAACCATGTAATACTTCTTCTTGGCTTCACTCCCATGCCAGAAAAAATTCCTAATTATTTTTGTCATTTTCTCCCAGGTTTGTCAAGGGAAGTAGGTACATGGACATAATGTAAATAGCAGTCCCACTCAGGGAAGACTGAATCAAGCTTACCTTTCCATCCAAAGAAGAATTATTTCCAATCCAATCCTCCAATTTTTTCTTTAGTTTATCAGCAACACCATCCAACTCCACCACATGTAACCTCGAGCCACTCACAGGGACTCCCAGGTATTTAATAGGCCAATCTCCCATCTGGCATCCAAACATATTAGCATATTCCAATTGCTTAACATCATCCTTGAGAATCATTAGGACTTCACTTTTATCAAAAAAAAATTATCTTTAAACCAGACATTGCCTCAAACAAATACAAAATAAGCTTCAAATGAGTTGCCTAAGAAACATCATCCTGGATCAGCAGGATTGTATCATCAGCATATTGGAGTATTGCAACCCCATGCTCCACCAGGTGAGGTGTCATCCCCACAATCATATCAGCCCTGTTGTGCCTATTGAATCATTTTAGCAAGATTCTCGGCTGCCAAGTTAAATAGGAAGGGTGACAAAGGATCCCCCTGTCTCACACCCCTATGACTTGCAAGTCCTTTCCCCTGACATTATTAATCTTTACATACAAAGTTCCATTCCTCACAATATCATTGATAATTCTTCTCCATCTCAAGTTGAAACCTTTCTAGGAAACAGTCCTAAGTAGGAATTCCCAGTCCATCTTATCATATGCTTTCTCAAAATCTAACTTCGGGACCACACCCTGCTGCTTTTTCCGCCTAGCTTCATGCACAACCTCATGCAAAGATAACACCCCATCCATAATATTTCTCCCTTTAATGAAAGCATTTTGACAGTGGGAAACAAGCTTGGGAATAAATGGCTCTACCCTACATGTTACTACCTTAGTTAATATTTTATAGATCACCTGCAACAAGCAAATGGGTCTATACTTCTAAATGATGTCAGCATCAGGGGTTTTTTGTAGAAGAAATATCATACCAAAGTTAAACCTATAGAGAGGAAGATCCCCTTCATACCAAGCATCAAACAAATCCATGATTTCTCCCTTAACCAAGGGCCAACAAGCCTGATAGAATTCAACAGGAATTCCATCAGGCTCTGGGGCCTTATTACACTCCATAATATCTACAGCCTTCTTAACTTCCTCCTCAGAAAAGGGTTGTTCCAAAGCCAGAATATCATCTTCAGATAATTTTTCTCCCACAGTCCAGACATTCTCATCCAAAGCAATCTCACTTATCACACCATGTCCAAACAAGATCTTATAATATTAAGTAGCATGGGCCAAAAGGTCCTCGGTCCCATGAACTTCCACACCCAGATTCTTCAGAGTATACATTGTATTTTTCCTCTTCCTTCTATTAGCAATCTTATGGAAATAAGCAGTATTAGAATCTCCTTGCAACAACAACTTTTCAGCTGATCTGGCAAACCAAAATTTCTCCTCTTCCTCTAGGATTTCCATTAATTCCTTTTGAATCATACCTTTCCTGACATATTGCTCTCTAGTCAGCATAACATTTTCTTCAATTTTCTCCAGAGATTCCAACTCAGCACTCAGATCTTTCTTCCTAGCAATCACATGGCCCCTCACATTAGCCCCCCATCCTTTGAGGCTTTGCTTAACTTTCTTAATCTTGTAGTGAATTATGCCCACACAGTCAGACACACCCACATAGGAGTTCCAGGCAACAGAAACCCTATCCCGAAACTCTGGGTGATCTAACCAAGATTTCTCAAACCTAAACTCTTTATTCCTAATTATAGGGATTTCACTAGTGTCCAGAATTAAAGGATTATGATCTGATGAAATCCTAGGGATTTTCTTGACCAGAGTTAGGGGGAAACAAGACTCCCAATCATCATTCATAAGAACTCTATCCAGTTTTTCCAGTGTAGGGTCCATTTGATTATTAGTCCAAGTAAACTGCCCCCTAGACATATCCACCTCTATAAGGTTAAAAGAGTGGATGATTGATTTAAATCTGTGAGAAACCTAGTTACACCCCCTGGCTTATTCTTCTTAGAGGCAAACCTAATGATGTTAAAGTCTCCACCAATTACAGTAGGGATTGAAATACTGCCACAAAGTGCCGCCAACTCATCAAGAAAGGCATCCTTAAACTCATCCTGTGCAGCCCCATACACCACAACCAAGCTGAAAGTAATGTATGGGCACCTAGAGGGGCGGGGAGTAGGTGCTACGACCAATTTTAATTTTTCTTTCACAATTAGGCTTGACACAAAGGTAAATTCTCTAGATAATTCAACTACGGTGAATTTACCTATATGACAAGGATAACACAATCACAATACAAGTATGAGTAAAGGGAGAAGGGAACGAGGTAACCGATATGGAGCACGCGAAGACACGATGTAATCTCGAGTTCCTCTTTGTTAAGGGAGTACGTCTCGTTGGAGGGGTGTGAGCTCTCCACGAAGGCCTACTCAACGCCACAAAGGCCTCACCCTATTCTCTGATGAACCCCACCACAAAGGCCTAGTTCACCTTCCACTATTGATACCCTTTGAGGCGGGAATCGAATCCTTTATAAACAACTTGGGGCACACACCCACAACCAAATTGGGGGCTCCGAAAAATCTTGAATCACCAACAAGTAGCAAGATGCCTAGGTTCTCCACAAGAGGAAACCCTAGGCTAGATCCCTCGAGCTAGAGAGGGGGAAATGAAGAACGGCTTGGTGAAGATGTAGATCGGGGCCTTCTCCTTCAATCCTCCAAAGATCTTCGAGTTTGGTGGGAGGGATTGGGAGTTATTGAGGATTTGGTGAGCTCTTAAATGGTATTGAATGTCAAGGGGAAGAACTAGAGCTCAAGGAGGAAGAGGATGGGTATTTATAGTCCCTCCTCAAAACTAGCCGTTTTGCAGGAAATTGGGTACCGGAATATCCGGTCCAAGTTTGGAACGGAATATCCGGTCTGCAGATCTGCTCGATTCCGTTGACTTCAACCAGAATATCCGGTTGCCTTTGAATAATCCGGAACAAATAATCCGGCTCTTCTCTGTCCCGCGCAGCTGACTGGACCGGATATTCCGGCTCCTCCGGAATAATCTGGTACAAATAATACGGTATGTTTCTGTCAGTTTTATCTCCAGTCCTTAGCCGTTTTCGAGCAAAATCTCCACAACCGGAATATCCGGTCTGAGATGAATAATCCGTACCAAAAATACGGCTCATCTCTGTCCAGAATATGGACCAAAACTATCCTAACCGGAATATCCGGCTCCTCCATAATAATCCGGTTAGAATAATCTGGTTGGCTTTTGTCCCAAATCACTTAGGCCTATCTTCACTGATCTTTTCGGTGATCGATGTCGATGTTAAGTATAACACCTGCACACTAAACACCTTGATAAATAATGTACTTAGTATTGTTAACTAACACACAAAACACCGGGAAAACAAAATGCACTTTCACAAGCCCAATGTCTTATTTAGTTTTTTTATCTAAGACATCAGCATGCACATACTATCTGTTGGTAACAGCTAAAATGACATCAAATCTAGAGGACCTGATGTTGGAACGCGTAGAGATAAACGAAAACTTTTTCCTACGCGGTACTTCCAAGATCTAGCCGAGGTAGAAGACCACGAGTATTACCACTAGACGCGCAGGTGCGGATTATCGGTGCAGCGCGTCGGGGCAGTGCAGTCCCACGATCCGGTCCGGCCGATCCAATCCCTCGAACGTCGAAGTGCTGAACGTACAGCACCTCTGCAGGTATCCACACGTACGAGGAGGAGCTCCGACGGCGGAGTGCTAGGTCCGGTGCGGCGGCTGGACTGAGTGGGGCTAGGGTTCCCAACGCATGGGAGAGTGGACTAACTTGCCCGCTGGGCAACCTGCGCCCCTCTTTATATAGCGTATGGTAATGGGCTTCACAACACTTGTGGCCCATTCCCTCTGTGAGTCCGACTCACAAAACCAGTCCATTTCCGGTTCGGGTCCAACCCGACCAATACTTGCTCCCGCTCTTAAGTGTGCGACCCTGCAGGCTCATGGCGACTTGGACACGATTAGAGTCCGACTCTCAATCGATCAATCGGTAGCGGTTCCTAGCAGAACGTTCCGACTCCCAAATTCATTGAGTCATGACGACATACCTTTCAATGTGATGCTCATCTTAGTCCTTTTTGCCTCACGATATACCTTGTCGAGCTATAGGCGATTTATCGTCATCCCTTGAATAGCTCAACTCTCTTCTCGATCCGTGATATGTGATTCACTTGACTAACTCTTAGTCAACAGACACAGTTAACACTTAACTGAGTTGCGCATGGCCATGCTTCCTGAATCATATCACTCGAGAGGGCCCAGAGAATATCTCTCCATTCGGAGGGGCAAAATCCCATCTTGATTATCCACATCACGCAGCTTGCTTCTCATTTGACCCGAACTCTGCCTTTATAGTTTCCTTGTTACAGAACAACGTTTGACAGAACCTAAGTCGGTGATCCACAACTCGGATTGTGCGACAACCTCAGGTCTAAGGATTATATTGATTGAGACATGCAAATGACGACTTGATCGTTGCATCTCAATGTGGGTCAGTCCGACTTGCTAAACTCTTTAGCCAAGTCCGTGAACGTTGGAATGGCATCACCATGCCCATGACAAGTGGAACCGTGTCATCAGCCAACACTCACATTAGTCTAGGGTGTGTGTCCAGCACAACCTAAATGACCAAGGACAATCTAGTATGAACAACATGAATATATAGTTCCACAATCGAATCACATATTCAATGACATATATCAGATGTTCAAAACAAGGACAACTTAATAACTTTATGAACACAGTGGGAATTACATCATACATGATTGCCTCTAGGGCATATTCCCAACACCTGATGCTACACAAAATTCCACCAGACCTTCCCACAGAGGGGGACCAATGCCAAGAAAAGGTACCATCAGGATCAAATCTTCTCCAAGTAGAGGTGTCTATTTTTTCCCATGGTCTCTTGTAACCCAATGAAGTCCAGATCATTATCTTTTATAAGATCCCTGAGGGAAAAAGCAAAACCTTTCTTCCCCACCGCTCTACTATTCAAAAAAAACACCAACCATTGCAGTTTAGATGATCTACTTCTAGTCCTAGGACCAAATACTACATCACACAAAGGGTGATTAGTACTAATCCTGGATGGAGCCCCTGTGCCACAAAGGGACACTCCCTGAGATTGAGAATTAACTATAGTTAGCTTTTTCTTAGCAAGACTTTTTGATTTTCTAGAAACGATAGTAGCAAACCCATCCTCATTATTCCCCACATCACCAGATTGCATATTAGTAGCGGTTGTAGGATTTCTGACATTTTCCACCTTCTCAGTAGACATAAAAGTGGACCCTATCTTTTTGGTTAACTAAATTCTCTCTGGCGGATTCAAGATCCCTAAGCATATGAATAGTTTTAAAAGATAAAGTAGAAGCATCTATACCAATCTAAAGAGCTTTATCAACTATATTATCATCAGACAAAACAGAAAAGGCATTATGAAAGGGAGATTTTTTTTATTACCTTCCATGTTATCTCTAGCTGCTAATTGACCCATAGCCTTCTTAAGAACCAGAGTATTAGCTTGGGAACCAGCTTGAATACTAGCACTGCCTCTAGTGGGCGCAGGCTGCTCAGGAGTACGTAGTGTAAGCATAGAGGGCTTGCTGTCCTTGGATTTATTCTGAGCCAATTCAGGGCTAGGAGATAACTCAGTAATAACAATGGGAGAAATTCTAACTTGATTGCAACCATCCGTTTCTTCGGATACAATCTCATCATGCGACATGTCAACAGATCTTTCAGTATCACCATTTCCAGTAGGGGATTCCACCACATGATTCAAATTTTCCCCAGGGACCCTCTGTAGATGCTTCTTCCACTCTTCCTTCTTATCACTGTTTGTTTCTAACAATCTCTTCAGGAACTCCTCATAAGTAAGATCCATCTTAAGTGGTTCCTCGGGATCTTCCACCACTATTTCTGGGAGTCTTCGGATATTCCAAGTACTGATCATA
Source organism: Alopecurus myosuroides (assembly GCA_028641055.1). Taxonomy (NCBI): domain Eukaryota; kingdom Viridiplantae; phylum Streptophyta; class Magnoliopsida; order Poales; family Poaceae; genus Alopecurus; species Alopecurus myosuroides. The sequence goes on along the minus strand of CM054058.1, from coordinate 223,472,096 downwards.
GGAATCCACTGCAGGTGTGGCCCTACTAGCAGTGCCATAGGGACCCACTCCTGGATGGATCACAAAGGGAACCATAGCAGAGCAGTACCCAAGCCTGACAAACTTATGAACAAAGGAAGAAGAGTCATCATCACTGTCATCAGCTGGATCTTCAGACAACTTCCTTTTCCCTTTCCCTTTCCCCTCCTCCTCAGAGCTTTTCTTCTCAACATGCATTCCAGCACCTGAATTTATGAAAGAGGTTCTTGCATCACGCATGAAACCCCCTTGCACCTGTCCACGAGACCCTTGTCCAACAACCCTAGCATTGCTATAAGCAGCAGTCTTCTTCTTCTTTGGAGTATGATTAAAACCACTTCCACCCCCTTCAGGCATGTTCTGGCCCAATTGTTCCACTCTAGCCTGAGTCTTCTCCTTAGTCATCCTTGCAGAAACAATCTCTCTTGTAAATTCAATATCAGAGAAAGCTCCACCAATGTTAACATTGGGGACCACAGGAGGAACAAGTGATACATCCATGTTTCCTAACAGGACACAGACATAATCAACATTATTCAAGTTATGCCTGTCAACTGAAAGAGTCCTACCAACCAAACTCCCTGCAAAGGAGGAAGTGGGGCAGTTCCTATTTTCAAGAGGAATACCTCTTACCTGAAACCAGGCCATGTCCATCTCATCCAGTGCACCATAACCAGGAACCCAGTTCTCCACTTGCAGAATCACAGAAGGAACGGATCTCATATTGATTTTCCCAAAGTGAATCTAGGCATCAATGTCCCTGGAACTTGGAAACCTCATCGGAAATCTAGATGAAGTCATTTGTTTTGCATACCATCTCCAAGAACATCTATTGCCAGCCCACTGTGTGAACTCATCTTCAATTTGCCTAGCTGACACATTACCTTGCACCACCTCCACCACAGCTTGGTAAATCTCCTTCACAGGAGCAGGGTTTCTAATATCAGGAATGACAAAGAAACCTCCATTAGGAACCGCGGCGCCCACGAAGGGGGCTGCCAGCTCCCATGGTTTAGGCTCAGAGCTAACGAGATTCTCATCATAATTTGCACCGCACAACCTACAGATCGAATCAATATCAAGAACTTGATTCCTACTCTCTCTCTCAAATGAACTGACCGCGCGTGATCCCTCACACCATCAGGTACCACATGCTCCATATCCACCCTACCACGATTCCCACCTTGCTCGGGCAAGTTTCCATTGGAAGCTTCCACAGAGGAGAAGCTAGGGGTAGGGTTTCTACGAGGATTTACCTGATTAAAGCTCTGACATCCAGGCTCGTTCGCGGAACTGTCGGAATCAACATCACGCATCTCAAATCTGTGCGCGAGCCTATCTCTGCTCATGTAACCTTGCCTTTCTACAGCACCCGTGGATCGCTCACGAGGAGCAATCGCCCCCAAGCGGTTGTTGTTGCTTCTTCCTCAAAAGTCACGGCCTCCCCTGATGGGTTAACTGCTTCTAGCTCTGTTGTTGATGAAGCCACCACGCGCATCCCGTCGCTCGTCACACCCACGCTGAGGGTAGGCCTCCAGATCTTGCAGATTTGCCCTGAGCGCATGCACCACCCTAGGGCGGTCGATTCCCCCGCAAAGTAGCCACCATCGGGTCTCCTCGGAGGGAAGTTGGGCCGCGCCGGAAAGCGTCCAGAGCCTTCCCCCCGCCTCCACGATGGAAATTTGAAGCCATGCCGGAGATTGGAATAGTAGATCTGGACACCGCTGCGAAGGAGAGCGATGGTCACCTTCTACCGTCCCCTTCCACTGCCTGGGCTTAGCAGGCTTGAGGATCGCCGGAGAAATCACACGGGAGATGAACGCAACCCTAGGTTCCCCGCTGCTCTCGCCCTGTCCCAGATGTGTTGGAATCTGGATCTGCTCGAATGAAATGTGGGAGGTGCACGCACGGGGGAGATATCTCTCTGGCTATTTTGCACGCAACCCCCTCCCATTTCTTCACCTTCAACAGAAACCTTTGACCGCGTCAATGGCGGCCCACCACCTGACGTGGCAATCTCCCCCTTTCCGACGAGCGGGTCCATTACCTTTTTCACAGAGAAAAGTCCTCGGGGTTCGAGCGGCCGCCGTGTCTGCTGAGAAGACCAAGGCAACCGAGCTCGCTCCCGCTGCGAAAACCACCTAAACCCCATCGTCGCCGAGAAATGAGGAAAATGCACCATCGCCCCCGCACCGGCGGCAAAATCATGCTCGACCTGCCGGACATCCACAACGATCCCATCCTTATCAATCAACACCAGACGCTTCTCATCACATCGGAGCAGGACGCCACCAGATCGCCGCGAACCCGGATTCTCCTTAGACGAGAACTCCGCATCCCACCATAACGACGCCGGAGACGCCGGGGACTCCCCATCATATGGGTTAGGTTCCCTGTCGCTGATGATCACCTGAAACGACCGCAAATTGACAACCGCGCCAACCGTAAGGGGAATCTCCTCCGATAGATCGATCCAATCGAGGATAACCTCATCCTCGTCGAGGAGGATAATCCGCGACCGATCCCATCGGAGGACTACCTGACCTTGCATGTGCTGCGCTGGCGATGTCGGCGGCCGCCGGGAGAAGGAGGCTCTCCAACGCGCCGCCGTCCGAGTCGCGACCCTAATCGCCTCTCTAAGCGCCTCTGTCTCTCGTGTAACATGTATCATCTCGTTTCTCTTAATGTTACATTTCGAATTTAGGGCTAGGACCAGGCTTTGCGAAGCTTATCTCTGAAAATGCATGAATCGAGGACATGTACTGCTGGTAATATGATCAAGTGCTTGCCTCTGTCTGCGTTGATGTTCCAGCTCATAATCAACATCCTTTGTCACACCAGAGGAAATTCTATGGAGATTATAAGCTACTCTCTCCGTTCCAAAATGTAAGCCTTTTAGCAAACTAGTTTAGCTTGCTAAAAAGGCTTACATTTAGAACGGAGGTAGTAACATAAAAGGATGCTCTTGAGTCAGCAAATCTTGCCGCTCTTCTGTACCTATAGAAGTCAGGCATTACCTTTGTGGATGAAATTAATTCGAGCGAGCTTGCATGCTGTGAAGCGAAGCTTGCAGATGCATAAATTATTAGCTGCATCATCCTGGATGACCATGTTTCAGGAACGCGCAGAGTCTCTCCAAGCTAAGCTGACTGTCGCTAATAAAGAAAACGAAAAACTCCTTGCTACCGCCAAGGTACTTGCTTTTTTTTTGTACCCCTTACAAAGTAATGTCATTCTCGCTTGGATTATATATTTTCGAATACACGAGGGGAATCGTTTCTTCGTTGTTCCAGATTGCTCCCTCTTAATCTGAGGAACGAGAAGATAAATAAGAACACCACTGGTTTACCTGTACTCTAACAGTGAGATGTTTTAACTGCGTTATGCTTAGGTGTTTTCCCAGGATTTGCTTCATTGGAAATGCTCTGCAGCTAATCACAGATACGGAGCAGTCCCTACTACGTCTGACACTGGAGATGTTCTATTCATATTAAGTTGTCGATTTTGCCTGTGGGCCTAATTGCATTAAAGACCAAGGAGCAGGGCTTCGCTTCTGTTTCTACTGCCTTCTTCTCTATCTAGACCCAGGAAAATTAGCATCCAAACCAGATGACTACTGACACAGTTTTTTACTCTGACAGTTGTCGAAGCTTTGCTCATCGCGGGATATAGACGACCACCGTAGGGTTGTCCGGACCGACATGAAAAGAAGTATCCCTTCCATTGTATTTGTGCATGCAGCTCCCCTGTTTTGTGAAACAGTAATATATCCAAGGGGAGAAGTTATTGAGCTGACAGTAATGACATGCCAAAGCACAAGGCAAAGTCTTCAAGCGCATGAACAAGGTCACACTGCAAAACCGTACTAGAGACGGAGCACAGCGCAGATGATACATAGAGAAATGTATCCTTCCCAAACTTATCTTACCTATCTTTTTGAGGTGCATGAAAATTCCAAGTAGAATACGGAGTACATGTATATATGCATCTACTTAAATGTCTAGCTCTTAGGTTCGATGTTCTTGAGGACAAGAGATAGCGGAGCAGGGTTACATAATTGGTGGTGTTTACTTGAAGCTCAAATTTATGTGCCTTGCTAGCCGCAGAGAAGCAGGTTATTACCCTGATGAGGACGAAGACCTAAGCCGCAGGCACACATTCAAGACCGGGCATTGCAAGATCGATGGCACAGGTCTTGGTGACTATGGCTTTGCACGAATGTAGAAGTAGCCTGTGGATCTCCATGCTTATGAGAACCTCTGTTTCGGTTTCATGTTAATACTACCCGCCTACATAGCTCGTATTGCCATAATGTGGCAGCAGTTGTACTCTATATGACTCTCTCTATGCTTCTAAGGACCTCTGTTTCAGTTTAATTTTGTTAGTCTGAACCTATATATCTACATATCGCTGCTCCTGTAATGCTTGTTGAAAGAAGGCAAGTGCTTTTAGGCATAAGTTGCGGTTGAGGAACTCAGATATATAGTGACGCGGGGTCAAGCACCAGGTTCGTTTGGGTGCAGGTGAATCGCTCATTCGGAACTAACCGTGGACACAGTCGCCCCAATAGGAGCTGCCCTGGATAACTCGGACGTTTGCACCAGACGGTGCAACAGGTTATCTAGTTGTAAGAAAATACTGCGTGTAAGAAAGAGCAACCATGGTCAGTTTACATTGACCACGTATTGTCAACTAGAATTTCATCTCTCGAGCCTCGACACACTGTTTCGGAAAATGCAGAGATGAGGAGCAACACAGTTGAGAGACTTCAATTTCAGAGTTGTACAGCGACAATTCTTTTTTACAAATTATCAGAATTATCCAACTTCCATTCAGACAACATAATTGATACACGTCAAGTTACATTCGTTGCTGGCGAAGTTCTCAAATTCAAACAAAATGACCTGAAATGATGCAATATTAAATCATATGTAGAGAGATATAAGTAACATGTCATTCGAAACAGGCAAACATATACAGTTCTACTAAGAGATAGAACTAAGCATCATGGGTGGGTAAAAGAAAGTTCTGCTTTCTATCCTCAGGGCGACAGAAGTCATGCTTAACTTTAGTGTTATAGCCCAAGGTAAAACCTCCTTGAAATGGATGAATCACTCCAAAGCGAACATAGCACATGTCGCAGACTGGCTCCACCTTGCTACCTTCACATATACATGTCCTCATCACATCAGAATGTTTACGATAGCATGTCTTGCAAACACAGTCCGCTGAAGAAAAAAAATGCAGTAAGCAAGGTCAAAAACTATGTAAGAAAGCAACAGTTCAACATGAAGTAAAGGAGATAAGAGAGAGGGTGAGAGAGACATACAGTCGCCACAACGACGAGTACCCCACCCAACAGGGAAACCGAGGAAACTGTAGGCTTCAGTAACTGGTTCATCTGAAAACACAGGAAACAAACATACATGATTCAGTCGAGAACATGCAAGGTGTAATAGCAAAGGATCTAAGGCCTCTCTCAGTGGGTAATATCATAGCCTAGTATCTGAGAACATGCAAGGTGTAATAGCAAAGGATCTTTTATCAAAAATATATTACACAAATCAGCTTTATGAATATGCAATAATGACTTCTGCTGAATACCTATATAGCTACAACGTCATTGTACAAGGTGTTCAGGTTATGTAGGAAACATAAAAATAAGGTAACAGACTTTTAATAATGTCAGCTATATTCCTTTCTCCTATTTTATTAAAGAAAATTACATGGCAATCTTGTATCTCTTTGCCAGTCCAGCAAAAAAAAAACATAAGTGGGGTATAAATGCCCATCTATATGCCAACAATAACGGGACAAGGCAAGTGCAACATGCAATTCTTGCGCACATGAACCTAAACTACACATAAGGTTAAGCAGATATGAGTAATCAGGAATGGTAACATCCAGAATTACTGAAAGCGGTTTAAGACGGATGATACATAGTTACACAATTTTTTCATTCCCTTGGTAGCTAAAGTAATGATATAAGCAATGGAAGATAAGAACGATAGGACGGCATTGCTACAGTAGCTGGAAGGGTCAGTCATCGAGTACGCAGTTCAGATTGTGAGTACCTAACGAGAGAAGACAGAGACATGTATGAATCCTAGGTCTGCTGAGGCAAGTGATTTGAGTTCTAAGTTTTGGTTGGAAGGGTAGAGTATATAAATCATTTGGATCAAGGAAGTCGAATGTATAGTGCATTTATTCTAACATTGTTGATAGCTCACCACTTCCTGTATTCTCTGGTGTATTTCTATGACATTTATTCTTCTATTGATTATACTTTTACTACTTCATTAGATATAGCATATACATCGTATATTCCAGGAACCCTGTAGCTAAAATATTCAAGAAAACTTAAAATATACTACAAATCTGTCATTCAGAACAAACTCGGTACAAAAGCTGCACTTTGTTAGTTGAAAATAAACTTTACAATGGCAGATATCTATCAGTCTTTGAAAAATAAATTCTATACTCAGAAAAAATAAACTCTACTCAGGCTGCAAAATAATGTGTGTTTCAATCTATTCAATGAACACAATGATCCCTTTTCAACTCATTTCAATTTTGGATTTATCGATTCATTTCTCTCTTTTAAATAAAAAGGAAAGTGTGATATTAGTTTTATTTTCTAAACAAACTCTATCCAAGTTTGTTTTTATTAGAATTGTATTAGTTCACAAACTCATACCTTTACTCCTTTAGGTGTCTAATTGCTCGTTCTTAAACTTTGATGCATAATAAAAGAATGAAATAAGCAGAATGAATATAATTGTACTATAAAATAACTGATACCACGAATACGGTAAAAAAAATCTAACAATAGGAATAAATATTTAAAACAGTAACTACACACCATCAAATTTACTAGGTCAAGAGACAACCTAAAACAGTTTAAAATATTGGTCTCGAGATCACTTTTTCATAAAATAGTATTCTATGGGAGTGACGTTTTAGCTCCTGGGAGGATATGCTCTAGGGATGAACAATAAAAATTGTTAAAAATAGTTCAGAAGTACAAAAACTGTATTGTTTTGATAACATGCATGTTCATGTATTGCATGTGCCTGCAAAGTTCCATGGATAAAAGATATATGCCATGTCGTACGAAGAAAAAACACAACCCAGTGATCTAAAAAAACATGTTTTTGAAGCACTAAATCTGGTATTTCCGCACAGGCCAGAAAACTTATCCTTTGTCCATAAATTTTTATATGTATACATAGAACACGCACATTCATGTGTAATTTTTTCAGATTTTTTTACATCTGGAATGTTAGAAATTTCACCCGGGAGGATATGCTCTTGGGAGCCAATTTTAATATCCTACTATTCTTTTTGCTAAGGTGAATCTTGGATATGTAGCAGTAGCTTTTTAAACATGATAGCATGTCTTTTGATGAAAATTCCATGCCCCTTTAAATTTCATACTCTTGCACTAACAAAAGAAAATCAGATAAAGTAGATACATACCTAGAGGGGTACATGTGACAACTTGATTGATATTATTTCCTCTAGCGAGCTCAAAAAAGAAGAGAGTTCGAGGAGCAGGCCGGAAGGACAAGCAGCCAGTGAGCTTCCTACGTGCCACAAAGTTGCCATGAGTCCAGCACATGCCCCTGTCAAATCTGCTTCCTTGGATCACCACACCAGTAGCAGGTTCATACTCATAACCCTAATTAACCAACCAATCAGGAGAAAGGAAATGGTACAGGCAGCACAAAGCAGCAAGGTAAAAAATCATGGAATTTTTTTTTGTTTGTTTTAGGAACCATAACGCATAACAAGGTAATAACATCATGGAGAAAAAAGAACATATTACTTTAGATACAAAAAAAGAAACTGGTACAGGGAGCAAAGTAAAACAAAACAAAAAACAAGGACTGAATTTACTTAGTCGTTACATCCTGACTTTTTAGTTTTTTACTGGTTGTTTATCGACAGGCTTTCAACACACATTTGAGATTTGACCACACTTTTAATGTAATTATTATTGCTTAGCAAAATCAATTAAAACATATTATCTAAATTAATATTTTTTATGACAGATCCACTTGCATAAAATTTAAATTTTGACCTGTCAAATCGAAACAGCTTCATGCATCATGTATCGAAGTCTTTAAGGTTTTGATTGCACCTATCTATATTCCGAATCACATTGTTCATGCAGTGCATCAAGTCTGAACTGAAAACAAAAATCAGTAAAGATTGGTCTAGTGGAGAGAGTGTAAATAAAACGAGTCTATTTGATGGTTTCAGGGAGTAACTAGTTATTTTGTCTAGCATATTTCGGTGAGTCTAATTCAAAGAAGTGAAAGTATAAGCCCAAATCGCAAGACCAAATGGCTAGGCAGGAAAGTTGAGCAAGGAAGAATAGATCACCGGATGCATACTGTTGTACCACCCAAGGCATTCCAGCACAATCTTGCTATTGCGAGCTAAGGTTTCCAAGCGCCCCAGCAACTTCGGCCTACCAAAAGAAATATACAAGGATAAAAATAAGAGACGGCAAATATTGAGCATAATAGACTGGATGTGAAAGTGCGGTCCTCCAATTCTGATCGATGGGATACTGGATATGTGCGTATCAGTTAATCGAATTGGATGGATGGACTGGTCATTCGAACCTGTCAAACCCCTTTAGTTGTATGAAGTCCAGCGGCACACCGACACGGATGGGCTCAGGATCCGGCCGGGGAAAGGGCGAGGAGGCGCGCGGCAGCCACCCCCACCACCACGCGCTCCTTGCCTCCGCCTCCTCCTCATCCTCATCGTTTGGCACCACGGAGTAGCAACTCAAAGGTCTGCATCCAATCAAGGAAAGAGTCTCTTCCGCCTTCGCTGCGGCGTCGGCGGCGCCCCTCTTCTTCTTTTTTTGATGGTCGGCGCCCCTCTTATTCACCTTGTCGGAAGTGCAGTGCACCGGTAATACTCCGAGCCCGTCGCGGTGACGAGTTTTCTCCGCTCCCATGGCTGCTACGATCCGATCGTCCCTTAGGTTAGGGTTAGCTACGGACGGCGGCTGCTTCTGTGGAACGCGCGACCCTCGAGTCCTCGACTCTCTTTCTTTTTGGACACCACTAGGCCCAGCCCGGGCGGCCCGGCCCGGCTGGCCCAAGAGCATCTCCAGCTATTCACCCCCAGCCCAATGTCCACCCTCACGTTTGTCAGAGCCTCAGAGGTTCCTTATAATCTGCCTTACCCTCCCCCTTCAAGTGACTCATGGAGGACGAGGACGAGGGCGACGACACCTGCTCCTAGGTGGATTATGCCGCAGGCGAGACATGCAAAACTAAATGCAGATACGGCAATCTCAAAAACGGGAGAAGGAGGCTCGGTGGCGGCAGTTTGCCGTGGCGAGAATGATAACTTCCTAGGGGCTTCGGCCCAAACTCTACGCGGGTCCTACAGCCTTGCCACGCTAGAGGCTATGGTAGTCCGAGAGGCTCTAGCCCTAACACAAGATCTTAACCTCAGTCATATATGCGTAGGTTGTGAACAGCTTACAACAACCCTACTTTGGAGCTTATGCTGTAATCACCAGGGAGATCAAGGAGACGGCGGGGCTCTTTTCGTCGGCATGCTTTCGACATGAAGCAAGGACTTCTAATGGAGAAGCTCATCGACTAGCTCGTAGCTCGGTGAATTAAGATATTGGACGTCGGGTTTGGCTCTTACAGCCACCTGAAGGTCTTCTCGTTCCTGTAGACTTTGAATTCGAGTTATAAAGAGTGGTCGTTATTCTAAAAAAAACTTGGGAGATTCAGCCGACGAATTTTTTGGTTTGGGGGACAAACGTTTCCAGCCGCATCCGAGGTTTCGGTAATAAAAGCGGAAAAGACGCCGTAGATTCAAACGGTTCCTTTCCGCGTCAAAAAAAAGGAGTAGGTTCGACGATCAACAAGCCAGAATACGGCGATCAGCGACAGTTCGCGCGATCAGGGTGCCACAGGTCGGCAAAAGCACGGCATAGCACGCCGGCTATGTCTCGCGATAAATCGACATAGAAGGGGATCAAATGGTTGACTCCTCGGACGAATCAGCGGAACCGTCAGTGGTGGTGCTCGGCGTCGCGGTGTCCTCAAGCGCGGTGGTGGTGCTCGGCGTCGCGGTGTCCTCAGCGCGGCAGTCTCCTTGGGCGTGGCGGTGTCCGTCGTAGGGCTCTCCATTGCCAATGTCATCTGGTCCAGAACGGTCGAGCGCTCCGCCATGTACCACGCCTTCACCTCCGGGTCCATCGTCGTCGGGTCAGCGCCTATCAGAAAGGCAAGGTCGGTGTTCCGCTTCTTCGCCACGACATTGGTCTTGATGAGTGATACGTCCATTTTGCATCACCGTTTTATATTGTTATTTTCTGTTATTCATCGATATATTTCATGTTATGATGCATCACTTATGTTATTTTATCTTTGCATGTTTCATAATTTTTGGAGAATAAACATTGTCGTGGTGGTGTCACGGCAGATGCCATGGGATGGCTAAAGATGTGGGGACGATGGACGCTGGAGGTGTCCGGGGAGGGATCACGCGACGAGTAGCCGCGTGAGGTAAGATCCACACAACACAAACAACACGATGTACCCAGGTTCAGGGCCCTCGTGAGGAGGTAAAACCCCTACTCCTGCCTTTCCCTATGTATTACGGTGTCTCACCGAGTAGCCACAGTACAAATGGTAACGCTACCGAGTAGCCCTTTGCCCCTCTCCGAGTAGAGCTAGGTCAAGGACTTAGGGTTTCTAGGGTTTCTAGTGAGCCACTATGGGAGCATATGAGCATTCCTCTCTTCCTCTCGCAGGAGGCGGCGGGGCACCTTATATACGTGGTGCCCAGCCGGATACGTCCAAATCCTAGACAAGTGTCGACATAGTGTCCACACTGTCCTTTCTCCGAGTACCCGCTGACAGCTTTGGTCGTTGGTCTTGGCTGCTTCTGTAAAGTCGTTGGGCAAAACTAGGGGGCAGACTGGTATCACTGTACCTAGTCACAGAGTAGGTCCCCCTTATCCTGCCACCGACTGCTTCCATGCTGTCACTGTCAGACAGACCGTCCCCACGTGAACAGTAGTTCGAATGCTGCCAAGTACGGACCCAGGATACGGGGGATCCTGTGTCAGAACGGCTCCTTTGACTTCCTGCCCGAGTAGTTTCCCGCCAAAGGTTCCCGCCAATTGTACTCGGGCCAAACCTTCTACTCGACATGGTAGAAACTGATTGATATCTCCTTCTGATCATCTTGAGGTGAGACCGGGTAGCAGTCGACCGGGTAGCGAGTACCCGGTAGTCGGCTACTCGGCCAAACCTCTCTTCTGTAAGCGGCCTTTACCACCTGTCTTTACCCTACTCGGGGGTAACCCCCCGACAGCAGTCCCCGAAGCTGGTTGAGTCTTGCGAACTTGTTCACTAGGCTCTGCCAGCTTAAAACCAGCCTTTGCATCTCAGCCATCGAACCTCAAGATGCCGAGTAGTGCCTCCGAGTAGCTATCCGGAAAGTATCTTGAGTCTCCTCCTTCCGAGTAGCACTTGCTTTCTACTCTGTATCCGAGTAAAAAGACTTAGCGAAATTTCGCAAACTGAGCCTCTGCAGCGCAGAGCAACATCCAGCCCTTCACGCAGGCACTGCCTACGTGTCAAGCATCCACGACCTTGTCGTTTGGTTGCCCAGGACACGGCGCCACGTGTCCAGTTTTCACGCCGTGGGCCCACCGGCCGTCATGTCCCATTACGCGCATTTACTGGCCACGATCTTGTAGTGGGATCCAATGCGGCCGTTACGCGCGCGGTTCTCGCGTGTGTGCGTTTCTAGCCGGCCACAGGACCCACCATACGCCACAATCGATCCCACTCCCGTAGCGGTAACGGTAACCTCGCCGAGGAGGTATAAATACCCCCGCGGTAACTTCCTTTTCCCCTTCCCTGCTCATTTCCTCTTCTTCCTCCCGTTCTTCTCCGCCACCGAGCGCTCCGCCGCCGCGCTAGCCTCTGCGCCGCCGCGGACTCGCTCCGCCACCAACCCCGTTTGATTTCCGATTCTTCCACCCGCAACCATGGCCAAGTCCTGCTGGGCCGGTTCCTCCATCACCCAAGCCAACCTCGCCTGGCTCGTGAACGAGAGAAGGGTTCCCCCCGGCGTGGAGTGCCGGGCACCCGACGACGAGGTCGTGCCCAAGCCCAGGGATGGAGAGCGCGTGGTGTTCATGTCCCACTTCGAGCGCGGGTTCGGGCTGCCAGCATCGGACTTCATGCGTAAGTTCCTGAATCACTTCGGGCTGCAGATGCACCATCTGCCGCCCAATGCAGTCGTTTTCCTCGCATACCACGCCGTGGTGTGCGAGGCTTTTCTCGGCATCAGGCCCACCGTGGAGACGTGGCTCCACTACTTCCATCTTCGCCAACAATCCGTCGGGAAGAAGGACAGCGCGGGCGTTCCTCGCGCCACCGACGTCGGCTGCGCCATGATGGTGCAGCGGAACGGGACGAACCACCCCCGCATTCAGGGGCTGGATTCCTGCCGAATGTGGCAGCAAACGTTCTTCTACGTGAGGAACGTTGCCGCCGCTGATGGAGCCCCCGTCGACGATCGGATCAACCTGCCCCCTTGGAGCAAGCGTGCTCCACTCGGGTCGAATTGGAAGGAGAAGCCCGTCAACGACGAGAACGCCACCGAGATAGAGACGCAACTCGCCTGGCTGAAGACGCATGGCCTCAGGAATGACGATCCAGTAGCGTGCTGGATCAAACGCCGGGTGCTCCCTCTGCAGGAGCGATGCCACCTCATGTGTTACATGGGAGGGCCTCGCGATTGCACCAGGACCACCACCGTCGAGATCGACGACGCTGACGTTCCCCGGCTTGCCAGGAACATCCTAAAGACCAGCCTCAACGAGAAGTGGCGGTACGGGTTCCTCCCGTTCAGCCGTAGGACTCCAATCTTACGGGTACGTCTCCCTTACTCTGTTTTCGTCTCTGCCTTCCGAGTAGATAGCTTCTCTTTTCGCCTTGACTAGCAATCGCCTCGTGCACCGAGTAGGACACTTAGCTAAATCGCCTTAGGCTTAGTGTGCTTTGTGCCTGCACGCCTCGTCGAGTAGGAAATTTAGAAAAAAGCCTAGGCTTAGTGTGCTTCGTGGATGCACGCCTACCCGAGTAGAGTTCTTTTCTGGTACTCGGCTAACTTGTGATCCTTCTCTGCCTTTCAGACTCTTACTCGCCAGCTCACTGAAAGCAGCGAGGTCTTCGAGGACAACTGGTCCAAGGATCGCGAGGAGGACGATGTACCCCCCTCTGATGACGCGGAGCATAGCAGCCCCGTTCCCGAGAAGCGCGACGTCCTTAACACTTGGGCGGACGACGGCTCTGACGGTAATAGCATCCTCATCTTGCTTGTTTCCGGGAAGCATCAACTCCTTGTATTGCTATTTCTGATTCACTTCTTCTTTCCTTTGAATTTCTCAGATGAGGCCGCTGCGGAGAAGGACGACGAGGATGAGGACGAGAACGAGGGCGATGCGCCCCTTGTCGTCAAGCCTCTGTCGGTTGCCCCTCCCGAAACTCGCAAACGGACAGGCGGCGAAGCACGAGCGCCCCCTGCCAAGAAGAAGAAGAAGTCCGCCGAGGAGGGAGAGACCCCCGAGAAGAAGAAACCCACCAAGCTCACCACGAAGAGAAAGAGGAAACAGCTCTCTTCCACTACCGCGTAAGCTTCCTTCCCGGTCGTCTTTCTTCTCGCGCAGTACCACTTTCCCCATTTTCTTCCAATTCCTGATTCCCTTCTCCTCTTTCCGCAGAGCTCCCCTGGACGTGAACGCCGCTTGCGCATCCGGCCAAGCCAAGGAAACTCCAATTCCTCTGATCAACGTCGATGACGACGAGGAGGACAACACTGCCCACGCTGCTGCCGCCAAAGCACCGATCACTTCCGCTCAGGGAGCCGGATCAGAAGCGGCAGCTCAGGACGCTGCCGTCCACCCCGAAAGACCACCTTCTCCTCCGGCTAGCAATGCCGAGGAGGTCCGAGACCAGGATATGCAAGACACTGCCGCCCCCGAGCAGCCTGAAGTAGAACAAGAGCAAACCAGCACAGAGGCTGGTGCACGAGACAATCTTGCTGCCGAGCAGCAAGTAGGAGACAACACCGCTGCGGACGCCACCGCCACGGATGTTTATCCGTTGCCAGGCGGCGCTCCGAGTAGCGCCCAGCTAGAGACTGCACTGGGCGACGGGTCTGCAGCGCCACCAACTGCGCAAGACCCTACACCGCCGACGTCTTCCTTGTTGCCACAGAGTAAGGACACATCCAGCCCTCCTGGGCGAGTAACCAGGCAACGGGCCCTTGATGCTCTGAGGGATTACTGCTCCGAGAAGGGCCCTTCTGAGAAAAAGACTGCCGATAAGGTGGCTGCCGAGGAGGCCAAGGCCAAGGAGGAAGCCGCCGAGAAGGCCAAAGCCGAGAAAGAAACTGCTGAGAGAGCCAAGGCCGAGCAGAAGAAGGCCAGGGCTGAACAGAAGAAAGCCGAGAAGCGAGCTGCCGAGGAAGCAGTCGCCGAGAAGGCAAAGGCCAAGACAGAGGGGAAGAAACCCGAGGATCCCGAGAAGCAGAAGATCGAGAAAGAGCAGACGAAGAAAAGGGCCAGGGAGCAAGGCGCATCCGCAGGCGGAGCAGTCGTGATCCGCGACTCCGGCCCGATTCCTGCTGCACTCTCTGCGGGCGCTCGCGCTGCTGGCCAGCCTTGCTACCCGGAATATATGATTGAGGTTAGCCACCAACATAGCATCGGCTTCCCTCCCCAAGATAAAGCTGTAGCTATTCAGAAGGGGAGGAAAGCAGTAGCCAGGAATACTCCTCCCTTCGATCCAGCCCAGAATAAACCCGTCAATATTGCTTCTCGGGGACCCCAAGACAAGCCAATAACCTCCAAGGGTCTTGAGCAGGTACTGGACACTGTCGGCTACATCAGCGCCAAGTGGGACAGCGGGGTTCTCGGAGAGGATAAGTGGCATGGCTTGACCCTTGGCTCCGTCGACCACTACCGCGTGGAGTGGAACAAGATCGACCTGGGACACCAGCCCATGTCCGTCTCCACCGACACCGCCACCCTCGCAGCCAAGATGTTCTTGCACCGCAAGAACGCCGAGGATATCGAACAGAGCTACGCAGTAAGTCTTTTTGCCTTTTCCGAGTTGAATTTTCTTCTCTTCTACTCGCCTTTCTTCTTTCTCACCATCACTCCCAGTCCCCGAGATTTGGGTCGAGTAGGTGGACACTCTCCGAGTAGCCTCCTACTCGGGCCGAATCTTCTCTGCTTTGCCTAACTCATTTTCTTCTCGGTTTTCAGGATAGCGTTCTCAAGCGGACCAACTTGTACCGCATCCTTCTCTGGAACCACTCCATCGCCAGGAGACGCATCACCGCACTGGAGAAAGAGAAGGCAGATGCCGAGGCCGCAAGCAAAAACGCCAATGAGAGCAGCCAGCAGCTGGCTGAAGTGCAGGGTAGGCCTTTTAGCTACGCGGTTTCTGCGTTTTATTTTTACGCCCGCTCCTGCTTTCTTTGGCACTAACCTTTCCTTCTCTGCAGCTAACCTGAAGGCCCTAGTCGACGAGCATGAGAAGTGCCGTGCTTTTGTGGCAGACTCCGAGGCCACCATAAAGAGACTTGAAGGTGAGCTTGTTGTTTACTCGGTTCTGTCTCGAATTTGTTTCTTCTCTGCATATCTGCTGACCTTATCTTATCTTTTCGCAGAAGATTATAAGTCATTTGCTGAGGCGCACCAAGATTGCGTCCAGCCAGCAGCGGTGGAAAAGCAGCTGTCCGATCAGGCCATTACTCTGATTAAGGACCACACCAGCGAGATGGAGAAACTGCAGGTCCAGCTTCAGAACGCGCTCCAAGACGCCGTGAAGATTGGCGCCGAGAGGGACGCGGCCATCGCCGAGAAAGCCAAGGCCGAGACCACTTTCAAGGCCAAGGAGAGGGCCCTCGAGGCTGAGTGCGAGACTCTGAAGAAAACCAATGCTGATCTTTTCGCCCAGATGGATACCCTGCGCCAGGTCCAATCAAAGCAGATTAACAACGAGGAATCCTGGAGAACCAAGCTGCAGCAGCTGCGCCGCCAACTAGTCGGTAAGTTCTTTTCTTCCCTGCATCTTTTCTTCTCGGTCCTATTCCTTCTCGGCTTCCTCTTTCCTTTCTCGGTTTTTGATCTTGCCACTTGCTATTTCAGATATTTGGCCTCGTCTTGAGTCTACCTCTGCGCCCACGATAGCCAAGGCCCGAGCAGTTCGCCTCTCGCTGGGTGAACCGATTGACACCAGGGCTGACATCGAGGATAGCTTGGTGGTGCTCAAAGGTTACTTCGAGCAGCTGGCCGGCTGCGGGACTGATTTGATGCATGCAGGCTTTGAGCTCCACCGGCTGTTCTGGCCCCATGATCCTGAGCCAAAAAGCATGCGGGCGCTCGCCCTCAAGCTGGAAGGCGTGAAGGCCGAGTTGAAGAAGTGGCGAGCCTCCGGAGCCCGTGCCGGTGCGGATGTGATGCTTCTCTGCATTGCGTCCTGGTATGAGAACCTGGACATGCAGCTCATCCGCGGGAAGCGCAATAACTCCAAGTGGGAGACTGATGCCGACAGCGTGGCCTTGCGCAAGCAGATTGCATATGATGTCGCAGAGTGCGCCGAGACGGAGGTCTACATCGATGGCGTCCCCGAACCCGACACCGAGTACGAGGACGACGAAGATGACGATGAGGAGGAACTTGGGGAGTACTTCGAATCTCCCAAGGGCAAAGCCGGGAAGGGCAAGGCCACCGTCGTCGCGAGTAGCGATGAAGACGAAGGGGCGCACATCGACAGCGAGCCACTCGACTTTGGCACCTCCTCAGGTGCTGCTCTCGACGACACGGTGCCTCCTCCTGGCCACGCTTCAGGCTCCTCCTCGGCTCCAGGACCCGTCTCGGTAGCCACGGCCACTTCCGAGCAGACGGCCACTCAGGAGGATGCCGAGATGGAGGAATCCACCGTCGTGCAGACGGGAGCGGATGCCACTCAAGCCGGCACCGAAGAAGCAGCTACCGCCACTGCTACTGAAGAAACTGCTGCCAAGGCCGCCGCCGAGGAAACAGCCGCCAAGGCCAGCGCCGAGAACATCTCCACTGCAACTTGAAGCAACCTGCAATCTTTTCTTTCACTTGAACATTTTATCAGATCCCCGGGATGCCGGGAGCAGATGTAACAGACTACCTTTATCTTGCTTGCTACTCAGTTTTTATGCCCACTCGGTTTACGTTGACATTAATCAATTTGCACGACAATGGCTTAATGCCGAGTTGTGTTCCCATGCGAGTCCCCGAGTAGCTTTTCTTATTCACCCTGTCTTTTCATCTCTGCTCTACCTGCGACTTGTCGCTTGTTTGGTATTCGAGTCACAAGAATCAAAGAACAAGGCTGCAAATACTTAGCCGCTAGAAAACAATCATGATAACGCAGCCCACCACTTAACCGAGAAGACGAAAACAAGGAACAAAAAGTAACCGACAATCTACTCGGTTCCTGCACTTTTTCTTCCTTAGTGATTTTCGTGTGCTCATTGACCTTTTGCTTGTTCTCTTGCTTGCCATGAAGCCGGGTTTCGGACAGCAGCAAAGTCGAAGAGTTGGCATATAGGTTTAAACACAGTACTCAATGCACTTTTGAGTTCTGAAGTGAAGCAACCGAATAGACAAAGGAACGAGCCGAGTAAAAACACTTAGAGCAATTTTGGACGAGGGCAGTCCCCGAGAACAAATTTAGATTGCAGAGTAGAATTTCAACTCGGATGAAAGGGTACATACACATCTTTGCTTACGAATGAAAACGACGAAGTAGAGCTACATTCCAGGGACGCTTGGTTTCCTCTCCAGCTTTATCTGCCCTGTTCGCCTGCGATGGGCGCACATCTACAAGATAGTACGCGTCATTGTGCAGCGCTTTGCTGACAATGAAAGGCCCTTCCCATGGAGGAGACAACTTGTGCATCCCGGCTGTGCGCTGCACAAGCCTAAGGACCATGTCTCCTTCTCGGAAAACCCTTGGGTTCACCTTTCGGCTATGATAGCGCCGCAGGTTTTGCTGGTAGATAGCCGAACGTGACAGAGTCAGCTCTCTTGCTTCTTCAAGCAGGTCAACGTCGTCTTCTCGAGCTTCTCTCGCCTCCACCTCAGTGTAGAGGGCTACTCGGGGGGAGTCATGCTCTAAGTCTATTGGCAACACGGCCTCAGCCCCGTATACCAAGAAGAATGGCGTGTAGCCGGTTGACCGGTTAGGGGTAGTCCTTAGACTCCACAACACCGCTGGCAACTCTTCTAGCCAACACCCAGGTGTTTTCAGCAGTGGCTCAATCAGCCTCGGCTTGATGCCTGCCAGTACCATCCCGTTTGCTCTTTCAACTTGCCCATTGGAGGCAGGGTGCGCGACTGACGCAACGTCTAGTCGGATATGCTTATCTCTGCAAAATCGCACCATTGCCCCCTCTGCAAAGTTGGTGCCGTTGTCGGTGATGATACTGTGCGGGTAGCCATATCTCATGATCACATCTTTCACAAACTTCACAGCTGTGACTCCATCGCACTTCCGAATAGGCTTCACCTCGATCCACTTGGTGAACTTGTCCACCATGACCAAGATATGTGTCATATTGCCCTTGGCCGGCTTGAAAGGACCAACCATATCCAAGCACCAAACAGCAAACGGCCATGTGATAGGAATTGTTTTCAACTCAGATGCTGGCACGTGAATCTTACTTGCGAACATCTGGCAGCCGGCGCACTTCCTCACAATGTCCTCAGCTTGCTGCAATGCAGTGAGCCAGTAGAAGCCATGCCGAAACGCTTTCTTGACTAAAGCCCGAGAAGAGGCGTGATGCCCACACTCTCCTTGATGTATCTCCACCAGGATTTCTTCTCCTTCCTCTGGGCTTACACAGCGTTGCAGCACACCAGTGGCACTTCTCTTGTGCAGCACATCTCGGACTAAGGCGTAGCCCTTGGATCTTCTCTGAATCTGCCTCGCAGTCACCTCATCTTCAGGTAAAGTGCCGTCCCTTAAAAAGGATAATATGGGCATTGCCCAACTCGGTGTCTCCCGCACGGGAAACACTGGTTCGTCCATTTCCATTGGGACAGGCTCTGGTGGTTGCACAGGAGGAGTAGGAGCGCTTCTCTGCAGCCCAGATCGATTGGCGAGAACTTCTTCAATGAATGCAACAGCTTCAGGGTTGAGGGCGGCAGTCCCCGAGTAAGGAATGGCAGTCCCCGGGTAGGGAGTGGCAGTCCCCGGGTACGGAGTGGCAGTCCCCGAGTAGGGAATGGCAGTCCCCGGGTAGGGAACGGCAGTCCCCGAGTAGGGAACGGCAGTCCCCGGGTAGGGAGCGGCAGTCCCCGAGTAGGGAACGGCAGTCCCCGAGTAGGGAGCGGCAGTCCCCGAGTAGAGAGCGGCAGTCCCCGAGTATAGGACGGCAGTCCCCGGGTTCCCTGCAGCACTCTCCCAGTCAATCTCCATTGGGTCAGATTCCTCACTTGGCAGAGAAGGGACAAAGATGGATTCCGAGTTGGGGGAAGGCTTGATGGATGGCTTCCTCAAATGCTCCAAGGCAATCCCTGCCGGGATAGACTGCCGAGAAGATCCCAACTTGGACAGCTCATCTGCTGCTTCGTTTTCTGCTCGGTGAATGTGCTGGAACTCACAGCCTTCGAAAAACCCAGTCATTGACTGCACCAGGAAACGATACGACGCCATGTTGGCATCCAAGGCATCCCAGGTACCCGAGACTTGCTGCACCACCAGATCTGAGTCGCCATAACAGATAATGCGCTGCACGCCAACCTCCTTTGCTACTCGCAAACCATGCACAACTGCCTCGTACTCGGCTACATTGTTGGATGCCTTGAAATGGATCTGCAACACATACTTGAGCTGATCCCGCTTGGGTGATGTAAGCACAACGCCAGCACCAAGGCCTTCTTTCACCTTTGAGCCATCAAAGTGCATCTTCCAATAGTTGGAAACTGGAGCAGGAGGTTCATACTGCATCTCGGCCCAGTCGACAAGAAATTCCGCCAGTACCTGAGACTTGATTGCTTCTCTTCTCGTATACGCGGGAGCGTACGCGGCTAGCTCGATCGCCCACTTGGCTACTCTGCCACTCGCCTCCTTGTTACCCATGATGTCCGAGATGGGAGCTGAGCTCACGACAGTGATGGGATGCTCCTGGAAATAATGCTTCAGCTTCCTGGCGCCCAGGTACACACCATAGGTCATTTTCTGGTAATGCGGGTAGTTCTGCTTGGAGCTCGACAACACCTCACTCAAATAGTACACAGGGCGCTGCACACTCTTGCCTTCTTCTTCTCGCTCCACCACTATTACCACGCTGACTACTCGGTTAGTCGCGGCAATGTATAGCAGCATAGGCTCCTTGGGTAGCGGACTAGCCAAGACAGGAGCGCTAGCCAACATTGCTTTCAGCTCATTGAATGCTACATCCGCTTGCGGAGTCCAGACAAACTTGTCGCTCTTCTTCATCAGCTGGTACAGAGGCAGAGCCTTCTCGCCCATTCGGCCCAGAAAACGGCTCAGTGATGCCAGACAACCCGTGAACTTCTGCACATCCTTCAATGATCTCGGCAAAGACATGCTTTCAATAGCTTTTATCTTAGACGGATTGGCTTCAATGCCCCGACTAGAAACCAGGAAACCGAGTAGCTTTCCAGCTGGTACACCAAAGGTGCACTTACTCGGATTCAGTTTCATTTTGTACCTGCGTAGGTTAGCAAAGGTTTCCTCCAAGTCGGCAAGCAGAGTATGTGTTTTATTCGTTTTGATGACAATGTCATCTACGTACACCTGCACATTCTTGCCGAGTTGGTCGTGCAAGCATTTCTGCATGCATCTCTGATAGGTTGCACCCGCATTCCTCAGGCCAAAACACATGACACGATAGCAATAAGCCCCGTACGGGGTAATGAAAGCAGTCTTTATTTGATCAGCAGGATTGAGTGCAATCTGGTGGAAACCAGAGTAGGCATCTATGAAAGACAACAGTTCACAGCCGGCAGTGGAATCGATCACCTGGTCGATGCGAGGTAGCGGGAAAGGATCCTTGGGGCATGCCTTGTTCAAGTCGGTGTAGTCGACGCACATGCGCCATGCAGTGGCAGCCTTGGGATCTTCCTTTTTCTTCTCGACCATGACCGGGTTGGCTAACCAGTCCGGGTGCAGCACCTCCATGATGAAGTTACTGATCAGCAGCTTGGTGATTTGATCACCGATGGCCTTCCTTCTCTCATCCCCGAAACGGCGCAAGGCCTGCTTCACGGGCTTGGCGTCAGGACGCACATGCAAAGAGTGCTCAACCAACTCCCTCGGGACTCCTGGTAAATCTTCATTGGTCCAGGCGAACACGTCCCGATTCTCACGGAGGAAGTGGATGAGCGCGCTTTCCTATTTCTCGGCCAGCCCGGCACCAATGATGGCCACGCGCTCCGGGAACTCGGGGTCAACCTGGACTGTCTTGGTCTCCTTGGCCGCTTGGAAAGCAGTACCATGTTGAGTACTCGGCACACCTTGTGCGCCAGCTTGTGCGGACTGAGCCATGGCCACCACCTCGTACATCTTCTTCTTCTCGGCAGCAATCACCATCGATTCCGCCAGCTGAGAGCTAGCAGAGGCACACTCCATGGACTTCTTGTAATCTCCCGAGATAGTGATGATGCCATTGGGCCCGGGGATCTTCATCTTCAGGTAAGCCACGTGGGTAGAGGCCATGAACTTGCTCAGAGCAGGCCTGCCGAGTAGAGCGTGATATGGACTCTGATGATCCACCACCTCAAACTGCAGGCGCTCTGTGCGGCAGTTCTCCCGAGTACCGAATAGCACATCAATCCACACTCGGCCAATCGGGTTGCATGAGATCCCGGGCACAATGCCATGGAAAGTGGTCTTGCTGGGCAGCATCATGTTCTCGGCCAGGCCAAGTTTCTCGAGTGTGTCTTTGTACACGATGTTGATGCTGCTGCCGTTGTCGATCAGCACCTTGCTGAACCTCACGTTCTTCTCGGGGCCCAAGAAGGTGGGATCCAGCACCAAGGCATAGGTACCCGGATTGGGCATCACCTTGGGGTGATCCGCCCGAGTCCACCTGATCTCCTGGTCGCACCAGTACATGTAGTGAGGGACAGCCGGAATCACTGCATTGACCTCCATGGCCCGCCTATGCTGTGACTGCTTGTCGACTGCCTCGGAAGTGAAGATCATATAGCTCTCATGGTGCTCTTGGTACTGGTTAGGGCCATTGCCCCCATTGTTGCCGTTGTTGCCATTGTTGTTGCCCTGATAGTTGTTGTTGCCTCTGTTGTTGTTGTTGCGGTTGTAGTTGTTGTTGTTGTTGCGGTACCTCTCGTTGTTGAAGTTCTGGTTGGCTCCTAAAGCCACCTGGTTCACATTCTCTCTTCTCGGATAGACTGGCGGCCGAGCTGCGGGTGCCCGAGTAGGCTGAACAGTGGCATTCGCGGCTGGCAGAGGAGGTGGAGGAGGCAAACCATCACTCTTGATCACATCCCACCATTCGCATTGCCGAGTAGTGTGGTTCGCAGGCCTTGAGGGGTGGTGAGTGTGGAAGCTGCATGGACCATCCTTCATGTCATCGAAGACAAACTTCTTCGGCTGCTCGGAGTTCCCGCTACTCGGCTGCGCAGTGCGGAACGGTTTCTTGTTGCCTTGGCCCTGGTTCTGGTTCTGCCCGTAGGCTCCAGCAGGTTTCTGCCTTTGGCCACCACTGCCTCCAACATTCACTGCATTCACCTCCTCGGGATCATACCGAGTATCTACTCGGCGCTTGTTGCGGAACTCGTTGCGCTTGCTGCTGTTGAAGTTTCTTCTCGGCTCAGAGGAATCCATCAGTGGCTGAGTAGGATCACCGAGTGCGTACTGATCCGCAATCTTGATGGTCTCGGCCAGGGTGTTGGGCATTTCCCTCTGCAATCTCTGCCACAGCATGCTGCCATGTCGGCAACCCTGCGCAAACCAAGTGATGGCCTGCGCTTCATTCACACCCTCACAGGTGTTCCTCAAGGTGCTCCACCGAGTAAGGTACTCGCGGTCCGTCTCGTCTTCTCGCTGCCGGCAAGCCGACAACTGCTGTGGCCTATTCGGCCTCTTGTAGGTGCTGGTGAAGTTGCTGATGAAGGCATCCGAGAAGTCCAGCCAGCAGTTAATGCTGTTCTTGGGCAGGTTGTTGAGCCAAGTGCGAGCTGGACCCTCTAGCATCTGCGGCACATAGCGCACCGCCCATCTCCTGTTGCCGTTCGCGATATGGACCGCGGTGACGTAGTCGTTGAGCCAATCTTCAGGCTTGGTGCTACCATTGTAGCTCTTGGTGCCTCTCGCGAGCTGGAAGCCCTTCACGGACGGCTCGTTCATGATGCGCGGGCCAAAGCACTCGGGGCCAGGAGGACCCGTGCTCTCAAGCCGCGCCGACAAGCTGATACGGTCCAGCTGGTGCCTTGCATCTCCAGGCGCCAACACGCGCTCACCCACGCGGTCATGGATGTCATAACCAGCCATCTCCATAGCCGAGTAGCCATCATCATACCTATCCACCTGCATAGCAGCAGGCTGCTCCACCGGGTTGGCGACTGGTGCCACCGGGCGCGGCTGCTGCCTCTGCCGAGTAGGCGGAGCTGCGGGTTGCCGAGAAGTACCCGGGCGTGCGGCTTCTCGGACACGGCTTTGAGCTTGATGGGCTTGAGAGCCTGCTCTTGCAGCGTTGTGTTCCTGCCCGGGCTGCTGCGGCACAGCAACCTGTTTCGCGGCAGCAGCCGGGTCATACACCTGCATTTGCCTGTCTCTACCCGAACGCCCGCTGCGGCTCTTCTCGCGGCTAGGATGCGGAGATGAGGCTTGATCGTTAGATCTTGCCGCGTGCGAGTGAACCACCTGCGAAGCTCCAGCTCCCGGGTTGGCCTTCCGGAACTCCTCGTTCTGCCTGGCGGCCTCCAGTACCAACTCGCCAAGCCTCTCCTGCTGCCTGCGACGCGCCTCTCCCTCTAGGCGCGGCAACTCGGCAGCCACAGCCTCCGCAGCCCGCAGCGTCTTGGCGGGCGTGCTGTACCTTGGCCTTGTGAAGGTGTTCGCGGTGGCGGACTGCGCGGGCTCCTCCGCAACAGTGGCCATCTCGGCGCCCAGGTTGCGCCGGGTAGCGCCTACCCTGCTAGGCCTCCTGGCAACCGGCGTGAAGCCGTGAGCCTTGTTGTACTCGAGCTGGTCTAGACTCAGCTCAAGCCTGATCTTCTCCAACTCCGCCTGCTCGGCGAGCAGCTCCTGGCGTTGCCGCTCGAGCTGCTCCCTCTCGGCTAGGAGCTCGAGGTCGGTGGGAGTGGGCATCCCGGTTCGCGCAGCTGACGCGGGGATGACCGTAGACGTGGAAGGCGGCAGGTTGCACTCCTTCTCGTAGGGCCGGCGTGTCCTGCCACCCGCGGGCGGGTCGTCAACCTCCTCGACGACGGCCGCAGCGCCAGTAGCAGCTGCGCCAACGTTGGCCGCCACGCCCGTCACCATCACCTCAGCGCAGCACGCAGAACTGCATGCAGGCCTTCCGCGAGCAGCAACAACCGCGGGAGGATCCTCCGCGTCGTGCACCAGCTCGGGGTAGGCGTCGTTGGCGACGGTGGCGACGTAGACGAGATGCGAGCCGAAGGAGATCACCGAGCCGCCCTCCGGCATGGCCTTGCCGCCGAAACAGCCGGCGTTGTCGGTGACGAAGTCGAAGGAGCCGAATCTGTGGACAAGGCCACAAACTACACGCTCCGCAGATGAAGATCCCGTCCGAACAGAAACTCCAACCAGCGCCGCTGGTTGCCCCACGGTGGGCGCCAACTGTCGTGGTGGTGTCACGGCAGATGCCATGGGATGGCTAAAGATGTGGGGACGATGGACGCTGGAGGTGTCCGGGGAGGGATCACGCGACGAGTAGCCGCGTGAGGTAAGATCCACACAACACAAACAACACGATGTACCCAGGTTCAGGGCCCTCGTGAGGAGGTAAAACCCCTACTCCTGCCTTTCCCTATGTATTACGGTGTCTCACCGAGTAGCCACAGTACAAATGGTAACGCTACCGAGTAGCCCTTTGCCCCTCTCCGAGTAGAGCTAGGTCAAGGACTTAGGGTTTCTAGGGTTTCTAGTGAGCCACTATGGGAGCATATGAGCATTCCTCTCTTCCTCTCGCAGGAGGCGGCGGGGCACCTTATATACGTGGTGCCCAGCCGGATACGTCCAAATCCTAGACAAGTGTCGACATAGTGTCCACACTGTCCTTTCTCCGAGTACCCGCTGACAGCTTTGGTCGTTGGTCTTGGCTGCTTCTGTAAAGTCGTTGGGCAAAACTAGGGGGCAGACTGGTATCACTGTACCTAGTCACAGAGTAGGTCCCCCTTATCCTGCCACCGACTGCTTCCATGCTGTCACTGTCAGACAGACCGTCCCCACGTGAACAGTAGTTCGAATGCTGCCAAGTACGGACCCAGGATACGGGGGATCCTGTGTCAGAACGGCTCCTTTGACTTCCTGCCCGAGTAGTTTCCCGCCAAAGGTTCCCGCCAATTGTACTCGGGCCAAACCTTCTACTCGACATGGTAGAAACTGATTGATATCTCCTTCTGATCATCTTGAGGTGAGACCGGGTAGCAGTCGACCGGGTAGCGAGTACCCGGTAGTCGGCTACTCGGCCAAACCTCTCTTCTGTAAGCGGCCTTTACCACCTGTCTTTACCCTACTCGGGGGTAACCCCCCGACAAACATCGGGACCATAAATCTGATGGAAAAAAACGCCATCAGAATACCCTATTTCAGAAGATCATAAGAAGAGGGGGACACCGGAGATGTCTTAGAAATCCAGATGAGGGAGCCAGCCACGAGGAGAGCCAGAGGGGGGCCACCAGGGGCCCACACCACCAGGTGGCGCCCTCCCCCCCTTGGCCGCGCCGCCAGGTGGTGTGGCCACCATAGCCCACCTCTGGTCGACCCCTTTTGCGTACTTGACCCCAGGGAACCCTAAGACCCAGACTATCATCGAAGAATTATTCCGCCGCCGCCTCGGGGCGGAAAACACCAGAGAGAGAAAATATCTCTGGCATGGAGAAGTCTGCTAGGGAAATTCCTCTCCGGAGAGGGGAAATCATCGCCATCGTCACCGTCATCGCTCCGGGCATCATCAAGATCGTCATTGTCATCGTCATCACCACCAGCACCATCACCCTTATCATCCACCATAATCCCGCTGTAACAATTAGGGGCCTCTATCGTTGTTTTACATTAGATCTCTCTCCCAGTGTGGATTACTTGTTAGTAGTTGATGCTTGTGAGATTTATCGGGGTTAGCACTTTATGACCAGATTGTTATCATCCATTATCACCTCTGATTATGATACATATGATGTCTTGTGGGTAGTTCGTTTAGTTCTTGAGGACATGGGAGAAGTCATGATGTTAGTAGTGAAGTTATGTTGAAGTAATATCTCGTGGGTCGGTATTTAAGTTGTGGTGCTATTCTTCTAGTGGTGTCATGTGAACGTCGACTACATGATATTCACCTTTATGGGCCTAGGAGGATGCATTGTGTATTTGGATACTAATTGTGGGGTTTCCGGAGTGACAGAAACCTAAACCCCCGGTAGGAAACCAGTGCACGAGGGAGCATAGAATCCCGGAGTTTTAAGGCTGTGGTTAGATTTATCTTAATTACTTTATTGTATTTGCGGATGCTTATAGGGGTATAATCACAAGTATGTATTAGTCCTAGTTGGGCGGTGCATTAGTATAGATTCACCCACACAACACTTCACGAACCAATGGATATTAATCAACCGTAAAAAAGCGAAAGCACTTGACGAAATTGCCATGTTTCCTCGAAAACGTTTGGTAGTCATAAGTAACACAATTGGCTTGTTCTTTGCTCTCAAAAGGATTGGGCCACTCGCTGCAATATTATTCACTGCACTTTATTTACTCGCACTTTATTTATCTGCTATATCAAAAACCTCCAAAAAAAACCGTTTGCTAGTGTTTACAGTGAATCCTCTATCCAACCTGCTTGTCAACACCTTCTGCTCCTCGTTGGGTTCAACACTCTTATTTATCGAAAGTACTACGATACACCCCCTATACTTGTGGGTCATCAAGAATATTTTCTGGCGTAGTTGCCGGGGAGTGAAGCGCTATTGGAAAGTGGAATTGGTAAGAGAAACTTTTATTGTAAGTGTTGTTTTTATTTTTGTGTGTTGTTTTATTTCATTATGGAGAATACTTTTGGTTCTCTATTTAGGGGTACTTCTACCGTTGCTACTAGGGTAGTTGGTAACCCGTCATTTCCCGAATTAGATCCTTATAAAATACCTATCAAAATTGTTGAATGTGTTATGGATAACTGTTATTACGGTGATGGAACTATCCATCCCGGCGATCATTTGCTCTTTATACATGAATTATGTGAGTTATTCAGGTGTGCAGGTATTACAATGGATCAAGTTAAAAGGAAATTAGTTTCTTTATCGCTGAAAGGAAGAGCTTTTGAATGGTTCAAATTACTGAAGAATGGTGAATCTATTGGATGGGAGGAAATTGTTCCTCTCTTTTATTGTAAATTTTATCCTCCTAGTGAGATTCATAAAGACCGGAATCAAATCTATAATTTCCGGCCTCATGATGGAGAGAGTATTTCCCAAGCATGGGGGAGAATGAAGTTATTAATGCTTAAATGTCCTGTTCATGAACTCCCAAGAAATATTGTTATCAATATTTTTTATGCAAGGCTTTCTCTTCATGATAAGGATTTATTGGATGCTTCTTGTTCTGGATCATTCACACGTATGAAGGAAGAAGCTAAATGGGATCTTCTTGACCGTACTCAAGAAAACACCGAAGGATGGGGGAATGACAAAGGTAGAAAGTCAGGTATAAATTATGATTATGAATGCATTAAATCTTTTATGGGAACCATTGATTTCTATGATGTTAGTGTTGTTTGTGGTCTTGATTCTCAAATTTTTGTAAATTGTTATAAAGCTTTTGTCTCCTATCTTGATATACCTAAAAAGAAATATCACAAGTATCATGCACCTTATAAAGATATTGTTCCTGTTAGTAATATAGAAGTGCATGTTGTTAATCCTGCTGTTCCCGAGCCCTATGTTGAAAAAAATGCCTTTCTCTGCTAAGGTGAAAGAACACTCTATGGTGGCTAGTGTAGTTAATAAGAGTAATAAGAAATCTATTGAACCTGATGAACGAATAAATGTTGAACCTGATGTAGCAATAGTAAAAGACCTTGTTTGTGGAAATGTGGAGGATGAACACATTGTATTCTGTGAGGATGCTTCTAATATTGTTTCCCAGCCTCATATACTTAAGAAAACTAATGTTCCTGTGCTTTATGTTAAGATTGGTGATCATTGCTATTATGGTTTGCGTGATATTGGTGCTAGTTCTAGTGCTATACCTTATGAGCTTTATAGAGAATTTATGCATGAAATAGGTTCTTATGAGCTTGAAGATATTATTGTGGTTATTCAGCTTGCTAATAGAGAAATTGTCTTTCCGATTGGTATTCTTAGAGATGTGAAAGTTTTGTGTGGTAAGACTAAATATCCCACTGATTTTCTAGTACTTGGTAAGGCTGCTAGTAAGACTTGTCCTATTATTTTTTGTAGACCTTTCTTGAACACTTGTGGTGCTATTGTAGATTGTAAAAGAGAGAATATTTTGACTAAATTTGATGAAAAATCTTATGAGTTCAATTTCTCCAAATTTGCTAGAGCACCTTATGAATCTAAATTGCGTGATGAAAATTTTAAAGTTGAACAACTTGCTTCTATTGCTCTTGCTCCTAACAATGCTTTGCAGCAATATATGGAAGACCACGAGAGTGAAGTCTTTATGGAAGAGAGAAATGATATTGACGATATTCTTCTTTGTCAAGCGGTAATACTGAAACATAATTTTCCTGTGGAAGACTATGGTACCATGTTACCACCCAAGGAGGATCTTGTTTTTGATTTAAAAACCTTTGTCTGATGATCTTAAATATGCTTATATTGATGATAAGAAAATATATCTTGTTATTATTAGTGCTAAACTTTCAGGTGAAGAAGAGGAAAGATTATTGGGAATTCTAAAGAAACACCGTGGAGCTATTGGATATAGTCCTGATGGTTTGGAGGGGATTCCTCCTACTATATGTCAGCATGCTATTAATATTGAACCTTATGCAAAGCCAGTAGTTGAAAATCAGCGTTGTTTAATTCCTAAGATGAAGGAAGTGGTAAGGAATGAGGTATTAAAACATCTTGATGCCGGTATTATTTTTCCTATTGCTGATAGTAGATGGGCGAGCCCTGTACATTGTGTCCCTAAGAAGGGAGGAATGACTGTTGTGCCTAATGAAAACAATGAGCTCATTCCACAAAGAGTAGTAGTTGGTTATAGAATGTGTGTTGATTTTAGAAAGGTTAATAAAGTTACTAAGAAAGATCATTATCCTTTACCCTTTATTGATCAAATGCTAGAGAGGTTGTCTAAGAAAACTCATTTTTGCTTTCTTGATGTTTATTCTGGGTTTTCTCAAATTTCTGTTAGGAAGCAAGATCAAGAGAAAACAACCTTTACTTGTCCTTATGGTACTTATGCTTATAGACGTATGACTTTTGGTTTGTGTAATTCTCCTGCTACTTTTCAAAGATGCATGTCTGCTATTTTCCATGGTTTTTGTGAAGAGATTGTGGAAGTATTCGTGGACGATTTCTCCGTCTATGGAACTTCTATTGATAATTGTTTGCACAACCTCGATAAAGTTTTGCAGAGATGTGAAGAAACTAATCTTGTTCTTAATTGGGAGAAATGCCACTTTATGGTTAATGAAGGAATTGTTCTTGGACATAAAATTTCTGAAAGAGGTATTGAAGTTGATAGAGCTAAAGTGGAAGCCATAGAGAAAATGCCCTGTTCCAGGGGTGTTAAAGGTATTCGTAGTGATCTTGGTCATGCTGGTTTTTATACGAGGTTTATTAAAGATTTCTCTAAAATATCAAAGCCTCTTACTACTCTTCTTCAAAAAGATGTACCATTTGTTTTTGATGATGATTGTAAAGAAGCTTTTGAAAATTTAAAGAAGGATTTAACTACTTCTCTGTAACATCCCAAGGATGAAAAATAGCCATTATAATGTTTGCTATCTGTTATTTTATGTTTTGCATCATGACATCATGTTCATTGCATTTGTTTTGTTTGTTTTCCATTTGTTTTCCTCTGTTTTGCTTTGTTTTCCAACTGTTTTCATTTGTTTTCCTTTGTTTTCTATTTGAATTTCAAACCAAATTTCAAAACTTTTGTTTCATACTTGTGATGTTACAATTTCCAAAATGATATTTCAAATCAAAACAATCATTTGTTTCCATTAAAGTTGTGATTCCAAACTGTTGTTTTGTTTCTAACAAAAATTCACTTAATATCAAACCCTTTTCAAATTCAATTACAATTTCTTCCAAACAACACCCAATTGAACTTATGAGAATTACAAAACAATGCTAATACTTTTGTTTCAATTAAACTTTAAGGTTCACCCTATTTGAATTTTGTTTTCAATATTCACTTAATAATCAAATTAATTCAAATCTCAATCAAATTACAATAGCATTTATTTTTTGAACTTTTTGTAACACAAAACTTGGCAAGTGGTTGATGTTATCCTAATTAGCTATCACAAATTTTCCCTAAAATATTCTACCCCAAAACTATCTCCTTTTTCTTCCTATTACAAATCTGCAAAAAAAAAAGAGAAAGAAAAATAATAAAAAGCTAACAAGAGAGAGAGAGGGGCACAGGCCCAGCCCAACTTCCCCCTTGGCCCAATACCCCCCTTCGACCCCCCTTTCTTCTTCCTCTGTACGGTCTCCATCCAGGCACACCACGTATGCAGAGCAGAGCAAGCAACGGTGCAGCATCCTCCCCTCCTCCTATAAACCTAGCCCCTGCCCTAGCCGCACCCCTCTCCTCCTTCTCCCTCTACCCCGCCGTTTTCCTTCTCTATTCCTCCTTCTACTCTCTTCTCTCTGTAATTCTCTGAACCCAACACCTCCCCACCGAAACCTCCACCTTCCCCTCCGGTGATCGCCGCCGGGAGGCTCCCTCCGGCCAGGTTGGGCGCGGGAATGGAACCTCCCCGCCGCCCTCTTCCTCCTCATCACCTCGGCACGGGCGGGGACGGCCCGAGGCGCCGCCGCCGACGCTGCCAAGTCGCCGGCCCGCCTCCCTGCACTGCCCCGACCTGCTCCTCCTGTCCGCTCGAGGTAGGCCACCTCGATCCCCTTCCTCCCTTCCCTCCTCCCTCTCGGTCACCACCCCACAGCACCCGCACACCCCCACGGACGGCGCCCCACGGCGCAGCACAGCGGCCAGCAGCCCACCGGCGACCATCCCTCGCGATCTGTCCGCCAGGTTCAGTTACACGTACAGTTTTAGATTTAGAGAAAAAAACCACCGCGGACCACACCTTATCCTCACCGCTGCCCCTTTCCTATCACCAACCGAACACCACCGCAGTGGTAGCACCTCTCTGTGCGCAAGCAGGAGATTGTGGGTTCGAGTCCCCCCTCCCTCAATTAAACCAAACTTTTTTTCCTTTTTGTTTTGTTACAGCACTTCACAGAAAATCACCAATAGGTCCTTGCTACTCTTTTTCTAGTCCCTGTAAAAAATTTCTAAGTCCCTAGATAGTAAATAAAATGGCAGATTGCACCTCAAACTTGTAAATTGCATAAATAAATCATCCCAACTCCAAATTCAACTTTTTAAACATGTTTTCTGTACCAAATTGAATGCTCTATCCAAATATAATTTTTTTCACTGTTTTGAATATTTTAAATTGGTGCAATATTTGAAATCTTGTTTATTTCACTTAATTTTGCAAAAATCATAACTTGGGCATAAAAATTCCAAATTCAACAAACTAAATATGTTTTCCATCCCATTTTTCATGTACTTTCCAAATATCGACTTTGTTTCCTGTTTTGAATAATTTAAATTGCTGAAAACAACTGTTTCTTGTTTAATGCATTTAAAATTGCCAAAATAATAACTTGCTCATTTTAAATCCAATTTCAACAAATGAAATATGTTTTCCATGCAAAATTAAACCACCTGTTCAAATATAAAATTTGTTTCGTGTTTGGAATAATTAAAATTGGTTAAATAATTTAAACCTTGTTTAAATCATTTAATATTGTTAAATTCATAACTTGATCAAATTAAATTCTTTTGGGACATATAAAATATGTTTTCCAACCCTAAAAGTATAAACTTTTCAAATATGAATTTGATTTAATGTTTTGAACAAATCAAAATTCAAATAAATTCATACTTGAATTTAATTCATTTAAATCTTGTTTGACTTGTTTAATTCATAAATAATTCATCCTAATTCCCTTTTTTCAATAATTGAAACATGTATTCCACCTAAAATTTGGTGTATTTTCCAAATATGAATTTTGTTATTTGTTTTGAACAATTAAAATTGGTGAAAACAACAAATGCTTGTGTGACACCTTTAAGTAACCAAAATTCCAAAACTTAATAAATGAATTTCTAAACTGGGTAAACCTTATTTCCAATTGCTTCTATTGTTGTTATTTTGATGTTTTCCTCATCCATGCATCATGCTAATCCACCTTCATCTATTGTTTAGTTGTAAAACAATTATTTCAACCTTAATCATGGGCTTTCCATATGCAATCCCAATTGCATGTGGGTCCATTTAATCATGTTATGTTATCTTGTCAACTAGTTTATCTCTATGCATCAATTAAATGATCATGCATCATCCCATGTTTGTGCACTATGCCATGTTATTGATTGTTTGTTCTCTTTGCGTTGTTTGTTTGCTTCTTCTCGGATAAACGACGACGTTGAGACCGACGATACTTACGACACCCCTTCTAAGGATCTAGCTCAGTACCAGGCTGCTGAGTTTGCAGGCAAGTATTCACTCACATGAACCATTGTGTTCCTTTCAACATTGGATACCGATACTTTCCGTTGTCTATTTCTGCTAGCCATATGAATCGTTGCTTCTGTTACGAACCTATCACATGTTATCCTTTAAACCTGATATAGCCTCACCTCCACACCTATAACCCCTTTGTTTGTTGCCCGTGACTTACTAGCATGCTTAGGGTTGTTTTGCTCGAGTCTGTTGTCCGTTACTTTCTGTTATCATATTCTATTATGTTCTGGGGATCGATGTTAAACAATCAACCTGTTAATGTTTGAGGTAATAATAATCTGATGTTAAGGCACCGGCAGGAGGCCCGACGTGGTTTTGAGGCCTGCTAGTGTCGACCCTAATTAGGAAAAGGGTCTTGTCTACTGATCCATGATGAGCGCACTAACCGCATGTGGGAAGCGAGTATGGGCGCCCCCCCTCAATTTGATTCGATTCGCATCTCGTCCAAATCGCCACACTTAGTTCGGGCTTTCCATTTGATGCATGCATGTGCAGGTGCGAACCCTTGGCGCCAGGGTGGAACTTTTGTAGTCGGCATTTAGGGCGGCGTGGTCTTAGAGTGCTATGAGGGTCCCCTTTTCTTCGTGGGGCTCGATTAGCCGCGCACGCACAGCATGCGGTTCTTTGGGCTTGATGCGATGAAGAGTTGAGTTGTGTTGAGTGCCTCGCTTGGTGGGTTAGCTCCCCGCCTGGCGGGTCATTCTTACGTGTACAGCCAAATTGGTGCATCCCTGCAGGGTTAAATCTTCTCGAGAAGCCGTGTTTTCCGCGGTTATGGATTACTTGGTGAAAGTACTGGCTAACAAGTACTCAGAACAACTTACACCTAACTAATGATAACTTGACTAGTAATAGTCTTATTGACACAATAAGTTGAACCATCATTAATCCAACTGTGTGAGTTATCCTCGGATTGCTTCTTTGGATAAGGGGCGAGATCCAGGATGGGTTTGTTTGGTGGTTAGTGATAGTTGGTTACGATACGCTATCTTATCTTCTTTCTGTTTAGCCGGAAGTGGTAGAAACTCTGTAGTTGGTTAGAGCAGCCAGTTGCAGCATCTTTTATATCCCCTTCCTTCCGTTGAATCCAAAGCATCTGTGCTTGGTGTTGACGGGTTACACTTTGGTGAACTGTGAGTCTTGCTTGCCAGTACGTTTATGTACTGACCCCTTTGGGGTTGTGGTTTCCGCAGACTACGTTTCCGAGGATCCCCATGGTGGCTACTACGTGGAGTACGACGAGACTGCTGACGAGTAGATAGCGGACCCGGGCAGGATCCAAGACTTCGTGGATGGGCTCCGTCTTTTCGTTTCCGGCCTCTTAGGCCTGTTTGGATCTTGTCTGTACTCAGACACTTTGGATGCTTCCGCTGTGATGTAGTGATGTTATGTTGGGACATGTGTCCTCTGGATGATTGTATTTGCTATCTCTGCTCTAGTGAGAGCTATTTGCAACTTATTTCAATCTTTTGTGTCGTAGAGATCTGTTGTGATATCAATTGTTCAAATGCCGTTGACGTACCATGTGTGTATGTTTTGAAGTACGTCAATGGAAGTATCTGGATTTCTATGGGATGGTTTACGTAGACGATGAACAGTAGGGGTTGGTTGTCACACATACGTGTGTTGGCCTACTCGTAAGAGATGCGGGTGCAGGTAAGCCCCGTAATCCAATCATCTGCTGTTCAACGGAACTGCGAGTATCCACTAGAAGTCCGGGTGCGACAAATGGTATCAGAGCCTGTCTGCCTGTAGGATCCCTTTTTACTGGTCGCAGTTGAGTCTAGAAACTATTTTGTAGCTATATAGGAAAAATGAAACGTGAGAGTAGGAATTATGTTCTTTTTCTTCTTTCCCCACCCACCCTCCCTTTTCTGGTAAGGAAGTGCAACGTTGTTTTTCCCTTCTCATCTAAACTTTCAAGTTAGGATTTCACGTATCCTGGTTTCTCTAGGATGGTTATATCTACTAGACCATAGGAATGGAGGTGGTTGTGACATGATTTATCATGTTGCCTACTCACGATTGAGAACGGAGGCGTGTAAGCCCCGGAAGCAGATCCTCTATTCCTTAAGCAGTAGATATTGATCCTTTAGAAGCCCGGATGGGTTTTCCGTAGTACCTCAGGAGTGTTTTGATCTCGTTTTCCCGATGTTGCTTCGTTATCCTGTTCTTCTCAACATCCTTTTCGTCCGTTGAAACCTTGTTGTTGCTTCCCACTTCAGTTATTCTACCGGCGTCTAAGCAATAACGCTGTTCCACCCTTCTGGCCAGATAGTCTATTCTCCAAATGAATCAAATTCTATCCAGCTATACACCCTCGATACAAAACCGCTACCTTTACTTGAAAATGTTCCGGTGGTTTGTGAAATTCCCTGACGTCTTTCCAGAAGAGTTGCCAGGAATGCCTATCGTCTTGAAATTCCAGAAAAACTATCCAAGGTGCACGATGTGTTTCACGTGACACAGCTCAAGAGGATCTTCGCAAGAAGTATCCGGACCTTTTCTTTTCTCAGTAGGAATCTCGGGGCGCGATTCCTTCAAGGGGGGGCGTTTTGTAACATCCCAAGTATGAAAAATAGCCATTAGAATGTTTGCTATCTGTTATTTTATGTTTTGCATCATGACATCATGTTCATTGCATTTGTTTTGTTTGTTTTCCATTTGTTTTCCTCTGTTTTGCTTTGTTTTCCAACTGTTTTCATTTGTTTTCCTTTGTTTTCTATTTGAATTTCAAACCAAATTTCAAACCTTTTGTTTCATACTTGTGATGTTACAATTTCCAAAATGATATTTCAAATCAAAACAATCATTTGTTTCCATTAAAGTTGTGATTCCAAACTGTTGTTTGTTTTCTAACAAAAATTCACTTAATATCAAACCCTTTTCAAATTCAATTACAATTTCTTCCAAACAGCACCCAATTGAACTTATGAGAATTACAAAACAATGCTAATACTTTTGTTTCAATTAAACTTTAAGGTTCACCCTATTTGAATTTTGTTTTCAATATTCACTTAATAATCAAATTAATTCAAATCTCAATCAAATTACAATAGCATTTATTTTTTGAACTTTTTGTAACACAAAACTTGGTAAGTGGTTGATGTTATCCTAATTAGCTATCACAAATTTTCCCTAAAATATTCTACCCCAAAACTATCTCCTTTTTCTTCCTATTACAAATCTGCAAAAAAAAGAGAAAGAAAAATAATAAAAAGCTAACAAGAGAGAGAGAGGGGCACAGGCCCAGCCCAACTTCCCCCTTGGCGCAATACCCCCTTCGACCCCCCTTTCTTCTTCCTCTGTACGGTCTCCATCCAGGCACACCACGTATGCAGAGCAGAGCAAGCAACGGTGCAGCATCCTCCCCTCCTCCTATAAACCTAGCCCCTGCCCTAGCCGCACCCCTCTCCTCCTTCTCCCTCTACCCCGCCGTTTTCCTTCTCTCTTCCTCCTTCTACTCTCTTCTCTCTGTAATTCTCTGAACCCAACACCTCCCCACCGAAACCTCCACCTTCCCCTTCGGTGATCACCGCCGGGAGGCTCCCTCCGGCCAGGTTGGGCGCGGGAATGGAACCTCCCCGCCGCCCTCTTCCTCCTCATCACCTCGGCGCGGGCGGGGACGGCCCGAGGCGCTGCCGCCGACGCCGCCAAGTCGCCGGCCCGCCTCCCTGCACTGCCCCGACCTGCTCCTCCTGTCCGCTCGAGGTAGGCCACCTCGATCCCCTTCCTCCCTTCCCTCCTCCCTCTCGGTCACCACCCCACAGCACCCGCACCCCCCCCACGGACGGCGCCCCACGGCGCAGCACAGCGGCCAGCAGCCCGCCGGCGACCATCCCTCACGATCTATCCGCCAGGTTCAGTTACACGTACAGTTTTAGATTCAGAGAAAAAAACCACCGCGGACCACACCTTATCCTCACCGCTGCCCCTTTCCTATCACCAACCGAACACCACCGCAGTGGTAGCACCTCTCTGTGCGCAAGCAGGAGATTGTGGGTTCGAGTCCCCCCTCCCTCAATTAAACCAAACTTTTTTTCCTTTTTGTTTTGTTACAACACTTCACAGAAAATCACCAATAGGTCCTTGCTACTCTTTTTCTAGTCCCTGTAAAAATTTTCTAAGTCCCTAGATAGTAAATAAAATGGCAGATTGCACCTCAAACTTGTAAATTGCATAAATAAATCATCCCAACTCCAAATTCAACTTTTTAAACATGTTTTCTGTACCAAATTGAATGCTCTATCCAAATATAAAATTTGTTCACTGTTTTGAATATTTTAAATTGGTGCAATATTTGAAATCTTGTTTATTTCACTTAATTTTGCAAAAATCATAACTTGGGCATAAAAATTCCAAATTCAACAAACTAAATATGTTTTCCATCCCATTTTTCATGTACTTTCCAAATATCGACTTTGTTTCCTGTTTTGAATAATTTAAATTGCTGAAAACAACTGTTTCTTGTTTAATGCATTTAAAATTGCCAAAATAATAACTTGCTCATTTTAAATCCAATTTCAACAAATGAAATATGTTTTCCATGCAAAATTAAACCACTTGTTTAAATATAAAATTTGTTTCATGTTTGGAATAATTAAAATTGGTTAAATAATTTAAACCTTGTTTAAATCATTTAATATTGTTAAATTCATAACTTGATCAAATTAAATTCTTTTGGGACATATAAAATATGTTTTCCAACCCTAAAAGTATAAACTTTTCAAATATGAATTTGATTTAATGTTTTGAACAAATCAAAATTCAAATAAATTCATACTTGAATTTAATTCATTTAAATCTTGTTTGACTTGTTTAATTCATAAATAATTCATCCTAATTCCTTTTTTTCAATAATTGAAACATGTATTCCACCTAAAATTTGGTGTACTTTCCAAATATGAATTTTGTTATTTGTTTTGAACAATTAAAATTGGTGAAAACAACAAATGCTTGTGTGACACCTTTAAGTAACCAAAATTCCAAAACTTAATAAATGAATTTCTAAACTGGGTAAACCTTATTTCCAATTGCTTCTATTGTTGTTATTTTGCTGTTTTCCTCATCCATGCATCATGCTAATCCACCTTCATCTATTCTTTAGTCGTAAAACAATTATTTCAACCTTAATTCATGGGCTTTCCATATGCAATCCCAATTGCATGTGGGTCCATTTAATCATGTTATGTTATCTTGTCAACTAGTTTATTTCTATGCATCAATTAAATGGTCATGCATCATCCCATGTTTGTGCACTATGCCATGTTATTGATTGTTTGTTCTCTTTGCGTTGTTTGTTTGCTTCTTCTCGGATAAACGACGACGTTGAGACCGACGATACTTACGACACCCCTTCTAAGGATCTAGCTCAGTACCAGGCTGCTGAGTTTGCAGGCAAGTATTCACTCACATGAACCATTGTGTTCCTTTCAACATTGGATACCGATACTTTCCGTTGTCTATTTCTGCTAGCCATATGAATCGTTGCTTCTGTTACAAACCTATCACATGTTATCCTTTAAACCTGATATAGCCTCACCTCCACACCTATAACCCCTTTGTTTGTTGCCCGTGACTTACTAGCATGCTTAGGGTTGTTTTGCTCGAGTCTGTTGTCCGTTACTTTCTGTTATCATATTCTATTATGTTCTGGGGCTCGATGTTAAACAATCAACCTGTTAATGTTTGAGGTAATAATAATCTGATGTTAAGGCACCGGCAGGAGGTCCAGCGTGGTTTTGAGGCCTGCTAGTGTCGACCCTAATTAGGAAAAGGGTCTTGTCTACTGATCCATGATGAGCGTACTAACCGCATGTGGGAAGCGAGTATGGGCGCCCCCCTCAATTTGATTCGATTCGCATCTCGTCCAAATCGCCACACTTAGTTCGGGCTTTCCATTTGATGCATGCATGTGTAGGTGCGAACCCTTGGCGCTAGGGTGGAACTTTTGTAGTCGGCATTTAGGGCGGCGTGGTCTTAGAGTGCTATGAGGGTCCCCTTTTCTTCGTGGGGCTCGATTAGCCGCGCACGCACAGCATGTGGTTCTTTGGGCTTGATGCGAAGAAGAGTTGAGTTGTGTTGAGTGCCTCGCTTGGTGGGTTAGCTCCCCGCCTGGCGGGTCATTCTTACGTGTACGGCCAAATTGGTGCATCCCTGCAGGGTTAAATCTTCTCGAGAAGCCGTGTTTTCCGCGGTTATGGATTACTTGGTGAAAGTACTGGCTAACAAGTAC
Source organism: Alopecurus myosuroides (assembly GCA_028641055.1). Classification (NCBI taxonomy): domain Eukaryota; kingdom Viridiplantae; phylum Streptophyta; class Magnoliopsida; order Poales; family Poaceae; genus Alopecurus; species Alopecurus myosuroides. The sequence continues at coordinate 223,432,759 of CM054058.1, read as the reverse complement.
TCAGAACAACTTACACCTAACTAATGATAACTTGACTAGTAATAGTCTTATTGACACAATAAGTTGAACCATCATTAATCCAACTGTGTGAGTTATCCTCGGATTGCTTCTTTGGATAAGGGGCGAGATCCAGGATTGGTTTGTTTGGTGGTTAGTGATAGTTGGTTACGATACGCTATCTTATCTTCTTTTTGTTTAGCCGGAAGTGGTAGAAACTCTGTAGTTGGTTAGAGCAGCCAGTTGCAGCATCTTTTATATCCCCTTCCTTCCGTTGAATCCAAAGCATCTGTGCTTGGTGTTGACGGGTTACACTTTGGTGAACTGTGAGTCTTGCTTGCCAGTACGTTTATGTACTGACCCCTTTGGGGCTGTGGTTTCCGCAGACTACGTTTCCGAGGATCCCCATGGTGGCTACTACGTGGAGTACGACGAGACTGCTGACGAGTAGATAGCGGAACCGGGCAGGATCCAAGACTTCGTGGATGGGCTCCGTCTTTTCGTTTCCGGCCTCTTAGGCCTGTTTGGATCTTGTCTGTACTCAGACACTTTGGATGCTTCCGCTGTGATGTAGTGATGTTATGTTGGGACATGTGTCCTCTGGATGATTGTATTTGCTATCTCTGCTCTAGTGAGAGCTATTTGCAACTTATTTCAATCTTTTGTGTCGTAGAGATCTGTTGTGATATCAATTGTTCAAATGCCGTTGACGTACCATGTGTGTATGTTTTGAAGTACGTCAATGGAAGTATCTGGATTTCTATGGGATGGTTTACGTAGACGATGAACAGTAGGGGTTGGTTGTCACACATACGTGTGTTGGCCTACTCGTAAGAGATGCGGGTGCAGGTAAGCCCCGTAATCCAATCATCTGCTGTTCAACGGAACTGCGAGTATCCTCTAGAAGTCCGGGTGCGACATTCTCCTATTGTTCAACCACCTGATTGAAATTTACCTTTTGAAATTATGTGTGGTGCTAGTGATTTTGCTGTAGGTGTTGTTCTTGGACAGCGCGTAGATAAGAAGTTGAATGTTATTCATTATGCTAGTAAGACTCTTGATGCTGCTCAAAAGAATTATCCTACTACTGAAAAAGAGTTCTTAGCTGTAATTTTTGCATGTGATATAGACCTTATATTGTTGACTCAAAGGTTACTATTCATGCTGATCATGCTGCTATTAGTTACCTTATGGAAAATAAAGATGGTAAGCCTAGACTTATTAGATGGGTGTTGCTTTTGCAAGAGTTTGATTTGCCTATTGTGGATAGGAAGGGTGCTGAAAATACTGTTGCCGACAACTTGTCTATATTGGAAAACATTACATTTGATCATATTCCTGTTAATGATAGTTTTCCAAATGAACAGTTGGCTGCAATAAAGGTAAAACCCCAAGATAGTCCATGGTATGCTGACTATGCTAACTTTATTGTTTCAAAGTATTTGCCTCCAATATTTACAGCTTAACAAAGAAGAAAATTCTTCTACGATTTGAGGCATTATTTTTGGGATGACCCACATTTATATAAAGAAGGAGTAGATGGTATTATGAGAAGGTGTGTTCCAGATCATGAACAACGTGAAATATTGAAGAAGTGCCATAGTAGTGCTTATGGAGGACATCACGCTGGAGATAGAACCGCACAGAAGGTTATACAATCATATTTCTATTGGCCTACTCTCTTTAAAGATGCACATAAATTTATTTTATCTTGTGATGAATGTCAAAGAGTAGGAAATATTTAGACGTAATGAAATGCCTATGAGTTATTCTCTTGTTATTGAACCTTTGGATTGTTGGGGATTTGACTTTATAGGTCCTTTTCCTCCTTCGAATGGTTATACTCATATTCTTGTTGCTGTTGATTATGTTACTAACTGGGTAGAAGCTATACCTACAAAAAGTGCTCATGGTGAGACCTCTTTAAAAATGCTTAAAGATGTTATTTTCCCTAGGTTTGGTGTGCCTAGATATCTTATGACTGATGGAGGTTCCCATTTTATTCATTGTGGTTTTAGAAAAAAACCTTGCTAAATATGATATTAATCATAGAGTTTCCTCAGCTTATCATCCTCAAACTAGTGGGCAAGTAGAATTATCAAATAGATAAATTAAATCTATCTTGCAAAAGACTATTAATAAATCTAGGAAGAATTGGTCACATAAATTGAATGTTGCTTTATGGGCTTATAGAACTGCTTATAAAAATCCTATGGGTATGTATCTCTATAAAATGGTTTATGGAAAAGCTTGTCACTTTCCTTTAGAATTAGAACACAAAGCTTATTGGGTAGTGAAAGAATTAAATAAAGATGTTAAACTTGCTGGTAAGAAAAGAATGCTTGATTTGAATAATCTAGAGGAATGGAGATGTGAAGCTTAAGAAAATGACAAGCTCTTTAAAGAGAAAGTTAAACAATGGCATGGTAAAATAATCCTCAAAAGAGAGTTTTCATGTTGGTGAGAAAGTTCTATTGTATCGGTCTCGTCTCAGATTTTTTGCAGGAAAATTACTCTCCCGATGGGAAGGACCTTATATTATTGAAGAAGTGTATCGTTCGGGTGCAATCAAAATTGCTTCCCTCGAAGATAACACTACACAAGTGGTAAATGGGAAAATACTCAAACATTATATATTTGGGGATTCCTATGACAAAGATGTTGATGTTATTCAAGTAATGACTCCTGAGAAATTCATTAGAGGGAAGGTTCCAGAATCTGTAGAGTCTGTTTTGGAATAGGTAACAGTTCTGTTAAGAAAAATTTCTCGGATTACCTTCCAAGTTATAATTTATTGGTTTTTTGGAAAATATGAAAAATACCGAGCCGAAGAGGAGTTGGAGAAGGTGCCTAGAGGCATCACACTACCTGGGGGCGAGGGCCCACCCTTGGCCACGCCACCCTATGGTGTGGGCCCCCCCAGAGCCCCTCTTTGACTCGTTTTCGACCTAGACTTTTCTTTCGTTGCGTATATTTTTGCTATATAACCCCCCGGACCCCCCCCCCTCGAGGTATGTATATAGTTTTCTCGTCGTGTTTTTGTTTCGAGCTATTTCTGCCAAGTTACATCTTCAGATCTAGAGCCACAATGTACTCTCCTGGATCTCCCAAAGATGGTTTCTTTGAGAACGTCGTCAACCCGTACATGAACGATTTGAAGATGCATCCCAAAGAGTTGCTGCTCAAGGATGGAGATGTGCAGATTGAAGATGTTCGGGGCCCTAAGGGAGAAGGCGGTCTAGAAGCTAGGATAGAAGAGCTGGAGCAAGAAGTCTTTAGGTACAAGAAGACAACAGAGCGTGATGTTGATATCATCCATAGGATAAATACATAACAGATCGCTAAGTACAAGAAGGATACTTTTAAGCTTTGGGAGGACATCCTATCACTCACCGAGACCACCAACAAATTGCAAGCACAACTCTATGATGTGCAGAATCAGAACTGTGAGTATGAGAACCGGTTTAAACGTATAAGCTTTGTTGCTAGTTTCAGGATACTAGAGACCAGGACATCATTTGTGGACCGCTCCTGCCCTAAGGATCCATTCCCGCTTCCAAGGATCGACCAGATTGTGGATTCTACTATTGGGTGTGACCTCATGTGCTTTCTAGACGCTTTCTCGAGATACCACCAGATCAAAATTGCTAATGGAGATGAGGAGAAGACGGCCTTCCTCACGCCTGGAGGGTGCTTTTGTTTCACCAGCATGCCCTTTGTACTGAAGAACGCCGGAGCTACCTTCCAGCGGGCCATGAGGATCTGCTTGGGGTCCCATATGGGACGGAAAATCAACGCTTACATCAACGACATTGTTGTGAAGACCCGTAGGGGAAGGGATCTCATCCGAGATCTACAAGAAACCTTCGTAAATCTACGCAAGATCAACCTCAAGCTCAACCCATCCAAGTGTACCTTCAGCATGCGCTTAGGAAGGCTGCTCAGTTACCTGGTATCCCACCAAGGAATCAAGGCCAACCTCGACAAGATCAAGGCCATTGAAGCCACACAAGTTCCTCGGTGGGTTAAAGATGTCCAGAGTCTCAACAGGTGCCTCAGCACACTTGGGCGCTTCATCTCTTGGCTGGGCGAGCGTGCCCTGCCCCTCTTCAATCTGCTCAAGAAGACGGGACCCTTCCAATGGATCCAGGAGGCCCAGGACATGCTGGAGGACCTGAAGCGATACATGTCGACGCCGCCTGTACTGGTGGCACCGCGAGAGGCAGAACCCTTGTTCCTCTAGAAAGATGTCACGAACCAGACGATGAGTGGCGTGTTGGTGGCGGAATTGAACCAGTCCGGCCCAGAAGACAAGAGGGCCGGGTCTGCCGAAAGAACTGGTAGGCCCCACCGGGTACAACTTCCGGTGTATTACATGAGCTCGGTGCTCTGTGATACCCGGGAGCGGTACCCCGAGATACATAAGATCCTGCTTGGAGTGGTCCTGGCAGCCAGGAAGTTGCGCCACTACTTCGAGGCGCATCCAATTATGGTGCGATCGTCATATCTGTTGCAACGTGTGCTTACTAACGCACATGCTCTCAGTCGGGTCGCCAAGTGATATGTACCACTTCGACAACGACGATACTATCAAGAGCAAGGTGTTGGCCATGTCCTCGCCTAATGGCCGGAGTGGACCCCAACCCCTATGGAGGAACCAGAGACCCATTCCGCTCTTCTGGGGAGGGAAGACCCCGACCGTTGGGTGATGTACTTTTACGGGGCCTTCTCCTATGAGGGTGCCGGAGCTGGCATAATAATCGTCTCTCCATCCGGAGAGCACATTAAGTATGTTGTACAACTGGACTTCGATCAAGGAAAGGTTTCCAACAATGTGGCGGAGTACGAGGGCCTGTTGTCCGGCCTAAGGGTGGGGGCGGGCTTGGGCATTCAGCGGCTGGTGGTGAGGGGCGACTCTCAACTCGTCATCAACCAAGTTCTTAAGGATTACGATTGCGCTCGCATGAGGGTGTACGTGGAGAAGGTACGGAAGATGGAGCTCAAGTTCAAGCGGACAAAATGGAGCATGTCCCCGAGCGGACAACTCCATCGCCGATGAGCTCTCCAAGATACCGGCCAGGAGGGAACCAATACCACCGGGGGTGTTCGTCCAACGCATGACGCAACCAACTGTCAACAGAGGGCCCAAAGAAGGTTTCCCGGGAGCAGTCGCTCCGGAGAGGCTAGCCAGGACATCCTTCCTCGGGAAGGAGGTCTTGGCCACCTCATCGGGGGCTCATGCCTGGGCAGAATACATCATGAATTTTTTTCAAGGCCAAGAACTGCCAGACAACGACCGGCGAGCTGAGCACCTCACCCGGCAGGCCAAGATGTATGTCTTGGTCGATGGAGAGCTCCATCGGCGGAGGGCGAATGTGGTGTTACTACAGTGCATCCCCCACGAGGAAGGGCTGGAACTACTAGCTGACATCCATCGGGGGATGTGCTCTCACCACATCCCGTCCCGGGCCCTAGCCGAGAAGGCGGTGCGACACAGTTACTTATAGCCTACGGCCCTATCCGATGCCGAGCATCTAGTCAGAACCTGCGAGGCATGTCAGTTCCACGCCAAGAGTATCCACCAACCGGCGCAGGCTTTGCAAGTCATTCCCCTATCTTGGTCGTTCGCGGTATGGGGGATGGACATCCTGGGGCCGTTTCCGCGACCAAGAGGAGGGTATCGGTTCCCCTTCGTCGCCATCGACAAGTTCACCAAGTCGGTCGAAGCGGAGGATGTCAGAGCAAAGACAGCGGAAGCAGCATGCAAGCTCATTCGAGGGATTGTGTGCCAGTTCGGGGTGCCTAACCGCATCATTACCGACAACGGCTCACAATTCACTAGTGGATCCTTTCAAGACTACTGTGAGCAGCTAGGCACTAAGATATGCTTTGCCTCCGTCGCTCATCCAAGGAGAAATGGGAAGGTAGAGCGGGCTAATGCGGAAGTGTTGTGGGAGCTCAAGACCAAGACTTTCCACAGGCTCACACGCAGCAGGAAGGATTGGATTGACCACCTGTTGGTTGTGCTATGGTCACTGAGGACCACCCCCAGCCGAGCGACCGGTGAGACTGCCTTCACTTTGGTTTATGTAGCAGAAGTAGTCCTTTCGGCGGAGATCAAGCACACCCCCCCGGGTCCGGGCTTACGACAATGGATATCAGCAAGAGGCAAGGATCGACGACGTCAACTTCTTGGAAGAGGTACGTTGTCAGGCCAAGGTACGATCATCTCGGGACCAGTAGGGGTTGCTCCACTATCACGCTTGGCGGGTGCGACCCTGATACCTTGAGGTTGGAGATCGAGTTCTACGAAATAAACAAAGTACCAAGGGAAGAGACAAGTTCTCTTCCCCTTGGGAAGGCCCTTATCGGGTAGTGCACATCATTAAACCAGGCGGTGTACGCCTTGTTATGGAGGAGGGAAGACTTGTAAATAACTCCTGGAACATCGAGCATTTACGGAAGTACCACCTCTAGAGGTTTTACCCATAAGGCACAGGAAAGGCGGGTCCGCCTCCTCTACGAGAGTGCCTGATCAATGATGAGCACAATCATTAGCCAACAAGCGTGTCCGGGAGGCCCCGTGTGTAAAACGCTGGTAGTGCCACCCCGCACAAGTGCCCTAACGGCGCGAGTGCATTCCGTGCGTGTTCGGGCAGGGACCCGATGTAATTTCCTCTCCCCTTGGTAATACTATAACATCCCACTTTTGCTAAAAATAGGTTTTGTGGTGTTTTGTTCATGTCATAGCATGCATATAAAATTTCATCCAATTTTGAATTTGAATTTTAATAAAAATTGCCCAAAAATCACTTAAAGTGATCTCTCAACATTTTAATTTCAAAACAATTTCAATTTTGGAAAAACCAAAATATGGTGATGTTGGAAATTTAATGAGGTTTTCAAATCCTGTTTTGCCAAGTTTTAGGTTTGCAAAAAGGCCCAGAAAACATCGTTTTCCCCTCAGTTTCTATAAACAGAAGGATGTTTTTATAGTTTCTAGTTTCCAAGGGTTTTTCCGCAAAACTTCTTTTTTTAACTTCTTCCTCCGCACGCCAGGCAGGAAGGCAAGATGCCGGTGAGCGTTGCTGCGACCTCATGCTGATGCCTCCCGCGAGGATAAGACGCTGAGGCCGTTGTGTCCTTCTTATCCTCCTCTCCCTTGGCCGCTCCTCGCTCTCTCTCTCTCTCTTGTTCTCTGTATCGCATGCGGAACGCGCGAGAAAACCCTAACCCTACCTTCAGCCTACGTTGTCGCTGTCGATTGCGACAAGCCCGAGCTTCCCTAGTCGGCCCTGGAGCTCCGCCGTCTCGTCTTCATACTCCTCATTGAAGCAATCTATCCGGAAAGACACGATGCCCGAGTCTTCTCGGCCTCCGCCAGAGCGCCGCCGCGGACGATTCCCAGCCGTTGGACCGCGCCTCGGCTTCCCGTCCATCGCATCACGTTCACGGCGCGGCGAGGTCCTAAGCTTCCCCATGCCCTCACTTTGCCTTTTTCCGCTTCACAGCTCTTTGTTGCTGTGCACGTCGCACGTCGCCGCCCTACCGGTCGGCGACGACGACTCTGGTGACCATTTGTTCATCTGCTGCCACCTTTACGTTCGCGTTGACCTGCTTCAGCTCCCCATCGCCTCTGAATCACCAATCCACAGACGAATTCGTCGATAGTGGAGGTTGCTCTAAGGATCGACCTCCGGTGACGTCACTGGATGACGTCATCATGGGTCCCCGCGCAAGTTTTAATTCTATTTAAAAATATAAATAAATGGAAAAGGAGAAATACCTCACATGTGGGCCCTCTACTTTAAATAAATTCTAGAAAATAATTTAATTTTGTAAAATAAATAACTTTAATTCCGTTTTTCAGAAAAATGTGAAAAATATTGAAATGTTCAGAAAAATAAACCCTACATGTGTATAGAATTTTCAAACATGTTTGCACAATTTGAATTTTGACAATTATTTGAATTTGAATTAATTCATTTCAAAATAGAAAAAATAATATTTTATTCAATAAATTCAGAAAATTGCAAGTTGTATACCAAAATGCTCAGAAAGATAAATGCAATTAATTTATGATGTTTTCAAAACCATTTGATCAATTTGACTTTGACACATTTTCAAAATTGCCCGACGAGGTCCATTTCGGGGTTAATTTCAATAAAAATGCATAACCGCCTTACGAACCCTAGTAAACCATCGAACATGTTTCGGGCTTCATCGAAGTGCATTAACTTGATTCATGCATACCTATTGTGCATTGCACCGATGCCAACTGTTAATTGTTTCTATTTTGGTACTTGCTTATTATCGGTAGAACGCGACTCCGAAGAGAAGTTCGACAACGGCCTTGAAGAATACTTGATCTTAACCGACAAGTCAAGCACTTATTTCCGAAGATATATTCTTTGGTTTTCTGAAGCAAGGCAAGCATAACCTCTTATCTTCTCATATATGTTTTCCAACGGCTTTTGACTCTCGTACTTTGCAATCGGTTCCAAAGTATTTGGTGTTAGTAGATAGTGTTTTCCTATATACTGCATAGCCTAAATATCCTGATCCACTGCTCCTGGCTGCCCTAGGGTTTGATTGTGCGCATCGCTGGAGCCTCATATCTGCTTCTCTTATCCATACATGTTTGTTTACCTCTGCTCCATCCGGTTGATGAATCAAAGATGCGATAACCTAGTATAATATGATGACTTGGAAAGATGAGCTATGTGTGGTTAACTTGACTGAGGCTTGGATGGGAGGCCACTGGGTAAGTGGTTGTTTGTCCTATACTTGCGAACCCTGGGATTAAGGGTCTCGCCACAGAAGCCAAGAATGAGCGTGCAACCACACGAGGGGCTTAACAGACTGCGCTCGATTAACTAACGTGTTTGGTTTTATCCGTGAGTCACGTAGTTTGGGAGTTCCATCTGTGTGTGAGTCAAAAACCGGAGGTGTTTAGGATGTGACCGGGACATGCGATGGACGTACATGGATCTTGATCACGACTCACGAAACAGGTGCAACCAGGAGGTTGCCAAATCCTTGTTGACGGGTGGCTCTGTTTGGGTTGACTCATGGATAGAGTCGAGCAAGGTAAAGGTCGTGGCCAACCATCCTTTGCCGGCGCATCATCGAAAGTGTGCCAATAGCTTGGCATTAAGAGTCGGATGGTAAGTGTGGGTAAAGTGTACATCCCTGCAGGGCAATCTTTTCAAAAAGTTGCGTCCACGGTGAAGAATGACTTGGTGAAAGACGTGTGGCCATAGATAACGTGAAATTGACGTAAAATATGTTGGCAATGATTGAAGGGTACCTCCTCGGAGACGCCGAGAGGGGTGATTCTAGTAGCATGTGAGATGTTGGGAAATGAATTGGTGTAATGAAAAAATGATGATTACGGTAGTTGAGTCACTTCCTCACCTGTTTTGTAAATATTCCACGAGACGTGCTATTTGTCCTCGATTTGGAAAATAAATGTTGCTTTACGAAAATTACCCTTCATAAAATCCTTTTCTGAATCAGCAGATATATAATAGGTTAACTAAATTTTGTTGAGTACCTCACGTACTCAGGTTTGCATAATTTTGGTTTTGGTGAAGTTCTCACTCCAGTGGTGGTTTCAACGTGGACATCAACGAGTAGTTTGGGGTTCCCTGGTAGCAGCCTGAAATCTACGGGTTGGGACATCGCCTCGTGTTGCGGCCTCTTAGGACTTTTGGTATCTTGTTGACTAGCAACATAATTTGTCTTCCACTGTCCGGTGTAATGTTGGATCATGTGACATCTGTTTGTAAAGCTATACTCTTGTAATACTTGCTTTATACAGCTTCATGTCTAGAGTTACTGCTTTGATCGTTTGTTAATTTTGAGCCCTTGATTAAACGATTTGGCTATGCCTATGTTGACTATCGCAGTCGAGGGGTTGTGTGCCGATGATCCATATCCGAGCATGCTTGCCGGTGTTTACTCGCCTGCGATTGGTAAACCCTGTAACCCTCGGCATGTGTATCACTTCTTGTGACACATAGCATTTTTGTTTATCCTTGGTCCCGTCCCGACAGTTTCAGATGACTCGTGGATTCTTTGATATGCATACTTGGTTATGGCTAGCATGGAGACGAGGAGCGGTAGTTCTGATGTTATCCGGCCTGCGTGCCGATGACTCTGGTCTATCTGCCGTTGTGTGTTATGGCCGGGACTAGTAAACCCGAAGCCCTTGTGGGTCCATGACTAGGAACGCATGACACTTATGTATACCTCTAGGTAGAGTCGTGACAAGTCATGGTATCAGAGCAGGACTGCCTGTAGGAAACCCTTACTGCTTGGTTGATGTTGAGTCTAGTGTTTGTGAAATTAGAACTTTCATATCTTTTGATCCATAAGCCCAAATTTAACAAACTTAGACTTTTTGAAATCATCACAAAATGTAGAAACTTTTGGCACTGGACAAATTCAAATTTGACAAAGTTCAAATTCAAATATGCTTGTTTGATGAATTTTGGCATAATTCAATTTCTACAAATCCAAAAAATGCAAATAAAATATATTTGGAAACCTTAGGATGGGTACTTTCACACCCTCTGTCCCAAAATAATTTTTGATCAAGTTAAATTTGAATTTATAAAAAATTGGTATATTTGAGTATTTTTTTACATAGAATTATTTCTATAAATAATTAGAAAATGTTGCCTTAACCAAAATTGCTCCATTTGGTAACCTTCAACCAGGGGCATTAGTGCGTAACCATTTTCGACACCCTTGGACCAAGAACATGTAATTTTAGACAAACTTCCATCATAGTAGTCCCCCTAGTTATTTAAGTCTTAGAATGGTTTATATCCTGGTTACCATTGTTTTTATGGCTATTTTGGAGCCAAGACCAAGTCCATAACATGTGTCAACCATATATAAGACCAAGTAGTGAACCCCAAACACTAGTACTATTGTCTTCTATCTACTCCTCCATTCCCCTATTCTTGCTTCAAGAATCCATCAAGTTAACAAAATGGAAAACAAGACTCAAGCAATACAAGGCACTTCATTTTCAACTTGGTGGCAACATGAAGAGCTACAAAGAATATCATTGAAGAATTTGAAGTGTGGGAATTGGACTTCACAACAACTAGAAGCAACTCAAGAGAGTACAAATGTGAATAAAATTCATAAGAAAACATCTCCCTCTCTCTTTCTATATTTCTTCTTATTTGTTTCCAAGTTGACTTAGTGGTATTTGTGCCCATCCCATACCTAAACCAAGTAGTGAAGTGAAGATCATGAAGATTTATCAAGTACAATAGAAGCTTCACAACAAGGAGGAAACTACAATAGAAGCATGAAGATGAACTTCAAGAAGACAAGCATGTGAAGACTTGGAACCATCCACACAAGTTGAAGAATAACAAGTTGTTTTTGCCCAACCATTGACCCAAATGGAAAATCCCAAGACTTTATCTTGTTTTCTCTTTTGTTAAGAAGTTAGTTGAACCTAGACCTACCCTAAACCAAAATGGGAAGACTAACTTAGAGTACTCAAATGTTTTGAATGAAAACAACTAAGTGGTACACTTTATGATGTGATACTTTAGTCGAAATAGTGAGATCACCTTGGTGAAATCTTGGAACTTATTAGATAAATATGTTTTCAATAAAGTTTCATCACTACAAACCCAACCTAGATATCCTTAGTGAACTCTTGGAACTTTCTCGACAAGTATGGTTAAATAAAAGTTAGTTTTCTACAAAACTCAACCTAGTCCATCCCAAGTAAACCCTTGGAAACACCTTAACAATGTATTGAATCATTATAGAATGAATCTTTAAAAACTAAAACCTTGACCTTGTCCTAGCCAACTTGGTTACATCCCTTTTCCCATGATTATTGCTTTATATGTTTTCTTCACTTGTATGTTGCTTGATAGCATGATTGTTTATTTTCTTATTGTGTTTTCTTTGAATAGATTGTACGGAGAGCAACGATCTTTTGTGAAGAGAGTGTGATTTCTTCACCAACTTGAACAAGGCAAGTAACACATCATTCAACTACCCATTATTTTCTATATGCATTAGTTGATTTTCAGTAGTGTGCATGATAGGAAATTTTTACTAAGTTATATTATGCTATGCTATATCCTAGTAGTGTGTAGCCATCCTTATACCTTGTTATTTTGAAGCCTTGTTTCTTAGTTGATGCTTAGCTACAAAATTTGTTTTACTTGATGTTGTGGAAAAATTCTAAGTAACAACTTTAATGAACCACCCGGGTGGATTGGTTGTTTGGCTGTTGATAGTTGAGTGTCTCCCCGAGGGGAGTTCACTTGAAGGAATGCCTCCCAGGAACAAAGTGATTATGATGTTCCCCAAGTTTAGATTGCTTCCAGTGCAGCCTTAGTCATATGGGCTCTATCTTGATTAACTAAGTTGCGAGGGTTCAACATGGACTTGACAAGTAGATGTAGAATAATTATAGGTGGAACGGGTCTTGCCATTAGGTTGAATTCTTGCTTCTGAAAGATCTCGTATCAATCTTCTCCTTTCCTTAATGTACTCAGGGTGTATAGGATGTTTGGGCTGATTTGAGTCTGAAGGTGAAAGTGCACAAACTCTGCAGAGTCAACAAACTAAGATTGACGGAAGAATCTCATCACCAATTTCAATAAGTAAAATTTTGACCAAGTGAACAGTATTGTGGTGTTTGGATCTTAGTCCAATGATGCCACCCTTTTGAGAGAAAGTTTGTTTTACAAAAGTGATAGGAGAAAACTGGCTTTATGCAAAACATAGCCAAACTCCACGCAACCAAATAAGCATGTAGCATTAGTATTGCCATTTATATCCACCATAGTGTTACTTGCCAATACATTAAATTGTATTGACCCCCTTTGTGGCTGCATATTCCATATTGCAGTTGTTCTTGAAGACGAGTGGCGTTTTCATTTAGGATCTCGAGACTATCGCCAACATGTTTTGCCTGTGGCACATGAAGAGGATGGGCTCAATGTTGTACTATGTTTTCCGCTGTATTTCTTTGTTTTCTGCTAGTCTTCTAAGACTATGCAAGTTGTAATATTATTTTGTAAAGGCTGGATCATGCGATGTAATAGAAATTGATGCATTTGCATGCTATTTCATTTTATACCGTGGTGCTAGCATTTGATCCAGGGACTAGCACAATAACACATGTATTTCACTTTTGCTAAAAAGTGGGATTCTACACGTGTTACCAACTACCCTAGTAGTAACGGTAGAAGTACCCCTAAAAGAGAACCAAAAGTATTCTCCATAATGAAATAAAATAGCAGACAGAAATAAAACAACACTGACAGTAAAAGTTTCTCTTACCAATTCCAATTATCAATAGCGCTTCACTCCCCGGCAATGGCGCCATAAAATAGTCTTGATGACCCACAAGTATAGGGGGTGTATCGTTGTACTTTCGATAAATAAGAGTCAAACCCAGCGAGGAGCAGAAGGTGTTGACAAGCAGGTTGGATAGAGGATTCACTCTAAACACTAGCAAATGGGTTTTTGGAGGGTTTTGATATAGCAGATAAATAAAGTGCGAGTAAATAAAGTGAAGTAAATAATATTGGAACGAGTGGGCCAATCCTTTTGAGAGAAAAGGACAAGCCGGTTGTATTAGTTATGACTACCAAATGTTCTCGAGGACACATGGGAATTTTTTCAAGTGCTTTCGCTTCGTTACGGTTGATTAATATGCATTGGTTCGTGAAGTGTTGTGTGGGTGAACCTATGCTGATGCACCGCCCAACTAGGAATAATACATACTTGTGATTATACCCCTCGTAAGCATCCACAAATACAAGAAAGTAATTAAGATAATCTAACCACAACCTTAAAACTCCGGGATTGTACGCTCCCTCGTGCATTGGTTTCCTAACGGGGGTTTAGGTTTCGTTCACTCCGGCAACCCCAAAATTAGTAGCCAAATACACAATGCATCCTCCTAGGCCCATAAAGGTGAAGTATCATGTAGTCGACGTTCACATGACACCACTCGAAGAATAGCACCACAACTTATATACCGACCCACGAGATATTACTTCAACATAACTTCACTACTAACATCATGACTTCTCCCATGTCCTCAAGAAATAAACGAACTACTCACAAGACATCACATGGATCATAATCAGAGGTGATATAATGGATAATAACAATCTGGTCATAAAGTGATAACACAGATAAATCTCACAAGTATCAACTACTAACAAGTAATCCACACAAGGAGAGAGATCTAATGTAAAACAACGATAGAGGCCCCTAATTGTTACAGCAAGATGACGGTGGATGATGAGGGTGATGGCGCTGGGGGTGATGATGATGACAATGATGTTCTTGATGATGCCCGGAGCAATGACGGCGACGATGGCGATGATTTCCCCTCTCCGGAGAGGAATTTCCTCGGCAGGTTTCTCCCTGCCGGAGAGCTTTACTCTCTCTGGTGTTTTCCACCCCGAGGCAGCGGCGGAATAATTCTTCGATGATAGTCTGGGGCTTCGGGTTCCCTGGGGTCAAGTACGCGAAAGAGGCTGACCAGAGGTGGGCTAGAGTGGCCGCACCACATGGCGGCGCGATCAAGTGGGGGGGGGGCTGGTGATGTGGGCCCCTGGTGGGCCCCCTCTGGCTCTCCTTGTGGCTGGCTCCCTCGTCTGGACTTCTAAGAGATCTCCGGTGTCCCCCCTCTTCTTCCGATCTTCTAAAATAGCTTATCCTGACGGTGCTTTTTCCATCATATTTTTGGTCCCGGTGTTTATTCTCCAAAAAATATGAAACATGCAAAATAAGATAAAATAACATAAGTGATGCATCCTAACATGAAATATAACGATGAATAACAAAAAATAACAATATAAAACAGTGATGCAAAATGGATGTATCACACCCGAGCTATGTCCTCCCAACTATTGATTGATTTGGGAGGAAGGCTTTCTATCCAGGTTCTTGCTCATTGGATTAACATCAAAGGCAAGAAACATACTGCTTCCAGGTTGGTGCCACCATTTATTTTAACCGCCGTGTGGTAGTATGGCAACCAAGTATCTGGGCTAGTAGAACTGTCATATCGTTCGTGGGTTGCTCTTACTTTGGCAAACACCACATGCAACTCTAGATGGCGAATGGTGTCACCAAAGCATTTAGGGCCTAGGTAGTTTGCATCCTTTGCGGCCCTGATGGCATCCAGTACGCTACGTGCATCAGAGTGCACGGATCTTGAGTGCTCACACCTAGGCTCGGCTTCCGCCTTTTCGGCGGGCTTGTGGTGCGACCTAGGGGTGTACGCTCCCTGTTCTTTCCCCTATTGCCGCTTGGTGAACGAGAACGCTCGTGTTGCTGTCACCGCGCCGATCTTCCGCGTCCGCTATTGGGGTTTGCCGGGGGTGGCAATTCATCCCGATCCCTTGCGGTGCGGGTTTGGTGAGAAATGTCCTCCTTACGAGGGGCTGAGTATTTCTCGCATTTCCCTCGTTCTTTCCGTGATTGGAGCCTCTCTTTGATGCTTCATCCTCTTTATGCATTTTACCCTTTTCTTTCGGGGCTTTGGCAGAGCTTGGGGGTAGAACAGTCACCGTATGGGTCTTGCAGAGTTGGGAGTTCTCTAACAGCTTCCCGGATCGCGTTTCACTGTTTTGCTACTGGGTTGAAGCCTGAGGCAGCAGTACATTTCCGTACTTGATTTTTTCTTCCAGCGAGTAGCGGTTATCATTTATGATCTCATAAGCCGCTGCTGCATTTACTGCTGGGGTCCCAAACACGACTTCTCCATTGGAGTTTTTTTCGTGTGGATTCTTTCGTCCAATTGACGGCTGCTACCCTTTGGCG
Organism: Alopecurus myosuroides; assembly: GCA_028641055.1. NCBI lineage: Eukaryota > Viridiplantae > Streptophyta > Magnoliopsida > Poales > Poaceae > Alopecurus > Alopecurus myosuroides. The sequence goes on along the minus strand of CM054058.1, from coordinate 223,416,925 downwards.
GATTGGGTCATCGTCATCTGCTGTTATTTTGATAGCTTTGGACCGAACGACGGGACGCTTGAGACGCCTTTCATATTCTTCCACGACATTTTGAGCTTCCTCAATTGCCTCTTCCACGCTTTTCAGTTCTCTGCGCTTGCATTCCAGGTAATCAGCCGGTTTTGCCAACAACTGTCTTCTGGCTTCCAGGAACTGCGGGGGTTCCATGGGATCAACTGGAGTACATAGAAAATCATACTCGTTGTAATCTTCGCTTATCTCCACAGATGGTGGGTTTTTTCTCTTCCCATCATCGTCTTTCATGCCACTAGGCCCGCCAATGTCGAATGCCTTATCCTGGAGATCCGGCCTCTTGGGAACTGCCGCCGTTGTCCGTTTTGGCGGATCAGGCTTTCTTGGTGGGGCGGTGGTGATTTGGACTTCGCCTTCTGGAACAACGGTTCCTCATAGGGTGGTCTTTGGCCTTTTTCGTTGGGTAATTAGGGGCCTGGTTTTTTGAGGGCTTGTACCTCTGTAGGAAGAACTTGTTCTTCCTGCGCCGTTAGCTTGGTTGAATCTGCCATATAGACACTATTGATACTCCAATGGCCTTCCGCACTTTTATGGCAAAGCCATTTCCGTCTTCATCGGAATCAGTTCCGACTTCCGAATCCACCTTTCCGTCAATGCCGGCCAAGATGGATTCGGGCTCTGAGTTTTCCTTGGGAGGCTCAGCTTGCACCATACCAACAAACATAGATATGTTTTTTGCTAATGGAGATTGATTCTGCATGAGTTGGGTGTGTTTATGTTATCTTCCATCGTTGGGTGGGCGATGGGAGTGAGAAACCTGCTTCCGTCGTGGAATCCCATTGCCTCCACTGTTAGGCCGACGAAGATATTGGCAGTGCCGTTCCAGACGGCGTACGAACAGATGATGTGGTCCCGAGCCGGCGTTACCATGCTATTGTTGACGAAGTAGCTGCCGCCTGGTCCCGTGATGGCGCTGCCGATGGTGATCGTGCTGCCAACGTTGCCCAGGAGTCCTGCCTTGAAGATCACCCCGTACATAGCTGGCCCCACGGTGGGCGCCAAATAACATGTTCTAGGATCATGTTTCCCGGAAGGGGTAGCCATCTCTCTAGGGTAAACCGCGGGAAGGCAAACGTGGGGGAGCGCTTTGGGGCGAAGACACGGAGTTTACCGAGGTTCATGTTAGCCGGAGAGGCTCCCTAATTCCTGCAAAATCAACAATCACGGCGATGACAAACCGAGATTACAATTACCTAGGGAAGATTAGTTGTATCACTCGAATCTGCCTTAGGGTTTCTCCCGTCCGGCTTTATATAGGCAGCCGGATCGGAGCATACAGGAACACAAACCGTCTATCAGCTAAACCCTAACAATCTACGATCATCCAACCCTAAGGGTGCGGATGGGCTTCAAGGCCGCCAATCCGGATGCATTCCTGCGCTTCGTGCCTTACGGGCCTCAGTCTTTGGGCCTGCCCTTCAGGTCCGGCTTCTGGATGCCGGTAGATACCCCTTTCCGGATATCTCTGGCAGTTCTCTTTCATCTACTTCAAACAAATACTACTTTCCACACTATACGTCTAATCCTTTGTTTCAACAAAATCGGTGAGATTGACAACCTCACTGCTTCATTGGGGCAAAGTAATTTGATTGTGTTGTGTAGATTCCACGTTGCTGCTGAACCGGTAGTCCGCCCTGCCAACATCAGCTGCATCAACTTTCGGAAATGATTTTTTCTCCTACTGGTCGATTCAATCTTGGTTTTCTTTCTGAGGGAAAACTTGTCGCTGCACTCTTCACAACCTTTCTATTGGGGTTTACCAACGAGTGTCAACACACAACCATCAGTCCCGAAGCTTCTTGGCGGCTAACCTTCTTCGCCTGTCGTTGGTGATGGTCGCCCTGCACTCAATGTCGGCTTCCCACTCGGCGTTCATCATCCCCGTCGGTCTCTGCATCGGCTTTCTCGTCCTCTTCGGCTTCGTCTGCTCGTCGTCTCCGGTGGGGGCGCGACTGCTTGTACTTTTTGGGTGGCATGGAGGGAGTCGAAGATGCGTGGAGGAAAAGGGTGGGATCTGGATGGGGGGAGGATGTAGTTGGGCGCAGTGGAGGGAAAACGGGGGGAAGTGGCACCAAACCAATCCACAATCCCCGATAGGGCGACCTACACGCGTTTTCGCTTCCATCGGTGCCGCCAGGCACCCTCCCCGGTGCCCTGGGTTTGGCCTGGGATCATCGGGCAATAATTTGGCCCAAACCGGCGCTATTGGACGTCCTGTAGCGTGACTGGGCAAAAACGGCGAACCGGCGCAAAAAAGCGGCCCTGGGGGGACGACTGGAGATGCTTTAAGGCACAGCTAGACAGACACGAATGTTATTCATGCCGTGCTGGGCTAGCCCACCGGCTGCGATTTCAGAGTGGGCACGACGCGCCTGGCATGATTACGGTCCACAACACGACCCGACACACACGAATAAGGCCTGTTTTTCCTGAAAATGGGCAAAGTAGGCTATACATTTCAAAAAATATGTAAAAATATCTATAAAATCTATAAAAAAATCGTGTCGTGTCGTGCTGGCCCGTGTGCTTCAAATTGAGAAGAGGCCCTAGCACTAACGGGCATGTGCCGTGCCACGACCCATTTAGGGCGTGTCGTGTCATGCCCGTGTCGTGTGAAAGGACATTTGTCCTCTAATCTTATTTTGGTGTTTGATCACAACATATGGAATATCCTAGGCCAGGTGTTCAGGCCGGGGCAGAGTCTACTCGCTCTAGGTCAGGCCATAGCTGGCCTCCCTGCCTCTGCGGGCCGGGCTCCGAGCGAGCCGGCCTCACAGGCGCTCGAGGCCGGGGCGGTCTGTTGACCTGCCGACCTACCTCCCTTGCCCAGGCCGAGATTCCTGACAGGGTAAAAACACGTCCCCAACGACCACTTTCTCCCCTCTACTATAAATAGGGGTCTCCCATATCTTTAGAATGTGTGAAATAAACTTTCTCTCTCCACCATTGTTGACCACCTTCGAGCTCATGCATCTCCCCAAATACCCAACCAAATCTCTTGATCTCTTGGAATTTGGAGGAGACACACTAGACCTACAACTCCACCAAACCGATTCGTCACCACCTCACTCATCCCCTAGGGATCTTGTAGTTCTTGGTTCATTGGAACCTAGAACCTTGTTGCTCTTATCTCATTGGAGTTTGGTGCCTTGTTGGTGTCCCCAAAGCTTTGGAATTCGTGGATCTTGTTTCCCGGAGTCTTGGCGGCTCCCGGGATTTGGCGAGGACCCTCCAAGTTGTGGAGTTTGCCTCATTATTGTAAAGGTTCTAGTTGTCAACCTCAACGGCAACATAGTGATTTGATTCTCTCTTCATCGGTGGAAGGACTCAAAGGAGATATAGCGTGCCATTTGAGGGCTATTCGGTGTTCCACTTTGGTGGCACCGCACCGCTCTAATGGAGACTAGCTTCCATTGGGAAGTGAACTTAGGGATACATCTCCGTGTCATGGTGTTCGGTTATTCCTCAACTTACCTTTACTTGTTGCTACTACCTTAGTTATATAAATATCTCGTGGTAGTGGTATTTTCTCAACTATAGGATTGTTCAACTAGTTGCATAATCTAGACAATCTATATTTGAGAATTATCTTGTTAACCGGAAAAGAAGTAAATTTTGTAGTTAACCTTTTCACCCCGCTCTAGTTAACCTCTCGATCATTCATCGTGCCGAATGACCCGTGCTTCAGGACGACCCATTTGGCCAGTTATAATTAGCGTTAAGTCCAGGCCCCGTGTACGCTCGCTTCGCGCACGGCATGCGACGTAAACAAGCGCGGGACGTCGCTCTCCAAAAATGGACCACGCGTTTTTCAGACAGACCCACATTCCCGTATGCAAAAAGACAAAAGCAGGCAGGACCATGACGTTTTCCCCTTCATCAACTCCTTGCGCAAGGAAGGAAAGACTCGATCCCTGCCTTCATCTCTTTTTCCCCACGGGGCGGAGTCCTTTCCCATATCCCCTTCTCCCTTCTACTTTTCCCCGCTCTCTCCTTTCACCTCTTCTTCCCCATTCCCCCCCTTCGAGATCCACATCTCCATGAAACCTCCAGTTGAAAACAGATCTTTGAACCTAAAAACAAAACTGACATATTGAAATACTAGTATAGATCAGAGCATAAGTACCCCTAATAATCTCTCTTTCAGAATTCATCAAGAAGGATCATGCGTCCTAGGGTTACTTTGGATAAAATATCATGTAGAAACACAAAAGAAAGGTGAAAATTCACTTGTAGTGTGAGCACACGGAAATTAAAAGATCTCATTGTTGCTGTGTGGGGAGGGGGAATTGACACAAAGAATGACAAAATTGAGTGGTTCAAGCTTTGTTCCTTGGTTTTTTTGAATATTTGTCTTCCTAAAACATGATGATGCCCATGGGAGGGGGTGTGGGTCTAAATTTATGCCTATCAGTACGTGCTATCTGTAGATGCTATGAAAATTCTGACATTTTTGTTGACTTCATGTATATGTTCGAAATCTGAATCTTGAACTGAACTTGTTTCCAACCTGCATGTCCAACAAAAAAGTGATATGAGAACTTGGTAGTCAATATGAATGCAGCAACAAAATAAGGACAATGAGTTTATTTATGCTTGACCAAAAAATGCACTAGAATAAACTTGCCTCCTAGCATTAACTAGACTTACCATGTGATGTGTACACAAGTTACCTCCTAGCATTAACTAGATTTACCATGTGATGTGTAGACAATTTACCTCCTATAATTTATCGAACCACTCGCGATAGACGTGCGAACATCATCAGTCAACACATGAGCCAGAGTGACATGAACAGTACTAGTAGCAGGGGCATCATCTTTCTTAATGTATGAAACCAACTCAATGGCAGATGGATGAGCGCCGACTCTACCAGTTGGACCAACAACCTCATTGCTTGTAAGAGTTTCATCTACATTAGTCGTTGGGCCCGACACTTATACAACTTGCTCAGAACCAACAACTCGAATGACACACACATGAGAAGGAGCTAAGGATGTAATGTTGGCTTCAGAAGTGGCCACCAGTAATGCAAACACAGCAACAGTAATATGAACTCTTGCCGAATCAAGAGCTGTAGTGGAAATTTTATAACCAGCCGAAGAACCAACTCCTACCACTACATCCGCAGTATGAACTCCTTCAGAAACATGAACTGGATTGGTAATCTTATCAGCCTATGAAGGATCAATATCTTGTCTAGCACGTGCATTATCAACTCCTTCTGCAACTGGAGGAGAATTGCAGGTCTTGTCATGAGTCACATCCGACCCATCGGCTGGCCTTGCATCTACATCCATTTTAACAACAGTGGATGGGGTGTCCTCCGCTGAATCTTCATCAAGGCCAACGAATGAAGTAGTACCAGAACCTAGAGGAGCGTGCTAGGCCCTAAGGCGAGAGGAAAACCTCGTAGGTCTGGCAATATCACTTTTGGAAGAGTTCCTGCTTTAAAAACATCAAAACAAAGGTTATCAAAAAAAACTTATAACACCAAGTTTGCACTAAAAATGATTGTGAACACCAGCTAATTTGCAGCAGGGAATGATTGAACAAAAAAATTACTTTGTACTAAAGTTACCATGCACTTTGTAATAGAGTTACCACCTAAAAAGAACAAATGTTACCATAGAGTTTGTGTATAGTTACCATCTACTTTATACTAAAGTTACCAACAACAACTAGGAAAATACTGAGATCAAAATTTTCTTTATCAAAACAAAGTTATAATACCACATAGCTAACAAGTTACCACCTGGGGAATACTATAGTTATCACACAATAAACACTAGAATTAACAAGCTAGAGAAAAATAAACCAAATGGCTAATTTTGACTAAAAATGATTGTGAGTACCATCTAATTTGCAACATGAAATGATTGTAATAAAATTTAAATGTAACTTGTACTAAAGTTACCATGCACTTTATAATGGAGTTACTACCCAAATTGAACTAAAGTTACCACATGCTTTGTGCTATAGTTACCGTCAATTTTGTACTAAAGTTACCAACAACAATTATAAGAGACCGAACTCAAATTTTACTTGTGTAGTGTTTCAAAATGATGATTTACGTAGAATTAATACAACATGGCAGTAAATGTACGAATGATAACAACCTCATAGGTGACATCTTCTTCAAAGGACCGCGTTTAGATGGCTTGCAGACTGGCAATGCACCACGCATTGAGGCTGCAGTTATGGAGTTTAGACATGACGATTCCACTAATAAAAGTATGATTTTCAGTAAGAGTGTGTAGCTTCCTCCTCCTCACGTACACACCTTGCTTCTTGAAAATTGGAATTGGACTTCCACCAGTAAATCCCCAGCAGTTGGATCACTGACATTCTTTTGGAGAAGATACAAGGCCTTCACATATGTCTATTTCTTCAACCAGCTTGCTGATACCATTTGTATAGACACTAGCTCCCAGAGCATATGAATCATCAAGGGCAACAGTCTTAGAATCCGCAGCGGATATATCGCTGGAATATGTACTAGCTTCCGGGACTTCTGATTCCTCCCGTACAAGGTTATCAGAATTAGCCAGAGGGATATTGCTAGAATGTGCACTAGCATGCGAGACTATGTTATCATCCTTCCTAAAGCTTTTGTCATCAGGGGTAAGAGACTTTGAGTCTACGTCTCGCCCGGAAAACGCAGCTGGTGAGTCAGAAGCTGCGTCACCATCCCGACTAGACTGGCCTGGTTGAAATTCCGTAGATTGTTTGGATTTCCTCGCGATAAATTCATGTGTGTCATCATTATCTGAATCTATGTATGAACTGTCATCATCACCATAAGAGCTATCACCTCCATCAGATGTAAATTTCTCATCCAACCCATCAACGACAATGCCCTTATTTGCAGCTACAAGTGAGCGTGTGACCCTGGCACCTGGTTTAGCAATAACTACTTCGTCCAAGTTAACAGTCTTTTCTTCATTTTCATCTTGATCTTTTTTCGGAATAGTCATGCCTTCCCACTAGAAAATCCATCATAAGATTTTTACAATATGTTCTGCCTTTTCTGCTTGAGCTTCTTACCGGGATAATCTAGCTTTATCACCAACAAATGCTTCACTAAAACTTCCAAACTGCTCTGCCAAATCGTCACCTACACTAGGAGCCGACTTGGTCCACCCTCCAACAAGTGTTCCCATCAATCCAACCATCCCAGAAGCAAAAGAACCAATAAGGTTGGCAACTTCATACTTTTGCATAAAAAACAAGAAGAAGTAGAGTTAAGTGTAATGAAACAAGCACAAAGATGACGGAATAAAATAAAGTAAAATCAGTACAAAACAAAAACAACTATGACATAAAAATGTGTAACAAAAAAAATACCTTAGATGAGCAGCTTGGATCATAACATGTATCGATCCACCTATTAAAACCCTCAACACCACCGAATAGAGTGTAATTGAATCCAAACTGAGATTTAAGCTGCTAACACAATAATTCAGAAAAAAATGAAAGTAATAAAGTCAATCAATCTATTGGTATGGCAAACAAACACATTTAACAATCTAATTGATGATATAACAAACAACAAGAAAAATCATGTACCGGAAGATTGCCAAAACACTTCCCATCAACTTTCAAATCAGTTGCCAAGACAATGTCGATATCTTCTCTGGACCAGATGTTTATAGCAAAACTCCCATCATGGAGATTAAGGTTTAGACTTATTACGTCTAGAGAATCAACATACAAAATCTCAAAAAGGAAAAAAAAACAAAAAAAATGAATATTATACAATGTATTCATGCAAACGATAGTTGAACCGAAGAAAAAATATATACAAACACAAAAGTACCTTAAGGACAAATAAGAAATTCTTATTGTATTGGCCATTAGATAAACCTTCGTGGAGTTGATCACCAATAAACATACTCTAATTAAGATTCTTAACATTTCCAATGTTGCCCTGATAAAAAACACAAAAGGTAAAGTTACCATGCAAATGAACTAAAAGTTACCATCTAGTAGAGTACAAGTTACCATGATAGAATAGTAACAGTTACCATGAAAACAAAGTTAAAGTAACCATCCAGGACAGTAAAAGTTACCTCCCCAAGAAACAACAAAAGTTATCAAGAAAAAGATATACCAGAAAAGTGGTACTCACCAAAACAGGGTAGCACCTATTGCTGATCTTGTTCTTTGTGGTTGGGCATACGAAAGTACACATGGTGTACATCACAAATAACTGTTTCAACTTCTCATCTTAACTATCCATGCCCTTGAGGATTTCAAACATACGAGTTCTGGTTGGGGCATGATACGTCCAAAACGTATCTCCTTTTTCGAACCCTTTTGCTGTTGTTTGCCTCTAAACTTGTGAGTTTTGTATACAACTAACACAGACTAACGTTGTTTTCAGCAGAATTACCTTGGTGCCTCATTTTGTGCAGAAAAATCAACTTTCAGGAAATTGCGTGGAAAAGATCCCAGAGTCCTTATTTTACCCGGAGACCCCCGGAGCCAGAAGAAGAGCCGGAGGGGGCAAGGAGGGGCCCACACCATGGGCTGGCGCGCCCTCCCCTAGGCCGCGCCGGCTGGTGGTGTGGCTGCCCTAGGCACCCCCGGTATCCCCTTTTGACTACATAAGCCCCGTAACCTAAAAAACCGAGGGGGGCCCGTCATATTCCAGAGAAACACACCAGAGCACAGCCACCACCTCGAAACTCAATTCGGGGATCAGAAGTTCCTGTTCTGGCGCCCTGTCGGGACGGGGATTCGGATGAGATCATCGCCATCGTCATCGCCACCACTTCTCCATCAACCATCCATGATTCCCCCATCCATGTGTGAGTAATCCCCGCTGTAGGATGAGAGGGATGGAAGGGATTGGATGAGATCGATCATGTAATAATGCCAGATTGTTAGGGCATGGTGCCTAGTATCTGGTGTTAGTGCTTTAAATCGTTGTTGCAACTTGTTATGCATAATGGTTCTCACTAGGGCCCGAGTGCCATGATCTCAGATCTGAACATGTTATTATTTCATGAGTATAATTATGTTTCTTGATCATATATGCAAGTTGTTTACACATATCATTGTTCGGAAACCGAGGCCCGGAAGTGACAGAAATTGGGACAACCGGAGGGGATGGTTGTGATGTGAGGATCACATGTGTTCACAAAGTGTTAATGCTTAACTCTGGTGCTTTATTAAAAGGAGCACCTTAATTACCAGTAGTTTCCCTTGAGGCCCCGTTGCAACGGGCTGGTAGGACAAAATAAGTTGTTCAAGTTTCTCATTGCGAGCACGTACGACTAAATTTGGAACACATGCCTATGGTTTACCTAGAACTTGGATGCTTCATTATTATCTATTTGCAATGCCCATATTTTGATTATTATATTAACTATCTTATCCATGCAACAACCGTTCATCCATCCATATGCCTACAGTACTTCCATCCAGCTGTTTCCCGCAATTGCTACCGCTGTTACTATTTTACTCCTGCTACTCCTATAAAAATGTTACCACTGATAAATTGTTGCGAGCAAGTCTAGTTTCAAGTGAAGCTGAATTTACAACTCATATGTTAAGGCTTATAAATAATCTTTGGCTCTCCTTGTGTCGAATCAATAAATTTGGGTTTTACTTCCCTCGAAGACAGTTGCGATCCCATATACTTGTGGGTCATCAAGATTATTTTCTGGCGCCATTACCATGGAGGATAGCTTTATTTATTTCCTGACTTGAACGTGATATTGTTCGCTGCAAGCCTTTCATCATGGGTAAAACTCGTGTTGGAAAAGTCCTATATTACCATCCACTACAAGGAGAGGTATAACTCTGAACACCTCTGTTGCTCTTGATTCACCATCTGTAATGAGTAAGCTTCTTACACCACCACATGCTAAACACACTGCTACTTCTACTGAGTCTAGAAATGCTTCCGGTGTTTTAAGACTAATGGGGTCTTCTCTAGGAAATTTCCTGAAAGTTGATTTTTCTGCACAAAAGCAAGACACCAAGGTAATTTTTCTGAAAACAACGTTAGTACGTATTAGTGGTATCCAAAACTCACAAGTTTATAGGAAAACAATAAGAAAAGTGTTCGGAAAAGGCGATACATTTTGACGTATGAAGTCCCCCCAAGCTTAGCTTATTGCTTGTCCTCAAGCAATTCAGTGACAACTGAGTGCGATAAAAGACTTTTACGAACACATTTGTTTCATATGATGTAAATATACTCACTACATAAACAAGTTCTGAGGCAATTCATAATAAAATGTATGGAAAATAAGAGTCACCCAACAGTTATGCAAACCATGAAGAGATGCCAACAAACTAATAATAAACAAAATGAAGTACTTCAATCTACAAGATTGCAATGCTCATAATAGGGTATGATAAAGTGTACTCGCTTTCCCTTAATAGTGGAGCAAAACATAAATGTCAGGGCACCTCTGAAGTTCAAATAAATACTAGAAATATAGATATCAAAGATACAAGCATCAAAGTTTTACCACCATCAATCGTATTTTGGCACAAGCACATTACACTAAGAATAACAGCCATGCTCTCAAGAAGGTGCATAAAGCGAGAAGGTGAGGACTCAACATAAAAGTAAATAAAGGCCCTTCACAGAGCGAAGCAGGGATTAACTCATGTGCTAGAGATTTTTATTTTATTAAACAAAGGTATTTGTAAGGTCCCCCAGAACCACTGTTCAAGGACACCTTCGATATGCATACATTCACGATCCCATATCAGACCAGTCGTGAACAACATATCAAGTTGGTACACAGATACAATATCCATTACACGATTGCATAAACACTTACAAAGAGACATGGTCACATGACCAAGTCTAACACAGCTGCCATGCAGGGCAAACACACAACACACACAACGGAAGACTAAACACACACAAACGTAGTAGAGCCCAAGTAACGCCTTAACCTACAGGCTGCTGACCGGGAGACGATCCTAGTTCGCAAAGCCATCAGCTCCGTACTCCTCTTCGTAGATCTCCTTCTGAGACTCCTTCTCGTAGTATGGCAAGTAAATACCAGGGACGAAACCAATATGAGTACATTTGAATGTACTCAGCAAGACATCCATCACGTAGCTTACCAAAATGCAAGTATGCTTATAGAGTGGAATAGCTAGGCTATACATAGAGTTCACTACTCATGATATATGAAAGACATATCATAGTTGATTTGAAATTATATGTATCTCCGTTGAACAAGACACTTCAAAAGAAAATAATATAGTTTTCTTTCTATTGTAGATATCACATGTACAAGAGGTTTTGTAAAACTTTGTTAAGAGAAAGTTTTCTATTTGCAAAACTTCTTGGAATCAACTTCCAGATTTTGTTTAGAAGAGAAAGATTTACTTTGCAAAACTTTTTGTAAAACAACTTCTGGCTTTTCATCAGCAGTACCTCCACGGTACAAGATTTCCTCCTTTCGGTACTTCACAAGTCCAACACCTTTTTTAAAAAACTCCTTTTTGAAAACATTGAAACAATGCTAGCTACATGGCCATTCAACTGTCCATATCCGAGGACACGGCTATTCCGAATAGTTCTACTCTGCAGAGGTGTACACAATCCACCAGATCCAGTACATCCGCCGTGAACAACCACAGACTGTAACAACAGTTTATAAACATCAGATAACTGATCCTAACCATCCACTATGTTCAAGCTAGAATATGCTTATCTCTTCAGTCGAGTGTCTGCATCGCCGGCACCGGGCTAATCCCCACAAAGACAGGAGCCCCAACTGCTGCAACCGGAGGAGAACTTAATCCCTCACAGTGTATGTCCCGTATACCCCTCCTGGCGACAATCGGTTCGAGGGCACGACGACCCTTATAGAAATTTGAGATAGAACACACACTAACAAGAACAAACTTCAAGTTAAGCTCTGTGCCCATGTTGGGTTAAAGTGGCAGTCCGTTAAAGGTTGTCCGGCGAAGACTAGGTTATGTGTCATTTTTGAAAAACACGTTTTTCCCAAAAATGACCACTTCAACAACCCTCCGGTGAGTAAGGCTTTGTTTTGCAAAAACATATTTTTAGGATGTCCATTAGGGACTTATATATTTGGTGGTAATAAATACCATATGGTGGCTATGGGCTTGGTAACACCAAGTATCAACTACTGGCATAATAATGATATATCTTTACCTAATAATAATAAAAGCGTTAAGGTTTCCCTGGTTGGTTACTTGGTCGGTCGGTCAGTCAATAAAACTGCCCCCAAATTGGACATAAATTACCCACCCTACCACCCGTAATTAATCTTAATGGAGACGGGTGTTTCTTCCTCCCTTTTTGGTCAGTTTTCCGTCCGTCTTTGGTATCCTTTCGTACGTCATCGTTTGGGTCGTTCGCATCGTCCGTTACAATCTGGAAAAAAATTGGTACGGTGTCGATCACGACTCTCCTATAGGTGAAATCTATATGGACTCTACACGGACTCCCCTAACCCTGGCATAAATATGTCTCCCGGCCCATAGCGTTGTTGAAGCGCACGTAGCCGTCGAAGCGGGGCATAGATGCCATGGAGGAGGAAGAGCTGAGCCGAAGCCAACGGAGACGTCGAAGCGCATATCGAGATCTCACTGCAGGCGGCTGACTTTCGTCTTCGTCCTAAGCAGCCGACATGCGTCTGGCCGGCTTGATTCGAGGAGACACGTAAGTGAAATCGAGGTGACTATATCAACCACCACGAAAAGAAGCCAGCGAGCGGTTGGTCAATCTGGGATCGTGAAGCATGCTGACGGTGGCTGATGGAGGCGGCGCACGAACCGGTGCTGTCGCAGGCTTCCAGCTGACTGGGCGGTACTCCGGCCGCCGGTGCGATCGTCAGGGCCCAGGCGCTTCGTAAGAACGTCGCCGCTGGACAAACGTCGGTGACCGTGGCATCAACTTCCATAGGGCCTGCCTTGGTGACCGTGCTTCAGCCGGTTTCTTCATGCGGTGGAGACGGCATCGTAGGTGGCGTTCTAGACGGTGAGCGCTTCTGATGTGCGGTGGCGTGCCGCGGTTGCACCCCATACTCTGCCGGCACGATGTCAACACTAAGCACTGGCCGCGGTGCTTGCTTTGCTTAGGAACCAGACCAGAGAGAGGAGCAGGAGAACGGCATCCTTCCGTGATATATGAAATTTAGTCTTGTAAGTCGTTCATCTGTATGTCACGAACGTCGTCTCTGGAGGCGCAGGACGCGTCGACGCCGGGCCATCGTGCAATGACTTCCGGCTTCTCCTCAACATCATGGTCTCAACGCTGGTGCATCGGTACTGCTCTACAAGGTAACCATGGCGGCCACTCTGAGCTGTTGACGACCACGCTAGCCACCGTGATGCTTGCTTGGTCTGCGACGTCCCCGACCCCATCCCTGAGAGGTAGTGTACATCAGCCTACTGTCCGCAAATACATCGGCCAACTCCTCTGTTTCCTCTCTTTGCGGTGTTCCGATACAACGTTGCCTCCGCGGCTAGGCTGCGGAGCTCCTCGCGTGTTTGGGTGGCGTTGATGATGTCGACCCGGAGTCGGCGGCAGCGGAAGCTCCGCCGGCCATGCCCGTGTCGCCTACCTCTGCCGATTGAAGTTCCGTGCTTGCTTCTCCATGTTCTCCTTGACGCTAGGGCGCTGCGACGTCTGCCCTTCTGCGACACCAATCTTCCATGCATGTACTGAAGCATATGCATCGCCCCTTGGCTGATGGAGGATCCCCGAGTGAAGTGGACCACGAGAAATATGCCGGGAATGCCACTTGCCAAGATGGGGCCAGTTCGGTGCAGCAAGCCATGCTGCTACGCGTGCAGTTGCAGGCTGTCCACGCTGAAGCTTGTGTCGATGAAGGCCACGCCGGATGTGGTATGCATGGTTGGTGTTATTGGCCTTCTCAGCCGTCGCCCTCGCCCCCATGATTCCCCCGGGGCGCTATGCTCCTCCGTGGTTGGCTGCTGGTGGCGCTCTGGTCTCCACCCAAGGTGAACTGCACATATCCGGATGCGAGCTGCTCCTCCATCCGACGGCAAGATATGTTCAAGCAGGTCCTGCTCTCGAAAGTCAGTGGTGGAGTGCTGGTTAGAGTGAACTAATTTTACTCGTTTTCTTTGTGTACGTTGGATTGGCGTGGTACCTAGCTTTGGCATGGAAATTCACAGCTAAAAAAATTTGGAGTGATTATGCCACGGTAGTTGCTTCTACTGAAATCTGGGTGAGCTTGCTTCTGAACTTCTACTGAACCGGGCATGGATCCGGTGCCTATCCTTCGATTTATTTCTCCCATTTTAGCTGGTACACTGGTGCGCAGCAACCACGGGATAACCAGATCCACATCCGGTGCGTAGCATCCATGCGCAGCAGCTGCTCGTTGGTGCTAGGCTGCTAGCAGAACGAGGAACGTCTGGTCATGGGTGCTACAGAAACCAGAGGAGCAGAATGAGGAATAGCCTTCTATTTTTTTTAGACAAACTAGGAGTGCTCGTGAGTGCTGCATTGTATACGGTGGTTGAATTTATATACATATATCATGATGTTGTTAAATTTGAATGCACTCCAATATTGCTATTTCCCTATTTAGGATTTCAAAGTAATTTGAATATAGTTCGAAAAATTTAAATTTAGTAATTTGGATTATTTGAATAAAGATTGGGCTTGCAGAAATAGGAGACCTCCCTTGGAGGTGTGCTAATTGTCCACCTCCCAAATTGTCCGCTAGACTCTCAAATAGACAAATGCCACGTCCATTTAAGCGTCCACCCTATGAATGGAGAACACCTCGTGCCTACATTGTCAGGCCCACCAAAATTGACCAAATAAGGAAGTGGCCTTAATTCTAGACAATAGTTGCATCTCCATACAAAAACTAATTTTCTTCAAGTGAATTTATCCATGTCCTCAAAATATTAAATAAAAATATGTACACGTAGCTCACTAGGATTTTTCTTTCGAACTCATGTGTAAACCGGTGATAGGTGATGGTTGTATCAACTAGAATTTAGTTTATGTGCCTTTGCCATGGCCGTCTCCAGAAATTGGGGGCCGTGTGCGAAAAGAAAAATGGGGCCTAAAATTTGAATATTTCACATTGCATAACAATTAAAATAATTTTACTTTCTCACATATATTTCATGTGCGTTATTTTGTATGGTATATAGAAACTGTTAAACATAAATTATATTAAAATATACCAATAAAGTAATAAACTATCCTCGTGTTCTATTGAAAAAGCATCATCCATCTTCAGGGAAGCAACGCTAGAGCGTGAATGGAAAAGGAAGGGCGTACGACATGCGCAAGGAAGCGGCACTGCAGCGGCCACGGAAAACAGTTCTCGATCGATCAATTTCTTAATGTCTCCATCGATTGATCCCTACATGTGAATCTGGATAGGGAGGGAGTGTGATGGAATGACCGGGCCATTTTTTTAAGTGGGGAATGACCGGGTTCCCCTATTGGACACTTGTAGCGAGCGCTACAAACGCTCGCCCGCACGAGCGCGCGCGCATGGATCGGTACATTATGACGAGAGACAGATTGAGTGACCATGCGTTAGTTTTTTTTAAGGTGTCAACTATTTTTAGTTTTGAATAAATTTTATTGAACAACGGTTTCAACATATAAAAAACAATTACATATGAACAATTCTCAACTTTGAACAATTTTTAATTTGAACAACTTTTAAATTTAAATAGGTTGTAAATTTGAACTGATTTTAAATTTGAACAGTTTTTTATTCGAACAAATTTCGAATTTGAAAAACATATAAATTTGAACATTTTAAAGTTTGAACCAAAAAATAAAATAAAAAGAATAAAACGAAAAAAAAAAGAAAAAAAAAGAAGACGATAAAAAGGTAAAACAGAGGAAACTTACAGAAACCCGATGTGTCCCATTGGCTTCATCCTTGCGAGTTGTACGGTTCGAACCGCTTATTTCGCTCCTATTTCGTTTAAATGGGCCGGCCCGTCTAAAACAATTTACGCGCATTAGGCGATATATAGGGTTTACAGAATGACCAGGCTAGCTGGACTGAATCCTCCGTGTTGAGTGAATATGGGCTGGAAATCTGCAATTTAACTTGCGCTTTGTACTCAGCCTAGAAATATTTGGGGGCCCGTAGAAAATGGGGGCCGTGAGCGGTTGAGAACCTCGTTCACCCTTAAAGATGGGCCTGGCCTTTGCAATCATATTTTTCTCTCCCGTTGCAACGCACGGGCACGTTTGCTAGTAATATTAATAGTAGTAATATTCACTCAAAAATAGTTTTTGGAAATCAAGATTTTTTTTGTAAAACTTTTCAGAAGTAAAACATGCATGATAGATAATGATAAGTGTATTATAACAGCAAGCATCAGGATGGCTTGACTTAAAACTTCTTCTTCTTCTTCTTCTTAACTAAAGATCAAAAAACTAAACTAAACAACAAATACAGCAAGCAAACTTATTCTAGCGCAATCACTCAAACGTTATTGAGAAATCTATCTCACATAACTCTCAGGGTACAAAACTGCCGTCAGACAAACATATGGTTGAAAAACCATATCCCACATCTTACATACCATATATGGAGTGGGTGTACCACTCTCATAATAAGATGTTTAAGAAGCTAAAAATATAGCTTGTGGGTACAAAACGTGAGACTACTAACATGCTAGAATAAAATCATATACTCAAAAAATAGAAGACAACAATACTAGAGCAACTCCTAATTTCTAGTGGTGACACTAGTGCAACACTAAAGAAGTAAACATTACTATGAGGATGCATGATAATAAAAAAGAAACTCTTGACCATTAATACCTACTAACAGCACACACAATTCACCCATGCTATTAAGCATAAACACCAAAATAATTCTATGAAAACATCTACAAGCCAAACATAAACCAATCCTAATAATACATGCTTTTCTACTCAATTAAATAGCAAGCAATCAAAGTATGAACTACACAACCAGTAGCTATGCTCTTAAAAAAAGATTTACGAAACACTTTCGAAAATCCAAACACTCATTAAAAATCATTCACAAATAATCTATCAATCACAAGGAATTATTCTATTAGCAAACAATTCAACTCTAGCAAACAATAGTGAAGTATTTCTTAACATGATACTCCTAAGGAATATTATGCTAACAAAAGAATCACTCCTAACCTACTAGTATTCACAAGGAAATACTAAACTCTTCACTTACATAAGTGAAACAAACAAATCTATTTTCCTTGGTGGAAAATAATAATCAAACATATAATAGGACATGCTATTTTCACCCAAATGTATGGTTGGGTATTTTATGCTTAACCAAGATGCAATGAGACCAGTGGGTTATGAGCCCACTAATACCATGGAAAAATAGTTACAAAGCCTCTGATCACTCATTACAAAATAAGTATAACAAATTAATTAACACAAGGCTATTCATACTAGTGAAAACAATACCAGTGAAAACAAATAACAAAAGTTACACATGCATCTCTATAATAAAAAGTGTAAGCTAACAGATGACAATAACCTAAAAATAAAACAGTACCAAAATGGCATTGGACCCAACTCTAGTATATCACAAACTTAGGTAACAAGCACTCAAAGATTTGGTGCACACATTAATCAAATAATAAAACTAGGAAATAACAAATGCTAGTTCTATTTCTATTTGACTTTCCAAACATGCACAAACTTACTAAGGTAGATGTGCTGCAAGAAAACTACTTAATAAGAAGTGGTAACAACTCTATACATGCTAGGAAACAAGATTCAAACCATCACACATTTTCATTTAAACAAATACACAAATAATAATGAAAACAAAATAGTGGTG
The DNA here is from genome assembly GCA_028641055.1 of Alopecurus myosuroides. Classification (NCBI taxonomy): domain Eukaryota; kingdom Viridiplantae; phylum Streptophyta; class Magnoliopsida; order Poales; family Poaceae; genus Alopecurus; species Alopecurus myosuroides. Next base: position 223,399,040 of record CM054058.1, on the reverse strand, counting down.
TTTCTAGATTTGCTCACCAAAATTAATCTATGGATCCAAAAATTAATCCAACCTAGTATTAGATAGCTATAGTCATAAGCAACCTCATCAAATTGGATTCACCTCCAAATCATTTTTAAACGCACTCTAAAAATCCTAGAAAAGCCCACTGGCCTTTTACCAAAATGGATGGCATTTCCATTTGGTAGCTCACCTTGAGGTGAGGCAAAGTACTAGTGATAGATATATTCAATAGCTATCCAAAACAATTTGGTTTGACCAAAATGGTTGCATATTCCAAAAGTCATGCTCAAAACAATATTACAGACACTCTGTGGCAAAACTGGTCTTGTGATAAAAATGCATGTCAAATCTTAGATCTACGAATTTTAGATGGTTAAGAAAACATAATAATAGGTTCAAGATTTTTGGTTGAATTTATTTTGCATTCTAGGTATTTTTCCCAAGCTTAAAGAAACTAGCACAAATCTGCACAGATTTTAAAAAGAAAAGGAAAACAAGGACGGGCTGGGGTTCCTCGCGGGCGCGGCCCAACCGCGCAGCGCGCGTGCAGCCAGCGCGGGAACGACGCGATTCAAGCGCGGCCGTCGATCTCAGAGCGGGAGGCCCTCTCTCTCTCTCTTCCTCCTCTTCGCTCTCCTCTCTCTCTCTTGACGGGGCCGGCGATGGATCCACACGTTGGCTCACCTAGGGGGCTCAGGAAGCAGTGGCGGTGGCTCGGGGGTGGTCCAGGCAGGCAGGGGCGTCGAGGGGCGTCGGGACTGAGCTCGGGTGCTGCTCCTGGCGGTGGCGCGGCACAGAGCGCCCACGGCGGCGAGCTCAACGGCGGCGGCGGTTCTTGCGGGCAAAGGCCAAGGGGAGCGGTCAGGCGGTGTCAGGTTGGTACGGGGAGTCCATCCAGGGCGGCGGAGGAGAATGGGAAGGAACGAGGGAGAGGGATGCTACCTCGAGCTCCCGGCGGTGATCGTCAGGTTCACAGGCACGGGCACGCTCCCAGGGGCCAGGGCAGGGTTCAGGGGAGTGGAGTGGCACAAAGGATGAGGCTAAGGTGGTCTATGGCTATGGTGAAAAGGGAAAGGGCAAGGGGTGGCTCGGGTTGATGCCATTTGATGGCATGGTTGAGTTCTGGGGCTCTTTTGGTCATTTCACCACAAGGCAAGACTGGCCAAGCGGCAAGACCACCAAGGGGCAGTCAATGCCTGGCCTTTGGAGGCAAAATGAGTCAAGTCCCATACCTTGCCACCTCCCCATGCCTCCCTTATCTTCTCTCGCATGATTACTTCTCTCACAAGGCTTCTAGATGGTCATCCAAGCATCCAAAGTGGAGTACATACAGCAAGGTTTCGAAATGGCATAGTGGTGTTTCCAAAATTTGTTTTCCAAGTTGGAGTTTGTTAAGCATGTTATAAACTTTCATAAAAATCCTTTGAAAACAAATTTGAAATAGTTTAAAGCGATGAAAACAATGTGGGAAAAGGTGTACTTTCTGTTTTTCTCTGTTTTCCAAAAATGCCTTTTTCTGCCTTATTTTTATACCACAAAAACAACAAGCAAAAGATAATTTTTATTAATCCAAAAATAAAACCAAGCTTATGGTTTTGTAGTACATATTTCAAGGAACAAATAAAATTCAAGAAAACATAAAATAACATTTTATAGCCTAGTGAAAACAAAGGTAGAAAACAGGTACTTGGCTATATTTTCAGGGAATATTTTCTATAGAAAACTTAAAAGAAAACTTTCATAAATCATTTTGAAATTTTGTTTTCTTGGATCCAACAAGGTTAAATGTTTGTTTTAAGACGCCAACAAAAATGATCCAAGTCTTGGAATAAAATTCACTCAAGTAATCAACAGAGAAAACAAAGGTTTAAATATTAAAGAATTGTTTTCAGAAAAAAATTGATATTGGTTTTATCACGAAACAAAACTTGTGTTGCAAATATGATTAAGATCATAAACACATGTTAGTTCAAACAATCATGTTGTTAGAAAAAAATTGTTGGTCCTAATTTTTTTCTTCTTGAACACAGTACAAGAATCCAAAAACTGGGGTGTGATAGACCTTCCCCCCTTAAATGAATCTCGTCCCGAGATTCGCACGCAAGCGAAAAGAGGGTGTGGTCAAAACAACAATGTTAGATAATTTGTTTACAAAAACATGTGCTGGTGGTTGGTAACATTAAACACAGGTGCTTCCCCCTTTGATTAATCTTACCAAAATCCACCGGCATGTTAGTTTTTCCCAAAGGTTTGGGTGCCACGTTCTAAATCTCGAACTTATCGCTCGTCAAACCAATATATCAATCCAGGGTTTATTCTCCACACAAAGATATAATTTCTTCCAATCTCATAAGATCATCTACCACTATATATCCTTTGGGGCCTAAACTCTCTCATTGTGATATAGACCAATCAATCAGATATCCACCAATATTTATTAAACATGAGCTTTTCATTGCTCATTCTCTAACAATCCAGGAAAATCCAATATCTCCCTCTTAATCTAATATACTCCTAGAAATAAAGCATCAAATCATTGGTCTCCTTCCAAGGTATTTCCTCATGATCATATTGCTAAAGCTAAACCATCAAATTCAACAAGCATATAACAACTATGTACTACTTCTATAAATCCTTTCGAATATTCAAAAATCTTATCTCCTGATTAATGTTAAATCATTTCCCCAAACAATCTCACTAGAGCGTGACAAGCTCCGAGAATATATCATTAAGAATAATCCTCTACTAAATCCAAGTCGTATCGATTTTTTTCCTAAATCCAAAAATCATCTCTTTATTTCCACAAATCTCTTCTTATAACAAATCCAATATTTTTCCAATCCATTTTTAATCATAATCGAATATCAATCCCAAACCAACATAATCTCTTTACTACCATCGATCTTTCCACTAAAATCCAGTACAAGAAATCACCTATGCAAACCATTATCGTCATCATTCCTATATCCCAATTTACCCTCAACATACTACTTCTAAGCAATCCAATCTCCTTATATATCAAGTGCTTCCTAAAAATCCATTAGTTTTCCACAAATCTTTCTAAACCTAAAATGAGTTCTCTACCATCTCATGTTCAAAAATCTGTTTCCTCCGAAAGGATGCACGAGAGATTTCTATTGCCTAGTAACAATCATAATTCATCAATTCAATATTTTTTCCCAACCTTTCACTTTTCCTTTAAACAGCTATAGAACATCCTAAGGCACCTTTCTCTTTGGTTTTGGAAAAGTTGGTCAGAAGATTTCAAACTGGTGTTAGGTATTATGCTACCAACTCTGTAAGGTATTAAACTAAAATTAGAAGAAGTTACATTAGTATTGTTAATTTTAAAGATACTTTTTCTAGTCCGACGTGACACTTCTAGTGTTCCGTTTACGTCGGATTTCTCAGGGTACAAAGACAAGCACAACTATGGATTCACATGTTTGGTTCGGAAACATACCATTAACTACGGCATGCGTCACATGTGCTTTTGCAACATCATCTTGGTCTCGAGGTCCACTTATCCGATTCTTGCGTTTCTTTGGGGATGGACCTTGGTTTTCTTGGTTTTCCTCGGGATGAACTAGAACACGGTTCTTCTTGGAACAATCGCGGGCGAAATGTCCTTCCTGGCCACACGTAAAGCAACCCGTGGTTCTAGGCTTGACATTCACATGCTTCGTTGAAGAATGTGGCATCGGAGGTAAGGTACTGCGAGTCACGCCAGAACTAGGTTCTCCTGGCGTCACTATCTTCCTTTTTCGACTCTCTCCAGCAAGAAGGCGCTGGTACTCTCTCATAAGGATAGCATTATTCTCAGCATTGGTGGTGACAAGCTGAGTCAAATGCTCCAGGGCAACATGTGTGGCAACGTGTTTAGCATGAGCGGCTTCACGCTCTTTCATGATCAGAGCAAACAACTGGGCAACTGTCGGCTCCCGTGGTGGAGGTAAATCGCTAGCCATGCTGAAGAAAAAGGACGGTATAAGACGAGAGCAAACTAAAAGGGTGGTTTTGTTTTGAAAACTCGTGATACAAACCGACTCATAACAAAGATGAGAACAGTAGGTAACACCAGAACAAACGAGCATCTAAGAGGAAATCAGAATCATAAAGAAAGACTAACATACAAATGAAACAGAGTCTTAACAAGCATAACCTAAACTTTTAAGGTTCACATGGCAATGACATAAGGCTTACAACGCAACTAGCACACACATAGTTCTTTAGAAGAGTTCAAAACCCAAACACAAACAAGCGTCTGGGGTGGAAGTAACACAACTCCTCACATCCTGCGGCAATCCTAAGTGCTCGAGGAAGTGCGTAGCTGTTCCTCCAACTCTTCAACTCTGGTCTTGCTAGCTGCAAGCTGGAACTGAAGGTCCCTCACTTGTGCACGGAGATGGAAACCAACAAACCTCATGGTATTTCCTTGTGCCACGAGACGATGCTCGGTAGCAGTGGAAACTCTCAGGTCTTTGGTCAGCCGGAAGATCTCTCTCCCCTGGTTATCGAACTCTCCTCCGAGCCTGTTAAGGGAAAACTGAGTGTTGTACAGCTGTCCCTCCAAGTGCTGGAAATGACGAGCTAACACAAAGTCTTCAGTGACATCTACGGGCTTGTCATCCTCGTCGCGTCTTCCATAGTATCTATAGGGGTTCCTTCAAACTTGCCGCGAAAGAAGTTCGCGAGCTTGGCAATGGTCAGATGCATCACCCTAAGGATACCATCTTCCCAACTGTTCTCCTTCACTTCATACGTGATCTCAGGCGTTGACGGGGCTAGCAAGGGTGCACGGATGGTACAAACCACCAACCAGGACACTTCGCGTCCACCTTGGTGAATCCAAGCTCCCTTCAACTCAGGTACAGGACGACCGATAAGACTAGTCATCTTGATCAAGTCCTCCTCAAAGTGGCGGTAGCAAGGTGCATGCGATCCCAGCCGGAAGTACTCGGTGAAGACAACTACCATCTACACAAAATTTTAGAGTAGCTTATGTTAGGTAACAGTGTGCAAAATTTTAAGATGCTCCATTGTAACTTAGTGTAAATAGAGTTTTTAAAACACAGAGGGTATGGAACATATAGAATTGTTTTGGTAAATAGTCATCTTAGTGACCTGGTATTATTAACTTTTATTACTAGAGTACTGGCTAACGTCCATGGTAACTAAGGTCTCCTAAGGTATGGATAGCTCTGATACCAACTCTGTAAGGTCCCCCAGAACCACTGTTCAAGGACACCTCCGATATGCATACATTCACGATCCCAGATCACACCAGTCGTGAACAACATATCAAGTTGGTACACAGATACAATATCCATTACACGATTGCATAAACACTTACAAAGAGACATGGTCACATGACAAAGTCTAACACAACTGCCATGCAGGCAAACACAAAACACACACAACGGAAGACTAAACACACACAAACGTAGTAGAGCCCAAGTCACGCGTTAACCTACAGGCTGCTGACCGGGAGACGATCCTAGTTCGCAAATCCATCAACTTCGTACTCCTCTTCGTAGATCTCCTTCTGAGACTCCTTCTCGTAGTCTGGCAAGTAAATACCAGGGACGAAACCAATATGAGTACATTTGAATGTACTCAACAAGACATCCATCACGTAGCTTACCAAAATGCAAGTATGCTTATATAGTGGAATAGGTAGGCTATACATAGGGTTCACTACCCATGATATATGAAAGACATATCATAGTTGATTTTGAAATTATCTATATCTCCGTTGAAGAAGACACTTCAAAAGAAAATAATATAGTTTTATTTCTCTTGTCGATATCACATGTGTTTTGTAAAACTTTGGTAAAAGAAAGTTTTCTCTTTGCAAAACTTATTGGAATCAACTTCCAGTATTTGTTTAGAAGAGAAAGATTTACTTTGCAAAACTTTTTGTAAAACAACTTCTGGCTTTTCATCAGCAGTACCTCCACGGTACAAGATTTCCTCCTTTCGGTACTTCACAAGTCCAACACCATTAAAAAAAACTCCTTTTTGAAAACATTGACACAATGATAGCTACATGGCCATTCAACTGTCCATATCCGAGGACGCGGCTATTCCGAATAGTTCTACTCTACAGAGGTGTACACAATCCACCAGATCCATTACATATGCCGTGAATAACCACGGACTGTAACAACAGTATGTAAACATCAGATAACTGGTCCTAACCATCCACTATGTTCAAGCTAGAATATGCTTATCTCTTAAGTCGAGTGTCCGCATCCCCGGCACCGGGCTAATCCCCACCAAGACAGGAGCCCCAACTACTGCAACCGGAGGAGAACTTAAATTCTCACCGTGTATGTCCCGTATACCCCTCCTGGCGTCAATCAGTTCGAGGGCACGATGACCCTTATAGCAAATTGAGATAAACCACACACTAACAAGAACAAACTTCAAGTTAAGCCCCGTGTCCATGTTGGGGTAAAGTGGCAGTCCGTTAAAGGTTGTCCGGCGAAGACTAGGTTATGTGTCATTTTTGAAAAACACGTTTTTCCAAAAAATGACCACTTCAACCACCCTCCGGTGAGTAAGGCTTCGCCTTCCCACCGGTTTTTCCATAAAGCCTTTGTTTTGCAAAAACATATTTTTAGGATGTCCATTAGGGACTTATATCTTTGGTGGTAATAAATACCATATGGTGGCTATGGGCTTGGTAACACCAAGTATCAACTACTGGCATAATAAGGATATATAATATTAATAGTAGTAATATTCACTCAAAAATAGTTTTTGGAAATCAAGATTTTTTTTTGTAGAACTTTTCAGAAGTAAAACATGCATGATAGATAATGATAAGTGTATTATAACAGCAAGCATCAGGATGGCTTTCCTTAAAACTCTTAGTGTCCCTGGCCTTGAAGTAACTTGAACTTGACGCACAGCTCCACAACGGTTGCTTCTTCTTCTTTGTTTTCTAGCGTCGTAAAAGAATAAAAGACACACACTCAGAACTAAAGATCAAACAACTAAACTAAACAACACATACATCAAGCAAACTTATACTAGAGCAATCACTCAAACGTTATCGAGAAATCTATCTCACATAACTCTCAGGGTAGAAAACTGTCGTTAGACAAACATATGGTTGAGAAACCATATCCCACATCTTACATACCATATATGGAATGGGTGTACCACTCTCATAATAAGATATTTAAGAAGATAAAAATATAGCTTGTGGGTACAAAAGGTGAGACTACTAAAATAATAACAGTCAATCAAAGCAATACCCATGGCAGTGGGTATTAACAACAACCACAAGCAAGCATCACTAAAACAAGTTCACGACTAAACTAAGGCCTAGATAGCAAGATACTACTAAGAACAACAAAAAAATTAGCACAACAATAACAATAAGTACCATACCCATGCTAAGGTAAACACTCAGACAAATTCCAAACCACAAGCAAACACGCCACAACTGAATAGGCTAGTTATAGACTATGCTTATGTCTACTCAAAGTTATGGAATCCTTCAATCATGAAAATGAACAAACAAACCAGTTGCTAAATCAATAGTAACAAGTAATAAAGTATAGTCTAAAACACAATCATCACCCAAGATAATGCTCCTAACCAATTACATAAAAACATGACCGCACTAATAGCATACTAATATGAGAATTCTACACAAGCATGCTATAAGAATTAATTGTATTATGCACTATAGCAACAGAAACTAAAGAATTTATGGCATAATAACAGAAGTAATAACTTCCCTAACATGCTAGAATAAAATCATATACTCAAAAAATAGAAGACATCAATACTAGAGCAACTCCTAATTTCTAGTGGTGACACTAGTGCAACACTAAAGAAGTAAACATTACTATGAGGATGCATGATACTAAACAAGCAACTCTTGACCATTAATACCTACTAACAGCACACACAACTTACCCATGCTAGTAATCATAAACACCAAAATAATTCTATGAAAACATCTACAAGCCAAACATAAACCAATTCTAATAATACATGCTTTTCTACTCAATTAAATAGCAAGCAATCAAAGTATGAACTACACAACCAGTAGCCATGCTATTAACAAAATATTTACTAATCACTTTCAAAAATACAAACACTCAATATAAATCATTCACAAATAATCTATCAAACTGAAGGAATTATTCTATTAGCAAACAATTCAATTCTAGCAAACAATAGTGAAGTATTTCTTAACATGATACTCCTAAGGAATATTATGCTAACAAAAGAATCACTCCTAACCTTGTCGTGGGATAATCACGGCAGACGTTACCAGGGGTAACTTACTTTGTGGAAAATCGACTCTGGTGTTTGGGAGAGGGTTTAGCTCAGGGGAAATTATGATATCAGGTGATCTGGTAGCTCGGGCAGCAGTGTCGCTGAGTCTCCGATCTAGGGTTACAACTATCAGCTCTCGTATTACAAAGATACTCGAATAACTGGTCAAGCTCTCTTTTTCTGACCCTAGGAGCCGATTTATATATTACCCGGCTCCTTGGCTCCCTATACAAGGCATACTCGGAATCCTACCCAGAAACCGTACACAACCCTAAGTTTGCTAATCGTGAACCCTAAGGCACGGGTTACAAGGCCTACGCTCCCTCTTGGGCCTTCTAGAAACTCCTCCACCTTGGGCCGGGTCTTGTGCGATTCCCTTTGGGCCGGGTTTCACCTTGGCATGAGCCTACCGGGTTATCATCCCCCCATCAGTAGTCCCCAGAATAGCTTGGGCTTCTCGGGATCAACCATGAAGCGCACGCTATTCCCTGCAAAACAATAAACATTCAAATTCATAATATACCGGGTTAGAGTGCTTTGATAATAGCTACGCCTGCTCTTTTGTCGCACCCGGACTTCTAAAGGATACTCGCCGTTCCGTTGAACAGTAGTAGATTGGATTACGGGGCTTACCGGCACCCGCGTCCTCTTACGAGTAGGCCAACACACGTATGTGTGACAACCAACCCCTATCTGTTCATCGTCGACGTAAACTATCCCATAGAAATCAGGACACTACCATTGACGTACTTCATACCATACACACATGGTACGTCAACGGCTTTGAACAAGATGATAACACAACATATCTCTAAGACACAAAAGATTGAAATAAGTTGCAAATAGCTCTCACTAGAGCAGAGATAGCAAATACAATCATCCAGAGGACACATGTCCCAACATAACATCATTACATCTCAGCGGAAGCATTCAAAGGGGGTCTGAGTACAGACAAATCCAAATAGGCTTAAGAAGCCGGAAACTGAAATAAAGACGGAGCCCATCCACGTAGTCTCGGATCCTGCCCGGGTCCGCTAACTACTCGTCAGCAGCCTCGTCAAACTCCACGTAGTAGCCGTCACCTGGATCCTCGTAAGCGTAGTCTGCGGAAACCACAACCCCAAAGGGGTCAGTACATAAACGTACTGGCAAGCAAGACTCACAGTTCACCAAAGTGTAGCCCGTCAACACCAAGCACAGATGCCTTGGGTTCAACGGAAGAAAGGGGATATAAAAGATGCTGCAACTGGCTGCGCTGAACAACTACAGAGATTCTACCACTTCCGACTAACAGAAAGGAGATAAGATCGAGTATTGTAACCAACTGAAAGATAATTTCAAACAAACCCATCCTGGATCTCGCCCCTTATCCGAAGAAGCAATCCGAGGATAACTCACACAGTTGGAATAAGGATGAATCAAGTTATTGTGTCAATAATCCTATTACTAGTCAAGTTGTTAATCATTGGGTGTGAGATTGTGAATCATTAGGTTTAAGTTGTCCTGAGTACTTGTTAGCCAGTACTTTCACCAAGTTAACCATAACCGCGGAAAACACGGCTTCTCGAGAAGATTATCCCTGCAGGGTTGCACCAATTTGGCCGTACACGTATGAATAACCCGCCAGATGGGATGCCTCCCACCAAGCGGGGCACTCAACACAACTCAACTCTTCTTCGCATCAAGCCCAAAGCACCTTGGGCGCACGGCTAATCGAGCCCAGAAGAAAATGGACCCTCATAGCACTCTAAGAACGTGTCCCCCTATATGCCGACTACGAAAGTTCCACCCTGCGCTGGGCTCGCAAAAACATGCATGCGGCAAATGGAAAACACGAACTAAATGAGGCGATTTGGACGAGATGCGAATCGAATCAAATTGAGGGGGGCGCCCATACTCGCTTCCCACATGCGGGTAGTGCGCTCATCATGGATTAGTAGACAAGACCCTTTTCCTATTAGGGTCGACACTAGCAGGCCTCAAAACCACACAGGGCCTCCTGCCGGTGCCTTATCATCAAATTATTATTTAACAATAACATTAGCATGATTGATTGATTAAACATCGAGCCCCCAGAACATACGAAATAGTAACAGAAAGTAACGGGTAACAGACTCGAGCAAAACAACCTAAGCATGCTAGTAAGACACTGGCTCAATCAATAGGGTTGTAGGAGTGGTGGTGAGGCAATATCAGGGTTAAGGGATTCATGTGATAGGTTCGTAACAGAAACAACTACTACTAAGGCTAGCAGAAATAGATAACGGAAAGTATCGGTAACCAGGGTTGAAAGGAACACAATGGTTCATGTGAGTGATAACTTGCCTGCAAACTCAGCAGCCGGGTACTGAGCTAGATCCTCAGAAGGGGTGCTGTAAAGATCGTCTGTCTCAACGTCGTGTCTATTCGAGAAGAAGCAAACAAACAAGACAGAAATATAAACAATCAATATCATGGCATAGTGCACAATCATGGGATGATGCATGTCAAGTTACTGGATGCATCAAAATAAACTAGTTAACAAAGTGACACAATTTGAATGGCCCCCTATGCAATTGGATTGCATATGGAAAAGGTCCATTGATTAAGTGGAAACAAATGATCTATAATTGATTAACATGTGAAAGTATGCTTATCATGATGCATGCATGATGATAACAACAAAATAACAACAATAGATGCAAGTGGTAAAGGAATTTAACAAGTTTGGAAATCATTTATTAAATTTGGAAATTTTTGGTTACTTAAACAGGTCACACAAGCATTTGTTGTTTTCATCAATTTAAAATGTTCAAAACAAATAACAAAATTCATATTTGAAAAGAATACCAAATTTTAGTTGGATTACATGTTTCAAATATTGAAATATGAGTTAGGATGAATTTATTATGACTTAAACAATATTAAACAAGTTTTAAATGAATTTAAAACAAGTGTGAATTTTATTTGAATTTTATTTGTCCAAAACATAAATTCAAACTCACATTTGAAAAGTTCATACTTTTCTAGTTTGAAAACATATTTTGCATGTTCAAAAATAATTTATTTTGAGCAAGTTATGATTTTAGCAAAATTTAAATGAATTAAACAAGGATTAAATTATTTAGGCAATTTAAATTATTCAAAACATGAAACAAAATTTATATTTGAAAAGGTTATTTGAAATAGCATGGAAAACATATTTTATTTGCATTTATTGGATTAAGAATGAATTAGTTATGAATTTTTGCAAATTGCAATTGAATTATTTGAATTCAAATTTGAATTGCATTTTGAAATTTCAAAACAGGAAACAAATGGTACCAATGGGTAGAGAATTAAATTTAGAGTAGTGTGCATATTTATTTTCATTATTTGAGTTTATAAAATAAAAGTTATAAGGTTTTTAAAACCAGGGACCAATCTGTTAAAATAAAAGGGCTGGTTTTGAAAAACAGAAAGTGTTAAAACCATTTTATACCGCACTGGAAACTAGCCACTGCCACTGCAGCGTGGGCCTGGGGCCAGCGTGGCAGGCGCGCGCGTGCGTGGCAGCTAGGGACGCTGACGGGTGGGGCATACTTGTCAGTTGCGCGAGCAAAAAGTGTGGGTTTTTATCCGCGGCCGTGAGGGATCGAGCTCGCGACTGCGCGCAAGCGAACGGTGCAGTGCTAACACTGCGGTGGTTGCTTCAGATTCGACAGATACAGATGCGCGGACAGTTTATGATTCAACAGGTGGTTAACTGAACTTTTGCGTGCGCTCGTTTGACTGAACCGTGACAGCGAACTTCGCCGGTGATGAGCGGATGCGGGGGATGGATGCGATGCTTGCGGTGGCTGCTGATGCGTGTGCAGTGCGTGCGCAAGTAGACAAAGTAAAGGGAGGAGGAGGTGGTGGTCGCTCACCGGCGTTGTAGTGGGAAGCAGAGGGTCGAGGTAGCGGCCGGCGGCGATGTCGATGATGGCGGCGGTGATTCAGGGAGTCTCCGGGGTAGCTAGGGTGTTTAAACGGAGGAGGGGTAAGTGGTGTTTCGATTCCAGCAGCTAGGAAGGTGGGAGGCACGGCGAGGTGGAGGTGATCGGCAAGGTTTCAGTCATGGCGCCTCCGGCGAGCTGACAGCGAGGGAGGAACGCGGGCAGAGAGGAGAAATGGCGGCGCCTCGAGGGGGGAACAGGAGCCTAGGGGTTAGGGCACGGCGCGCTGCCCTAGGGCTACCTATATAGGGGGGCACGGGGCTGGATCACCGTCGCTGCAGCTCTGCTGCCGCCGTGGCAGCTCTGGATGGGCGGCCGTACCGCGGGACGACGACGGGGGCGGCTAACTGAAAGGGTACTGGGCCAGGTGGGCTGGGCCGGTTTAGTTAGGTGCTGCGCGCGCGTCCGTTTTCTTCTTTTATTTTTTTTTGCTTTTTCTGTTTTTTTTTTCTAGCAAAGAAAATGGAAGCAAAAGTTAGGTTTTTGATTTGATAAAAATTGGAAAAAAATCATGTGGGTTTGTTAGTCCAACAGCTACCACTTGGCCACCAGGTTTTTGAAAATTCAAGTTTATTTGCTGTTTTTTTAGTGGCTTGCATTTGGATGAAATTTAGTTAATAATTGGTTATTTAAAACAAGATTTTTAATTATGGAAAACCAATGAGTTTTTAATTGGAAACAATGAATACATTTGTTTTGTAATTTCATTATTTTCAACAATGGGTACTGTTTGAAAGTTTGTGGTTTGAATTTGAATAAGTTGAAATTATTTGATTAATATTGGAAACAATGTTTTTATTAGGGTGACCCCTAATGATTAAAATAGAACAATTATGATTATAATTTGTTTGGTACTTTTATAACTTTCAAATTAGGTGTTGTTGATGATTTGCTTTGAATTTGAAACCACATTGGAATTAATTAATTGAAATAAACAAAACACCATTTTATTTGTTGATCAATATGGAATAATATGAAAACAAGTGGGTTGTTTTTATTTGAGATTTTTATTTAAAATGTAGTAACAGAGCAAAGTATGAAATAAAGTTTGGAAATAATTTGAATTTCAAATGTGAAAACAACTAAGAACAGATGCAAAACAAAATAGTTAAAACAAATGCAACAATGAATAAAATATGATGACATGATGCAATACTTGAATTAAACAAAGAAAACAAAACATTCTAGAGGATATTTTTCATACTTGGGATGGTGTACAAAACGCCCCCCCTTGAAGGATTCGCGCCCCGAGATTCCTTACTGAGAAGCGAAAAGGTCGGATACTTCTTGCGAAGATCCTCCTTCGGTCTCCCACGTTTGCTCTTTATCGGAATGATGCGACCACTTGCACTTTCAAGAACTTGGTGCTCTTGTTGCGAGTCTTACGCTCGGTCTCATCGAGAATACGAATAGGGTGCTCCTCATAAGATAGATCATCTTGCAGTTCAATGGAATCATGATCAACTGAACGATCTGGATCTTTGAAACACTTCTTGAGCTGGGACACGTGGAACACATCGTGCACCTTGGATAGTTTTTCTGGAAGCTCAAGACGATAAGCATTTTCTGCCCGCCTTGAGAGAATGTTGAAAGGACCAATGTATCTTGGTGCAAGCTTTCCTTTCACACCAAAACGATGAGTGCCTCTGAGGGGAGTTACACGGAGATATGCCTTGTCACCAGGTGCATAGACCATATCACGGTGCTTGCTGTCATAGTAACTCTTCTGACGAGACTGAGCAATCTTGAGATTGTCATGAATGATGCGAACTTTCTCCTCGGCTTCCTTAACAATGTCAGGGCCTAAGAGTGAACGTTCACCAGCTCCAGACCAATTGATTGGACTCCTGCATCTGCGGCCATAGAGTGCTTCAAATGGTGCCATGCCTAGGCTTGCCTGGAAACTGTTGTTGTAGGAGAATTCAGCATATGGAAGGCAATCCTCCCATTTCATGCCAAAGGAGAGACCACATGCTCTGAGCATATCCTCGAGAATCTAATTGACTCTTTCGACTTGCCCCTGAGACTGAGGGTGATAAGCTGTGCTGAACAGAAGTTTAGTTCCCAACGCTTCTTGAAAGCTCTTCCAGAAATGAGAAGTGAAGATACTTCCACGGTCTGAGCTTATTTCCAATGGAACACCATGAAGAGGAACAATCCTTGCTTTGTAGAGCTCTGCTAACTGGCTAGCTGAGATAGTTTCCTTGACAGCAAAGAAGTGAGCTACCTTAGTGAGACGATCAATGACAACGAAGATTGCATCGTTGCCCTTTTTGGACTTTGGAAAACCAGTGACGAAGTCCATTTCAATCATGTCCCACTTCCACTTAGGAATTTTCAGAGGTTGGAGTAGACCTGCTGTTTTCTGATGGACTGCCTTAACACGTCGACAAACGTCGCATTCAGAAACGTATTGAGCAATTTCACGTTTCATGCCAGGCCACCAATACAGAGTCTTGAGATCCTGGTACATCTTTGTACTTCCAGGGTGGATGGAGAGAGGAGTTTCATAAGACTCCTTGAGAATGATATCTTTGAGACTTTGAATCTGAGGAACTGCAATGCGTCCTTCGAAGAACACAGTTCCCTTGACATCAATTGAGAAGGACTTGAATTTATCATTGCCTTCTTTGATGTGCTCTACAATCTTCTTGATTTCAGTATCACGAAGTTGTTCAGAACGAATCTTGTCCTCGAGAGTTGGACTGGTTGTCAAGCTAGCAAGATAACCTTGAGGAACAAGACCAAGGTTCAGCTTCTGGAATTCTTCATGAAGTGGAGGTTGGCTTTCCATGATCATGAGATTATTGCAATAGGACTTGCGACTGAGAGCGTCGGCCATAACATTAGCCTTGCCTGGAGTGTAAGAAATGGTGAGATCAAAGTCTTTAATCTTCTCAATCCATCTCCTTTTCCTTAGGTTTAGATCTGGTTGAGTGAAGATGTATTTCAGACTCTTATGATCGGAAAAGATTTCAGTGCGGTTACCCAACAAGTATTGTCTCCATTTCTTGAGGGCAAACACAACTGCTGCAAGTTCTAGGTCATGAGTGGGATAGTTTTGCTCATGTGCATTCAACTGACGTGAAGCATAAGCCACAACTTGACGTTCTTGCATAAGAACTGCACCTAGACCTTGGAGAGATGCATCGCAGAGTATCTGGAAAGGTTTGGTAGTATCTGGGCCAACCAGAACTGGGGTGGAAGTGAGTTTAGTCTTCAAGAGATTGAAACTTTCATCACACTGTGGAGACCAAACGAACTTCTTGTCCTTCTTTGTGAGATCAGTGAGAGGTTTGGCAATCTTGGAAAAGTTTTGGACGAAATGACGACAATAGCTAGCCAAGCCAAGAAAACTTCTGACTTGCTTCACCGTCTTAGGGGGTTTCCAATCAACAATTGCCTTAACCTTTTCTGGATCAATGGCTATGCCTTTGGCAGAGATGATATGACCAAGGTAAGCAACTTCTGGAATCCAGAACTCACATTTGGAGAATTTGGCATACAAACGATGCTCGCGAAGTTTCATGAGAGTGAGACGAAGATGTTCTCCATTCTCTTCCTCGGATTTGGAGTAGACTAGAATGTCATCGAGATATACCACAACGAACTTGTCGAGGTATTCATGGAATACAGAATTCATGAGTCTTGAGAACGTCGCCGGTGCATTGGTGAGACCAAAGGACATGACAGTGTATTCATATAGACCGTAGCGAGTGGTGAAAGCTGTCTTAGGAATATCTTCCTTTCTGATCTTTATCTGATGGTAACCCATCCTCAAGTCCAACTTTGAGAATATTGAGGCTCCAGCAAGTTGATCAAAAAGATCATCGATACGAGGAATTGGATACTTGTTTTTGATGGTTTTCTCGTTGAGAGGACGATAGTCAACCACGAGTCTTTTTGTTTGATCCTTCTTGGCAACAAACAGAGTTGGGCAACCCCAAGCGGAGGAACTAGGCTGAATGTAACCTTTCTCCATGTACATATCGATTTGCTCCTTCAACAATTTCAGTTCAGGAGGAGCTATCTTGTATGGATGCTTAGAGATTGGAGCAGTACCTGGTTCAAGCTCGATCACGAACCCAACTGCTCTGTCCGGAGGCATCCCTGGCAACTCTTCTGGAAAGACGTCAGGGAATTCACAAACCACCGGAACATTTTCAATTGCAGGAAGAGGTTTTGCATCTAGGTTGAACAACTGAACAGAACTTGATCCATATGGAGAATAGACTATCTGGCCAGAAGGGTGGGATAGAGTTATTGACTTTTGAGCACAGTCAATTTTAGCTTCGTGGGTCTTCAACCAATCCATACCCAGAATGACATCAATGTCAGAATTTCCCAGCAACATGAGTGAAGCAAGGAATATGCGGCCTCCAATTAGGATCCGATTGTCCTTACTTATCTTGGAAGTCAACATTTGCGGTCCCGGAGAGTGAACAGTCATTTGATTGCTTAGCGGAACCAGAACTAGGTTGTATGCTTTTGCAAAAATCTTTGACAGAAAAGAATGCGATGCTCCGGTATCAAACAACACTTTAGCTGGAAAAGAGTTTACGGGTAATATACCGAGAACGACGTCAGCAGCTTCCTCAGCTTTGTTGGCCTTGATATGATTCACCCTCGCGGTCCTCCCGACAGGCCTGTTGTTGGAGTTGAAGGCTTTAGCCGGGGGAGCACGAACCATTGCCTGGTTGGTGTTGGGGCGAGGAGGTGGAGGTAGCTGCCTCTGAGTGCACTTATCAGCGTAGTGTCCAGTCTCCTTGCATTTGTAGCAAGTGATGACACGAGGAGGACCTGGCCTTGGCTGCCCCATTGGAACCCTCTGACTCTGCATCTGAGCTGGGTTGGGTGGGCGGGGAGCAAAGCTTGGAGAAGCTTGGGCATATGGAGCCCGAGTGACAGCAGCATTTGGCACCCAGATGCGGCGCTTCTGCGGAGGGGTGGTCATGTTGGAGGAGGAACCACCCTCACGTGAGTGCTTGCGGGACTCTTCGAACGCCTTGCGCCCATTTTCCTCATTGAGCGCGGTGTTCACAAGCTCCTCGAAGTCCTTGCACTTGATGTTGGTGAGAGCGTACTTCAGTTCCGGGTTAAAACCTCGGCGGAACCTTGCCATCTTCTTAGCCTCAGTGGACACCTCATCACCAGCGTATCGAGCGAGACGATTGAACTCGTTCTGATAGCCAATGACGTCTAGCTTGCCCTGCTTGAGAGAGAAAAATTCCTCACGCATCCTTTCCATGAGACCATCTGGGATGTGGTGCTTCAGGAAGGCATCCTTGAAACATCCCCAGGTGATAGGATAGCCAGCTCTCATGGTCTGGAAGTTCTCCCACCAGGTAGCTGCCTGACCCTTCAGTAGGTAGGTGGCATACTTGACTTTATCCTCCTCAGCAACGTGAGCAATGTCCAGAGCCCTGGCCATTTCCCTGATCCAGTCATCAGCATCCAGGGGCTCACGTGTTGCCACGAAAGCTCTCGGACCCATACTCAGAAACTCCTTGATGCTGACTCGCGGAGCATTCTGGTTGTTGTGCTGGTTAGCCTGGATCTGGGCCATCTGAGCCACGACCTGAGTCATCTGAGTCAACAGCTCCGTGAGCGGAGGTGGTTCAGGCGGGTTGCTCCTTGTTGGCGGCATCCTGGATAGACATGCATTTTAGCACAACAACAGAAAAGGATAGACTTGGTAACCGAAAGAGAGATTATTCCGACGCATGAATAGATAACCAACAGGTACATCATCACATATTCAAATACATCAGAATATCCAACACACCAATACATGGTTCGAAAGACAAAGGATAACTAAACATAGCTAGGAATGGATACATCGGTACTCCCATGCTCATCACACAGGACGGCGGTGAGTAGTATGACGAGAGATACGGTGAGGAGGAATCCCACGGAAGTAGGTAGAACGACGATCCACATAGATCGGGACTGCTCTGAGAACAACTCTCGGTGTGGTGAATAAAAAGCGTCGCCTCCCTGTGCTCCAAAGCGTGGAATCCCAGTGTAACCAGCTCCGAGGTTGAGGAGTGGACCTCTGATCGGCTCGTAACCTCCAGCATCTGGCAAACTACGTCCAACTGTCTGATGGAAGCGTGCAAAGCGCTCATCTCCAACAAAGTCTGTGGTGTACGTCGCCAGACGAGTCAAAGCAAGGTAGAGCTGCTCCCTGACTGAGGCTAACTCCTGAGAAAGTGTGGTGGCAACAGCGTCACTGTGCCTCACAAACTGAGCGGTGGTGTGCAGCCTGGTGTTATCATGCTCGTAGACATCCAGGTTGTCGTAGAGGGTGAAGTGAGCTCCCGCTGAAGTGATGTAACCACGGGGGATGTGGCGATAGATAGAATCGTCAAACCCCCAGTAGTCAGCACGGAGGACGGTGAGACTCACGTAAGCTGCCTGCTGCACGGCCATATCCACTATGGAACCTACTGCCTCGTAGCGGTGGACAATGCTCATGCCATCATCTGACAGAATGTAGACGATAGCCTGGTAGTAGGTCTGGTCAAACTCTCGCTGCTGCTCGTAGACCTGGTACTCTGGTGCCCAATGGAACCCCAGGTAAGTGACCATGTCTCTCAGCATCTCCGGATAACCGGCGGTGCTCTCACAACGAGTCATCCGAACCACCTGCGGGTAGAACCTGAGATCCATCTGCAGATGATTTGGGAGGTTTTGATTAGACGCCGGTAGAGAACTGAAGTGGAAAGCAACAACAAGGTTTAACGGACGAAAAGGATGTTGAAAAGAACAGGATATTGAAGCAACATCGGGAAACACGAGACCAAAAACTCCTGAGGTACTACGGAGAACCCAAAACACGTGAAATCCTAACTTGAAAGTTTAGGTGAGGAGAGAAAACAACGTTGCACTTCCTTACCAGAAAAAAGGGAGGGTGGGTGGGGAAAGAAGAAAAATGGCAGAATTCCTACTCTCACGTTTCATTTTTCCTATATAGCTACAAAATAGTTTCTAGACTCAACTGCGACCAGTAAAAAGGGATCCTATAGGCAGACAGGCTCTGATACCATTTGTCGCACCCGGACTTCTAAAGGATACTCGCCGTTCCGTTGAATAGTAGTAGATTGGATTACGGGGCTTACCGGCACCCGCGTCCTCTTACGAGTAGGCCAACACACGTATGTGTGACAACCAACCCCTATCTGTTCATCGTCGACGTAAACTATCCCATAGAAATCAGGACACTACCATTGACGTACTTCATACCATACACACATGGTACGTCAACGGCTTTGAACAAGATGATAACACAACATATCTCTAAGACACAAAAGATTGAAATAAGTTGCAAATAGCTCTCACTAGAGCAGAGATAGCAAATACAATCATCCAGAGGACACATGTCCCAACATAACATCATTACATCTCAGCGGAAGCATTCAAAGGGGGTCTGAGTACAGACAAATCCAAATAGGCTTAAGAAGCCGGAAACTGAAGTAAAGACGGAGCCCATCCACGTAGTCTCGGATCCTGCCCGGGTCCGCTAACTACTCGTTAGCAGCCTCGTCAAACTCCACGTAGTAGCCGTCACCTGGATCCTCGTAAGCGTAGTCTGCGGAAACCACAGCCCCAAAGGGGTCAGTAGATAGACGTACTGGCAAGCAAGACTCACAGTTCACCAAAGTGTAGCCCGTCAACACCAAGCACAGATGCCTTGGGTTCAACGGAAGAAAGGGGATATAAAAGATGGTGCAACTGGCTGCGCTGAACAACTACAGAGATTCTACCACTTCCGACTAACAGAAAGGAGATAAGATCGAGTATTGTAACCAACTGAAAGATAATTTCAAACAAACCCATCCTGGATCTCGCCCCTTATCCGAAGAAGCAATCCGAGGATAACTCACATAGTTGGAATAAGGATGAATCAAGTTATTGTGTCAATAATCCTATTACTAGTCAAGTTGTTAATCATTGGGTGTGAGATTGTGAATCATTAGGTTTAAGTTGTCCTGAGTACTTGTTAGCCAGTACTTTCACCAAGTTAACCATAACCGCGGAAAACACGGCTTCTCGAGAAGATTATCCCTGCAGGGTTGCACCAATTTGGCCGTACACGTATGAATAACCCGCCAGATGGGATGCCTCCCACCAAGCGGGGCACTCAACACAACTCAACTCTTCTTCGCATCAAGCCCAAAGCACCTTGGGCGCACGGCTAATCGAGCCCAGAAGAAAATGGACCCTCATAGCACTCTAAGAACGTGTCCCCCTATATGCCGACTACGAAAGTTCCACCCTGCGCTGGGCTCGCAAAAACATGCATGCGGCAAATGGAAAACACGAACTAAATGAGGCGATTTGGACGAGATGCGAATCGAATCAAATTGAGGGGGGCGCCCATACTCGCTTCCCACATGCGGGTAGTGCGCTCATAATGGATCAGTAGACAAGACCCTTTTCCTATTAGGGTCGACACTAGCAGGCCTCAAGACCACACAGGGCCTCCTGCCGGTGCCTTATCATCAAATTATTATTTAACAATAACATTAGAATGATTGATTGATTAAACATCGAGCCCCCAGAACATACGAAATAGTAACAGAAAGTAACGGGTAACAGAATCGAGCAAAACAACCTAAGCATGCTAGTAAGACACTGGCTCAATCAATAGGGTTGTAGGAGTGGTGGTGAGGCAATATCAGAGTTAAGGGATTCATGTGATAGGTTCGTAACAGAAACAACTACTACTAAGGCTAGCAGAAATAGACAACGGAAAGTATCGGTAACCAGGGTTGAAAGGAACACAATGGTTCATGTGAGTGATAACTTGCCTGCAAACTCAGCAGCCGGGTACTGAGCTAGATCCTCAGAAGGGGTGCTGTAAAGATCGTCTGTCTCAACGTCGCCGTCTATTCGAGAAGAAGCAAACAAACAAGACATAAATATAAACAATCAATATCATGGCATAGTGCACAATCATGGGATGATGCATGTCAAGTTACTGGATGCATCAAAATAAACTAGTTAACAAAGTGACACAATTTAAATGGGCCCCTATGCAATTGGATTGCATATGGAAAAGGTCCATTGATTAAGTGGAAACAAATGATCTATAATTGATTAACATGTGAAAGTTTGCTTATCATGATGCATGCATGATGATAACAACAAAATAACAACAATAGATGCAAGTGGTAAAGGAATTTAACAAGTTTGGAAATCATTTATTAAATTTGGAAATTTTTGGTTACTTAAACAGGTCACACAAGCATTTGTTGTTTTCATCAATTTAAAATGTTCAAATCAAATAACAAAATTCATATTTGAAAAGAATACCAAATTTTAGTTGGATTACATGTTTCAAATATTGAAATATGAGTTAGGATGAATTTATTATGACTTAAACAATATTAAACAAGTTTTAAATGAATTTAAAACAAGTGTGAATTTTATTTGAATTTTATTTGTCCAAAACATAAATTCAAACTCACATTTGAAAAGTTCATACTTTTCTAGTTTGAAAACATATTTTGCATGTTCAAAAATAATTTATTTTGAGCAAGTTATGATTTTAGCAAAATTTAAATGAATTAAAAAAGGATTAAATTATTTAGGCAATTTAAATTATTCAAAACATGAAACAAAATTTATATTTGAAAAGGTTATTTGAAATAGCATGGAAAACATATTTTATTTGCATTTATTGGATTAAGAATGAATTAGTTATGATTTTTTGCAAATTGCAATTGAATTATTTGAATTCAAATTTGAATTGCATTTTGAAATTTCAAAACAGGAAACAAATGGTACCAATGGGTAGAGAATTAAATTTAGAGTAGTGTGCATATTTTATTTTCATTATTTGAGTTTATAAAATAAAAGTTATAAGGTTTTTAAAACCAGGGACCAATCTGTTAAAATAAAAGGGCTGGTTTTGAAAAACAGAAAGTGTTAAAACCATTTTATACCGCACTGGAAACTAGCCACTGCCACTGCAGCGTGGGCCTGGGACCAGCGTGGCAGGCGCGCGCGTGCGTGGCAGCTAGGGACGCTGACGGGTGGGGCATACTTGTCAGTTGCGCGAGCAAAAAGTGTGGGTTTTTATCCGCGGCCGCGAGGGATCGAGCTCGCGACTGCGCGCAAGCGAACGGTGCAGTGCTACCACTGCGGTGGTTGCTTCAGATTCGACAGATACAGATGCGCGGACAGTTTATGATTCAACAGGTGGTTAACTGAACTTTTGCGTGCGCTCGTTTGACTGAACCGTGACAACGAACTTCGCCGGTGATGAGCGGATGCGGGGGATGGATGCGATGCTTGCGGTGGCTGCTGATGCGTGTGCAGTGCGTGCGCAAGCAGACAGAGTAAAGGGAGGAGGAGGTGGTGGTCTCTCACCGGCGTTGTAGTGGGAAGCAGAGGGTCGAGGTAGCGGCCGGCGGCGACGTCGATGATGGCGGCGGTGATTCAGGGAGTCTCCGGGGTAGCTAGGGTGTTTAAACGGAGGAGGGGTAAGTGGTGTTTCGATTCCAGCAGCTAGGAAGGTGGGAGGCACGGCGAGGTGGAGGTGATCGGCAAGGTTTCAGTCATGGCGCCTCCGGCGAGCTGACAGCGAGGGAGGAACGCGGGCAGAGAGGAGATATGGCGGCGCCTCGAGGGGGGAACAGGAGCCTAGGGGTTAGGGCACGGCGCGCTGCCCTAGGGCTACCTATATAGGGGGGCACGGGGCTGGATCACCGTTGCTGCAGCTCTGCTGCCGCCGTGGCAGCTCTGGATGGGCGGCCGTACCGCGGGACGACGACGGGGGCGGCTAACTGAAAGGGTACCGGGCCAGGTGGGCTGGGCCGGTTTAGTTAGGTGTTGCGCGCGCGTCCGTTTTCTTCTTTTATTTTTTTTTGCTTTTTCTGTTTTTTTTTTGTAGCAAAGAAAATGGAAGCAAAAGTTAGGTTTTTGATTTGATAAAAATTGGAAAAAAATCATGTGGGTTTGTTAGTCCAACAGCTACCACTTGGCCACCAGGTTTTTGAAAATTCAAGTTTATTTGCTTTTTTTTAATGGCTTGCATTTGGATGAAATTTAGTTAATAATTGGTTATTTAAAACAAGATTTTTAATTATGGAAAACCAATGAGTTTTTAATTGGAAACAAATGAATACATTTGTTTTGTAATTTCATAATTTTCAACAATAGGTACTGTTTGAAAGTTTGTGGTTTGAATTTGAATAAGTTGAAATTATTTGATTAATATTGGAAACAATGTTTTTATTAGGGTGACCCCTAATGATTAAAATAGAACAATTATGATTATAATTTGTTTGGTACTTTTATAACTTTCAAATTAGGTGATGTTGATGATTTGCTTTGAATTTGAAACCACATTGGAATTAATTAATTGAAATAAACAAAACACCATTTTATTTGTTGATCAATATGGAATAATATGAAAACAAGTGGGTTGTTTTTATTTGAGATTTTTATTTAAAATGTTGTAACAGAGCAAGTATGAAATAAAGTTTGGAAATAATTTGAATTTCAAATGTGAAAACAACTAAGAACAGATGCAAAACAAATAGTAAACAAATGCAACAATGAATTAAATATGATGACATGATGCGATACTTGAATTAAACAAGAAACAAAACATTCTAGAGGATATTTTCATACTTGGGATGTTACATCTTTGGGCGGCCCATATAATAACCCGGCATTTTCCGAGTCAGGGCATCATCTCCCGGGTCAACACTCCAAGGAAACGTGACAAGACTCGGCATCCGCATCGCTACCAGTTAATCCGAATAAAACGCTCGCAATCAATCACAATCTCCATCCGGATATCTCGCAACGGATATTTTGGTGCTTATCCCCAAATATCCGGGCCGGATCTTTTCCTCCCAAATTATTTCACTTACCGCCCAAACCTAGGGATTTTCTCCCCGCACCTATAAATAGAGCCCAGGGGTTAACCCTAGATCTCACCGGCCATTTCCCCTCTCTCTCTCTTCCATTCATTCCACCTCCGCGCCCACGAGCCCCAACTCGAGCTCGCGCCACTGGAGCTGCGCCACCAGAGTTGTGCCACCGCCCGGTAGGTCGCTGCCGGTCGCCGCCATCCGTGCCTGCAAGGTCGCCGTCAATCGCCACCGTCAACACCCGCGAGCAAGCCTCCATTCGAGCCGCCGGAGATCTCGAGACACCGCTGCCGTCGAGCTAATCGCCGCCGCCGTGCATCTCTTCCATTAATCCATCCGGTAAGTCCCTCTGTCTCTTAGATCTAGATTTTAATTTCGCGCGAATACTTTGGATCGAATCTCACCCACTAGTTATCCATTTTTCCTCCATTAGCTAGGCATACCTTTGTAATCCCTAATCTCACGTTTTTCCACAGTTTGCACTTATCTAAATCCATCTCTATGCCCCTTAGCACACTTTTGCTATTTGCGATCTCGTATTTGTCCACCGTGTGTTCTTGACTAGATCCATTTGCCAAATCTTGCAAGTACTTGGTTGTTTTGCTTTTTCCTCTTCTTATTATATCGAATAGCCGCGCTCTCCAAGTTTCTCGATATTCACACACTTGCATTTTACCTATTTTTAGATCTACACTCCATGGCTCCTAAGGCTAGCGCCAAGTCAAAGGGCAAAAATCCGGCCGGCAAGCAAAATCCGGGTCAGTCGATTTCCGCTAATTGGGCGAAATCGACTGTCACGAAGGCCAAGCTTGACGAGCTGGCGAGTCGGGTGTCCTGCCCACCCGGTCGGAGATCCACTGGAGGATACCCGGCCTTCACCGGGCCTGGATGAAGTGGTGGTCTTCGTCGAGCACGTGATCCGGGGTTTCCGCCCCCCGGGTCACCCTTTCTTCCGGGAACTCCTGGATCACTACAAACTCCGGGTATTCGATATCGGCCCCAACTCTATGCTTAACATCTGCCACTTCATAGTCCTCTGTGAAGCTTATTTATGCATTCCTCCCAACCTAGCCTTATTTCTTGAACTCTTTCAATCCAAACCCTGCCGAGAGAGCGGTGACGGGGCCCTCCTAGTTTGTGGAGGAGTCTCAATTCAGAGACGTAAAAACTCTTTGATGCCGACTCTTAGCCTCTATACACATGTTAAACACTTGGAAGAAAACCTATTTTTACTGCCAATACACCTCTTTACCTGGCGAGAAGCCATTGCTGGGTTTCTCTAATGACACTCTTTCCTTGTCCGATAATCTGAACTCCTTCGCACCCGATGCCGATATGCAATCTATCCAGCCTCTTCTTCATAAGCTCGCTGTGCTTTCTGCCCAAGGTCTCCTTGGGCTTAATCTCATAAAGACCTGGGTAAGCTGCCGGATCCATCCTAACAGCATCCGACCCAAGCTTATGTGTGATTACTCCGGGCACGTCACCGACTCTCTCCGATACTCGGAGAAAAATTACCCGGCCGCAGATGTAAACAAAACCATGAAAAACTTCTTGGCCGAAAAGCTTGACGTGATCCGGAGCATATCCGGACTTAGCCCCTTCATGCATACTAACCCGGCTCCTCCAGTAAGAACCGGCTATCACCCCTTTATCCGACTGATATTTCTTGTGCACATTTACTAACCTTTGTCACTGTATTTCTCTCTCAGGAAGATGATGCGTTCTGGAAGATAGTCACCCCTCCCCCTTCCGAAAACTCAGAAGAAGACGAGGAGCCGGCTGACAGTGATGAAGGTAAATCCGGGTCTTCTTTTTATACTTTCTTCATTAACTTGTTTAGACCAACTTTTTCCCTTTTCCGACAATGCTCCTTATTTACCAGGGCTAGAGGACAAAGAAGACACCCAGTCGGAAGAGAGTGAGGCTGAGCCGGAGGCGAAGATTGGGGCGAAGAGGAAGACCCGGGGTGTTGTTTTCAAGGTGCCCTATTCCTCCATTGCCTCCAAGCCATACTCGTATGCCAATATGTGCGAACTTAACCAGCGTCTAACCAATTCATCGTACTTGAAGGAACCTGCCCCGACTAAACGTAGGGTAACCCAGAATTCTCCGGGTGACGATCCTCTTCACCCGGGTATCCCTTCATCACCCGCTCACCGAGCCGGTACTCCCCAAACTCATACATCACATTTTCCTCAAAGATATCTTTCTCCGAATCACCCATTATCCGGACAACTTAGGGTCTCACTTTCTGATTCTTTGTCAGCATCTTCCGGGTCCAGCAACGATCTCCCACCGGATTTCGTCGTGAGTACCGGGTAACTCACTTTCCTTGTTATTCAATACACTAGTATTTTCCACATCTTTCGTTTATCATCTACTAACTATTTCTTTCTCTTTCTCAGGGCCAAGGTCACACTTAGTGACCCTGAGGATATGAACGTCGATAACCCGGCTATGGAAGACCCGGAGGATGTTGTGAAGCCCGCGTCTGGCGGTGCAGAAGAAGAAGGTGAACAGCTGAAGGATCCGGTCGACCAAGAGGCCGAGTTTCCCCTACCAATGCATAAACCGACAGATGAGGATGTCGAGTTCCTGGGATCACGGAGGGGTGACCCCACTCCTAACACCCAGGCAACCCGGATCAGCTCTCCAAAGCAGGAAAGGACCCCGCCTCCGGGTAACCAGAACCCCAGCTCCTCCAGGCCGAATCTCGGCAACCTTGATTTTGAAGGGATGCTAGATGAGCTCTACTCCCTGAAGACCAATGAAAGGGATATCCTTGAATCCCTAGCAGCTGAGCACCAGGTAACTTAGCCAATATTGCTTACGTATTCATCTAGTCCCCAAGTTCCGAGTTAACTATATAAAGTTTGCTCGGTACTTCCATAACTGTGTAACCTGTCATACCCGGCTTTTACCCTTCAACCGACTGATATTCCCTTGACTATTTCTGCAGGCTTACGTGACCCGGTCTGAGGAGATGTTGGCAAAAACCAACAAACTCCTCCAGGCTAAGACCAAGCTGCGGGAAGAGCTGGAAGCCGAGATGAAGGACCTGTCCAAGGACGTCAAGAAATACAAGAAACGGTCCCAGAACGCTAAGGGTTTGCTGAAGAAAGTATCGGCGTCTATTGCCGACACTTACCGCTCCCTGCTTGGTAAAAGATCCTAACTTGCTGACTATAACCCGGATTCATCGTTCTGTAGGGTTTATAACCCGAGTCTCATCACTTTATTTTCCCTGTTACCCTGCAGGTCCGGGTGAAGAAGCTGTAGATGAAGATGATATTGAAAAGCTAAAGACGCTAAAGGCCGTAATCCGACAATTCTCTATTGGTACCAAGTGGACCTGGAAGCTGTGAAGTGGCCTGGCGGTTACGGCGGCGTGAGCCAGATGCTCGACGCGTGCTCAACTATCCCCGCCTGGATTGATCACTGGAAACGCTCAGCTTGCCGGGTTGGGGTAACCCGCGGCCTTGCCCTGGCCAAAGCCTATTTTCCTAGGCTTGAGCCAGCAACGTTCGTGAATGGGTTCCCCGAGTTTAACAATGATGGCTCAAGGTTCACTGGTAAGGACTACAAGTCTATCCATGCTCAGGTACGTCACTCGGCAAGCTTGATAGCCGATAATCTGGATGTGAGCAAGCTCACCCCGCCATACAATGCTGAAGACAAGCCGGTTCCATCTGATCTCCCTGTTCCCTTCGACATGCTGGCCTGGTGGAAGAAGGAAGTTGCCAAGAAGAAGGCCGAGGCCGATACTGTGCCATCCTCATCTACTCCGGCTGTTCCTCCTCCAGCTCGTGCTGATACCGTGACTAATCCGTACATGGGAGCAGGAAAGACCACCGATGAGCATGCTGAAGACCCGACCGCCAAGGACACTGCTGAGGACTCGGCTATGGATGACGAGTGAAGTTTTATTGTTTCTCGCCCCAAAACACTTATTCGGCCAATAGGCATTATGTAATATGCCTGATGCAATTATTCTTTTATAGTGCGCCTGTGCACTTTTGATACTATTTCCCCGGTTTGTAATACATTTAAACTTTAATAGCTTTGGTGGCCCTTCTGGCCATCCACCTTGATATGGTTTTTTCCAGTCTTAAAGTTTTTTGCTGTTTTTCTGATCTTTGTTTTTTTTTATGTCTATGAGACTCGGTTTCCGGGTCTCAGGATTTTTTTGACCAGGTGAACTTTACTTCTTAAGTCCCCAAGTCCCCAAGACTCAGATTTTTGGGTTTTAAGCTTGATAGCTAAACAATTTGTTGCTTTTCTCAAATTCCCAAGTCCCCAAGACCCGAATTTCCGAGTCTAGTGATTTGTAGTTCTCACAAAGCTAATTGTTTTGCTAAGGCCCAAACATAGAGCTACTCATGTAAGTTTTGAAGTTATACTTAATACATTGTGAGTTTCCGGCTGTTAACCTTTTACTCCGCATAACTTGTGGTTTGGATGACCCTTTTGATCCTCTTTGTTGTAAGCCGGCTTTCGCGTGGATATTCAGTGCTGCTGTAACTTTATAAAAACAGGGTCAGGCAAGTCCCAGGGGGCATCATGACTGATTGTGATTATACGTTAGCAAAGCACGCCACATTCGTGAAATCCTAACTTGAAAGTTTTTAGGTGAGAAGAGAAAACAACGTTGCACTTCCTTACCAGAAAAAGGGAGGGTGGGTGGGGAAAGAAGAAAAAAGAACAGAATTCCTACTCTCACGTTTCATTTTTCCTATATAGCTACAAAATAGTTTCTAGACTCAACTGCGACCAGTAAAAGGGATCCTACAGGCAGACAGGCTCTGATACCATTTGTCGCACCCGGACTTCTAGGGGATACTCATCGGGCCGAACTGAATAGTAGATGTTTGGATTACGGGGCTTATCTGCTCCCGCATCCTCTTACGAGTAGGCCAGCACTTATGTGCGACAACCAAACTCTACTATCCACCGTCGATGTAAACTATCCCATAGAAATCAGGACACTTCCATTGACGTACTTCAACCATACACACATGGTACGTCAACGGCGTTTGAACACGTGATATCACAACAGATCTCTACGACACAAAAGATCGAAATAAGTTGCAAATGGCTCCCATTAGAGCAGAGATAGCAAATACAATCATTCAGAGGACACACGTCCCAACAATACATCAGTACATCACAGCGGAAGCATTCAACATGTCTGAGTACAGACAAGAACCAAATAGGCCTAAGAGGCCGGAACGAACAGGCGGAGCCCATCCACAAAGTCTCGGATCCTGCCCGGGTCCGCTATTTACTCATCAGCAGTCTCGTCATACTCCACGTAGTAGCCACCATGTAGATCCTCGGAAACGTAGTCTGCGGAAACCACAGCCCCAAAGGGGTCAGTACATAAACGTACTGGCAAGCAAGACTCACAGTTCACCAAAGTGTAACCCGTCAACACCAAGCACAGATGCTTTGGGTTCAACGGAAGGAAGGGGATATAAAAGATGCGGCAACTGGCTGCTCTAACCAACTACAGAGTTACTACCACTTCCGGCTAACAGAAAAGAGATAAGATCGTGTATCGTAACCAACCTATCAACTAACCTCAAACAAACCCATCCTGGACCTCGCCCCTTATCCAAAGAAGCAATCCGAGGATAACTCACATAGTTGAATTAATGATGGTTCATATTATTGTGTCAATAAGCCTATTACTAGTCAAGTTGTTAATCATTGGGTGTAAGGTTGTTAATCATTAGGTTTAAGTTGTCCTGAGTACTTGTTAGCCAGTACTTTCACCAAGTAATCCATAACCGCGGAAAACACGGCTTCTCGAGAAGATTATCCCTGCAGGGTTGCACCAATTTGGCCGTACACGTATGAATAACCCGCCAGATGGGATGCCTCCCACCAAGCGGGGCACTCAACACAACTCAACTCTTCTTCGCATCAAGCCCAAAGCACCTTGGGCGCACGGCTAATCGAGCCCAGAAGAAAATGGACCCTCATAGCACTCTAAGAACGTGTCCCCCTATATGCCGACTACGAAAGTTCCACCCGGGTACCAAGGGCTCGCAAGATCATGCATGCAGCAAATGGAAAACCCGAACTAAATGAGGCGATTTGGACGAGATGCGAATCGAGTCAAATTGAGGGGGGCGCCCATACTCGCTTCCCACATGCGGGTAGTGCGCTCATCATGGATCAGTAGACACGACCCTTTTCCTATTAGGGTCGACACTAGCAGGCCTCAAAACCACAAAGGGCCTCCTGCCGGTGCCTTATCATCAAATTTATTATTGATAATAACATTAGCATGATTGATTGATTAAACATCGAGCCCCCAGAACATAATGGAATATAGTAACAGAAAGTAACGGGTAACAGACTCGAGCAAAACAACCTAAGCATGCTAGTAAGACACTGGCTCAATCAATAGGGTTGTAGGAGTGGTGGTGAGGCAATATCAGGGTTAAGGGATTCATGTGATAGGTTCGTAACAGAAACAACTACTACTAAGGCTAGCAGAAATAGACAACGGAAAGTATCGGTAACCAATGTTGAAAGGAACACGATGGTTCATGTGAGTGATAACTTGCCTGCAAAACCCAGTAGCCTGGTACTGAGCTAGATCCTTAGAAGGGGTGTCGTAAGTATCGTCTGTCTCAACGTCGTCGTATATCCGAGAAGAAGCAAACAAACAATGCAGAGAACAAACAATCAATAACATGGCATAGTGCACAAACATGGGATGATGCATGACCATTTATTTGATGCATCAAAATAAACTAGTTGATGTGGTAACAACATGATTAGATGGACCCACATGCAACTGAGTTGCATATGAAAAGCCCATGAATTATGGTTGAATTAATTTTTTTACAACTAATCAAATGGTGTAAGTGAATTAGCATGACGCATGGATGAGGAAAACAACAAAATAACAGCAATAGAAGCAAGTGGAAAAGGAATTTGACAAGTTTGGAAATTATTTGTTAAGTTTGGAAAGTTTGGTTACTTAAAGATGACACACAAGCAATTGTTGTTTTCATCAAGTTAAAGTGTTCAAAACAATTAACAAAATTCATATTTGAAAAGAACATCAAATTTTAGTTGGATTACATGTTTCAATTATTGAAAAAGGAATTACAATAATTTAATTATGAATTAAACAAGTTTTACATGAATTTAAAACAAGTTTGAATTTAATTGAATTTTTATTTGTTCAAAACATAAATTCAAATTCACATTTGAAAAGTTTATACTTTTCTAGTTTGAAAACATATTTTGCATGTTCAAAAATAATTTAATTTGAGCAAGTTATGAATTTAGCAAAAATTAAATGAATTAAACAAGGTTTAAATTATTTAGGCAATTTTAATTATTCAAAACATGAAACAAAAATTATATTTGAAAAGATGGTTTGAAATGGTATGGAAAACATATTTTATTTGCATTATTTGGATTAAGCATGAATTAGTTATGGAATTTAGAAAATTGCATTTGAATTATTTGAATTTGAAATTTAAATGCATTTGGAAATTTCAAAACAGTACACAATTGGATTATTTGGATAGACAATTAAATTTAGACCAACAAACATATTTAACTTTTATTATTTGGAGTTATAGATTAAAAGTTATTAACAATTTAAGTTTTAGGACTAATCTGCAATTTTAAAAGGGTTAGTTTTGAAAACAGAAACGTGCAGGAACTTTTGTTGCAGCGCTGTGAACTAGCCACAGACACTGCACATGGGCCTGGGGGCCAGCGTGGCAGCGTGCGCGCGCGTGGCAGCACAGCCCACTGACGGGTGGGGCCTGCTCGTCAGGTGCGCTTGCAAAAATGTGGTTTTATCGCGCGGCCGCGAGGGATCGAACACAGGACCGCGCGCAAGATTCAGAGCAGTGCTACCACTGCGCTGTTTTCCGTTTCGTTGTCAGGTACAGCGACGCAGGGAGGATATGATTCAGATCTAACTCGTTAACTGAATTTTACGCGCGCAAGCAACTGAACCTGACAGAGATCGAATCGATGCTCGCCGGCGGGGAGCGGTGGCCGTGCTCGATGCTGCTGGTGGTGCAGTGGGATGATGGATGCGTGTGCAGATGCGTCGAGCAGAGGGTAACAGAGAGGAGGAGGAGACGGTGGCGCTCACCACCGTTTGGAGTTGATGCAGAGGCCCGGTGACGACTGCTGACGGCGACAGCGGCGGGGACGAAGACGGCGGCGCGGCTCCATTCGATGGCGAGCTCCACTGCGGTGTCCAAACGGAAGAGGAGGGAGTGGGGGTTCGTTTCCAGTAGCTAGGTGGGGTGCTGGATCTCCATGGCGACGGCGGTGTGCATGGATTCAGGCGTGATCTCGCCGGTGAGGTGACAGTGGGTGGCAGATGCGACGAGGAGAGGGGAAATCGGCGGCGGCTCGAGGGGGAACAGTGGCCTAGGGTCTAGGGTTGGTGGCGCGCGCCTAGGGATGGCTTTATAGAGCTCCAGGAGCTCTCCTGGCCGTCGCGATGGGACAGTGCCGCCGTGGCACCATGGAGATGCTGCCGTACCTGAACATGACGACGGGGGCGGCGATCGAATCGTTTTCGGGCCGCTGCGTGCAGGTAAGTGGGCTGGGCCAGATTGGCTCCCCCCCTCGCAGGTGAGTTTTCTTTTTACAATTTCTGTTTGTTTTTTTTTTTTTTGCAGAAAACCAAATTGGAAGAAAAGGTAAGTTTTTAAGTTAGTAAAATTTTGGAAAAAAAATATGGTTAGTTTAGTTTTTCAAATAGCAACTACAAACTAACTTTTATTTCCAAAAGTTTTCAAGTTTATTTGCTGTTTGTTAATTAAACCAAATTTGAATGAATTTTTATATTAAGTAAACATTTTTGAAAACAAAGTTTTAATAGGGTGAACCCTATGGTTTACTGTGATTAATGAGTTGATTGGTTTAGACAATATTCATAAATTCAAAGTGGTTCTGTTTGATGCATTTGGTTTGAATTTTAAATGTGATTTGGAATTTAATTGTTTGATTAAAACCATTAATTTAATAGTTGAGCACTATGGAATCAAATGGAAACAATTGGTTGTTTTTATTTGAAATAACATTTTGGAAATTGTAACATCACAAGGATGAAACAAAAGGTTTGAATTTTGGTTTAAAATTCAAATAGAAAACAAAGGAAAACAAATGAAAACAGTTGGAAAACAAAGCAAAACAGAGAATAACAAATGGAAAACAAACAAAACAATTGCAATCAACATGATGTCATGATGCAAAACATAAAATAACAGAGAGCAAAACATTCTAAAGGCTTATTTTTCATACTTGGGATGTTACAAAACGCCCCCCCTTGAAGGAATCGCGCCCCGAGATTCCTACTGAGAAAAGAAAAGGTCCGGATACTTCTTGGGAAGATCCTCTTGAGCTGTGACACGTGAAACACATCGTGCACCTTAGATAGTTTTTCTGGGATTTCAAGACGACAGGTATTCCCGGCAACTCTTCCGGAAAGACGTCAGGGAATTTGGAAACCACCGGAACATTTTCAAGTAAAAGGAGAGGTTTTGTATTGAGGGTGTATAGCTGAATAGAACTTGATTGATTTGGAGGATAGACTATCTGGAATGTGGTGCTTCAGGAATGCTTCATCGAAACAACCCCAGGTGATAGGAATGCCAGCTCTCATAGCCTGGTAGTTTTCGAAACAACAACAACCTTTCGGGCCAGCTAGACTTGATATTTGGGAAGTTTTGATTAGACGCTGGTAGAAGAATTTAAGTGGAAAACAACAACAAGATTTCAACGGACGAAAAGGATGTTGAGAAGAACAGGATATCAACATCGGGGAAAACGAGAACAAAACTCCTGAGGTACTACGGAAAATCCATCCGGGCTTCTAAAGGATCAATATCTACTGCTTAAGGAATAGAGGATCTGCTTCCGGGGCTTACACGCCTCCGTTCTCAATCGTGAGTAGGCAACATGATAAATCATGTCACAACCACCTCCATTCCTATGGTCTAGTAGATATAACCATCCTAGAGAAACCAGAATTCGTGAAATCCTAACTTGAAAGTTTTTAGGTGAGAAGAGAAAAAAACGTTGCACTTCCTTACCAGAAAAAGGGAGGGTGGGTGGGGACAGAAGAAAAAAGAACAGAATTCCTACTCTCACGTTTCATTTTTCCTATATAGCTACAAAATAGTTTCTAGACTCAACTGCGACCAGTAAAAGGGATCCTACAGGCAGACAGGCTCTGATACCATTTGTCGCACCCGGACTTCTAGGGGATACTCATCGGGCCGAACTGAATAGTAGATGTTTGGATTACGGGGCTTATCTGCTCCCGCATCCTCTTACGAGTAGGCCAGCACTTATGTGCGACAACCAAACTCTACTATCCACCGTCGATGTAAACTATCCCATAGAAATCAGGACACTTCCATTGACGTACTTCAACCATACACACATGGTACGTCAACGGCGTTTGAACACGTGATATCACAACAGATCTCTACGACACAAAAGATCGAAATAAGTTGCAAATGGCTCCCATTAGAGCAGAGATACCAAATACAATCATTCAGAGGACACACGTCCCAACAATACATCAGTACATCACAGCGGAAGCATTCAACATGTCTGAGTACAGACAAGAACCAAATAGGCCTAAGAGGCCGGAACGAACAGACGGAGCCCATCCACAAAGTCTCGGATCCTGCCCGGGTCCGCTATTTACTCGTCAGCAGTCTCGTCATACTCCACGTAGTAGCCACCATGTAGATCCTCGGAAACGTAGTCTGCGGAAACCACAGCCCCAAAGGGGTCAGTACATAAACGTACTGGCAAGCAAGACTCACAGTTCACCAAAGTGTAACCCGTCAACACCAAGCACAGATGCTTTGGGTTCAACGGAAGGAAGGGGATATAAAAGATGCGGCAACTGGCTGCTCTAACCAACTACAGAGTTACTACCACTTCCGGCTAACAGAAAAGAGATAAGATCGTGTATCGTAACCAACCTATCAACTAACCTCAAACAAACCCATCCTGGACCTCGCCCCTTATCCAAAGAAGCAATCCGAGGATAACTCACACAGTTGAATTAATGATGGTTCATATTATTGTGTCAATAAGCCTATTACTAGTCAAGTTGTTAATCATTGGGTGTAAGGTTGTTAATCATTAGGTTTAAGTTGTCCTGAGTACTTGTTAGCCAGTACTTTCACCAAGTTAACCATAACCGCGGAAAACACGACTTCTCGAGAAGATTATCCCTGCAGGGTTGCACCAATTTGTCCGTACAAGTATGAATAACCCGCCAGATGGGATGCCTCCCACCAAGCGGGGCACTCAACACAACTCAACTCTTCTTCGCATCAAGCCCAAAGCACCTTGGGCGCACGGCTAATCGAGCCCAGAAGAAAATGGACCCTCATAGCACTCTAAGAACGTGTCCCCCTATATGCCGACTACGAAAGTTCCACCCTGCGCTGGGCTCGCAAAAACATGCATGCGGCAAATGGAAAACACGAACTAAATGAGGCGATTTGGACGAGATGCGAATCGAATCAAATTGAGGGGGGCGCCCATACTCGCTTCCCACATGCGGGTAGTGCGCTCATAATGGATCAGTAGACAAGACCCTTTTCCTATTAGGGTCGACACTAGCAGGCCTCAAAACCACACAGGGCCTCCTGCCGGTGCCTTATCATCAAATTATTATTTAACAATAACATTAGCATGATTGATTGATTAAACATCGAGCCCCCAGAACATACGAAATAGTAACAGAAAGTAACGGGTAACAGAATCGAGCAAAACAACCTAAGCATGCTAGTAAGACACTGGCCCAATCAATAGGGTTGTAGGAGTGGTGGTGAGGCAATATCAGGGTTAAGGGATTCATGTGATAGGTTCGTAACAGAAACAACTACTACTAAGGCTAGCAGAAATAGACAACGGAAAGTATCGGTAACCAGGGTTGAAAGGAACACAATGGTTCATGTGAGTGATAACTTGCCTGCAAACTCAGCAGCCGGGTACTGAGCTAGATCCTCAGAAGGGGTGCTGTAAAGATCGTCTGTCTCAACGTCGCCGTCTATTCGAGAAGAAGCAAACAAACAAGACAGAAATATAAACAATCAATATCATGGCATAGTGCACAATCATGGGATGATGCATGTCAAGTTACTGGATGCATCAAAATAAACTAGTTAACAAAGTGACACAATTTAAATGGGCCCCTATGCAATTGGATTGCATATGGAAAAGGTCCATTGATTAAGTGGAAACAAATGATCTATAATTGATTAACATGTGAAAGTTTGCTTATCATGATGCATGCATGATGATAACAACAAAATAACAACAATAGATGCAAGTGGTAAAGGAATTTAACAAGTTTGGAAATCATTTATTAAATTTGGAAATTTTTGGTTACTTAAACAGGTCACACAAGCATTTGTTGTTTTCATCAATTTAAAATGTTCAAAACGAATAACAAAATTCATATTTGAAAAGAATACCAAATTTTAGTTGGATTACATGTTTCAAATATTGAAATATGAGTTAGGATGAATTTATTATGACTTAAACAATATTAAACAAGTTTTAAATGAATTTAAAACAAGTGTGAATTTTATTTGAATTTTATGTGTCCAAAACATAAATTCAAACTCACATTTGAAAAGTTCATACTTTTCTAGTTTGAAAACATATTTTGCATGTTCAAAAATAATTTATTTTGAGCAAGTTATGATTTTAGCAAAATTTAAATGAATTAAAAAAGGATTAAATTATTTAGGCAATTTAAAATATTCAAAACATGAAACAAAATTTATATTTGAAAAGGTTATTTGAAATAGCATGGAAAACATATTTTATTTGCATTTATTGGATTAAGAATGAATTAGTTATGAATTTTTGCAAATTGCAATTGAATTATTTGAATTCAAATTTGAATTGCATTTTGAAATTTCAAAACAGGAAACAAATGGTACCAATGGGTAGAGAATTAAATTTAGAGTAGTGTGCATATTTTATTTTCATTATTTGAGTTTATAAAATAAAAGTTATAAGGTTTTTAAAACCAGGGACCAATCTGTTAAAATAAAAGGGCTGGTTTTGAAAAACAGAAAGTGTTAAAACCATTTTATACCGCACTGGAAACTAGCCACTGCCACTGCAGCGTGGGCCTGGGGCCAGCGTGGCAGGCGCGCGCGTGCGTGGCAGCTAGGGACGCTGACGGGTGGGGCATACTTGTCAGTTGCGCGAGCAAAAAGTGTGGGTTTTTATCCGCGGCCGCGAGGGATCGAGCTCGCGACTGCGCGCAAGCGAACGGTGCAGTGCTACCACTGCGGTGGTTGCTTCAGATTCGACAGATACAGATGCGCGGACAGTTTATGATTCAACAGGTGGTTAACTGAACTTTTGCGTGCGCTCGTTTGACTGAACCGTGACAGCGAACTTCGCCGGTGATGAGCGGATGCGGGGGATGGATGCGATGCTTGCGGTGGCTGCTGATGCGTGTGCAGTGCGTGCGCAAGCAGACAGAGTAAAGGGAGGAGGAGGTGGTGGTCGCTCACCGGCGTTGTAGTGGGAAGCAGAGGGTCGAGGTAGCGGCCGGCGGCGACGTCGATGATGGCGGCGGTGATTCAGGGAGTCTCCGGGGTAGCTAGGGTGTTTAAACGGAGGAGGGGTAAGTGGTGTTTCGATTCCAGCAGCTAGGAAGGTGGGAGGCACGGCGAGGTGGAGGTGATCGGCAAGGTTTCAGTCATGGCGCCTCCGGCGAGCTGACAGCGAGGGAGGAACGCGGGCAGAGAGGAGAAATGGCGGCGCCTCGAGGGGGAACAGGAGCCTAGGGGTTAGGGCACGGCGCGCTGCCCTAGGGCTACCTATATAGGGGGGCACGGGGCTGGATCACCGTTGCTGCAGCTCTGCTGCCGCCGTGGCAGCTCTGGATGGGCGGCCGTACCGCGGGACGACGACGGGGGCGGCTAACTGAAAGGGTACCGGGCCAGGTGGGCTGGGCCGGTTTAGTTAGGTGCTGCGCGCGCGTCCGTTTTCTTCTTTTATTTTTTTTGCTTTTTCTGTTTTTTTTGTAGCAAAGAAAATGGAAGCAAAAGTTAGGTTTTTGATTTGATAAAAATTGGAAAAAAATCATGTGGGTTTGTTAGTCCAACAGCTACCACTTGGCCACCAGGTTTTTGAAAATTCAAGTTTATTTGCTGTTTTTTTTAATGGCTTGCATTTGGATGAAATTTAGTTAATAATTGGTTATTTAAAACAAGATTTTTAATTATGGAAAACCAATGAGTTTTTAATTGGAAACAAATGAATACATTTGTTTTGTAATTTCATAATTTTCAACAATGGGTACTATTTGAAAGTTTGTGGTTTGAATTTGAATAAGTTGAAATTATTTGATTAATATTGGAAACAATGTTTTTATTAGGGTGACCCCTAATGATTAAAATAGAACAATTATGATTATAATTTGTTTGGTACTTTTATAACTTTCAAATTAGGTGATGTTGATGATTTGCTTTGAATTTGAAACCACATTGGAATTAATTAATTGAAATAAACAAAACACCATTTTATTTGTTGATCAATATGGAATAATATGAAAACAAGTGGGTTGTTTTTATTTGAGATTTTTATTTAAAATGTTGTAACAGAGCAAGTATGAAATAAAGTTTGGAAATAATTTGAATTTCAAATGTGAAAACAACTAAGAACAGATGCAAAACAAATAGTAAACAAATGCAACAATGAATTAAATATGATGACATGATGCAATACTTGAATTAAACAAGAAACAAAACATTCTAGAGGATATTTTCATACTTGGGATGTTACATCTTTGGGCGGCCCATATAATAACCCGGCATTTTCCGAGTCAGGGCATCATCTCCCGGGTCAACACTCCAAGGAAGCGTGACAAGACTCGGCATCCGCATCGCTACCAGTTAATCCGAATAAAACGCTCGCAATCAATCACAATCTCCATCCGGATATCTCGCAACGGATAGTTTGGTGCTTATCCCCAAATATCCGGGCCGGATCTTTTCCTCCCAAATTATTTCACTTACCGCCCAAACCTAGGGATTTTCTCCCCGCACCTATAAATAGAGCCCAGGGGTTAACCCTAGATCTCACCGGCCATTTCCCCTCTCTCTCTCTTCCATTCACTCCACCTCCGCGCCCACGAGCCCCAACTCGAGCTCGCGCCACTGGAGCTGCGCCACCAGAGTTGTGCCGCCGCCCGGTAGGTCGCTGCCGGTCGCCGCCATCCGTGCCTGCAAGGTCGCCGTCAATCGCCACCGTCAACGCCCGCGAGCAAGCCTCCATTCGAGCCGCCGGAGATCTCGAGACACCGCTGCCGTCGAGCTAATCGCCGCCGCCGTGCATCTCTTCCATTAATCCATCCGGTAAGTCCCTCTGTCTCTTAGATCTAGATTTTAATTTCGCGCGAATACTTTGGATCGAATCTCACCCACTAGTTATCCATTTTTCCTCCATTAGCTAGGCATACCTTTGTAATCCCTAATCTCACGTTTTTCCACAGTTTGCACTTATCTAAATCCATCTCTATGCCCCTTAGCACACTTTTGCTATTTGCGATCTCGTATTTGTCCACCGTGTGTTCTTGACTAGATCCATTTGCCAAATCTTGCAAGTACTTGGTTGTTTTGCTTTTTCCTCTTCTTATTATATCGAATAGCCGCGCTCTCCAAGTTTCTCGATATTCACACACTTGCATTTTACCTATTTTTAGATCTACACTCCATGGCTCCTAAGGCTAGCGCCAAGTCAAAGGGCAAAAATCCGGCCGGCAAGCAAAATCCGGGTCAGTCGATTTCCGCTAATTGGGCGAAATCGACTGTCACGAAGGCCAAGCTTGACGAGCTGGCGAGTCGGGTGTCCTGCCCACCCGGTCGGAGATCCACTGGAGGATACCCGGCCTTCACCAGGCCTGGATGAAGTGGTGGTCTTCGTCGAGCACGTGATCCGTGGTTTCCGCCCCCCGGGTCACCCTTTCTTCCGGGAACTCCTGGATCACTACAAACTCCGGGTATTCGATATCGGCCCCAACTCTATGCTTAACATCTGCCACTTCATAGTCCTCTGTGAAGCTTATTTATGCATTCCTCCCAACCTAGCCTTATTTCTTGAACTCTTTCAATCCAAACCCTGCCGAGAGAGCGGTGACGGGGCCCTCCTAGTTTGTGGAGGAGTCTCAATTCAGAGACGTAAAAACTCTTTGATGCCGACTCTTAGCCTCTATACACATGTTAAACACTTGGAAGAAAACCTATTTTTACTGCCAATACACCTCTTTACCTGGCGAGAAGCCATTGCCGGGTTTCTCTAATGACACTCTTTCCTTGTCCGATAATCTGAACTCCTTCGCACCCGATGCCGATATGCAATCTATCCAGCCTCTTCTTCATAAGCTCGATGTGCTTTCTGCCCAAGGTCTCCTTGGGCTTAATCTCATAAAGACCTGGGTAAGCTGCCGGATCCATCCTAACAGCATCCGGCCCAAGCTTATGTGCGATTACTCCGGGCACGTCACCGACTCTCTCCGATACTCGGAGAAAAATTACCCGGCCGCAGATGTAAACAAAACCATGAAAAACTTCTTGGCCGAAAAGCTTGACGTGATCCGGAGCATATCCGGACTTAGCCCCTTCACGCATACTAACCCGGC
Organism: Alopecurus myosuroides; assembly: GCA_028641055.1. Taxonomy (NCBI): domain Eukaryota; kingdom Viridiplantae; phylum Streptophyta; class Magnoliopsida; order Poales; family Poaceae; genus Alopecurus; species Alopecurus myosuroides. The sequence continues at coordinate 223,358,199 of CM054058.1, read as the reverse complement.
TCCTCCAGTAAGAACCGGCTATCACCCCTTTATCCGACTGATATTTCTTGTGCACATTTACTAACCTTTGTCACTGTATTTCTCTCTCAGGAAGATGATGCGTTCTGGAAGATAGTCACCCCTCCCCCTTCCGAAAACTCAGAAGAAGACGAGGAGCCGGCTGACAGTGATGAAGGTAAATCCGGGTCTTCTTTTTATACTTTCTTCATTAACTTGTTTAGACCAACTTTTTCCCTTTTCCGACAATGCTCCTTATTTACCAGGGCTAGAGGACAAAGAAGACACCCAGTCGGAAGAGAGTAAGGCTGAGCCGGAGGCGGAGATTGGGGCGAAGAGGAAGACCCGGGGTGTTGTTTTCAAGGTGCCCTATTCCTCCATTGCCTCCAAGCCATACTCGTATGCCAATATGTGCGAACTTAACCAGCGTCTAACCAATTCATCGTACTTGAAGGAACCTGCCCCGACTAAACGTAGGGTAACCCAGAATTCTCCGGGTGACGATCCTCTTCACCCGGGTATCCCTTCATCACCCGCCCACCGAGCCGGTACTCCCCAAACTCATACATCACATTTTCCTCAAAGATATCTTTCTCCGAATCACCCATTAGCCGGACAACTTAGGGTCTCACTTTCCGATTCTTTGTCAGCATCTTCCGGGTCCAGCAACGATCTCCCACCGGATTTCGTCGTGAGTACCGGGTAACTCACTTTCCTTGTTATTCAATACACTAGTATTTTCCACATCTTTCGTTTATCATCTACTAACTATTTCTTTCTCTTTCTCAGGGCCAAGGTCACACTTAGTGACCCTGAGGATATGAACGTCGATAACCCGGCTATGGAAGACCCGGAGGATGTTGTGAAGCCCACGTCTGGCGGTGCAGAAGAAGAAGGTGAACAGCTGAAGGACCCGGTCGACCAAGAGGCCGAGTTTCCCCTACCAATGCATAAACCGACAGATGAGGATGTCGAGTTCCTGGGATCACGGAGGGGTGGCCCCACTCCTAACACCCAGGCAACCCGGATCAGCTCTCCAAAGTAGGAAAGGACCCCGCCTCCGGGTAACCAGAACCCCAGCTCCTCCAGGCCGAATCTCGGCAACCTTGATTTTGAAGGGATGCTAGATGAGCTCTACTCCCTGAAGACCAATGAAAGGGATATCCTTGAATCCCTAGCAGCTGAGCACCAGGTAACTTAGCCAATATTGCTTACGTATTCATCTAGTCCCCAAGTTCCGAGTTAACTATATAAAGTTTGCTCGGTACTTCCATAACTGTGTAACCTGTCATACCCGGCTTTTACCCTTCAACCGACTGATATTCCCTTGACTATTTCTGCAGGCTTACGTGACCCGGTCTGAGGAGATGTTCGCAAAAACCAACAAACTCCTCCAGGCTAAGACCAAGCTGCGGGAAGAGCTGGAAGCCGAGATGAAGGACCTGTCCAAGGACGTCAAGAAATACAAGAAACGGTCCCAGAACGCTGAGGGTTTGCTGAAGAAAGTATCGGCGTCTATTGCCGACACTTACCGCTCCCTGCTTGGTAAAAGATCCTAACTTGCTGACTATAACCCGGATTCATCGTTCTGTAGGGTTTATAACCCGAGTCTCATCATTTTATTTTCCCTGTTACCCTGCAGGTCCGGGTGAAGAAGCTGTAGATGAAGATGATATTGAAAAGCTAAAGACGCTAAAGGCCGTAATCCGGCAATTCTCTATTGGTACCAAGTGGACCTGGAAGCTGTGAAGTGGCCTGGCGGTTACGGCGGCGTGAGCCAGATGCTCGACGCGTGCTCAACTATCCCCGCCTGGATTGATCAATGGAAACGCTCAGCTTTCCGGGTTGGGGTAACCCGCGGCCTTGCCCTGGCCAAAGCCTATTTTCCTAGGCTTGAGCCAGCAACGTTCGTGAATGGGTTCCCCGAGTTTAACAATGATGGCTCAAGGTTCACTGGTAAGGACTACAAGTCTATCCATGCTCAGGTACGTCACTCGGCAAGCTTGATAGCCGATAATCTGGATGTGAGCAAGCTCACCCCGCCATACAATGCTGAAGACAAGCCGGTTCCATCTGATCTCCCTGTTCCCTTCGACATGCTGGCCTGGTGGAAGAAGGAAGTTGCCAAGAAGAAGGCCGAGGCCGATACTGTGCCATCCTCATCTACTCCGGCTGTTCCTCCTCCAGCTCGTGCTGATACCGTGACTAATCCGGACATGGGAGCAGGAAAGACCACCGATGAGCATGCTGAAGACCCGACCGCCAAGGACACTGCTGAGGACTCGGCTATGGATGACGAGTGAAGTTTTATTGTTTCTCGCCCCAAAACACTTATTCGGCCAATAGGCATTATGTAATATGCCTGATGCAATTATTCTTTTATAGTGCGCCTGTGCACTTTTGATACTATTTCCCCGGTTTGTAATACATTTAAACTTTAATAGCTTTGGTGGCCCTTCTGGCCATCCACCTTGATATGGTTTTTTCCAGTCTTAAAGTTTTTTGCTGTTTTTCTGATCTTTGTTTTTTTTTTATGTCTATGAGACTCGGTTTCCGGGTCTCAGGATTTTTTTGACCAGGTGAACTTTACTTCTTAAGTCCCCAAGTCCCCAAGACTCGGATTTTTGGGTTTTAAGCTTGATAGCTAAACAATTTGTTGCTTTTCTCAAATTCCCAAGTCCCCAAGACCCGAATTTCCGAGTCTAGTGATTTGTAGTTCTCACAAAGCTAATTGTTTTTTCTAAGGCCCAAAACATAGAGCTACTCATGTAAGTTTTGAAGTTATACTTAATACATTGTGAGTTTCCGGCTGTTAACCTTTTACTCCGCATAACTTGTGGTTTGGATGACCCTTTTGATCCTCTTTGTTGTAAGCCGGCTTTCGCGTGGATATTCAGTGCTGCTGTAACTTTATAAAAACAGGGTCAGGCAAGTCCCAGGGGGCATCATGACTGATTGTGATTATACGTTAGCAAAGCACGCCACATTCGTGAAATCCTAACTTGAAAGTTTTTAGGTGAGAAGAGAAAACAACGTTGCACTTCCTTACCAGAAAAAGGGAGGGTGGGTGGGGAAAGAAGAAAAAAGAACAGAATTCCTACTCTCACGTTTCATTTTTCCTATATAGCTACAAAATAGTTTCTAGACTCAACTGCGACCAGTAAAAGGGATCCTACAGGCAGACAGGCTCTGATACCATTTGTCGCACCCGGACTTCTAGGGGATACTCATCGGGCCGAACTGAATAGTAGATGTTTGGATTACGGGGCTTATCTGCTCCCGCATCCTCTTACGAGTAGGCCAACACTTATGTGCGACAACCAAACTCTACTATCCACCGTTGATGTAAACTATCCCATAGAAATCAGGACACTTCCATTGACGTACTTCAACCATACACACATGGTACGTCAACGGCGTTTGAACACGTGATATCACAACAGATCTCTACGACACAAAAGATCGAAATAAGTTGCAAATGGCTCCCATTAGAGCAGAGATAGCAAATACAATCATTCAGAGGACACACGTCCCAACAATACATCAGTACATCACAGCGGAAGCATTCAACATGTCTGAGTACAGACAAGAACCAAATAGGCCTAAGAGGCCGGAACGAACAGACGGAGCCCATCCACAAAGTCTCGGATCCTGCCCGGGTCCGCTATTTACTCGTCAGCAGTCTCGCCATACTCCACGTAGTAGCCACCATGTAGATCCTCGGAAACGTAGTCTGCGGAAACCACAGCCCCAAAGGGGTCAGTACATAAACGTACTGGCAAGCAAGACTCACAGTTCACCAAAGTGTAACCCTTCAACACCAAGCACAGATGCTTTGGGTTCAACGGAAGGAAGGGGATATAAAAGATGCGGCAACTGGCTGCTCTAACCAACTACAGAGTTACTACCACTTCCGGCTAACAGAAAAGAGATAAGATCGTGTATCGTAACCAACCTATCAACTAACCTCAAACAAACCCATCCTGGACCTCGCCCCTTATCCAAAGAAGCAATCCGAGGATAACTCACACAGTTGAATTAATGATGGTTCATATTATTGTGTCAATAAGCCTATTACTAGTCAAGTTGTTAATCATTGGGTGTAAGGTTGTTAATCATTAGGTTTAAGTTGTCCTGAGTACTTGTTAGCCAGTACTTTCACCAAGTAATCCATAACCGCGGAAAACACGGCTTCTCGAGAAGATTATCCCTGCAGGGTTGCACCAATTTGGCCGTACACGTATGAATAACCCGCCAGATGGGATGCCTCCCACCGAGCGGGGCACTCAACACAACTCAACTCTTCTTCGCATCAAGCCCAAAGCACCTTGGGCGCACGGCTAATCGAGCCCAGAAGAAAATGGACCCTCATAGCACTCTAAGAACGTGTCCCCCTATATGCCGACTATGAAAGTTCCACCCGGGTACCAAGGGCTCGCAAGATCATGCATGCAGCAAATGGAAAACCCGAACTAAATGAGGCGATTTGGACGAGATGCGAATCGAGTCAAATTGAGGGGGGCGCCCATACTCGCTTCCCACATGCGGGTAGTGCGCTCATCATGGATCAGTAGACAAGACCCTTTTCCTATTAGGGTCGACACTAGCAGGCCTCAAAACCACAAAGGGCCTCCTGCCGGTGCCTTATCATCAAATTTATTATTGATAATAACATTAGCATGATTGATTGATTAAACATCGAGCCCCCAGAACATAATGGAATATAGTAACAGAAAGTAACGGGTAACAGACTCGAGCAAAACAACCTAAGCATGCTAGTAAGACACTGGCTCAATCAATAGGGTTGTAGGAGTGGTGGTGAGGCAATATCAGGGTTAAGGGATTCATGTGATAGGTTCGTAACAGAAACAACTACTACTAAGGCTAGCAGAAATAGACAACGGAAAGTATCGGTAACCAATGTTGAAAGGAACACGATGGTTCATGTGAGTGATAACTTGCCTGCAAAACCCAGTAGCCTGGTACTGAGCTAGATCCTTAGAAGGGGTGTCGTAAGTATCGTCTGTCTCAACGTCGTCGTATATCCGAGAAGAAGCAAACAAACAACGCAGAGAACAAACAATCAATAACATGGCATAGTGCACAAACATGGGATGATGCATGACCATTTATTTGATGCATCAAAATAAACTAGTTGATGTGGTAACAACATGATTAGATGGACCCACATGCAACTGAGTTGCATATGAAAAGCCCATGAATTATGGTTGAATTAATTGTTTTACAACTAATCAAATGGTGTAAGTGAATTAGCATGATGCATGGATGAGGAAAACAGCAAAATAACAGCAATAGAAGCAAGTGGAAAAGGAATTTGACAAGTTTGGAAATTATTTGTTAAGTTTGGAAAGTTTGGTTACTTAAAGATGACACACAAGCAATTGTTGTTTTCATCAAGTTAAAGTGTTCAAAACAATTAACAAAATTCATATTTGAAAAGAACATCAAATTTTAGTTGGATTACATGTTTCAATTATTGAAAAAGGAATTACAATAATTTAATTATGAATTAAACAAGTTTTAAATGAATTTAAAACAAGTTTGAATTTAATTGAATTTTTATTTGTTCAAAACATAAATTCAAATTCACATTTGAAAAGTTTATACTTTTCTAGTTTGAAAACATATTTTGCATGTTCAAAAATAATTTAATTTGAGCAAGTTATGAATTTAGCAAAAATTAAATGAATTAAACAAGGTTTAAATTATTTAGGCAATTTTAATTATTCAAAACATGAAACAAAAATTATATTTGAAAAGATGGTTTGAAATGGTATGGAAAACATATTTTATTTGCATTATTTGGATTAAGCATGAATTAGTTATGGAATTTAGAAAATTGCATTTGAATTATTTGAATTTGAAATTTAAATGCATTTGGAAATTTCAAGACAGTACACAATTGGATTATTTGGATAGACAATTAAATTTAGACCAACAAACATATTTAACTTTTATTATTTGGAGTTATAGATTAAAAGTTATTAACAATTTAAGTTTTAGGACTAATCTGCAATTTTAAAAGGGTTAGTTTTGAAAACAGAAACGTGCAGGAACTTTTGTTGCAGCGCTGTGAACTAGCCACAGACACTGCACATGGGCCTGGGGGCCAGCGTGGCAGCGTGCGCGCGCGTGGCAGCACAGCCCACTGACGGGTGGGGCCTGCTCGTCAGGTGCGCTTGCAAAAATGTGGTTTTATCGCGCGGCCGCGAGGGATCGAACACAGGACCGCGCGCAAGATTCAGAGCAGTGCTACCACTGCGCTGTTTTCCGTTTCGTTGTCAGGTACAGCGACGCAGGGAGGATATGATTCAGATCTAACTCGTTAACTGAATTTTACGCGCGCAAGCAACTGAACCTGACAGAGATCGAATCGATGCTCGCCGGCGGGGAGCGGTGGCCGTGCTCGATGCTGCTGGTGGTGCAGTGGGATGATGGATGCGTGTGCAGATGCGTCGAGCAGAGGGTAACAGAGAGGAGGAGGAGACGGTGGCGCTCACCATCGTTTGGAGTTGATGCAGAGGCCCGGTGACGACTGCTGACGGCGACAGCGGCGGGGACGAAGACGGCGGCGCGGCTCCAGTCGATGGCGAGCTCCACTGCGGTGTCCAAACGGAAGAGGAGGGAGTGGGGGTTCGTTTCCAGTAGCTAGGTGGGGTGCTGGATCTCCATGGCGACGGCGGTGTGCATGGATTCAGGCGTGATCTCGCCGGTGAGGTGACAGTGGGTGGCAGATGCGACGAGGAGAGGGAAAATCGGCGGCGGCTCGAGGGGGAACAGTGGCCTAGGGTCTAGGGTTGGTGGCGCGCGCCTAGGGATGGCTTTATAGAGCTCCAGGAGCTCTCCTGGCCGTCGCGATGGGACAGTGCCGCCGTGGAACCATGGAGATGCTGCCGTACCTGAACACGACGACGGGGGCGGCGATCGAATCCTTTTCGGGCCGCTGCGTGCAGGTAAGTGGGCTGGGCCAGATTGGCTCCCCCCCTCGCAGGTGAGTTTTCTTTTTACAATTTCTGTTTGTTTTTTTTTTGCAGAAAACCAAATTGGAAGAAAAGGTAAGTTTTTAAGTTAGTAAAATTTTGGAAAAAAAATATGGTTAGTTTAGTTTTTCAAATAGCAACTACAAACTAACTTTTATTTCCAAAAGTTTTCAAGTTTATTTGCTGTTTGTTAATTAAACCAAATTTGAATGAATTTTTATATTAAGTAAACATTTTTGAAAACAAAATTTTAATAGGGTGAACCCTATGGTTTACTGTGATTAATGAGTTGATTGGTTTAGACAATATTCATAAATTCAAAGTGGTTCTGTTTGATGCATTTGGTTTGAATTTTAAATGTGATTTGGAATTTAATTGTTTGATTAAAACCATTAATTTAATAGTTGAGCACTATGGAATCAAATGGAAACAATTGGTTGTTTTTATTTGAAATAACATTTTGGAAATTGTAACATCACAAGGATGAAACAAAAGGTTTGAATTTTGGTTTAAAATTCAAATAGAAAACAAAGGAAAACAAATGAAAACAGTTGGAAAACAAAGCAAAACAGCGAATAACAAATGGAAAACAAACAAAACAATTGCAATCAACATGATGTCATGATGCAAAACATAAAATAACAGAGAGCAAAACATTCTAAAGGCTTATTTTTCATACTTGGGATGTTACAAAACGCCCCCCCTTGAAGGAATCGCGCCCCGAGATTCCTACTGAGAAAAGAAAAGGTCCGGATACTTCTTGGGAAGATCCTCTTGAGCTGTGACACGTGAAACACATCGTGCACCTTAGATAGTTTTTCTGGGATTTCAAGACGACAGGTATTCCCGGCAACTCTTCCGGAAAGACGTCAGGGAATTTGGAAACCACCGAAACATTTTCAAGTAAAAGGAGAGGTTTTGTATTGAGGGTGTATAGCTGAATAGAACTTGATTGATTTGGAGGATAGACTATCTGGAATGTGGTGCTTCAGGAATGCTTCATCGAAACAACCCCAGGTGATAGGAATGCCAGCTCTCATAGCCTGGTAGTTTTCGAAACAACAACAACCTTTCTGGCCAGCTAGACTTGATATTTGGGAAGTTTTGATTAGACGCCGGTAGAAGAATTTAAGTGGAAAACAACAACAAGATTTCAACGGACGAAAAGGATGTTGAGAAGAACAGGATATCAACATCGGGGAAAACGAGAACAAAACTCCTGAGGTACTACGGAAAACCCATCCGGGCTTCTAAAGGATCAATATCTACTGCTTAAGGAATAGAGGATCTGCTTCCGGGGCTTACACGCCTCCGTTCTCAATCGTGAGTAGGCAACATGATAAATCATGTCACAACCACCTCCATTCCTATGGTCTAGTAGATATAACCATCCTAGAGAAACCAGAATTCGTGAAATCCTAACTTGAAAGTTTTTAGGTGAGAAGAGAAAACAACGTTGCACTTCCTTACCAGAAAAAGGGAGGGTGGGTGGGGAAAGAAGAAAAAAGAACAGAATTCCTACTCTCACGTTTCATTTTTCCTATATAGCTACAAAATAGTTTCTAGACTCAACTGCGACGAGTAAAAGGGATCCTACAGGCAGACAGGCTCTGATACCATTTGTCGCACCCGGACTTCTAGGGGATACTCATCGGGCCGAACTGAATAGTAGATGTTTGGATTACGGGGCTTATCTGCTCCCGCATCCTCTTACGAGTAGGCCAGCACTTATGTGCGACAACCAAACTCTACTATCCACCGTCGATGTAAACTATCCCATAGAAATCAGGACACTTCCATTGACGTACTTCAACCATACACACATGGTACGTCAACGGCGTTTGAACACGTGATATCACAACAGATCTCTACGACACAAAAGATCGAAATAAGTTGCAAATGGCTCCCATTAGAGCAGAGATACCAAATACAATCATTCAGAGGACACACGTCCCAACAATACATCAGTACATCACAGCGGAAGCATTCAACATGTCTGAGTACAGACAAGAACCAAATAGGCCTAAGAGGCCGGAACGAACAGACGGAGCCCATCCACAAAGTCTCGGATCCTGCCCGGGTCCGCTATTTACTCGTCAGCAGTCTCGTCATACTCCACGTAGTAGCCACCATGTAGATCCTCGGAAACGTAGTCTGCGGAAACCACAGCCCCAAAGGGGTCAGTACATAAACGTACTGGCAAGCAAGACTCACAGTTCACCAAAGTGTAACCCGTCAACACCAAGCACAGATGCTTTGGGTTCAACGGAAGGAAGGGGATATAAAAGATGCGGCAACTGGCTGCTCTAACCAACTACAGAGTTACTACCACTTCCGGCTAACAGAAAAGAGATAAGATCGTGTATCGTAACCAACCTATCAACTAACCTCAAACAAACCCATCCTGGACCTCGCCCCTTATCCAAAGAAGCAATCCGAGGATAACTCACACAGTTGAATTAATGATGGTTCATATTATTGTGTCAATAAGCCTATTACTAGTCAAGTTGTTAATCATTGGGTGTAAGGTTCTTAATCATTAGGTTTAAGTTGTCCTGAGTACTTGTTAGCCAGTACTTTCACCAAGTAATCCATAACCGCGGAAAACACGGCTTCTCGAGAAGATTATCCCTGCAGGGTTGCACCAATTTGGCCGTACACGTATGAATAACCCGCCAGATGGGATGCCTCCCACCAAGCGGGGCACTCAACACAACTCAACTCTTCTTCGCATCAAGCCCAAAGCACCTTGGGCGCACGGCTAATCGAGCCCAGAAGAAAATGGACCCTCATAGCACTCTAAGAACGTGTCCCCCTATATGCCGACTACGAAAGTTCCACCCGGGTACCAAGGGCTCGCAAGATCATGCATGCAGCAAATGGAAAACCCGAACTAAATGAGGCGATTTGGACGAGATGCGAATCGAGTCAAATTGAGGGGGGCGCCCATACTCGCTTCCCACATGCGGTAGTGCGCTCATCATGGATCATTAGACAAGACCCTTTTCCTATTAGGGTCGACACTAGCAGGCCTCAAAACCACAAAGGGCCTCCTGCCGGTGCCTTATCATCAAATTTATTATTGATAATAACATTAGCATGATTGATTGATTAAACATCGAGCCCCCAGAACATAATGGAATATAGTAACAGAAAGTAACGGGTAACAGACTCGAGCAAAACAACCTAAGCATGCTAGTAAGACACGGGCTCAAACAAAAGGTTATAGGTATGGAGGTGAGGCAATATAAGGGTTAAAGGATACATGTGATAGGTTCGTAACAGAAGCAACTAATCATAGGGCTAGCAGAATAGACAACGGAAAGTATCGGTAACCAATGTTGAAAGGAACACGATGGTTCATGTGAGTGATAACTTGCCTGCAAAACCCAGTAGCCTGGTACTGAGCTAGATCCTTAGAAGGGGTGTCGTAAGTATCGTCGGTCTCAACGTCGTCGTATATCCGAGAAGAAGCAAACAAACAACGCAGAGAACAAACAATCAATAACATGGCATAGTGCACAAACATGGGATGATGCATGACCATTTATTTGATGCATCAAAATAAACTAGTTGATGTGGTAACAACATGATTAGATGGACCCACATGCAACTGAGTTGCATATGAAAAGCCCATGAATTATGGTTGAATTAATTGTTTTACAACTAATCAAATGGTGTAAGTGAATTAGCATGATGCATGGATGAGGAAAACAGCAAAATAACAACAATAGAAGCAAGTGGAAAAGGAATTTGACAAGTTTGGAAATTATTTGTTAAGTTTGGAAAGTTTGGTTACTTAAAGATGACACACAAGCAATTGTTGTTTTCATCAAGTTAAAGTGTTCAAAACAATTAACAAAATTCATATTTGAAAAGAACATCAAATTTTAGTTGGATTACATGTTTCAATTATTGAAAAAGGAATTACAATAATTTAATTATGAATTAAACAAGATTAAACAAGTTTTAAATGAATTTAAAACAAGTTTGAATTTAATTGAATTTTTATTTGTTCAAAACATAAATTCAAATTCACATTTGAAAAGTTTATACTTTTCTAGTTTGAAAACATATTTTGCATGTTCAAAAATAATTTAATTTGAGCAAGTTATGAATTTAGCAAAAATTAAATGAATTAAACAAGGTTTAAATTATTTAGGCAATTTTAATTATTCAAAACATGAAACAAAAATTATATTTGAAAAGATGGTTTGAAATGGTATGGAAAACATATTTTATTTGCATTATTTGGATTAAGCATGAATTAGTTATGGAATTTAGAAAATTGCATTTGAATTATTTGAATTTGAAATTTAAATGCATTTGGAAATTTCAAAACAGTACACAATTGGATTATTTGGATAGACAATTAAATTTAGACCAACAAACATATTTAACTTTTATTATTTGGAGTTATAGATTAAAAGTTATTAACAATTTAAGTTTTAGAACTAATCTGCAATTTTAAAAGGGTTAGTTTTGAAAACAGAAACGTGCAGGAACTTTTGTTACAGCGCTGTGAACTAGCCACAGACACTGCACGTGGGCCTGGGGGCCAGCGTGGCAGCGTGCGCGCGCGTGGCAGCGCAGCCCACTGACGGGTGGGGCCTGCTTGTCAGGTGCGCTTGCAAAAATGTGGTTTTATCGCGCGGCCGCGAGGGATCGAACACAGGACCGCGCGCAAGATTCAGAGCAGTGCTACCACTGCGCTGTTTTCCGTTTCGTTGTCAGGTACAGCGACGCAGGGAGGATATGATTCAGATCTAACTCGTTAACTGAATTTTACGCGCGCAAGCAACTGAACCGGACAGAGATCGAATCGATGCTCGCCAGCGGGGAGCGGTGGCCGTGCTCGATGCTGCTGGTGGTGCAGTGGGATGATGGATGCGTGTGCAGATGCGTCGAGCAGAGGGTAACAGAGAGGAGGAGGAGACGGTGGCGCTCACCACCGTTTGGAGTTGATGCAGAGGCCCGGTGACGACTGCTGACGGCGACAGCGGCGGGGACGAAGACGGCGGCGCGGCTCCAATCGATGGCGAGCTCCACTGCGGTGTCCAAACGGAAGAGGAGGGAGTGGGGGTTCGTTTCCAGTAGCTAGGTGGGGTGCTGGATCTCCATGGCGACGGCGGTGTGCATGGATTCAGGCGTGATCTCGCCGGTGAGGTGACAGTGGGTGGCAGATGCGACGAGGAGAGGGAAAATCGGCGGCGGCTCGAGGGGGAACAATGGCCTAGGGTCTAGGGTTGGTGGCGCGCGCCTAGGGATGGCTTTATAGAGCTCCAGGAGCTCTCCTGGCCGTCGCGATGGGACAGTGCCGCCGTGGCACCATGGAGATGCTGCCGTACCTGAACATGACGACGGGGGCGGCGATCGAATCGTTTTCGGGCCGCTGCGCGCAGGTAAGTGGGCTGGGCCAGATTGGCTCCCCCCCTCGCAGGTGAGTTTTCTTTTTACAATTTCTGTTTGTTTTTTTTTTTTGCAGAAAACCAAATTGGAAGAAAAGGTAAGTTTTTAAGTTAGTAAAATTTTGAAAAAAAATATGGTTAGTTTAGTTTTTCAAATAGCAACTACAAACTAACTTTTATTTCCAGAAGTTTTCAAGTTTATTTGCTGTTTGTTAATTAAACCAAATTTGAATGAATTTTTATATTATGTGAACATTTTTGAAAACAAAGTTTTAATAGGGTGAACCCTATGGTTTACTGTGATTAATGAGTTGATTGGTTTAGACAATATTCATAAATTCAAAGTGGTTCTGTTTGATGCATTTGGTTTGAATTTTAAATGTGATTTGGAATTTAATTGTTTGATTAAAACCATTAATTTAATAGTTGAGCACTATGGAATCAAATGGAAACAATTGGTTGTTTTTATTTGAAATAACATTTTGGAAATTGTAACATCACAAGGATGAAACAAAAGGTTTGAATTTTGGTTTGAAATTCAAATAGAAAACAAAGGAAAACAAATGAAAACAGTTGGAAAACAAAGCAAAACAGAGAATAACAAATGGAAAACAAACAAAACAATTGCAATCAACATGATGTCATGATGCAAAACATAAAATAACAGAGAGCAAAACATTCTAAAGGCTTATTTTTCATACTTGGGATGTTACATTGTAAACCTAGCCTATGCTAAGTGTAGTAGGGACGTAGTTGAGCCACGTTCCATGGTCTTTCCCTCTCTTGCATAGATGAAGTGGTATGGGTGGTGTCATTGACTATATCCGACTCTTCCCTTGCATCTATTAAGTAATACGATCCGTTGTGCAAATTCCGGCTTATGATGAACGGGCCTTCCCATGGTGGAGATAACTTGCGCTTTCCTTCCTTTGATTGTACTAGGCGTAATACCAGGTCTCCATCATGGAAGACCCGGGTTTTGACTCGCCAGCTGTGGTATCGCCTCAAATCCTGCTGATATATGGCTGATCTCTCCAAAGCTTGCTCCCTGTGCTCTTCTAACATATCCACGGCATCCTGCCGGGTCTTCTCATTCTCCACCTCAACATAAGCCGCCACTCGGGGTGAATCATGAATAATGTCACTCCGCAGAACTGCTTCTGCACCATAAACCATAAAAAACGGAGTCATCTGAGTATTTCTGTTAGGTGTAGTGTTAATTCCCCAAACCACTGATGGTAACTCCTTGACCCATGCTCTAGCAGATCTGAGGCATGGGACTCGTAACCGTGGTTTCAACCCACGAAGTAACTCCTGGTTTGCCCTCTCCACCTGTCCATTGGCTTGTGGATGGGCTACCGAGGCTATATCAAGGCGGATGCCATTGTTTCCACAGAACTTCTCCATCTCACCTAAGGACATGTTAGTTCCATTGTCAGTTATTATGCTATGGGGATATCCAAACCGATAGATGATCCTTTTCAGGAACTTGACTGCTGTGACTGCTTCACAATTGGTGACTGGCATAACTTCAACCCACTTAGTAAACTTATCAATAGCCACCAAAAGGTGAGTCTTTTTGCAAGGCGACATGTGAAAGGGGCCCACCATATCCATACCCCAAACTGCAAACGGCCAGGTCAGCGGGATTGTTCGCAATTTCATAGCCGGCACATGGGTTTGGCGAGCATACCTTTGACATCCATCGCATCTTGCCACCAAGCGCTCCGTGTCTGCTAAGGTCGTGAGCCAGAAGAAACCGTGCCGATATGCTTTAGCCACAAGGGATCTTGTGGAGGCATGATGCCCACAATCACCTTCATGGATCTCCTTCAAAATATGTCGGCCTTCTTCTGGTGCTACACAGCGCAAAAAGACTCATGCTGCACTTCTTTTATACAACTCCCCATTGATAATAGAATAGCCCTTTGCTCGTCTCAGGATTTTCCTGGCTAAAACTTCCTGTGGTGGTAACTTGCCCCGTGATAGGTAGGCCAAAAACGGCTCCGTCCACTCGGGAATAGCACGTACAGTGGCCACAAGCTCCAAATCCGTGTCTTGGTTAGCCACCTCTTCTTCAGATTCGGTTGTGACAGATGGCCGCCATAACTCGTCCAGAAAAACATTAGGTGGAACCGGCTCTCGGCGCGAGCCGAGTCTTGCGAGCGCATCTCTGCCTCGTTCTTTCGCCTGTCAATATGTTCCACCTCATACTCGGAAAAAGACCCGGCCACCCTGTCTACCTCTCTGCGATATGCCGCCATTGTTGCATCATTTCTATCCCAGGTCCCTGAGACCTGCTGTACCACAAGATCCGAGTCTCCATAGCACCGTATTCGCCTGATGTTCATCTCCTTTGCTACTCGCAGTCCGTGTAATAATGCCTCATACTCGGCCACATTGTTGGAGCAATCGAAGTGAATTTGCAACACGTAACTCAATTTGTCTCCTTTAGGTGATGTAAGTACCACACCAGCCCCTGATCCCTCGTACTGCTTAGAACCATCGAACTGCATCACCCAAGACTCGGAACTTGGCATCATTGTGGGCATGCTTGTGTGAGTCCAATCATTGATAAAATCAGCTAAAGCCTGAGATTTGATTGCAGACCTGGGCTCGTAGTTGATGTGATAATCTCCCATCTCAATGGCCCACTTGGCTATTCTGCCTGTCGCATCTGAATTTCTGATAATATCTGCCATTGGTATGGAGCTAACCACTGTTATGGGGTGTTCCTGAAAGTATGGTTTCAATTTCCGGCTGGCCATGAAGACCCCGAAAACTAATTTTTGCCAATGTGGGTAACGCTGTTTTGCTTCCGATAGGATTTCACTCACATAATAAACCGGCCTCTGTACCGGATGATCCTTTCCATCCTCCTTGCGCTCAACTACAACCACTCCGCTGACCGCCCGAGGCCCGGCCGCAACGTATAACAACATGGGCTCTTTGGGACCCGGTGCTGCCAGAATCGGTGCCTCAGACAATTGCTTTTTCAAAGCTTCAAACGCCTCGTCCGCCTCTTGGTCCCATACAAATTTGTCGGTTTTTCTCAAGAGTCGGTATAGAGGTATTGCTTTTTCTCCGAGCCTGGATATAAACCGGCTTAACGCTGCTACACATCCTGTGAGCTTCTAAACGTGCTTCAGGCCTTCCGGCTTTTTCAAACTCTGGATGGCCTTGATCTTTTCCGGGTTTGCCTAATCCCTCTCTCAGAAACAATGAAACCGAGTAACTTTCCTGCTGGGACCCCAAATACACATTTTGTGGGGTTAAACTTCATCTGGTATCTTCTCAAATTCCTGAACGTTTCCTTTAGGTCATCAATGAACGTTTCTGCTTTCCATGTTTTAATCACCACATCATCAACATAAGCATGGACGTTGCGTCCAATCTGATCCTCAAAACACTTCTGAATGCACCGTTGGTACGTTGCGCCAGCGTTCTTTAGCCCAAAGGTCATAGCTTTGTAACAGAAAGCTCCAAAGGGGGTTATGAACGATGTTTTCTCCCAATCCTCCTTTTTGAGCTTAATCTGATGATACCCGAAATAAGCATCCAGGAAACACAATAGGTCACTTCCTGCCACTTCATCTATAATCTGATCTATTCTTGGGAGGGCAAACGGATCCTTTGGGAAATGCTCGTTGAGACTCGTGTAATCTATGCACATCCTCCACTCGTTGCTCTTTTTCATCACTAGAACCGGATTCGCCAACCAATCCGGGTGAAAAACCTCTATGATAAAGCCGGCTGCAAGGAGCCGAGCTATCTCCGCTCCTATGGCCTTTCTCCTTTCCTCATTCATTTTTCTCAGGCCCTGCTTCACAGGACGAGACTTGGGATCGACGTTGACATTGTTGAAGCCTTTCTTCCCTTTCTTGTCTGCACGGTCAGGGCAGTCAACAGAAAAGTGATCGAGCTCTCCACATGAATAGCACTCGAGCCCAGCTTTGTTCAGCACCTTCTTCATATTATTATTTTTAAAGTAAGTAGTACTGACAGGACCATTGAACTGAGGCTTATGATTCCCTTTGTTCTTGCTGTTGTTCTTGACATGATAATTTTTCTGCATCAGTGCAAATCACCACCTCTCTCAGTTGTGTCCTTTTGCCCGAGCTTTTTCCTCAACATCAAGAGACGCTATCAGATTTTCAACCGATATCTCCTGTCTCTTAAGTTTGAGAGATGTGGCGAAACTCCTCCATGAAGAAGGCCGTTTTGCAATAATGCATCCAGCCAAAAATTTATCAGGAATCACACACTTGAGAAGATCAATCTCTTTCACAATGCACTGTATCTCATGAGCCTGTTCGACTAAAGAATGGTTATTCACCATCTTGTAATCGTTAAAACTCTCCATGATATACAGCTCACTGCCTACATCATACGCACTGAATTTAGTATTCAGTGCATCCCAGAGCTCCTTAGTGTCTTCCATGTGCATATACACATCGAATTTAGTATTCGGTGCATCCGAGAGCTCCTTAGCATATTTGATGTGCATATACACATCGCACAGACGAACCTCCAGGACACTCAGAACACAGCCTCTGAAAGTATTATTGGCTTCATTGAACTTATTCTGAACATCGTCAGTAGCTCCTTTCGGAAGGCCATTCATAATTATGTGCCACACTTTCATGGACTGGAGCCACATTTGGCATCTCAGTTGCCATTTCTTAAAGGTGGTACCTTTGAACCTTTCTGGTCTCATTGCATCACTTAAGTTAGCCATAGTCAGTTCAGGAAATTGCCTACAATTAGGTTTTTGGATTGTTCATGACAAAAGCTGCTATTAACATGTGGAACTCGAACATACTAGATGTGATGGATAACATGCATAACAGCAACACGATCTCGCTAAACATGTAGACAGTAAGCATGTTAATCAGACAGACCGGGACACAGATTCAATACCGATCGTTTGTAGATGCGTTGTTGATGACACCGTTGGCGATGACGGAGCAGAGTAGACGACGCTTGAGGCGGCGGTACGTAGCACCGCCTGACTTGCTAGACAAACGGGCCGTCATGGAAGCAGCGAGCAGTCGTGCGAAGCGCTTCCCAAAAACCTAATTCGCCCTCTCCCGTACAGGATCACAAAGGCGTTTGGTTCCGAAGACCTGCTCTCCTGTTCGCCGATGGACGCCGGCGCTCGGGATGGAGTAGACTACGGTGGCGGCGCAAGGAACGAGGTCTGGCAAACCTAGATTGGTTTTCGGTGTGTGTACAGCGCCCACAGCGCGTGCCTTTTATAACGTGATTCAAAAAACCCTAATGGGTGCGACGTGGGAGGCCCACGTCGCACGTCCGAGTCGGTTGCAGCACACGATACGGGAGCGACCCGAACCGGCTCAGCTGTGACGCGTCCGTCGTGTCGTGTCGTGTCGTGTTGAGTTGAGACAAGCGAGCGGCGGAGGAGGAGTGCGCGAGAGGCTGTCCTCTTCTCAGTCACATACAATCGCTACAACACTCCGCCTTATAAGGTGGTGTGCAACTCTTCAAACTTTTAATGTGGGAATAAATTTCCCACTCACCCCACTCACTTGTTGTACACATGGGCCATTTTGAGATTTCATGATTTCTTATTTGGGCTTACCCATGTTGGGCCCAATATTTCGCCAAGAACGCTGCTCATCTGTGTTTACCTGATTCCCATAGCAGGTTATTTATCTTTTTCCTCACTCTTTATATCGGTTTGTGCAGAAACCCACCGTGAGGTCATTGTATTTTTATTTAAATCACATGACAGTTTTAGGTTAATACTGATGAACCAGTTATTCTAATTATTTTCACAGATCATGTATGTTTCATGTTCAGTTTTTCCATACAAGTTTTACTGCTCATGTAATTTCCACGGGATCGGGATCTATGACAAAAGTGGCAACTTCCGGTGTTAAATTCTATATTGGTGTAGCGATCCCATCTCTTAAACAAAGACAAGACCTCTGTGTTAATGTGCTAGTCCCTGGATCAATTGCTAGCACCACAGTTCAAAATGAAATATCATGCAAATGCGTCAAAATCTATTACATCGCATGATCCAGTCTTTACAAAATATGATTACAACTTGCATAGTCTTAGAAGACTAGCAGAAAACAGAATTACAGCGGAAAACATAGTACAACATTGAGCCCATCTTCTTCATGTGCCACAGGCAAAACATGTTGGCGATAGACTCGAGATCCTGAACGAAACCTCACTCGTCTTCAAATTTATCTGCAATATGGAATATGCAGCCACAAGGGAGTCAATACAATTTAATGTATTGGCAAGTAACACTATAGTGGATATAAATGGCAGGACTAATACTACATGCATATTTAGCTGAGTGGAGTTTTGGCTAAGTTTGCATAAAGCCAGTTTTCTCCTATCTTTTATCAGAAAACATTTTCATCTATAAAGGTATCACTGATAGAAACCAATGAACCAGAACTAAATTAAGGAGTAACACTGATAGAAACCAGGGTAAATCTCCTTCCCATGTTCACCCATCAAATTTTATTATGAAGTTGGCATGATGAGATTCTTCCGTCATTCCTTGTCCAGCTGCTCAAATTGTCCATGACCGGGGACACGGCTAAGATCTTAGTTTGTTGACTCTGCAGAGTTTGTGCACTTTCAGCTTCAGACTCAAATCAGCCCAAACATCCTATACACCCTGAGTGCATTAAGGAAAGGAGAAGATTGAGACGAGATCTTTCAGAAGCATTTCCTCATCCCATACTGACTTGACGCGCTCCCATTCTAACCATTCTACCACCACCTGTCAAGTCGGGACAAGTCCACGCAACTTAATCCATCTAGCCAGAGCCCATATGACTAAAGGCTGCACGGGAAGCTACTAAACTTAGAAGGACATAGTAATCTCTTTGCTCCTGGGTGGCATTCCTCAAGTGAATGAACACTCAACTCTGACAGCCAATCAAGCCCAATCCACCCAGGTAGTTCATTGAAGTTGTTACTTAGAATTTTTCCACAATATCAAGTAAAACCAATTTGTAACATTGCATAGCATCTATCAAGTTCTAAGGCTGTAAAGAAAAGGTAAATAGATGGCTACACACTACTAGGATAATAGCATAGCATAGTATAACTTATTAGAATTTCCTATCATGCATACTACTCAAAAACACTAGTAATGCATAGTAAAAATATGGGAGATTTGATGGTGTGTTACTTGCCTTTAAAGTTGGTGAAGAACAATCACTTTCTCTTCACAAAATGGAACTTTCTCTCCGTACAATCTAAACAACACAAGTAAACAACAATAAACAAACAATCACAAGCAAAACAACAAAGTATAACAACCAACAAACTTAACACAACAATTTATTCTACAAAGGAATTATTTTATTTGGGTTTAGTGTATGGCAAATGGCTAAGGATTGTGTCTTGTGGATTCCAAACTTATTGAACAAATGTTTCACTAAGGATTATCACCTTTACTCTAATATGCAAAATGAAAACTTGTTATTTCAATACACAAAGAGAACTAAGAAATTCTTGTTAGTGGTTTTCTCTTTGTGACTAAGGGTTAGTCTTTGATCAATAAGACCACACAAAGATGTTAGTCTACTTTAATTCTGTCTGGAGTTTCTTCTAGTTCTTCTTTTGCCTCCTTGAGTTTCTTCTCAAGTCTAAGTCCTTCTGCATGTACTTTGAAGGCCTTTCTTGTAGTCTTCCTTGTTGAGTAGAATAAATCATCTGAAGCACCTATCCAGGACTTACAGACTTGGTAATATTGAATAAGAGAGGTAGTAGGTATTGTTAGAGTCCCTTAATAAAGGACTTGTAAAATCTTCCTCTTCTAGTTCATCTTCTAGGAGAGTATTCTTCTTGAGTTGCAGTTGCTCTTCTCGAGGAAAGTCTTCTTGTTGAAGTCTTGGTCAAAAACTCTCATCTTACTTGGAAAATAAATTATAAGTCTTGGAGAAAACACTAATCATATTGAAAACAAATTCTAAGTATTGGAAAACAAATCCTAAGTCTTCACAGCCTTGGTCTTAGAAAATCTTCAGGATCCTTTGTAGCTTCCTCCTTGGTGTGGGGACTTCATTGAATCTTCTAACACTTCTAACACTTGATGGTTTTGATACAAACTAGTGGCTGGTCAAATCTAACTTCTTCTAACACTTCTAACACTTGATGGTTTTGATACAAACTAGTGGCTGGTCAAATCTAACTTAGCCATAGCACAAAGTCTAAGAGAAGAGAAAATAAGGGGATAAAAGACTTAGAGAAAAAGAGAGATGTGGCTGGTGTTCTTGTCTTCTTGATTTTCTTCTAAGTGCTTCTACTTCTTTGGAGATGCTTCTGAAGTCTATTTTCTAGGCTAAGTCCTTCATTTGTCTTCTTGCTTCATGTTGAAAATCTTCGAGTAATTGTAGTATCATCTCCATGTCTTTTCACTAATCCATACTTAGTGGTTTTCAACTAGGAGGGCCAATTAGCATAAAATTACACGGACATGGTTTCAAGGCATCCAATGGCTTGGGTTTTGGTCTCTCTAGTCTAATTTTAGTATTTGGAATAAATTTGCTAGAGAGCACATATTGAAAATATTTATAGTTTAATCTAAGTCAAAAAAAAATTTGTCAAAAGAGCATAAAAAATCTAAAACAAATCTAAATTAGCACAAAACAACACACACAAACATAAACACTCTAATCAATCCATGGCATTGCAAAACAGGAATGTATAAGAATACAAGGTGAACACTCAATTAATATTAGATTGCATGTTCTCTGGTTGCTAAAGAATGCATTATGCTTTAAACAATATTTAGTTGGACTTTATTAATTTTAAACATTATTAAACCATTTTAACATGCATTAAACCAAAAAAAAAGTTTAGGTTATTAAACAATTTCGAAAATTTTGGATATGATACTACTGGATAGAGGGTTTCAAATAAAACCTACTGCAATTGGATTTGCTCCAAAATAATCTAGAGAACAATTTTTATGAGCAAAACATTGATTAAAAGGTTCAGCAATTTCTAATTTAATGCATGATGCAAACTTGAAATTTAATTATTTTATTAAATTCTACTCGCTTTTCTGAATCCGTGGATATAAAGTTTGTTCAATTTGGCTTTACGGTTTGAAAGATATGAATTTTTGAAGTTTAGTATGTGATCTGTCTATTTACACGAAATTACAGATAAATTGAGACACGTGTCGCAGCTTGATTGGCTACTCTGGTTGACTGGACGCTGACCAAGCAGCTGACTGTGCGCTGACCGGTCACTTGATACACGGCGCTCTCCTATTCGTCGGTACCTCTTCGTTTTAAGGGACTCAACGTGCATCGTCCGATCTTGATCAAAAAGCCTGCGCTGCTTCAATCTACTCTATGGAAAAAAAAAACTGCTGGGAGGTGGTGTCGTTACCAGCAGCATGGTGAGCGACAGACATCTTGTGTTCTTCATAGCAATGGTGATGGAGGCGATGGATGTTGGCTCTGGTGATGCTTTGGCAGTTCCTAGGTGCGGTGAGGTGGACGAAGGAGTGCGGCGGCGGACTGCGGTGGCGATGGCAACCACGGCGGCGGCTCCCTGTGCTCCGAACGGTGGCTGAGGTGGTGCAGCTCCGGCAAGGCTCCGGTGAGTTCTCCTGCTCGAACAGGGGCATGAAACAAAGGGAAACGAGTTGAGAGAGATACAAAATTTAATGGTGAAGCGAATAGAAGAGATATAAGACTCGGAGGTGTCCCGGGACGACGGCGACATGGACTTCCGAAGCTCCAAACGGCGTCAATGGAGGCAAGATCTGTTCGACCTCGATCTGCGGCTAGGGTTTGCGATTTTCGGAAAAATACAACCAGAGTAGGCGTGGGTATTTATGGAGTAGTTTTCGTGAAGAAGGGTCCAAGAAATTTGAACAGATTCGGAGATTTTATCTGCTCGTTCGGTACAGAGACGAACTGTTATGCGTCCAGGAAATTGTTTCAATCTTGAAGAGGATCGACAGCTAACGTGTGGGTCCCGTGTGGAAAGAAAAAAAAAGAATACGTGGGAGAGAGAAAGGAAACTGGTGCGTGTTTTCTCTTTGAGCGAGTTGGGCATGTGTGTGCCTGTGCACAACCGTGTCCCTTTTTTCTTTTCTTTTTGCTTTATTCTTTTCTTTTTCGGGAATTATGTGGCGATTTAGGCCAGATACTTTTTCAGAAAATTCCTACAAAATTATAAGAAAAATAAAATATTTATATAGAGCCAAAGAAATTACATTTCCTGCTCAAGTATAAACATGATGTTTTATATACCGTATTATGGGTCTAATTAATTCTTCATAATAGTTTCTTTTGTTTTAGACAAATCATAAATACTTCTAATGTTTAAAATACATAGTAATATTAAATAAATAATTCAAATTTTGAAGAAGTCATATGATTACTTCCAAGTTTTTGATTTATTTAGTGATGCTGAAAAAAAAATGTCTTTGGGGTTTAAAGTACTCAAGTTTTAAAATGCCAAGAAAACATTTTCAATTAACATTGAATTTGAAAACATTTTCTTTAAAAAGGTTTGCTATAGAGAAATAATTATTTCAAAATAACAAAACTTATTTTGAATAAGGTTTTAAGGTTTATGGAGCTAGAGGCATGTTTGTATTGTTATTTGCAATAACATTGGAATAACATATAATATTTTCTTTGTGTTTGAGTTTTATTTGTTTTTGGTGGCTTGCATTATCAAGAAAACAAAAGTTTTTAAATTTTTGTGATTTTTGAACTTCTGCAAAAACCGGGGATGTTACAATTGGTCATAGATTTAGCATTGGTTTGTGTTAGCTCCAAGTCACCTAAACTGTTTGTTATACGACATGTTGAACGGTTCAACTCCTTTTTTTAAAATGTTATCTATCAGATATAAGAAAAATAACCGGGTGCGCAGCGGTCACGCGGACAAGCAGGACCATGAACGCGAGACTGACCGGAGCGATGAGAGCTCACCAATTCTAGCACGTTTAGAGGTTTGAGGGGATGTTTTTTCTGAATATGGTGTTTGATGTTTCACTTTATTCGACAGGTTTAAAGGAGAACCTGATTTTTTAATCCTTCAGCTTCATATTAAATAAATGGTCTTTGAAAACGATCTGAAAGGTTAAAGGCTAATCAAGATATACCAATCTCTCTATTTTATTTATTCACTTTTTTTACTTATGATGTAGCAAGGGAATAACTGATTGGTATATATGAAGAACTTCCACTTGGTATATCTTCTCAAATGGTGCTCATTAGGGGGAAAATTGCTATGTTTTTTCGCATGCCACGAGATGATTTCTTCAATACGCTGATCAAAGATAGATAAAAGAATAGCTGAAAATAAGATAAGAGGCACTCATTCAACTCTTTACATAGTTATAACCAGACATTAATATATGAGGTTGCTGCTCATGTTTATGCAGTAGATGAAAACAGGAAGCCTTCATATAATTTCTTCGGGTCATACAAACTTAAAAGCTAAGTTTGCCACACAGAAATTTACCTTTGCCGAAACACTTCTTTATTGTTGGGTTGTTGCCCAATTTGTATTACAAAGATATACATAGGTCGTCGAAACGTAAATTCCATTCTATGTTAATAAACATACTCTGACTCAACATTGGCATCATTTTCACATTTGTATTACTCCCTCCGTCACAGTTTGCACGGCGTGCATGAGGATTCTCTAGGACCAAGGTTATCGTTGATTGGTTGTAAAATTGTTTTGCACATGATGCATTATGTCACCTAATTCTAGGTAATTAACCCGGTAATTAATCCCCCGACTAGTGCCAACATTATATATGATGTTTAAACTTTCGAGACTGTGCCATTGTTTTTGGTGCATACAGCTTGAACATTTCTGCATTAATAAGGCCTTCCGTAATGCATTGTATCTTAGCGCGCTATCCTAGGTATGACTAGGATCTAAGAAACAACCATCCTAATGCATTGTTTCGTAGAGGTTGTTTCTAAAACAAGTCGCATTAAATGATTTGGGGCTAATACTTGATTGTGATTGGGCTAGCAACGTGCTAGAGCCGTATGTTATATAAGATACAACTACGCTCTCTTTCTTCATTAAATATGGTGCCACATAAGCAAGTTGCCTATGATACCGCGCTAAGATACTCCCATTACGGAAGGCCTAATAACTTATTTATTATCTCTGAAAAAAATATTTAATTTATTTCCATAACAGCTTCCCATGTGTTATGGCTGCACTCTTTTTGATCTTTTAGCTACTATAATTTCCGCAGCAACGCGCGGGGTACCATCTAGTTTAAATTGTGTGTGCCTGTCACTCACTGATAGAAAATACGATAATCTACTTTTTGGTAGATTTTATATTCCCCGCTCTATAGTTTAGTTTTACAAATTCATCATCTCAGTGGGACAGATTGCATATGGACAATAATTAACGTGAAACCTTGACGATCGTCGAGGCCACCACACTATCGTTCGCACATCTCCAAACGAAATGAGTGAGCGGCTCGGGGGCGACTCGCGGGGCGGGACTGCTGGCGCTCTCGCCGGCGGCCGGTTCTGGGCTTTGCTCTCCGACGACGAAGATGAAGAAGACGGCGGCTCTCCTCTCTCCGCGGCGGCGTCGTCGACCTACTACTACAAGACTCCATCTCCTTCAACCTCGAGGGACATGGCGGAAGGTAGGCAAGGTAAGAGGGAGGAAAAGCGGAGGCAACAACGCTTGGCGGCGATTGCGCACGCCGTCTCGCCGTCGTCTACTGAACACTCGTTCGAAGAAACTCCTCGCGCGGCTGTCATGTCGAGTAGGGGACCGGCGGGATATCGAGGGCACCGGCTCAAGATTCCATCCATCCCCCCCCACGACTTTCTCTCTGAGCGAGGATGATGGACCTTGGTTCCGCGTGTGCAAGGAAAGAGGTCGTCTCAAATCCGTTCTCACCGGCGAACCGTCGCCGGCGACGGAGGAGAACAAGGATCGCAGCGGATCACGTTTTTCAAAATTCGATCCGAGGTTTACGGTGGGCCACACGGGCCAGTCACGCCGGCTCGTACTGGGCTTCTCCCGGACTCCAAAACATCCACGTGGCCATACGGGCCTAGGGGATCGTATCGTCTGGCCGTATCGAAGACCGCTTCGAGGGCTAGGGCATACACGGAGACCGTCGGCGCCTCTGGTTCATGCGATGGCGAACCCTGGTGGCGGACGTGGCTTCTACGGCGACGGTAGAGGCGCCGGGCGGGGATATGGGGCGCCGCCATATCGAGGAGGGCCGCCGGCGAGGGGGGGTTTTGGCCCTAACTACTACCGCGGCGGCCCGAGCGGAACGGCGGGGCAAGATCAACGTCAAGGGGACTTCGGCCCCGGCAATGGCGCTCCGTTTGGTGGTTTTAACGCCGGTACCGGCTTCAACGGCGGGCAATTTGGCAACGGCGGAGGGGGAGGTGACCGTCACCGGTACCCCTACCGTCCCAACGCGGCGGGAGGAGGTCCGCAGCGTGGCATTGCATCCACGAATTACAGAGGAAGGGGTCGTGGGCGCGGTCCGGTGGCGCCCCGTGCGGCCACGGTGGCGGTCTCTAGCAGCGGTGGCCTCACCGAAGCGTCGGTGGAGGACGTCGTGCGTTGAGTGACGGCCGCGCTATGTGCGCAGGGAGTCGCGACGGCATCGCAGGCGCCAGGTGCTGCGGCGCCTCCTACCGCGTCCATGCCGCGGGCGCCAGTTCCTGCCGCGGTGCAGGTTGCGCCTGCCGTGGCACCTACGGCAGCCCGTTTCTCTGCCGCGGCTGCCGGCGGTTCATCTGCTGCCGTGGCGACCAGGGTGCCCCTGCCGGTGACTGGGCGCGACCATGCGTTGCGTGATGCGGCTGCTGCTTCACCTGGGAGCATTGCGTTGCAACCTAGGGGAGCACTTGATGCTGCAGCGGTGGTCTCGTCGCCGCATGATGTGGATGACCCGAATGCAAAAAAAAAGCGAAGAAGAATGATAAGGCAAAGTGTTTCCAATGTGGAGTTCAGGGTCATCTGAGTGCGGCGTGCACGGAGGTGGTTTGTGAGTACTGCGAGGGCATGGGGCATTTACCTGATGATTGCCCTCTTCTGTCGGTGGCTAAGCAGCAGGTCATTACACACGGATTTCTTAACGAGGGGCTTATGTTTTATGAGGCAGTGCCCACGACATCGTATAGGCCTAAGATTGACTCTGCTCGTCTGGGTAAATTGAGTATCACGGGAGGATCGCTTTCTGTGGACGAGGTTATCACCCAACTTCAGAGATTGGTACCGTCTGAGCAGTTCAAGTGGGAGGTGGTTCTCGTGAAGGATAATGTCTTTAAGGTATCCTTTCCTACCAGGGCGGAGTTGGATCGTATGATCGTATTCGGCGCGTGTCATATTCCGAGCAACACCTGTGTTATTACTGTTGAGGCATGGGTTACGGAGATGAAACCTATGTGGCTACTTCCCAAGATCTGGATTAGAGTGTCAGACATTCCACCTAAGCATCGAGGTGATTTTCTTCTTCTGTGCAGTCTCGGCTCGTTATTTGGAAAGACGTTGAAGGTGGACATGAAATTTACTCGTATGCATGGGGTTCTCAGAGTTCTGGTGGGGTGCATGGACTATACACTAGTCCCTGATGGTTGGCCGGTGTTTTCGCGTGATGGTTTCTACGAGCTCAAATTCCATGTTGAAAATCCTAATTCTGATGATGAGGATGGGATGGCAGTTGATCCCAAAGACGACACTCGTGATGAGGATGAGGGGGATGGTGAGAATTCTAAACAAAAGGGACCGGCTGTTGGTAACATGGAGGTTGATAAAACTAGTGCGAAGACTAGTGGTTCTAGTGGGTCTTCGGGTGCTGATGGCAAGGCGACGGATGCCACCGGGGTGAAGAAAACTTTCTCCCCCGGGGTGGTTCTTTCGCCATCGGTGGCTACTTCGGTGAGAGAGGCTCGCCTTCACCTGATTTCTTTGAGCCAAAAGCATGCTGAGTTATCGCAGCAATCCGAGTCGTCTGTCATTGGTGCTGGTTCCGATACTAGGAGGGGGGCTGCGGTCTCGACGGAGGAGATGGTGGCCGCGGTGGCTTCGAGTGGTGGCTCTTCCCCGGCCGATGCTACGGCGGGGGTTGGTGATGCGCAGGTGGTCAGGGTGTCAAACGGACACCTGACACCACTTGTCACCTCGCCTGCGTGTGCTACACACGGTGGAGGGGAGCTTACTATGGCGCCACGGCGCATGGAGGGGGACTTCTACGGAGCTCAGACTCTCTCTATCCAACCAGGCGGGTTGGATGGGGGGAGTGCGGCGTCTTCTCCGGCTTTCACGGCATCACCAGAGGTGTCCTACACCCCACCAGGCGGGTTGGGTGTGGGGACGCCGGGTGCTGCCACGGTGCTTTCTTCTCCGCCGGATGCCCCTCTTTCTTTGGCCACACTCGGCTCATCCCAACCAGGCGGGTTGGGGTTGGCTGCGGTGTTGTCTACGCCATCGCGACCTTCATTGGCCGCGGTGATGGCGTATGGGGGTATCTCGGCGGCTGATTTGGAGGTCCGATCTAGTGCACGTCTTCGGGCGAAACCGGACGCGGATCTCCCTCAAGAGCTACGTGCTATGGCTCTTGCTCAGCGCAAGGACTCGGCTTTCCCTCGAGGTACTCCTCTTACTTCCGTTGGTTTATCGCTTTTGTCTTTCTCTAATTCCGAAATTAAAAAGAGAGCTGATAAACTAGGGGTGTCTTTAGGAAAGAATAAACATCAAGTTGATTCTTCTATTTCTGGTTTGTTAGAACAGGAAAGAGTTAGATCACTTACTTTTCTTAAGAACAATTTGAAGGAGAAGTTAGATGATGATCCCTTTGATTCTCACTCTAGTTTGGCTCTTACGAATGCGGCTAACCTTAGTGAGGATCTTCGTGATGACTATGTTGAGGTCGAGGATGATCATACGGATTATCCAAGATTATCTAAGACGGTTAAACGTAACCGCAAAAAGGTTGTAGGCTCTTTTTCCAAGCCTAGGAGAAGTTCTACATTAAAACATTTTAAGAAGTGACATGAGAGGTTTAATATGGAATAGTAACGGGTTTGGTGATCATGCGAAACATTTAGCGGTTCATGAATTTATTAAAGATCATAAACTTGATTTCATTGCTTTAATAGAAACCGGTAGATCCTCCTTTACCGCACATTTTTTGGATTACCTAGCTGGGGGTAGAGACTTTACGTGGTTTTGTTTACCCCCTCATGGTCGTTCTGGCGGGATGCTTGTTGGCTTTAATGGCATTACTCTTTCGGCACAAACCATTGTGTCTGGAGACTTCTGTCTTAAGTTTCATGTCAAGACTAAAGCGGATGGTTTTGAATGGGCTTTTGTTGTAGTTTACGGAGCTGCACAAGACTCAAAGAAACTGGACTTTCTGGCCGAGTTAGTCCGTATTTGTGATAACGAATCACTTCCGATTTTAGTAGGGGGACTTTAACATCATTCGGAGACAGGAAGAAAAAAGCAATGATAATTTAATTGCGAGATGGCCATTTATTTTTAATGCTATTATTGAGAGTCTGGATTTGAAAGAGATTACTTTATCTGGTAGACAATTTACTTGGGCTAGTTGGGGTGATAATCCGACGTATGAGAATCTCGATCGTTTTCTTAATAGTATTGAGTGGGAGCAGAAATATCCTTTGGTTACGGTGCGTGCTCTGACTCGTACGGGGTCGGATCACACACCACTGCTCTTAGACTCTGGAATTCAGGCTCACGCGGGAAATAAAAGTCAATTCTCTTTTGAACTTTCTTGGATACGCCAAGAAGGTTTTTATGAGTTAGTCTGTAAGGAATGGAGGTCCGTTAATTGTGGGCAAAACCCGCTAGACAGGTGGCAAAATAAAATTAGACACCTGAGACAGTTTTTACGGGGTTGGGCGAAAAATCAGAGCGGGGAATATAGGAAACTTAAAGATAAATTAACAGCCCTTATAGATATGTTAGATATTAAGGCGGAGTCGACTCCTTTGACAGTGGCCGAGCGGGCTGCAAAAAAGGAGGCCGATGACTACTTAAGAAAGTTGAAACGAGATGAGGAATCCAAATGGGCGCAGCGGGCAAAAGTTAAACATATACAAGAAGGAGGGAATAATACGGAATATTTCCACCTGATTGCAAACGGCAAACATAGGAAGAAAAGGATTTTCCAATTGGAACAGGACGAGGGAACGATTATAGGTGAGATAAACCTTAGAACTTTTATCTCGGAATACTATAAGAAATTATTCGGGGCACCGGCGCCGAGTAATGCCTCTTTAGTGGAGGAGATGACAGAGGACATGTCTCAAATATCGCATGAGGAAAATTGTATTCTTACATCTCCGTTTACGGACAAGGAGGTGTTCGAAGCAATCTCTCAGATGGAACATAATAAGGCTCCTGGCCCGGATGGATTCCCCGCGGAGTTTTATCAGAGATTTTGGGAGGTGATTAAGATCGATTTAATGGCTATGTTTGCTCAGCTTTACGATGGGAATTTACCATTATATAAACTAAACTTTGGGGTTATTACGTTACTTCCAAAGAAGGAGGATGCGAGTCGTATTGAGCAATATAGACCCATTTGTTTGCTTAATGTTAGTTTTAATTTTTTTACCAAAGTGGGTACCAATAGGGTAACTTCCATTGCGAGTAAAGTTATCCGACCAACTCAATCAGCGTTTCTACCCGGTAGAAATATTCTGGAAGGAGTTGTGGTACTTCATGAAACTATTCATGAGCTAAAAAGGAAAAATTTAGACGGGGTTTTGTTTAAAATTGATTTTGAAAAAGGTTATGATAAGGTGAATTGGTCTTTCTTACAACAAGCCTTGAGAATGAAAGGTTTTTCACCTAAGTGGTGTGATTGGATTGCTCGTTTTGTTCAAGGGGGAAGTGTCGGGATTAAAGTTAATGATGACATCGGTCATTATTTTCAAACGCTAAAAGGATTGAGACAGGGTGACCCGTTATCGCCTATTCTCTTTAATCTTATAGCGGATATGTTGGCTATCCTCATAGATCGAGCTAAGGAGGATGGTCAAGTTGGAGGATTGATACCTCACCTTGTCGAAGGAGGGGTGTCCATACTTCAGTATGCCGATGATACGATTATATTTATGAAACATGATGTGAAAAAGGCACTGAACATGAAACTCATACTTGCGATGTTTGAGCTTCTGTCCGGTCTTAAGATTAACTTCCATAAGAGCGAGATTTTTTGTTTTGGTAAAGCGAAGGAGGCCCAAGATGATTACCGTAATATCTTTGGCTGCGAGATAGGAACGCTCCCCTTCAAATACCTAGGCATACCAATTCACCATAGAAAGCTTCTTAATAAAGAGTGGAAACCAATTGAGGGTAGGTTTGACACAAAACTCAGTTCTTGGGTAGGGAAATTGTTATCTTATGGGGATCGCCTCGTGCTGATAAACTCTGTCCTATCCAGTCTACCTATGTTTCTGCTTTCCTTTTTTGAAATACCTGTGGGCGTTAGGAAACGTTTGGATTTCTATCGCTCAAGATTCTTTTGGCAAAGTGATGTCAAAAGGAGGAAGTACCGTCTTACAAAATGGAATATTGTTTGCCGCCCGAAAGATCAAGGGGGGTTAGGAATTGAGGTTCTGCAAATTAAAAACATGTGTTTGTTGAGTAAGTGGCTATATAAGATTTTGACTGAGGAGGGGGTGTGGCAAGAGTTACTCTCTAATAAATATCTAGGAGATAAAACGTTATCTGAGCTAGAGAGTAAACCTTCGGATTCACCATTCTGGAAAGGTTTAATGAGAGTTAAGAATGAATTCTTTTCACGGGGCAAATTCTCTTTAGGAAACGGTCAGCAGGTGCGGTTCTGGGAAGATACATGGTTAGGAGATAAACCGTTATCACAATCCTATCCATCGTTGTATAACATCGCTTCTCATAAAAACGTTACGGTGCCAGAGGTGCTAGCCCATAATCCTCTAGACATTCGGTTTCGGAGGAATTTGGTTGGTCACAGACGGGACCGCTGGTTGCATTTGGTTGAAAGGTTGATGGGGGTCTCCTTATCTAATCTTACAGATGTATTACGTTGGAATCTCACAATGGATAGGGTTTTTACGGTTAAATCTTATTATGCTGACTTGATGCATGTATCCACAAGATTTTTACGAAAATATTTGTGGAAGCTAAAGGTGCCATTAAAGATTAAGATCTTTCTATGGTTTCTTAACAGGAAAGTTATTCTCACTAAAGACAATTTGATAAAGAGGAATTGGCATGGTTGTAAAAAATGTGTTTTTTACGATGCAGATGTCGAACACCTATTTATAACATGCCCTTTTGACCGTGATATTTGGCGTCTCATACATTTCACATACATCATTTATCCACCTACTAGCATTGCGAATATGTTTGGTAACTGGTTAAATGGCGTTGATAGGAAAACAAAAGCACGAATATGAATTGGTGCGGCTGCTTTCCTGTGGGCAATTTGGAATTGCCGCAATGATTTGGTTTTTAACAAACAAACGAACATTCACTTTTTGCAGATTGTAAACAAGGCGGTCTATTCTATCCAGATGTGGGCTTTTCTTCTCCCTCTGGATCAGCGAGGACTTATGGATTCCGGCTGTGCTCGACTGATGGCGGTCGTTCGGGCTATTTACAGCCAGGCTGGGTGGCTTAATTCTAGGCGAATTAATGCGTAGTTCGTCTATGTTTCGATGGCTTGTCTTTGTGGCCACGCTTTCGGACCCATGATTGTAATAAGTTACATACTCTGGTGTGTGCATCATTTTGATGCAGAGGCCGGGGCCTAGGCTCCCATTTCTAAAAAAATATGGACAATAACCTGAAGCAGATGGAGTAGCAGTAATCGTCGGTGACGCTGCCGAGTGGACGAATTACAATCCCGCCCCAGCTCTAGAGCCAAGCAAACCTGTATCCTTATGTTCCCTGCTCTGTTTTTCAGTTCTACGAAATCATCAACGAAGCACCTAACTCAGCCTGATCGGTAATGTCTGATGTGGGGAAAAAAACTGTGGTGTATACCCATCGATCATCAATACTCTAGATCATATTACGAGCTGCAGAGAAGAAAAATATTTGGTCTGCATCGCTTTCAATGGCAACACAAAATCATTGCAATAGGGCTGTGTTCCATCACTTCCATGCATCAATCGTTCTTTCTCCCTGTGGCCTCTCTACGAAAGATCTGGATCTCTACTGTGAGGTTTACATAAACTTTCTCTTTACAGTAGCACTTACAGATACAATTGGTTTATCTTACATTTTCCAAATTTTGTGCTTTCTCCCAAATTTTTAATCAGTGACAGTGAGTGTACTCTATTCATATTTTTGCCCAGGGCTTCCTACTTTTCCCTCTTCTCACATTTATGTACTGTTCAATTCATTCTACTAGGATATGCCCTTTGCAATCTTAATCTGCCATCCTAAACTAGCACTTAAATTCTCTGAATCACAATGCACAAGCTGGCCTACTAGCCTTAAACACCTCGGCCGGCAGATCGTACATGGCCGTGAGCACCTCCGCGATCTCCACTGTGGACACGTCCGACCGCTCACCCACCACCGCAACTAGAGCATTCTGGAGGGCCAACTCCGCCGCCTCCACCTCTGGGGTGCGCGGGACGGCACGAGCGCTCCGCGCCGGTTTCCTTGCCAGCTCACCGCCAATGACGACGGGGCGTGGCGCTACTATCGGCAGCGGCGTCGCGACCTGGGCGTCAGCCCCACGGTGAGCACGAATAGCCGGGTCAACACGGCGCGCCGTCGACGGAGGCGCGAACACCGTGCGCTGATCACTTCGCGCGGGTGGAGCCGGGGATTTCATGTTCTGCGGAGGGTCCTGCGGTATGGCGCGAGCCCGGCCCGACGGTGGCGCAGCCGTCAACGCACGGCGCTGCTGTGGCAGACCGAACGCTCAGGGCTGGCCACGAGCTGGAGCGAGGGCCTACCCGTGCACCGGGTGCGTATCGGAGTGGCGTACACGCGGCAGCGAGGTGCGCGTGGAGCTGCTCGCCGGTCGCTTCGAAGCCTTTCGTCGCCGGAGACGGAGGGGGTGCGCGCTGCGCGGCGGCTTACAGTCCCTCGACAAATGGCAGAGAACACTGCAGTGAAGGCACCGTGGCGTCACTTCGCATTTGGCAGCGCGCTGGCCCGGTTCCATGCAGAGAAGGCATAGTCGAGATGTAGACCAAGTGCCAATTAAGATGCAAATAAAAGGGTCCAAAATCATGCCAAAGATGTAGACCAAGTGCATGATACGCAATATGTCAAAAAAAAAAAAAAGTGCATGATATGCAAAAAGAGAAACTACCAACCCTCACTAACTCAGGTAAAGCTAGATAGGGTTTGGCACCTGTCTACTAACACAGAAATATTAACAAGGCTTGTAATTTCATTGTTGTCCCCCTCACTCCCTTATGAACTTCGTCATCAGACAAGACATCAAAATGTCCTATGCTTGCAAGAACAGCAAGCTTCAGAGTTGGGTGAAACATACAGGATACTCCTTTCTTTTGAAGATAACGCCTGAGCACTTGAATTTCAATGAAATACAAATTTTTCAGTTGCTAATGTGCAACATCCTCAGAGCAGTAACTCAACACCAAATTTAACAAAACCCTGAATTTATAAACTCTCAACATGCCACGGCGACGCAGTGTCAATATTGTTAGCAACTCGGTATAAACACATGATCAACTTAGTCATATGTTCTTAGTCCCTCCATTTACCCTCATAAGCTTTAAAAACCTCTTGCCGGTTGTCATAAACTAGAAAAATTCACATGGAAAGTATATGCCAACAACAACAACAACAATGGCGACCAAACAAGAATTTGTTTTATCATCTCTACCAGTACAGAGTTCCTGCATTATTGAATATTTAGGAACGGAATATATGACAAAACACACAAGCTTATTAACAGAGGTCAATAGATGAAAAACTTAATTGACCATGTGAGTTATAGTAGCAGCAATTCACATGGTCATAAATCACAAAGAATGTTCGAAATGCCGTATCAGACCATATAAGCAAGCATAATAATACAGTGTGAACTTCAAATGCATAAGCTTGAATACGCTGTTTTCATTGCCACGGTTGATCTACATTACAGGCTGGCTGCAACTGCAAGTAGTCAAGTTTAAACACTCCATTTTTGCAATCTTATTTGAACCTTTAACCACTGCAAAGAGTAAACAGACAGATCATGCAGTTCCATATAGACAAGTGATCACCTGAAACAGAGTTATTAGCATAGAACCGCCACTTTTGTGGCAGATTTTCCCAAAAACCACCACCGGACCGTGCAATCGCACAAAACCACCAGATTTCAAAATTTTCGTAGCAATTCGCACTGATGCCTGTTCATGGGCGAATTGACACAGATTAAGGAACTTGGGCCCCACCCGTCAGGCTGACATGGCGCAGGAAGAATTTAAATATCCTAAAATAAGACACGGTGGACTGGGTCAACATCTAAAAAAAGGTCATCTTCTTCCTCGCTTTCACCATCCAAAAAAAGAAAGGCGCAGGCTCGCCGTGGTGCAGCGGGCCGTGGTGCAGCAAGCGGTCTTCCGCACCCGACCACCACCCGCGCCGAGCACCACCGTCGCCGCGCGCCACCGCACGACCCCTCCCTCCCCGCCTCCCCGGGCCAGCCGTCCGCCGTCCCCGTTGGCAGCCCGCCGCCGGCAGGGCCCATCTTCTCCGCGAGCTCAGGGGCGCAATGGGGACGTGAGGGAGGCGCCCGGCCGCTCCCATCTTCTCCGCGAGCTCGGGGGGCCATGAGGGCGGGAGGGAGGCGCCCGGCCGCCGGCAGGGCCACGCGCAGGCCCATCTTCTCCACGAGCTCGGGGGGCGCCACGGGTGCGGGCGGGAGGCGCCCGGCCGCCGGAAGGGCAAGCGCAGCTCCATCTTCCGCGAGCTCGGGGGGGGGGGGGGGGCGCCATGGGGGCGGGAGGGAGGCGCCCGGCCGCCGGCAGGGAACCGCGCAGGCCCATCTTATCCACGAGCTCGGGGGCGCCATGGGGGCGGGCGGGAGGCGCCCGGCCGCCGGAAGTGCCCGCGCAACCCCATCTTCTCCGCGAGCTCGGGGGCGCCATCTTCTCCGCGAGCTCGGCGGCGCGGCGGCAGTAGGTCGTCCACGACCTCGGCCTCGTTCCCCGGCGGCCGGCAAGCTCGGCCACACGCGCGATGTCGCACCCGGACTTCTATAGGATACTCACCGTACGAACTGAACAGTATTCTGATGGGATTACGGGGCT
Organism: Alopecurus myosuroides; assembly: GCA_028641055.1. Classification (NCBI taxonomy): domain Eukaryota; kingdom Viridiplantae; phylum Streptophyta; class Magnoliopsida; order Poales; family Poaceae; genus Alopecurus; species Alopecurus myosuroides. The sequence goes on along the minus strand of CM054058.1, from coordinate 223,322,511 downwards.
TTCCGGCACCCGCGTCCTCTTACGAGTAGGCCAACACTTATGTGTGACAACCCATCGCTACTGTTCACCGTCGATGTAAACTATCCTGTAGAAATCAGGACACTACCATTGACGTACTTCATACCATACACACATGGTACGTCAACGGCTTTGAACAAAAGGATAACACAACATGCCTCTACGACACAAAAGATAGAAATAAGTTGCAAATGGCCCTCACTAGGGCAGAGATAGCAAATACAATCATCCAGAGGACACATGTCCCAACATAGCATCATTACATATCAGCGGAAGCATTCAAAGGGGTCTGAGTACAGACAAAATCCAAATAGGCTTAAGAAGCCGGAAACTGAAATATAGACGGAGCCCATCCACGATGTCTCGGATCCTGCCCGGGTCCGCTAACTACTCGTCAGCAGCCTCGTCAAACTCCACGTAGTAGCCGTCACCTGGATCCTCGTAATCGTAGTCTGCGGAAACCACAGCCCCAAAGGGGTCAGTACATAGACGTACTGGCAAGCAAGACTCACAGTTCACCAAAGTATAGCCCGTCAACACAAGCACAGATGACTTGGGTTCAACGGAAAGAAGGGGATATATAAGATGCTGCAACTGGCTGCGCTAACCAACTACAGAGATTCTATCACTTCCAACTATCAGAAAGGGGATAAGATCGAGTGTTGTAACCAACTGAAAGATAACTTCAAACAAACCCATCCTGGATCTCGCCCCTTATCCAAAGAAGCAATCCGAGGATAACTCACACAGTTGGATTAAGATGAAACAAGTTATTGTGACAATAATCCTATTACTAGTCAAATTGTTAATCATGGGGTGTGAGATTATGAATCATTAGGTTTAAGTTGTCCTGAGTACTTGTTAGCCAGTACTTTCACCAAGCTAACCATAACCGCGGAAAACACAGCTTCTCGAGAAGATTATCCCTGCAGGGTTGCACCAATTTGGCCGTACACGTATGAATAACTCGCCAGATGGGATGCCTCCCACCAAGCGGGGCACTCAACACAACTCAACTCTTCTTCGCATCAAGCCCAAAGCACCTTGGGCGCACGGCTAATCGAGCCCAGAAGAAAATGGACCCTCATAGCACTCTAAGAACGTGTCCCCCTATATGCCGACTACAAAAGTTCCACCCTGCGCTGGGCTCGCAAAAACATGCATGCGGCAAATAGAAAGCACGAACTAAATGAGATGATTTGGACGAGATGCGAATCGAATCAAATTGAGGGGGGCGCCCATACTCGCTTCCCACATGCGGGTAGTGCGCTCATCATGGATCAGTAGACAAGACCCTTTTCCTATTAGGGTCGACACTAGCAGGCCTCAAAACCACACAGGGCCTCCTGCCGGTGCCTTAACATCAAATTATTATTAAGTAATAACAGTAGCATGATTGATTGATTGATTAATTAAACATCGAGCCCCCAGAACATAATAAAGATATAGTAACTAAAAGTAACGGGTAACAGACTCGAGCAAAACAACCTAAGCATGCTAGTAAGGCACTGGCTCAATCAATAGGGTTGTAGGAGTGGTGGTGAGGCAATATCAGGGTTAAAGGATTCATGTGATAGGTTCGTAACAGAAACAACTACCACTAAGTCTAGCAAGAACAGACAACGGAAAGTATCGGTAACCAGGGTTGAAAGGAACACAATGGTTCATGTGAGTGATAACTTGCCTGCGAACTCAGCAGCCTGGTACTGTGCTAGATCCTCAGAAGGGGTGCTGTAAGGATCGTCTGTCTCAACGTCGTCGTCTATTCGAGAAGAGGCAAACAAACAAAACAGGAATGTAAACAATCATTGCCATGGCATTGTGCACAATCAAGATGATGCACGACAAGTTAATGGTTGCATCAAAATAAACTAGCTAACATGACAACACAATTTAAATGGACCCCTATGCTATTTTGAGTGGCATATGGGAAAGGGTCCATAATTAAGTGGAACAAATGATCTACAATTAATTATTATGTGAAAGTTGTTATCATGATGCATGCATGATGGTAACAACAAAATAACAACAAATAACAATAATAGATGCAAGTGATAAAAGAGTTTAACAAGTTTTGGAAATTATTTATTAAGTTTAGAAATTTTGGGTACTTAACATGTCACACAAACAATTATTGTTTTCATCAATTCAAAGTGTGCAAAACAATTAACAAAATTTATATTTGAAAAGAACATCAAATTTTAGTTGGATTACATGTTTCAAATTTTGAAATTTGAATTAGGATGAATTTATTATGAATTAAACAATATTAAACAAGTTTTAATTGAATTTACAACAAGTTTGAATATTATTTGAATTTTATTTGTTCAAATCATAAATTCAAACTCACATTTGAAAAGTTCACACTTTGATGGTTTGAAAACATATTTTGCATGTTCAAAAATATTTTATATTAAGCAAGTTATGATTTTATCAAATTTAATTGAATTAAACAAGTATTAAATTATTTAGGCAATTTAAATTATTCAAACCAGGAAACAAATTTTATATTTGAATAGGATATTCAAAATGGTATGAAAAACATATTTTATTTGCCTTATTTGGAATTAGTATGAATTATTTATGAATTATTGCAATTACATTTGAATTATTCAAATTTGAATTTTAAATGCATTTTGAAATTTCAAAACAGGAAACAAAAGTTACCAAAAGATAGACAACTAAATTTAGACTAGCACACATATTTTATTTTCAGTTATTGGAGTTATAAAACTAATTTTATTGACAAAACACTTCTAGGGACTAATCTGTTATTTTGTTGGACCCAGATTTGATTACAGAAACTTTGAAATTCGTTTTATACACGCGGGAGACGCACCCAGTCGCTGCCAGGGGGGCCCCGTGGGCTCACTGTGCCCGCGTGGCACACGAGTGACTGACAGCTGGGCCAGGGTTGTCAGCGCTCCAACGAAAAAAGTGGGATTTAATCCCAGGTGCCAGGGATCGAACCCAGCACCTCTTCCTCGCGCACAAAGGACTGAACCACTGCGCTGCGCTGCGGTTGTTATCTGAATACGCGACGCAGTAAGGTTGTATTTCAACCTGCAGTTAACTGAACCCAACTGACGCGCAGAACCTGAACCTCGTCAGAGATAACAGCAGCTGCTCGCCGGCGGGGAAACGGTGGCCGTGCATCGATCTGGTGGTGCTGCTGTGGAGAGGATGGATGCGACGTGTGCGCGGGTGCAGCAGAGGCACATAGAGGGAAGGAGGGAGGAGAAACGGTGGAGCTCACCGGGGTTTGGCCGTGGAAACGATTGCTCGGGGTGGCGCGGCCGGCGACGATGGCGTGGACGGCGTCGCAGATCCAGTGGCTCCCCGTGCCCTCGCAGGTGTCCAACGTGTAGAGGAGGAGGAGGCGGCTCGGTTCCAGTAGACGATCGGTGTCGAGGAGCTCTGCAACGGAGGCGAGAACCTCGGGTTCAGAAACGATGGTGCCACGGTGGTCGGAGAGAACGAGGACCGCGGCGGCGAAACAGAAACTCACCGTGTGCGTGTGGGTGTTCAACGTAGAGAGGAGACGACGGCGACGTGGTTCCAAGGTTTAGGTAGGGTAGAGGAGCGGCATGGCGACGGCGCGGTGAACGGATTCAGACGAGCTGCTCCGGTGGTTGCAGCGGCGAGGAGAAACAGCGACGTGGAGAGGAAATTGGCGGCGCCTCGAGGAGGGATAGGTGACCTAGGGATTAGGGCTAGCGCCAGGGAGGTCTAGGGGGATATATAGGGGCCACGACGCTCTCCTGGCCGTCGGGCGCGCCGTACGGCGACGTGGCACGGCGGAGATGCGTGCCGTACTTCAAACAGAAGAGCCGCACGATTATTGAAGCGGTACGCGGGGGAGTAGACGGGCTGGGCCGCGCGCGCGTAGGCTTAGGTGGGCTGGGTTAGCTTATCTGCCGCGCGCGCTGCGTTAGTTTTTCCCTTTTTTATTTTTCCTTTTCCCTGTTTTTTTTGTAGCTTTTGGTTTTGGAAGAAAAGGATGGGTTTTAATTCAGAGAAAAATTTGAAAAAATTAGGGGAAGTTCATTAGGCCAAAAGTAAACATTTGGTAGCTTTTATTTGCAAAAGTTTAAATATTTGCTTGCGGTTTGAAATTAAACCAAATTTAGGGAATTTCTAATATTAATGAAACCTTATTGAAAACAACCATTTTTAATAGGGTTACCCCTAAGATTTAAAATGATTTAAAGAGTACAATGGTGTGGTGAACTTCATGGATTCAAAAGGTACTGATTTGAAAACTTGGTTTGAATTTGAAGTGAATTAGAATTAATTGATTGGATTAATGGTTTGATTAAAACCAACAAATTAAGGAGTTATCAACATGGAATAAAATGGAACAATTTGGTTGTTTTCATTTGTTATTTTTTATTCCAAAAGTTGTAACAGATCAAGTATGAAAATAACCATTTGAAATTGTTTGGGTTTGATTATGAAAACAAGATAAAACAGATGCAAAACAAATAGTAACAAATGCAAACAAATAATTTAACATGATGACATGATGCAATACTTGAAATAAAACAATAAATCAAACATTCTAAGGGGTATTTCATACTTGGGATGTTACAAAACGCCCCCCTTAAAGGAATCGCGCCCCGAGATTCCTTACTGAGAAGTGAAAAGGTCCGGATACTTCTTGCGAAGATCCTCTTCGGTCTCCCATGTTGCCTCTTTATCGGAATGATGCGACCATTGCACTTTCAAGAACTTGGTGCTCTTGTTGCGAGTCTTATGCTCGGTCTCATCGAGAATATGAATAGGGTGCTCCTCATAAGATAGATCATCTTGCAGTTCAATGGAATCATGATCAACTGCACGATCTGGATCTTTGAAACACTTCTTGAGCTGGGACACATGGAACACATCGTGCACCTTGGATAGTTTTTTTGGTAGTTCAAGGCGATAAGCATTTTCTGCCCGCCTTGAAAGAATGTTGAAAGGACCAATGTATCTTGGTGCAAGCTTTCCTTTCACACAAAAACGATGAGTGCCTCTGAGGGGAGTTACACGGAGATATGCCTTATCACCAGGTGCATAGATCATATCCCTGTGCTTGCTATCATAATAGCTCTTCTGACGAGACTGAGCAATCCTGAGATTGTCACGAATGATACGAACTTTCTCCTCGGCTTCCTTAACAATGTCAGGGCCTAAGAGTGAACGTTCACCAGCTCCAGACCAATTGATTGGACTCCTGCATCTGCGACCATACAGTGCCTCAAATGGTGCCATGCCTAGGCTTGCCTGGTAGCTGTTGTTGTAGGAGAATTCAGCATATGGAAGGCAATCCTCCCATTTCATGCCAAAGGAGAGACCACATGCTCTGAGCATATCCTCTAGAATCCGATTGACTCTTTCGACTTGCCCTTGAGACTGAGGGTGATAAGCTGTGCTGAACAGAAGTTTGGTGCCCAATGCTTCTTGAAAGCTTTTCCAGAAATGAGAAGTGAAGATACTTCCACGGTCTGAGCTAATTTCCAATGGAACACCATGAAGGGGAACAACCTTTGCTGTGTAGAGCTCTGCTAACTGGCTAGCTGAGATAGTTTCCTTGACAGCAAAGAAGTGAGCTACTTTAGTGAGACGATCAATAACAACGAAGATTGCATCGTTGCCCTTCTTGGACTTTGGAAACCCAGTAACGAAGTCCATTTCAATCATGTCCCACTTCCACTCAGGAATTTTCAGAGGTTGGAGTAGACCTGTTGTTTTCTGATGGACTGCCTTAACACGTTGACAAACGTCGCATTCAGAAACGTATTGAGCAATTTCACGTTTCATGCCAGGCCACCAATACAGAGTCTTGAGATCCTGGTACATCTTTGTACTTCCAGGGTGGATGGATAGAGGAGTTTCATGAGCCTCCTTGAGAATGATATCCTTGATACTTTGAATCTGAGGAACTGCAATGCGTCCTTCGAAGAACACGATTCCCTTGTCATCAATTGAGAAGGACTTGAATTTATCGTTGCCTTCCTTGATGTGCTCTACAATCTTCTTGATTTCAGTATCACGAAGTTGTTCAGAACGAATCTTGTCCTCGAGAGTTGGACTGGCTGTCAAGCTAGCAAGGTATCCTTCAGGGACAAGACCAAGGTTCAGCTTCTGGAATTCTTCATGAAGTGGAGGTTGGCTTTCCATGATCATGAGATTATTGCAATATGACTTGCGACTGAGAGCATCGGCCATCACATTAGCCTTGCCTCGAGTGTAAGAAATGGTGAGATCAAAGTCTTTAATCTTCTCAATCCATCTCCTTTGCCTGAGGTTCAGATCTGGCTGAGTGAAGATGTATTTCAGACTCTTATGATCGGAAAAGATTTCAGTTTTGTTACCCAACAAGTATTGTCTCCATTTCTTGAGGGCAAACACAACTGCTGCAAGTTCTAGGTCATGAGTGGGATAGTTTTGCTCATGTGGGTTCAACTGACGTGAAGCATAAGCCACAACTTGACGTTCTTGCATAAGAACTGCACCTAGACCTTGGAGAGATGCATCGCAGAATATCTGGAAAGGTTTGGTAGTATCTGGGCCAACCAGAACTGGGGTGGAAGTGAGTTTAGTCTTCAGGAGGTTGAAACTTTCATCACATTGTGGAGCCCAAACGAACTTCTTGTCCTTCTTGGTGAGATCAGTGAGAGGTTTAGCAATCTTGGAGAAGTTTTGGACGAAACAACGGCAATAGCTAGCCAAGCCAAGAAAACTTCTGACTTGCTTCACCATCTTAGGGGGTTTCCAGTCAACAATTGCCTTAACCTTTTCCGGGTCAATGGCTATGCCTTTGGCGGAGATGATATGACCAAGATATGCAACTTCCGGAATCCAGAACTCACACTTGGAGAATTTGGCATATAGACGATGCTCGCGAAGTTTCATGAGAGTGAGACGAAGGTGTTCTCCATGCTCTTCCTCAGATTTTGAGTAGACTAGAATGTCATCGAGATATACCACAACGAACTTGTCGAGGTATTCATGGAAGACAGAATTCATGAGTCTTGAGAACGTTGCCGGTGCATTGGTGAGACCAAAGGACATGACGGTGTATTCATATAGACCGTAACGAGTGGTGAAAGCTGTCTTAGGAATATCTTCCTTTCTGATCTTTATCTGATGGTAACCCATCCTCAAGTCCAACTTTGAGAATATTGAGGCTCCAGCAAGTTGATCAAAAAGATCATCGATACGAGGAATTGGATACTTGTTCTTGATGGTTTTCTCGTTGAGAGGACGATAGTCAACGACGAGTCTTTTTGTTTGATCCTTCTTGGCAACAAACAGAGTTGGGCAACCCCAAGCGGAGGAACTAGGCTGAATGTAACCTTTCTCCATGTACATATCGATTTGCTCCTTCAACAATTTCAGTTCAGGAGGAGCTATCTTGTATGGATGCTTAGAGATTGGAGCAGTACCTGGCTCAAGCTCGATCACGAACTCAACTGCTCTGTCCGGAGGCATCCCTGGCAACTCTTCTGGAAAGACGTCAGGGAATTCACAAACCACCGGAACATTTTCAATTGCAGGAAGGGGTTTGGCATCGAGGTGGAACAGCTGGACAGAACTTGATCCATATGGAGAATAGACTATCTGGCCTGAAGTGTGGGAGAGAGTTATTGACTTTTGAGCACAGTCAATTTTAGCTTTGTGGGTCTTCAACCAATCCATACCCAGAATGACATCAATGTCAGAATTTCCCAGCAACATGAGTGAAGCAAGGAATATGCGACCTCCAATTAGGATCTCATTGTCCATGCTTATCTTGGATGTCAACATTTGCGGTACCGGAGAGTGAACAGTCATTTGATTGCTTAGCGGAACCAGAACTAGGTTGTATGCTTTTGCAAAAATCTTTGACACAAAAGAATGCGATGCTCCAGTATCAAACAACACTTTAGCTGGAATAGAGTTTATGGGTAATATACCGAGAACGACGTCAGCAGCTTCCTCAGCTTTGTCGGCCTTGATATGGTTCACCCTCGCGGTCCTCCCGACAGGCCTGTTGTTGGAGTTGAAGGCTTTAGCCGGGGGAGCACGAACCATTGCCTGGTTGGTGTTGGGGCGAGGAGGTGGTGGAGGTAGCTGCCTCTGAGTGCACTTATCAGCGTAGTGTCCAGTCTCATTGCACTTGTAGCAAGTGACGACACGAGGAGGACCTGGCCTTGGTTGTCCCATTGGAACCCTCTGACCCTGCATCTGAGATGGGTTGGGTGGGCGGGGACCAAAGCCTGGAGAAGCTTGGGCATTTGGAGCCCGAGTGACAGCACCATTTGGCACCCAGATGCGGCGCTTCTGCGGAGGGGTGGTCATGTTGGAGGAGGAACCACCCTCACGCGAGTGCTTGCGCGACTCTTCGAACGCCTTGCGCCCATTCTCCTCATTGAGCGCGGTGTTCACGAGCTCCACGAAGTCCTTGCACTTGACGTTGGTGAGAGCGTACTTCAGTTCCGGGTTAAAACCTCGGCGGAACCTTGCCATCTTCTTGGCTTCAGTGGACACCTCGTCACCAGCGTATCGAGCGAGACGATTGAACTCGTTCTGGTAGCCGAGGACGTCCAGCTTGCCCTGTTTGAGAGAGCAGAATTCCTCACGCATCCTTTCCATGAGACCATCTGGGATGTGGTGCTTCAGGAAGGCATCCTTGAAACAACCCCAGGTGATAGGATAGCCAGCTCTCATGGTCTGGTAGTTCTCCCACCAGGTAGCTGCCTGACCCTTCAGTAGGTAGGTGGCATACTTGACCTTATCCTCCTCAGCAACATGAGCAATCTCCAGAGCCCTGTTCATCTCCCTGATCCAGTCATCCGCATCCAGAGGCTCACGTGTTGCCACGAAAGCTCTCGGCCCCATGCTCAGAAACTCCTTGATGTTGACTCGCGGAGCATTCTGGTTGTTGTGCTGGTTAGCCTGGATCTAGGCCATCTGAGCCACGACCTGAGTCATCTGAGTTAACAGCTCCGTGAGCGGAGGTGGCTCAGGCGGGTTGCTCCTTGTTGGCGGCATCCTGAATAGACACACATTTTAGCACAACAATAGAAAAGGATAGACTTGGTAACCGAAAGATAGATTACTCCGACGCATGAATAGATAACCAACAGGTACATCATCACATGTTCAAATACATCAGAATATCCAACAGACCAATACATGGTTCGAATGCCAAAGGATAACTAAACATAGCTAGGAATGGATACATCGGTACTCCCATGCTCATCACGCAGGACGGCGGTGAGTAGTACGACGAGAGATACGGTGCGGAGGAATCCCCCGGAAGTAGGTATGACGACGATCCACGTAGAGCGGGACTGCTCTGAGAGCAACTCTCGGTGTGGTGAAGTAGAAAGCGTTGTCTCCCTGTGCTCCAAAGCGGGGAATCCCAGTGTAACCAGGACCAAGGTCGAGAAGTGGACCTCTGATCGGCTCGTAACCTCCAGCATCTGGCAGCGGAAACCCAGCTGGCTGAGTGAAACGCGCAAAGCGCTCGTCTCCAACAAAGTCTGTGGTGTACGTAGCCAGACGAGTCAAAGCAAGATAGAGCTGCTCCCTGACTGTGGCTAACTCCTGAGAAAGTGTGGAAGCAACTGCGTCACTGTGCCTCACGAACTGAGCAGTGGTGTGCAGCCTGGAGCTATCAGACTCGTAGGTATCCAGGTTGCTGTGGAGAGTGAAGTGAACTCCCGCTGACGTGATGTAACCATGGGGAATGTGACGATAGATGGAATCATCAAATCCCCAGTAGTCAGCACGGAGGACGGTGAGACTCACGTAAGCTGCCTGCTGCACGGCCATATCCACTGTAGAACCTACTGCCTCGTAGCGGTGGACAACGCTCCTGCCATCATCCGACAGAATGTAGACGATAGCCTGGTAGTAGGTCTGGTCAAACTCTCGCTGCTGCTCGTAGACCTGGTACTCTGGTGCCCAATGGAACCCCAGATAGGTAACCATGTCTCTCAGCATCTCCGGATAACCGGCGGTGCTCTCACAGCGAGTCATCCGAACCACCTGCGGGAAGAACCTGAGATCCATCTGCAGATGATCGGGGAAGTTTTGATTAGACTCCGGTAGAGAACTGATGTGGAAAGCAACAACAAGGTTCAACGGACGATAAGGATGTTGAAAAGAACAGGATATTGAAGCAACATCGGGAAACTCGAGACCAAAAACTCCTGAGGTACTACGGAGAACCCAAAACACGTGAAATCCTAACTTGAAAGTTTAGGTGAGAACAGAAAACAACGTTGCACTTCCTTACCAGAAAAAGGGTGGGTGGGTGGGGAAAGAAGAAAAATGGCAGAATTCCTACTCTCACGTTTCATTTTTCCTATATAGCTACAAAATAGTTTCTAGACTCAACTGCGACCAGTAAAAAGGGATCCTACAGGCAGACAGGCTCTGATACCATTTGTCGCACCCGGACTTCTATAGGATACTCACCGTACGAACTGAACAGTATTCTGATGGGATTACGGGGCTTTCCGGCACCCGCGTCCTCTTACGAGTAGGCCAACACTTATGTGTGACAACCCATCGCTATTGTTCACCGTCGATGTAAACTATCCTGTAGAAATCAGGACACTACCATTGACGTACTTCATACCATACACACATGGTACGTCAACGGCTTTGAACAAAAGGATAACACAACATGCCTCTACGACACAATAGATAGAAATAAGTTGCAAATGGCCCTCACTAGGGCAGAGATAGCAAATACAATCATCCAGAGGACACATGTCCCAACATAGCATCATTACATATCAGCGGAAGCATTCAAAGGGGTCTGAGTACAGACAAAATCCAAATAGGCTTAAGTGCCGGAAACTGAAATAAAGACGGAGCCCATCCACGATGTCTCGGATCCTGCCCGGGTCCGCTAACTACTCGTCAGCAGCCTCGTCAAACTCCACGTAGTAGCCGTCACCTGGATCCTCGTAATCGTAGTCTGCGGAAACCACAGCCCCAAAGGGGTCAGTACATAGACGTACTGGCAAGCAAGACTCACAGTTCACCAAAGTATAGCCCGTCAACACAAGCACAGATGACTTGGGTTCAACGGAAAGAAGGGGATATATAAGATGCTGCAACTGGCTGCGCTAACCAACTACAGAGATTCTATCACTTCCAACTATCAGAAAGGGGATAAGATCGAGTGTTGTAACCAACTGAAAGATAACTTCAAACAAACCCATCCTGGATCTCGCCCCTTATCCAAAGAAGCAATCCGAGGATAACTCACACAGTTGGATTAAGATGAAACAAGTTATTGTGACAATAATCCTATTACTAGTCAAATTGTTAATCATGGGGTGTGAGATTATGAATCATTAGGTTTAAGTTGTCCTGAGTACTTGTTAGCCAGTACTGATGAGGTGTTGACCTCTAAGTTGGCCCGATCTTCACGAATCGACAAGAACGAACGAAGAACGCGATGAACACGAGAGGGGGAATCGAGGGAAAATCGAGGGCAAACGCGTGGAAACACAAAAGGGGGAAGATAACTCGTGAAGCCTACGAGGGATCGCAAACCCAAGTCAACAACACGCTAATTGAAACCGTTTCTCTTACCGGCCGGTCCACCGATCCAACAGAAGCCCAAAAGGGGAAGGTTGGCAAGCGCTACTAGAATCACTATGTGAGAGAGTAGCTCCTTGGAGAGATCTTGATACAATCCTAGATGAACATCATCAACATAGGAGTGGCCTCATAAGAGGAGTCACCTCAAAAGAGGGATACAAGGGCAAAGCCCGAAACTCTCGAAAACAATGCTCAAAACTATTCCTTTTCCTAGATCTAGCCACCGGAGTCCTTTATATAGTCGGGGTCGAAACGGGGGTCGAAACGGTGCCAAAACGGTCCATTTCCGTGCATTCCGGGGCCACCCCGGCCTGGGAGCCGGCCTGGCCGGCCTGGAACCCGGCCTGGGGACAGGGTGGGGCGCAGAGGCTGGCCTGGAGGGGAGGCCGGCCTGGAGGCCGGGGTGCTCGGGCAGGGGGCCGGCCTGAGTATGGGGGGAGGCCGGCCTGGCCGGGAGGGAGGCCGGGAGACCCCATTTTCCTCCGTTCTTCCACCTCGGGACTCCGAACTTGACGCCGTCTTCGCCCACGTTCTTCCTAGCTTCGTGTGCACCTTCTTGGATGTGTTCTTGAGCATGGGGCACCATCTTGGGTCTCCATGTGGTGATCCCACCTATGCATGTAGAGGGGTATTTCATGAGGTAGAGCACCGTTCACCAAGTCACCGGAAACGTACGGAGGTAGGAGTGAGTTCACCTTGTTGCGTATCGATGTTGTGCTTGGTGGAATACGGTGGGCTACATCATCTCCCCCCCTTGAAAAAGAGTCGTCCTCGACTCTCGTCCCATCCATATGTGAGCGGGAGAAGGAATCTTGACGACGAAGATGTCGTTGAAGTTGAGCCGCTTGTCGAAGTCCATGTGACGGTAGGCTCGTAGTGGGGGCGGTCCAAAGGTGATGAAGATCATGAAATGGCCCCCCGTGGATGGTTGAGGAAGATCTTGCGAGGCGGTGTAGTTGTTGAAGTTGAGCCTCTTATCGAAGATCATGCCAAGGTATGCTCGTGGAGGGTGTGGTCCAAAGGCGATGACGATCTTGACATGATCCTCCATGGGTGGGTGAGGATGAGCTTGACATGAGATGTAGTCGTGGTAGTCATTGTCGTTGACGCGCTTGTCGAACTCCAAGTACATCTTGACGTAGGGGATGTAGATGAAGAAGTTGTTGTCGGGGATGCGCGTGTGGAACTCCAAGTACATCTTGACATGAGGGTTGTAGGCGTAGAAGTCGTTGTCGTGGATGCGCTTGTCGAACTCCATGCACATCGTGACATGTGGTATGTAGGCGTAGAAGGCGTTGATGTCGAAGTGCTTGTGACGCGTCGTGTAGATCTTGACTTGAGGAGTGTGGATGGAGGATGCTTTGTCGTAGAAGCTCTTGTCAATCTCCATGTGGATCATGATGAGAGGAATGTGCTCCTTCCAACCCTTCAAGTCGGTGTCGATGTTCATGCGATGTGGAGAGCCTTGTATGTGGAGAAGGCGATGATGTCGAGGATGCTTGATAGGGTCACCAAATCTCTGCAAAATAGACAACAAAGATGGAGAGAAAGTTGGTAAGCCATTAGTGTCGATAAGCACACATGGGATTTTGCTCTCAACTCTCATCTCACTTTTGGTGGCTAACAAGGCGAGGCCTCTATGAACACTCATGCTTTTTCCACTCATTATGGGCTTGTGGCTCTCACTCACGTGATGGTGGATCTCTCTCTCACCACTCATCTCACTAGAAGCTTGAGAGGGGACACTAGAAGGCTCCAAAGTCTTGGCACAAGAGGTGTGCGGGTTTGTCTAAGTCGTTGCATTGCTTGGAGTCGGTAGTGTCATAGCATGTGGCGAGGAGTAGTCGAGCATCTCATCTCTTGAGTTGAGCTCCAATTGAGGAAAGGGTGGCTTGCTTGGAGGAGGAGGTAGGGTCATGGCTTGTGTCGAAGGAAGCTCCATCAAGTGGTAATGTAAGCCATGCCTTGTAGCATCCTCAAATGGTCGATGATGATGATGATGAAGATATCCTTGGCTAGAATGGTGGCTTGAGCGTGGCCTTGTGGAGGTTGGCATGAGATGCTTTGAAGTCAAGGGGAGTGTGTCACCCAATTCGTCGCTACCTCCATCTTGAGGATAGGCTTGAAGAACTCGTGTCAACACTCGCGATGAGTTCGCGGCCTCATTGCAATAGACGCTTTCGTCACCATTGGTCGGCATGTCCAAGGAATTGAGAGCTAGTTGGTGCAAGGCATAGTATTGGCCTTCACTCATGTATGCCTGGTCACCATTTTGGTTGGCAACCAAGATCATCTCATTGGTAGCATTGGGAGCTCTCTTGTCGATGGTCGGAGTTGCCACTTGTGTCATAGGAGACGAAGAAGAAGAAGAATGCCTTAGAGATGATGGCAAGGGATGAGCCTCTTTGACAATGTCACATGCATCAACGTCTTCATCATAGAGTGGTAGAGTGGTCTCCTCATGCATATGGTGATGTTGATCTTGTGTCATGGGAGGAATAGCTTCACACTCTTGATGTTGGTGTTGCGCTTGTGGCGATGATGGAAGCTCATGCTCTTGATCATGAAGGTCATTGTACTTCCTCAAAGTTGGTCGCTCATGAAAGTTGTGGTTGGGTGTTGGTGGAGAAGTATCTCTCGCCTCTTGCCTTGACGAGGTAGTGGTATCATAGTGTCCATGGCGAGGATGTTCTTGATCCTTGTCGAAGGCGGGGTGCGAGTAGAAAGCACAATCTTGGTGAAGATGCGGTGGAGGCTCCCATTCCTCATATGGATGGTGACGCTCATGGTCCTTGCACCTTGTAACATTGAGGCAAACGGCGCTCAAGTTATTGTCTTCATGGCCTAGGTGATGTGGTGCTTCATCCAATATGGGAGAAGAAGCATGATGGATAGCATCTCCATTGGACGCACCATCTTGGTCGCCGCCTTGGCAATCCCACATTATGTGACCATGGCCCTTGCAAATGGGGCATAAGAGGTCTTCATCTTGAAGGAGAGGGGAAAGTAGGCTCATAGCATCCTTGCCTAGTGGTGGTCGAAGTGGGCGCTCATAGGGGTCCTCATCAAAGATGGGAAGTGAAGTAGCATGTTGAGCAATCCCACTTGATTGTTGTCGATGGTGGCGCTCAATGGTGTCTTCCTCGAAGATGGGGAAAAACAAGCCATAGGGAGCATTCGCACTCGCTTGATGTTGAGAAGGGCTCTCATTTGGGTCTTCATCAAAGATGGGGAAAAACAAGCCATAGGGAGCATTCGCACTCTCTTGATGTTGAGAAGTTCTCTCATTTGGGTCTTCATCAAAGATAGGCGGTGGAAGCTCAATTGGGTCATCCTCGTTGGTTTGGCGATGTCGATCATGATGGAGAGGATGGCGCCGGTGGTCATTGTGGTGGAGTTGAGGGAGGCATTCACTAGAAGCCATGTCGAAGGCACCTTCTTGAGAGTAGACTTGGTCTTGGTGGTCATTGTGGTGGTGACACACATTTCGCCTTGGAAGCCTTGAATGTGGGATAGCACCATCCATGAAGCCATTTAGACCAATGTCATGAGTCGAGCTTGGAGAAGGTGGATGATGAAGAATATCCGGTCGTAGAGGGTGATCTTGAAGAGGGTCACCACGGCCTTGTCGGTGTCGAGGTCGAGGTAGTGGTGATGGCGAGCGATGCTCAAACCAATGTCGTCGCGGAACTTGTGGTGGAAGATGCGGTGAGGTGGGTGTACCACTCTCTTCCATATGTCGGTGATGATCATGGCGACGATCTTGGTGATGAGCTTGGTGATGATGGCGTGGTTGATGACGAAGCTTGCGGCTCTCCCGCACTTCATGTGTGGGATGACTCCGCAAGTCATTCGGATGCCTTGGCTTCTTGGCCTTCTCGCTTGATGGAGCCTCGATGATGTCCTTCTTGTGGCGCCGTCTTGATGTTGAAGGAGACCATCTTGACGTTGCCAACTTGTCGGATTTCTTGTCGTGGCGCCATCTTGAGGTTGAAGGTCGTTGTCGTGTCTTGGCCTTGGCAATCTCCGAGGAGTTCCTTGGTGGAGAGCATGAACCATCGGAGTTTCTTGACAGTCGAAGCTTGGCGAGGAAGCGCTTGTAGGTGAGCTCGTCCATGTCGGAGTCATTGTCGGTGTAGAACTCCGCCATGGTCGAGGATGCGTTGTCGGTGTAGTAGGGCTCCATCTCGTCATCCAAGCTTGCGATGTCGTAGTTGTGGTAGTGGTTCATGTCGGTGGAGCTCATGGAGTCGAAGTTGGCGTGGTGGTTGTGGTACTCCTCCATGTCGATGATGCTTGGGGAGGAGTAGTCGGTGTAGAGCTCGACGTCGTGGTCGTAGTAGTGGTGGTGATCCACCATGTCATGCTCGTAGTAGTGGTCATCCACGATGTCGTGCTCGTAGTCGTAGTGGTCGTCCACCACGTCATTCTCGTAGGAATGGAGGTCCATGTCTAGCTCGTTGTAGTCGTAGTGGTCCATCATGGACTCATCATTGTCATCATGGCCTCCATATGATCCGCTCTCGCTATACATTGTTAGTCAACAAGCACAAGTGTATATATAGAGTGTGAGGACCTAAGAGCTCAAACCTCACCTTTTAGCAAATGTTGGAAACTAGTGGACCAAGCCAAGAGAAACCGACGACAAAAAGAATGAAGTGACTTGAGTTCGAACGATCCCAAAAACACGCTCCAAAACACACACGGCTTATGGGTGGATGGCAATGGGTTAGAAATATGGCGAGAAAACGACAAATCCAAAGAAAAGTTTGTTGTAAAACGTGGAGAAGAATCAAAGAAAAGTTAGCACGAAAACCAAACCTAGTGGAGGAAAATGATATGGTGGAAACGAAAAACACACACACGCAAGTGATAAATGGGGTTAGTCCGGCCAATGGACGAGCGGAGACGAAATGTACCTATCGAAGACTAAGCTCAATGCCACACCAACGCAAGGAGGACGCTAGCTCAAACCGCAATTAACAAGAGGCAACAAGATTCACAATGTGGCAACCGGTCACTCTCTTCTCTCTCGCAACTCGAAGCTACGCGTTCCTACAAATGATAGCAATTGGCATCGATCTTTGCTTCTTTTGGCTCTTTTTGCTTCTTTTGCTCTTTCTCCTTTCTCGCTCTTTTTTTTTTGATTTTTGCTTTTTGACGGATGATGCGGAGATGATTCCCAAATGCCAATGCCTACTCGTAGCTATTCTCTCACAAGCGCAAAACTCGCACTCTCGGTGCCACAATGCGATGCCAAGCGGTGTAAAAGAACTAGTCCAAGTAGGTAAGGTACACAAAGGATGGGGTGGTTCAAGCGGAAGCAAGTTATACCTCTCTTATTGATGATCACGGACTTGCGGCCGTGGGGGAGTCGATGTCGTGGCGATCCGTTGAAGTGGAAGCGTAGGTGATATCGTGGGCGTCGCGTAGCACTTTGTTGCACTCAATTCGGATAAAAAACGACAAAGAAAAACAAGTTTCAAAATCTGTCCAAGAATCGAAGAGCAGGATTTTTCTGAAATTTTTGCTCAAATTCGAAATTTCTCCCAAATCAAGAAAATTTTTGGACAAATTCAAGAATTGTGGCTGAATAGAAAGATGGGGAATGGTTTTTGGCAACAAATCTATGAAACAAAACCACGAAAAACTCAACGAATCAAGAGATCGGTCGAAATCCCTTTCGGCTATTTTTGGTCAAATTTTCGAATTTATGGTGGATAGAAGAAAAATTGGTGGTAGGGGAGGGGGTGGGGTGTCGGATTCGTGTCAATCTAGCTCTTGATACCAGATGATGAGGTGTTGACCTCTAAGTTGGCCCAATCTTCACGAATCGACAAGAACGAACGAAGAACGCACGAAGAACGCGATGAACACGAGAGGGGGAATCGAGGGAAAATCGAGGGCAAACGCGTGGAAACACAAAAGGGGGAAGATAACTCGTGAAGCCTACGAGGGATCGCAAACCCAAGTCAACAACACGCTAATTGAAACCGTTTCTCTTACCAGCCGGTCCACCGATCCAACAGAAGCCCAAAAGGGGAAGGTTGGCAAGCGCTACTAGAATCACTATGTGAGAGAGTAGCTCCTTGGAGAGATCTTGATACAATCCTAGATGAACATCATCAACATAGGAGTGGCCTCATAAGAGGAGTCACCTCAAAAGAGGGATACAAGGGCAAAGCCCGAAACTCTCGAAAACAATGCTCAAAACTATTCCTTTTCCTAGATCTAGCCACCAGAGTCCTTTATATAGTCGGGGTCGAAACGGGGGTCGAAACGGTGCCAAAACAGTCCATTTCCGTGCATTCCGGGGCCACCCCGGCCTGGGAGCCGGCCTGGCCGGCCTGGAACCCGGCCTGGGGCCAGGGTGGGGCGCAGAGGCTGGCCTGGAGGGGAGGCCGGCCTGGGGCCGGGGTGGGAAGGGGGCAGGCCGGCCTGCAGGCCGGCCCCTTCTGTGGGGTGCCCGGCTTGGGGCCGGGGTGGAGGGAGCCAGGCCGGCCTGGAGGCCGGGGTGCTCGGGCAGGGGGCCGGCCTGAGTATGGGGGGAGGCCGGCCTGGCCGGGAGGGAGGCCGGGAGACCCCATTTTCCTCCGTTCTTCCACCTCGGGACTCCGAACTTGACGCCGTCTTCGCCCACGTTCTTCCTAGCTTCGTGTGCACCTTCTTGGATGTGTTCTTGAGCATATTGGGCACCATCTTGGGTCTCCATGTGGTGATCCCACCTATGCATGTAGAGGGGTATTTCATGAGGTAGAGCACCATTCACCAAGTCACCGGAAACGTACGGAGGTAGGAGTGAGTTCACCTTGTTGCGTATCGATGTTGTGCTTGGTGGAATACGGTGGGCTACATCAAGTACTTTCACCAAGTTAACCATAACCGCGGAAAACACGGCTTCTCGAGAAGATTATCCCTGCAGGGTTGCACCAATTTTGCGTACCAAGTAAGAAAACCCGCCACGATGGGATGCTCCCCAAGCGGGGGACTCAAACACTCAACTTTCTTCGCAATTCAAGCCCACAAACGCACCTTGGAGCGCACGGCTAATCGAGCCCAGAAGAAAATGGACCCTCATAGCACTCTAAGAACGTGTCTCCCTATATGCCGACCTACAAAAGTTCCACCCTGCGCTGGGCTCGCAAAAACATGCATGCGGCAAATAGAAGCACGAACTAAATGAGATGATTTGGACGAGATGCGAATCGAATCAAATTGAGGGGGGGCGCACATACTCGCTTCCCACATGCGGGTAGTGCGCTCATCATGGATCAGTAGACAAGACCCTTTTCCTATTAGGGTCGACACTAGCAGGCCTCAAAACCACACAGGGCCTCCTGCCGGTGCCTTAACATCAAATTATTATTAAGTAATAACAATAGCATGATTGATTGATTGATTAATTAAACATCGAGCCCCCAGAACATAATAAAGATATAGTAACTAAAAGTAATGGGTAACAGACTCGAGCAAAACAACCTAAGCATGCTAGTAAGGCACTGGCTCAATCAATAGGGTTGTAGGAGTGGTGGTGAGGCAATATCAGGGTTAAAGGATTCATGTGATAAGTTCGTAACAGAAACAACTACCACTAAGGCTAGCAAGAATAGACAACGGAAAGTATCGGTACCCAGGGTTGAAAGGAACACAATGGTTCATGTGAGTGATAACTTGCCTTCGAACTCAGCAGCCTGGTACTGAGCTAGATCCTCGGAAGGGGTGCTGCAAGGATCGTCTGTCTCAACATCGTCGTCTATTCGAGAAGAGGCAAACAAACAAAACAGGAATGTAAACAATCATTGCCATGGCATTGTGCACAATCAAGATGATGCATGCCAAGTTAATGGTTGCATCAAAATAAACTAGCTAACATGACAACACAATTTAAATGGACCCCTATGCTATTTTGAGTGGCATATGGGAAAGGGTCCATAATTAAGTGGAACAAATGATCTACAATTAATTATTATGTGAAAGTTGTTATCATGATGCATGCATGATGGTAACAACAAAATAACAACAAATAACAATAATAGATGCAAGTGATAAAAGAGTTTAACAAGTTTTGGAAATTATTTATTAAGTTTAGAAATTTTGGGTACTTAACATGTCACAGAAACAATTATTGTTTTCATCAATTCAAAGTGTGCAAAACAATTAACAAAATTTATATTTGAAAAGAACATCAAATTTTAGTTGGATTACATGTTTCAAGTTTTGAAATTTGAATTAGGATGAATTTATTATGAATTAAACAATATTAAACAAGTTTTAATTGAATTTACAACAAGTTTGAATATTATTTGAACTTTATTTGTTCAAATCATAAATTCAAACTCACATTTGAAAAGTTCACACTTTGATGGTTTGAAAACATATTTTGCATGTTCAAAAATATTTTATATTAAGCAAGTTATGATTTTATCAAATTTAATTGAATTAAACAAGTATTAAATTATTTAGGCAATTTAAATTATTCAAACCAGGAAACAAATTTTATATTTGAATAGGATATTCAAAATGGTATGAAAAACATATTTTATTTGCCTTATTTGGAATTAGTATGAATTATTTATGAATTATTGCAATTTACATTTGAATTATTCAAATTTGAATTTTAAATGCATTTTGAAATTTCAAAACAGGAAACAAAAGTTACCAAAAGATAGACAACTAAATTTAGACTAGCACACATATTTTATTTTCAGTTATTGGAGTTATAAAACTAATTTTATTGACAAAACACTTCTAGGGACTAATCTGTTATTTTGTTGGACCCAGATTTGATTACAGAAACTTTGAAATTCGTTTTATACACGCGGGAGACGCACCCAGTCGCTGCCAGGGGGCCCCGTGGGCTCACTGTGCCCGCGTGTCACACGAGTGACTGACAGCTGGGCCAGGGCTGTCAGCGCTCCAACGAAAAAAGTGGGATTTAATCCCAGGTGCCAGGGATCGAACCCAGTGTCGCACCCTGATTTCTAGGGGATACTCACCGTACGAACTGGATAGCAGATGCTTGGATTATGGGGCATAACTGCTCCCACGTCCCAGCTTCCTGGTAGGCCTGCGCTTATGCGCGACAACACAAGCCCTGCTATTCCATCGTCGATGTAAACTATCCACTAGAGATCAAAGGCACTTCCGTCGACGTACTTCAAACCATACACACATGGTACGTCAACGGCGTTTAACAAGTGATATCACAACAGATCTCTACGACACAAAAGATTGAAATAAGTTGCAAATGGCTCTCATTAGAGCAGAGATAGCAAATACAATCATTCAGAGGGCACATGCCCCAACAATACATCATTACAATACAGCGGAAGCATTCAACATGTCTGAGTACAGACAAGAACCAAATAGGCCTAAGAGGCCGGAAACGAAAAGACGGAGCCCATCCACGAAGTCTCGGATCCTGCCCGGGTCCGCTATCTACTCGTCAGCAGTCTCGTCATCATACTCCACGTAACAGCCACCATGTAGATCCTCGGAAACGTCGTCTGCGTAAACCACAGCCCCAAAGGGGTCAGTACACCAACGTACTGGCAAGCAAGACTCACAGATCACCAAAGTGTAACCCGTCAACACCAAGCACAGATGCTTTGGGTTCAACGGAAGGAAAGGGATATAAAAGATGCTGCAATTGGCTGCTCTAAACAACTACAGAGATTCTACCACTTCCGGCTAACAGAAAGGAGATAAGATCGAGGATTGTAACCAACTGAAAGACAACTTCAAACAAACCCATCCTGGATCTCGCCCCTTATCCAAAGAAGCAATCCGAGGATAACTCACACAGTTGTATTAAAGGTGAATCAAGTTATGGTGTCATCAACCTATTACTAGTCAAGTTATTAATCATTGGGTGTAACATGTTTGATCATTAGGTTTAAGTTGTCCTGAGTACTTGCTAGCCAGTACTTTCACCAAGTAATCCATAACCGCGGAAAACACGGCTTCTCGAGAAGATTATCCCTGCAGGGTTGCACCAATTTGGCCGTACACTCATGAATATCCCGCCAGATGGGATGCCTCCCACCAAGCGGGGCACTCAACACAATCCAACCCTTCTTCGCATCAAGCCCAAAGCACCTTGGGCGCACGGCTAATCGAGCCTAGAAGAAAATGGACCCTCATAGCACTCTAAGAACGTGTCCCCCTATATGCCGACTACGAAAGTTCCACCCTGGCCTGGGCTCGCAAAAACATGCATGCGGCAAATGGAAAACACGAACTAAATGAGGCGATTTGGACGAGATGCGAATCGGGTCAAACTGAGGGGGGCGCCCATACTCGCTTCCCAAATGCGGGTAGTGCGCTCATCATGGATCAGTAGACAAGACCCTTTTCCTATTAGGGTCGACACTAGCAGGCTTCAAAACCTCTCATGGGCCTCCTGCCGGTGCCTTATCATCAAATTATTATTTAACAATAACATTAGCATGATTGATTGATTAAACATCGAGCCCCCAGAACGTAATGAAGTGGTAACAGAAAGTAACGGGTAACAGACTCGAGCAAAACAACCTAAGCATGCTAGTAAGACACTGGCTCAACCAAAGGGGTGACAGGAGTGGAGGTGAGGCAATATCAAGGTTAAGGGATTCATGTGATGGGTTCGTAACAGAAACAACTACTACTAAGGCTAGCAGAAAAGAACAACGGAAAGTATCGGTAATCAATGTTGAAAGGAACATAGTGGTTCACGTGAGTGATAACTTGCCTGCAAAACCCAGTAGCCTGGTACTGAGCTAAATCCTTAGAAGGGGTGTCGTAAGTATCGTCGGTCTCAACGTCGTCGTGTATCCGAGAAGAAGCAAACAAACAAGGCAGAAGATAAACAATCATTATCATGGCATAGGTGCACAAACATGGGATGATGCATGTCATGTTAATAGATGCATCAGAATAAACTACTTGACAAGATAACACAATTTAATTGGACCCATATGCAATTGGATTGCATATGGAAAGATTCATTGAAATAAGTGGAAACAAATGATTTACAATTAAATTATTAGGTGAGGGTTGTTAGCATGATGCATGCATGATGATAACAAGAAGTAAACAAGTTAGATGCAAATGAAAAAGGATTGGAACAAGTTTTGGAAAGCATTGTTTAAGTTTGGAAAGTTTGGTTACTTAAAACATGTCACACAAACATTTGTTGTTTTCACCACTTTTAATTGTTCAAAACAAATAACAAAGTTTATATTTGAAAAGAAAACAAGATTTTAGTTGGAATACATGTTTCACTTGTTGAAAAAGGATTTCAAACAAATTATTTATGAATTAAACAAGTTTAAGCAAGAATTAAATGAATTTGATTCAAACATGAACTTATTTGAATTTTTATTTGTTCAAAACATTAAACCAAATTCATATTTCAAAAGTTTATACTTTGATGGTTTGAAAACATATTTTATGTGTCCCAAAAGAATTTGTTTTGATCAAGTTATGAATTTAACAATATTAAATGATTTAAACAAGGTTTAAATTTTTTAACCAATTTTAATTATTCAAAACAGAAAACAAAGTTTATATTTGGAAAGAGGGTTTAATTTTGCATGGAAAACATATTTCATTTGTGGAAATTGGATTTAAAATGAGCAAGTTATTATTTTGGCAATTTTAAATGTAATAAACAAGAAACAGTTGTTTTCAGCAATTTAAATTATTCAAAACAGCAAACAAAATTTATATTTGGAAAGTACATGAAAAGTTGATTGGAAAACATATTTGGTTTGTGAAATTTGGAATTTTTATGAACAAGTTATGAATTTTGCAAGTTTAAGTGAATTTGACAAGTTTTCAAATATTTCAACAATTTAAAATATTCAAAACAGTAAACAAATTTTATATTTGGATAGAGCAATTAATTTGGGACAGAAAACATACTAAAATTGTTGAATTTGGGGTTGGGATGAATTAATTATGCATTTTTCCAATTTGGGTGCAAATCTGCCATTTTATCTACTATCCAGGGACTTAGAAATATTAACAGCGGCCTAGAAGGAAAACTAGCAGGGACCTATGTGTGATTAGCGGTTTATTTGAGTTGTGAAAAATTAAAAGAAAAAATGGGGTGTAATCCGCAGGGGGTGGGATTCGAACCCACCCCCTCTACTGCGCGCGCAACACCAGTGACCAGATGGGCTGTGGCTCGGATTGGTATTAGACTAGGACTCTCGCCTGTTTTGAAGTGAAATTGCGGGGTGTTCTGCTAACTGACGAAATCGGAGCCCAGGTTTCTGTACGCGTCGGAGAGGAACGAGGGCACCGATCGGCGCGGTGCTGCCTGACGGCGAGCGAGCGGAGCACGGGAAAAAAACGAGGGGACATACATGGCACAGAGAGGCTCACCAAGGGGTCGTGGGCGGTTGGGCTGGGCTCGGGAAGGCGGGGAGGACGACGACGGTGGCGCAGCGGCAGTCGTGGTTGTCGACGAAGAGAGGGCGCCCGCGGCGCTCCTAGGCCGTTTCGGCCCTGGATTTTTCCACGTAGTCGACGGGGACGGCGAGGGGTACCCATTCCGGGCCTCAGCTCGCTCCGGTGGCGTTCAAGGCGATGGGGCGATGGGGGTCTGACGGAGTTGCTGCTGTCGGTTTGGGTAAGATGCAGAGAAAAAGAAATCAGAGGAAACAGGGGAGAAAGAAGAAGGAGGGAACGGCGGCGGAGGCCAGAGGGAGAGAAAGGAGAAGGGTAGAGGGGAGCCTAGGGTTCGAGCTCGATATAAAGGAATGGGGAGGTGCGGATGGCCGTTGCTGCTGCCCTTTTCTACGTGGACATGCCGGATGTGCGTCCGTACTGAGGAAGAAGACGAGTATCGAAGGGGTACGGGCCATGGGGGAGTTGGGCTTGGGGGAAAAAAAGATGGGCCTTGCTGCTGCTCTCTCTCCCCTCTAGCTTTATTCTTTTTGGTTCCATTTTTTTTTTGCTGAAAAGGTAAAGGAAGAAAAAGGTGAGTTTTGGTTTAGTAAAAATTTGGGAAAATTTTGTGTGAGCTAGTTATTGTGTTAGCAACCATTTGGCCAAATCTATTTTCCAAGATTTCATAATTTAAGTGTTGTTTGGAAATTGGTTTAGATTTGGAGTATTTGATAATTAATTGATTACTATTGAAAACAACAATTTAATAAGGTGAACCAAATAGCTTTAATTGGAAACAAAAGAGTGTATTTTGTTTTGGGTAATTTCATAATTTGAAAGATGGTGTTGTTTGAAGGTTTTTGATGGGAATTTGAATAACTTGTTAATTAATGAATTATTAATGAAAACAATGTTTTATTTAGGGTGACCCCTATTGATTAACATAGAACAAATGATTATAAATTTGGTTGTTACTTTTATAACTTTCACATTTGGTGCTGTTTTGTGATTGATTTGAATTTGGAAACAATTGGGAATTAATTGATTGAATTAATTGTTTGATTAAATCCAACAATCTAACAAGTGATCATTATGGAATAAAAAGAAAACAATTTGGTTGTTTTTATTTGAAATAACATTTTAGAAATTGTAACATCACAAGGATGACATAAAAGGTTTGAATTTTGGTTTGAAATTCAAATAGAAAACAAAGGAAAACAAATGAAAACAGTTGGAAAACAAAAGGAAAATAAGCAAAACAATTGCAATCAACATGATGCCATGATGCAAAACATAAAATAACAGAGAGCGAACATTCTAATGGCTATTTTTCAGACTTGGGATGTTACAAAACGCCCCCCCTTAAAGGAATCGCGCCCCGAGATTCCTACTAAGAAAAGAAAAAGGTCCGGATACTTCTTGGAAAGATCCACTTGAGTTGTGACACGTGAAACACATCGTGCACATTGGATAGACGTCAGGGAATTAGCAAACCACCGGAACATTTTCAATTGAAGGAAGAGGTTTTTGTATCGAGGGTGTATAGCTGAATGGAACTTGATTCATTTGGAGAATAGATTATCTGGCTAGAATGGTGGAACAGAGTTATTGACATCAATGCAACACCAAGAATAATCATCAATGTCAGAATCATCAACATGAGAGTAACGAGGAATATGTGGCCTCCCATTAGAATTTGATTTCTGTGACTGAACTTGGAAGTCAACATTTGAGATCCCGGGGAGTGAACAGAGATTTGTTTGTTTAGTTAAACCAGAACTATGTTGTTTGTTGTGGAAAGGATCTTTAACTGAAAAGAATGTGATGCTCCGGTACGAAACAACACTTTAGCTGGAATAGAGTTTAGCAGATGAACGAGGAAACTTCGATTAGACGCCGGTAGAAGAATTGAAGTTGAAACAACAACAAGATCTCAACGGACGAAAGGTTCTTTAAAAGAACAGGATATCAACATCGGGGAAAACGAGAACAAAACTCCTGAGGTACTACGGAAAACCCATCCGGGCTTCTAAAGGATCAATATCTACTGCTTAAGGAATAGAGGATCTGCTTCCGGGGCTTACACGCCTCCGTTCTCAATCATGAGTAGGCAACATGATACATCATGTCACAACCACCTCCATTCCTATGGTCTAGTAGATATAACCATCCTAGAGAAACCAGAATACGTGAAATCCTAACTTGAAAGTTTAGATGAGAAGGGAAAAACCAACGTTGCACTTCCTTACCAGAAAAAGGGAGGGAGGGTGGGGAAAAGAAGAAAAAGAACAGAATTCCTACTCTCATGTTTCATTTTTCCTATATAGCTACAAAATAGTTTCTAGACTCAACTGCGACCAGTAAAAAGGGATCCTACAGGCAGACAGGCTCTGATACCATTTGTCGCACCCTGATTTCTAGGGGATACTCACCGTACGAACTGGATAGCAGATGCTTGGATTATGGGGCATAACTGCTCCCACGTCCCAGCTTCCTGGTAGGCCTGCGCTTATGCGCGACAACACAAGCCCTGCTATTCCATCGTCGATGTAAACTATCCACTAGAGATCAAAGGCACTTCCGTCGACGTACTTCAAACCATACACACATGGTACGTCAACGGCGTTTAACAAGTGATATCACAACAGATCTCTACGACACAAAAGATTGAAATAAGTTGCAAATGGCTCTCATTAGAGCAGAGATAGCAAATACAATCATTCAGAGGGCACATGCCCCAACAATACATCATTACAATACAGCGGAAGCATTCAACATGTCTGAGTACAGACAAGAACCAAATAGGCCTAAGAGGCCGGAAACGAAAAGACGGAGCCCATCCACGAAGTCTCGGATCCTGCCCGGGTCCGCTATCTACTCGTCAGCAGTCTCGTCATCATACTCCACGTAACAGCCACCATGTAGATCCTCGGAAACGTCGTCTGCGTAAACCACAGCCCCAAAGGGGTCAGTACACCAACGTACTGGCAAGCAAGACTCACAGATCACCAAAGTGTAACCCGTCAACACCAAGCACAGATGCTTTGGGTTCAACGGAAGGAAAGGGATATAAAAGATGCTGCAATTGGCTGCTCTAAACAACTACAGAGATTCTACCACTTCCGGCTAACAGAAAGGAGATAAGATCGAGGATTGTAACCAACTGAAAGACAACTTCAAACAAACCCATCCTGGATCTCGCCCCTTATCCAAAGAAGCAATCCGAGGATAACTCACACAGTTGTATTAAAGGTGAATCAAGTTATGGTGTCATCAACCTATTACTAGTCAAGTTATTAATCATTGGGTGTAACATGTTTGATCATTAGGTTTAAGTTGTCCTGAGTACTTGCTAGCCAGTACTTTCACCAAGTAATCCATAACCGCGGAAAACACGGCTTCTCGAGAAGATTATCCCTGCAGGGTTGCACCAATTTGGCCGTACACTCATGAATATCCCGCCAGATGGGATGCCTCCCACCAAGCGGGGCACTCAACACAATCCAACCCTTCTTCGCATCAAGCCCAAAGCACCTTGGGCGCACGGCTAATCGAGCCCAGAAGAAAATGGACCCTCATATCACTCTAAGAACGTGTCCCCCTATATGCCGACTACGAAAGTTCCACCCTGGCCTGGGCTCGCAAAAACATGCATGCGGCAAATGGAAAACACGAACTAAATGAGGCGATTTGGACGAGATGCGAATCGGGTCAAACTGAGGGGGGCGCCCATACTCGCTTCCCAAATGCGGGTAGTGCGCTCATCATGGATCAGTAGACAAGACCCTTTTCCTATTAGGGTCGACACTAGCAGGCTTCAAAACCTCTCATGGGCCTCCTGCCGGTGCCTTATCATCAAATTATTATTTAACAATAACATTAGCATGATTGATTGATTAAACATCGATCCCCCAGAACGTAATGAAGTGGTAACAGAAAGTAACGGGTAACAGACTCGAGCAAAACAACCTAAGCATGCTAGTAAGACACTGGCTCAACCAAAGGGGTGACAGGAGTGGAGGTGAGGCAATATCAAGGTTAAGGGATTCATGTGATGGGTTCGTAACAGAAACAAATACTACTAAGGCTAGCAGAAAAGAACAAGGGAAAGTATCGGTAATCAATGTTGAAAGGAACACAGTGGTTCACGTGAGTGATAACTTGCCTGCAAAACCCAGTAGCCTGGTACTGAGCTAAATCCTTAGAAGGGGTGTCGTAAGTATCGTCGGTCTCAACGTCGTCGTGTATCCGAGAAGAAGCAAACAAACAAGGCAGAAGATAAACAATCATTATCATGGCATAGGTGCACAAACATGGGATGATGCATGTCATGTTAATAGATGCATCAGAATAAACTACTTGACAAGATAACACAATTTAATTGGACCCATATGCAATTGGATTGCATATGGAAAGATTCATTGAAATAAGTGGAAACAAATGATTTACAATTAAATTATTAGGTGAGGGTTGTTAGCATGATGCATGCATGATGATAACAAGAAGTAAACAAGTTAGATGCAAATGAAAAAGGATTGGAACAAGTTTTGGAAAGCATTGTTTAAGTTTGGAAAGTTTGGTTACTTAAAACATGTCACACAAACATTTGTTGTTTTCACCACTTTTAATTGTTCAAAACAAATAACAAAGTTTATATTTGAAAAGAAAACAAGATTTTAGTTGGAATACATGTTTCACTTGTTGAAAAAGGATTTCAAACAAATTATTTATGAATTAAACAAGTTTAAGCAAGAATTAAATGAATTTGATTCAAACATGAACTTATTTGAATTTTTATTTGTTCAAAACATTAAACCAAATTCATATTTCAAAAGTTTATACTTTGATGGTTTGAAAACATATTTTATGTGTCCCAAAAGAATTTGTTTTGATCAAGTTATGAATTTAACAATATTAAATGATTTAAACAAGGTTTAAATTTTTTAACCAATTTTAATTATTCAAAACAGAAAACAAAGTTTATATTTGGAAAGAGGGTTTAATTTTGCAAGGAAAACATATTTCATTTGTGGAAATTGGATTTAAAATGAGCAAGTTATTATTTTGGCAATTTTAAATGTAATAAACAAGAAACAGTTGTTTTCAGCAATTTAAATTATTCAAAACAGCAAACAAAATTTATATTTGGAAAGTACATGAAAAGTTGATTGGAAAAAATATTTGGTTTGTGAAATTTGGAATTTTTATGAACAAGTTATGAATTTTGCAAGTTTAAGTGAATTTGACAAGTTTTCAAATATTTCAACAATTTAAAATATTCAAAACAGTAAACAAATTTTATATTTGGATAGAGCAATTAATTTGGGACAGAAAACATACTAAAATTGTTGAATTTGGGGTTGGGATGAATTAATTATGCATTTTTCCAATTTGGGTGCAAATCTGCCATTTTATCTACTATCCAGGGACTTAGAAATATTAACAGGGGCCTAGAAGGAAAACTAGCAGGGACCTATGTGTGATTAGCGGTTTATTTGAGTTGTGAAAAATTAAAAGAAAAAATGGGGTGTAATCCGCAGGGGGTGGGATTCGAACCCACCCCCTCTGCTGCGCGCGCAACACCAGTGACCAGATGGGCTGTGGCTCGGATTGGTATTAGACTAGGACTCTCGCCCGTTTTGAAGTGAAATTGCGGGGTGTTCTGCTAACTGACGAAATCGGAGCCCAGGTTTCTGTACGCGTCGGAGAGGAACGAGGGCACCGATCGGCGCGGTGCTGCCTGACGGCGAGCGAGTGGAGCACGGGAAAAAAACAAGGGGACATACATGGCACAGAGAGGCTCACCAAGGGGTCGTGGGCGGTTGGGCTGGGCTCGGGAAGGCGGGGAGGACGACGACGGTGGCGCAGCGGCAGTCGTGGTTGTCGACAAAGAGAGGGCGCCCGCGGCGCTCCTAGGCCGTTTCGGCCCTGGATTTTTCCACGTAGTCGACAGGGACGGCGAGGGGTACCCATTCCGGGCCTCAGCTCGCTCCGGTGGCGTTCAAGGCGATGGGGCGATGGGGGTCTGACGGAGTTGCTGCTGTCGGTTTGGGTAAGATGCAGAGAAAAAGAAATCAGAGGAAACAGGGGAGAAAGAAGAAGGAGGGAACGGCGGCGGAGGCCAGAGGGAGAGAAAGGAGAAGGGTAGAGGGGAGCCTAGGGTTCGAGCTCGATATAAAGGAATGGGGAGGTGCGGATGGCCGTTGCTGCTGCCCTTTGCTACGTGGACATGCCGGATGTGCGTCCGTACTGAGGAAGAAGACGAGTATCGAAGGGGTACGGGCCCTGGGGGAGTTGGGCTTGGGGGGAAAAAAGATGGGCCTTGCTGCTGCTCTCTCTCCCCTCTAGCTTTATTCTTTTTGGTTCCATTTTATTATTTTTTTGCTGAAAAGGTAAAGGAAGAAAAAGGTGAGTTTTGGTTTAGTAAAAATTTGGGAAAATTTTGTGTGAGCTAGTTATTGTGTTAGCAACCATTTGGCCAAATCTATTTTCCAAGATTTCATAATTTAAGTGTTGTTTGGAAATTGGTTTAGATTTGGAGTATTTGATAATTAATTGATTACTATTGAAAACAACAATTTAATAAGGTGAACCAAATAGCTTTAATTGGAAACAAAAGAGTGTATTTTGTTTTGGGTAATTTCATAATTTGAAAGATGGTGTTGTTTGAAGGTTTTTGATGGGAATTTGAATAACTTGTTAATTAATGAATTATTAATGAAAACAATGTTTTATTTAGGGTGACCCCTATTGATTAACATAGAACAAATGATTATAAATTTGGTTGTTACTTTTATAACTTTCACATTTGGTGCTGTTTTGTGATTGATTTGAATTTGGAAACAATTGGGAATTAATTGATTGAATTAATTGTTTGATTAAATCCAACAATTTAACAAGTGATCATTATGGAATAAAAAGAAAACAATTTGGTTGTTTTTATTTGAAATAACATTTTAGAAATTGTAACATCACAAGGATGAAATAAAAGGTTTGAATTTTGGTTTGAAATTCAAATAGAAAACAAAGGAAAACAAATGAAAACAGTTGGAAAACAAAAGGAAAATAAGCAAAACAATTGCAATCAACATGATGCCATGATGCAAAACATAAAATAACAGAGAGCAAACATTCTAATGGCTATTTTTCAGACTTGGGATGTTACACCCAGCACCTCTTCCTCGCGCACAAAGGACTGAACCACTGCGCTGCGCTGCGGTTGTTATCTGAATACGCGACGCAGTAAGGTTGTATTTCAACCTGCAGTTAACTGAACCCAACTGACGCGCAGAACCTGAACCTCGTCAGAGATAACAGCAGCTGCTCGCCGGCGGGGAAACGGTGGCCGTGCATCGATCTGGTGGTGCTGCTGTGGAGAGGATGGATGCGACGTGTGCGCGGGTGCAGCAGAGGCACAGAGAGGGAAGGAGGGAGGAGAAACGGTGGAGCTCACCGGGGTTTGGCCGTGGAAACGATTGCTCGGGGTGGCGCGGCCGGCGACGATGGTGTGGACGGCGTCGCAGATCCAGTGGCTCCCCGTGCCCTCGCAGGTGTCCAACGTGTAGAGGAGGAGGAGGCGGCTCGGTTCCAGTAGACGATCGGTGTCGAGGAGCTCTGCAACGGAGGCGAGAACCTCGGGTTCAGAAACGATGGTGCCACGGTGGTCGGAGAGAACGAGGACCGCGGCGGCGAAACAGAAACTCACCGTGTGCGTGTGGGTGTTCAACGTAGAGAGGAGACGACGGCGACGTGGTTCCAAGGTTTAGGTAGGGTAGAGGAGCGGCATGGCGACGGCGCGGTGAACGGATTCAGACGAGCTGCTCCGGTGGTTGCAGCGGCGAGGAGAAACAGCGACGTGGAGAGGAAATTGGCGGCGCCTCGAGGAGGGATAGGTGACCTAGGGATTAGGGCTAGCGCCAGGGAGGTCTAGGGGGATATATAGGGGCCACGACGCTCTCCTGGCCGTCGGGCGCGCCGTACGGCGACGTGGCACGGCGGAGATGCGTGCCGTACTTCAAACAAAAGAACCGCACGATTATTGAAGCGGTACGCGGGGGAGTAGACGGGCTGGGCCGCGCGCGCGTAGGCTTAGGTGGGCTGGGTTAGCTTATCTGCCGCGCGCGCTGCGTTAGTTTTTCCCTTTTTTATTTTTCCTTTTTCTGTTTTTTTTGTAGCTTTTGGTTTTGGAAGAAAAGGATGGGTTTTAATTCAGAGAAAAATTTGAAAAAATTAGGGGAAGTTCATTAGGCCAAAAGCAAACATTTGGTAGCTTTTATTTGCAAAAGTTTAAATATTTGCTTGCGGTTTGAAATTAAACCAAATTTAGGGAATTTCTAATATTAATGAAACCTTATTGAAAACAACCATTTTTAATAGGGTTACCCCCAAGATTTAAAATGATTTAAAGAGTACAATGGTGTGGTGAACTTCATGGATTCAAAAGGTACTGATTTGAAAACTTGGTTTGAATTTGAAGTGAATTAGAATTAATTGATTGGATTAATGGTTTGATTAAAACCAACAAATTAAGGAGTTATCAACATGGAATAAAATGGAACAATTTGGTTGTTTTCATTTGTTATTTTTTATTCCAAAAGTTGTAACAGATCAAGTATGAAAATAACCATTTGAAATTGTTTGGGTTTGATTATGAAAACAAGATAAAACAGATGCAAAACAAATAGTAACAAATGCAAACAAATAATTTAACATGATGACATGATGCAATACTTGAAATAAAACAATAAATCAAACATTCTAAGAGGTATTTCATACTTGGGATGTTACACGCGAGCTGTCCCCCGGCGGTCGGCGAGTGTGCGCGTCCGGGCCTGGCTGCATGTGGCAGTGGCCGAGGCGTAAGCTGGGCTGGCCAGCAGGTGGCACGCCGCGCTAGGTGTTGTACTGGCTGGGCGAGCGCGGCATCTCCGGCTGTTGCTCAGCTTGTTCTATGCACACAACGTGCTCGATAAAATGGCAGGATGAGAAAATCTATGTTCGGTGTGTGGTCAACGATTGAGAAAGAGTGAAGAAAGGAAGGGATACGGACAGGTGGGACCAAAGTTCAATTTAACAAAAAAAAAATTGCTCTATGCCACGTCAGCCTGACGGGTGGGCCCAAGTTCCTTAATATGTGTCAATTCGCCCACGAACAGCCATCAGTGCGAATTGCTACGAAAATTTTGAAATCTGGTGGTTTTCTGCGATTGCGCGGTCCCGTGGTGGTTTTTGGGAAAATCTGCCACAAAAGTGGCGGTTCTATGCTAATAACAGCATCGATATTCTCAAAATGCACATCAACCAAACTCTCGTAAGCTACCAGCTCGGGAGCTCACTCCCCTTTCTTCTCAAGGCTAGTGTTTTTGAGCCGCTCGACGGCTAGTATCAGCGCCTGGGTGCCGAGCCCGCCTTCGCCGTGGGCGAGCAGGGACACGTAGAGCTGGTCCGCGAGTGCGAGCCCCGGCAGCGCCAAACCCCATTGTCTGGCATTCCGACAGGCAGATACCAAGGTCCTTGACGAAGTGCCTGACGTAGAACCCGGCTTCCATGTCGCGCTCCAGCATCCGCTTCCCGTACAGGTCCAGCGACTTGGACCCAGCGGCGCCGGTTGAGATGGCCTCCAGCCACCTGCCGACGTCTAGCCCGGCCTTGTGCGCGAACACCATGCCTTCCACGAGTCCCACCATGGTGGACGCGATGGTGATCTGGTTGCCCAGCTTCGCACGCTGACCCGCGCCCGGTCCGCCCATGTAGTTTTAAATAGCCGGCTATAGCCAGGCTATACATCTCTCTTTCGACATTCTCTCGGACTTCGTTCTCCTGCGACGAGAGCTCTCGAGTGCTGGCACTCAGCTTCAGCCCGACGTACAGGACACGATCGCCTGGAAGTTCTCGGCCTCGGGTGTCTACTCTGCGGCTTCGGCATATCGCATGCAGTTCGAAGGGATGACGGCGTCGCCACTCAAGGAGCTGGTATGGACGCCATGGGCTACGCCGCGCTGCAAATTCTTCGCGTGGCTAATGCTCCAAGACAGGATTTGGTGCGCTGATCGCCTGCAGCGGAGAGGCTGGCCGAACGATTACTTCTGCCCACTGTGCAGGCGGAACCTGGAGACCTCACTGCATCTCTTCTGCCACTGCCCCTACGCGGTGACGATCTGGACGACGGTGTCGTCCTGGAACGGATGCACTGGCCTCCTCCCGCCTGCACCTGAAGCAGGCACCGTCATCAGGCACTGGGAAGGCGCACTCTCAAGATCAGCTGCGAAGGATCGATGGGGGGTGGCATCCATCCAGCTCCTTGTCTCGTGGGAGATTTGGAAGGAACGCAACCGACGAACCTTCAATCAGAAGCTTCTTCCTGTTCAGGCCATCGTCAAGTGCATCATCGAGGCCATTGGGTCCTGGCGCCTGGCAGGAGCTAAATGTTTAGCTGCTCCTTTCGGAGATCAGCCGCAAGGGATCGGCTAGCTAGCTAGTTGCCCAGCTCTTTCTTTTCGTGCTTTGTTTCCTTCTGATCATCCCTGATGATTGTTGAACTTATTCCCTCCTCTTAACACGAAAAGCCAGCTATATGCTGGATCTTTCAAAAAAAAAAATATAGCCAGGCTATAGCCTCCCGAGAGGGTCGGGGCTACGGCTAGAGCCTTCAGAGGCTATATGGAGAATAGCCGCTAATAGGCTGGCTGTATAGATATAGCCCGGATATAGCCTCTTAGCCCGGCTATATCCCGTCTAGGGAGCAAAAATTTTGGTCCAAAATTTGTCACCTCCGTCAATTTCGGAGCCCGAATCAATCACCGTTGGTTGTTGAATTGCTGTTGTCAGGTGCGAGTGCGACCTATAGCGACCTAGTTTCAGAACCGTTGAACTTTGTCATGAATAGTTGTTATTTAAACTCCTGATTGTTCGTTCATCTTGTATGACTATGCTGTTACGTTATGCATTTGCGAATAATACTATATAAACGATTATATGTTGTCTAAATTTTACTATTTTTTTAATATTCTAGCAAAACGGCTATATGGTTATAGCCCGGCTATAGCCTTTCGTAGCTTCTGAAACCGCCGGGGCTATATGCAATAGCCCGCTATTTTAAACTATGTCATGTACACGATGTTGCCCATCAGCTTGAAGAGGGGTGCCAGGCGGGCAACGACGGCCGCGCCGCCGCCGGCGAAGATAGAGAGGCAGGCGTTACGGGCCCCGCGGTCGCCGCCTCATACGGGGGCGTCGATCGCGGCGTAGCCGGCGCCCGCCGCGGCCTCTGCCACGAGGAAGATGACGGCTGGCGCTGGCGCCTGCGTGGCGCGTCTTACGCATCCGCTCTAACTTTCTTGCCGCCGCGCCGACCTCTGGCGCCCTTCCGCTTGGGTTGCTCCCATGGCGCCCCGTTCAGGTCCTCCACCGCGTCACCTGAGTCGTCCAGCTCGTTGACGTGTTAGGACTGAAACACGGAGAGATTACTGTAATTCATTATCACTCAAGAACAGTGGATGTTGCGAGCTTTATTACTGGTAGAGGGATGATCCAGAGATACAATTTTGCCAGACCACGGACAGTGGCGGCGAAGAAAGGGGAATAAACCCTAATTTTAGCCTAGTCTGATTAGAGGCCACGGAGGGCAATATAAAGAGGAGAGAAGGAAAACGACAATGAACTGGGTGGTTGGCACCACCTGGAAAGTAGTTCAAACTCGGCGAACACGATGGATCCCAACCGTTGGGTGAGATATCAAAGGTCGTCGTCGCCCGTTGCCGTTAAGCGGTAAGTTGCGATGAGGACCGTTGAGATGTTATCGTACGGGTGGGATAGAAACTGATAACTGCGTTCAGAGAGATGAAAAGCAGGGGACTGCACTGGTGCGTGACAACTCCCCCTTGTCGACAGCTGACTTGTCCTCAAGGATGAAAGGAGGGAAAAACCTTTTGAATAAAACTTGAATCCTCCCAAGTTGCTTGTTCTAGTGGGATGTCCTTCCATTTGATCAGCCATTGCACAACTGGGATGGAAATATTTCCCTTTGGTCTTGGTATTAACTTCCTCTCAAGTAGCTTCTCTGGTTCCAGGAGTATCAGACCATCTGAAGTGACCAGAGGGGGGTGTGGAGAGGGTACTGCTGTTGGTCCCAAGTGTTTTTTGAGTTGACTGACATGGAAGGTGGGATGCAGTTGGCAGCCTTCAGGAAGCAGTAACTTGTAGGATCGATTTCCTATTTTTCCAAGACTCGAAAGGGGCCATAGTATTTGGAGTGTAACTTCAGGCATCTATGAATGCTGAGGGAAGTATGCCCGTAGGGTTGTAGCTTGAGGTCGACCATATCACCTATAGAGAATTCCCTTTCACTTCTGTGCTTGTCAGCAAACAATTTCATTCTGGTTTGTGCCTTGAGGAGTTTTGCTTGATTTCCTTGGCAATATCCTCTATGGTTGGTGTTGGTAGCAGTGATTGCTGGTGTTCATCAGGTGGGAGTAATGTTTCTGCTAGAATTGGAGGTGGCCTGCCATAAAGTGCCTGAAATGGTGTCATTTTGAGTGTAGTGTGGAAGGAGGTGTTATACCACCATTCAGTCAGAGCTAGCCAATGATGCCATTTTTGGGGTTGTAAGAATGCCATGCCGCGCAAATAGTTCTCAAGGCATTGGTTCACTCGCTCTGTTTGGCCACCAGTTTGTGGGTGGTATGTTGTACTGAAGTGGAGCTTAACTCCAAGTGATTTGAATAGTTCTTGCCAGAGTGTGCTTGTGAATATCCTGTACCTGTCAGTAACTATGACAATTGGAAGGTCATGTAACTTGAAAACTGATCCAGTGAAAGCCTTAGCAACTGTTTTGACTGTAATTGGATGCTTCAAGGCAATAAAGTGTGCATACTTGGTGAATCTATCAACTACCACTAGTATCATGTCCTTATGTTCAGAGACAGGTAGTCCTTCCACAAAGTCCATGCTGATGTGTGCCCAGGCAAAATCAGGAACAGACAAAGGCTGGAGAAGTCCAGGTGGTTTGAAGTGTTCTCCTTTGTTTAATTGGCATACAGGGAAGTGTTTCACTATGTCAATTATTTGTTGCTTCATGCCAAACCAGTGAAATAGTAGTTTAGCTCTCTAATAAGTAGCTGTTTCACCTGAGTGGCCTCCCAGTTCTGAATTGTGTAGTGAGTGCACTATATTCTTTCTCAAATCAGTAGAGGTACCAATGTGTATTTTTCCTTTTTACCTGATGATTCCTCTCGAAAAAGTGAAATTGGGGACATCATCTGGTGTTACTGTAAGTTGTTGCATCAGCTCTTTGCATTTAGTGTCTGTGGCATAGGATTTATTCACTTCAGTGACCCAAATGGGTAATGCAGCACTGGTGAAAATAGCTGCAATGGAGTGTCTCACTCTTGGAAGTGCATCAGCCACTATATTTTCTTTTCCTTTTTGTACTCCAGAGAGTAGTTATAGCCCAGTAATTTCACTAGCAATTTGTGATGTATTCCTTGTGTGAGCTTCTGGTCTTGAATGTATTTGAGGCTCTGCTGGTCTGTTTTTATAATAAGTGAAGAAGCAGAGAAGTAATGCTTCCATTTTTTGAGTGCCTCAAGAATTGCCATTGCTTCTTTATCATAAGTGGACAGAGCAGCAGATTTGGGGTCAATTGCTTTGCTCATGAAGGAGATTGGTTTGCCTTGTTGCATTAGGACAGCTCCAATTCCATAGCCAGATGCATCTGCTTCCAAGGTGAAAGGGAGTGAGAAATCTGGCATAGCTAGGACAGGTGGTGATGTCATTGCTTGTTTTAAGCTAAGAAATGCTAGTTGTTGTTTTTCTTGCCAATTAAAATTATCCTT
Source organism: Alopecurus myosuroides (assembly GCA_028641055.1). NCBI lineage: Eukaryota > Viridiplantae > Streptophyta > Magnoliopsida > Poales > Poaceae > Alopecurus > Alopecurus myosuroides. Next base: position 223,284,691 of record CM054058.1, on the reverse strand, counting down.
TTTGAGAGCATCAAATAGTGGCCTGCAAATTAGCCCATAATTCTTGATGAATCTTCTATAGTACCCAGCTAGGCCTAGAAATCCCGTTAGCTGTGTGGCATATAAGTTGTTGTTGTGCAGCAATTGGAATACCTCTCTTAGATGGCTAAGATGTGCCTGTTATGTTTTGTTGTAGACCAAAATATCATCAAAGAACACCAATGTGAATTTCCTGAGTGTTGGTGCTAGGACACTGTTCATGAGCTGTTGGAAGGTAGCAGGGGTATTTTTTAAGCCAAAAGGCATAACAATGTACTCATAGTGACCCTGGTGTGTTGTGAAAGATGTTTTGCTGATATCTTCTTCCTTCATTTTTATTTGGTGGTACCCACTTCTGAGATCAATTTTGGAGAAAAATTGAGCTCCATGCAATTCATCCACTAAGTCTTCAATGAAGGGTATTGGGTATTTGTTCTTGATGGTATGTAGATTCAGTTTTCTGATATCTATGCATTTTCTCCAAGTACTATCTTTTTTCTTGACAAGGAGGGCAGGGGAAGAATAAGGACTAGCACTATTTCTGATTACTCCTTTATGTAGCAAATCATCTGTGATTTCTTCCATAATTGTTTTTTGGTGATGTGGCAGTCTATATGGCCTCTAGTTGTTAATGGGAGCACCTGGTGACAGTGGAGTAGAGTGGTCACAAGTTCTTTTTGGTGGCAACTGTGCTGGTTCTCGGAAAATACTTTGGAATTCCTTTAGCAAACCCTTTATCACTAGAGGATAGTTTGGAGTTTCTTTAACCTCCATTTGAGCTGGTTTTATGAGAAGTAGAGCTCCACAAATTGAGTTTTCCAATAGTTTATGTGACAAGTTGCCCTCTTTAATATGGGAGGAAGAAGGGAAACTCTCATCATGAAATGTTCTTGTTGTCCCATCTTGCAATGTTGCCTGCAAGGTCATTTTCTTGAAGTCTACAGTGACATGACTGTGGGTATAAATCCAATCTGCCCCCAATATGACATCATAGTTGGTGAGGTGTAGGAGTTTGAAATCTGACTGAAAGGCAGTGCCTTGTATGGTATATTGGCAGTTGTGGCAAGCAAATTCAGTCCATAAATTTTCTCCATTGGCCACTGTTATTTTCATGCAATTACTTGTTTGTATGTGGCACTGTGCTGTTTCACCAAATGTAGTGGACATAAATGTAGTGGTGATGCCAGTGTCAACTAATGCAGTAGCTAATTTGTTCCCCACAATTAATGATAAAATGAAATCACACTTGTCCTTTTTGTTTCCTAGCAGGGCATGCATGGATAACTGAAGTTCTGCGTTGCTGTCAAGATCTGCTACAGGGCTATCTTCATCACTGTCTGTATCTTCATGGATATACACAATTTGTTGGGTTTTTGCTTGGAGAGCTTGAATCTGTGCTTTGTTGGCCATTTTGCACACTTTTTTGTGACCTGGAAACCATGGTTCCTTGCATTTGTAACACAAATTGAGAGCTTTTGCTTGTTCAATAGCAGTAGAAGTGTTTGGGACTGTTGTTTGCTTTGTTTCAGTTGGTGTGAATTTTCTCACAGGGAAGGCATTGTTGTAGGTTTTCTTTGGTGGTACTGCTTGCTCCATTCGCCTTGCCATCCACATAGCCATTTGCATTGTTTCAGGCTTGTGGCATTGGAGGTGTGCCTGAATATAATCTGATAGTCCAAAGATGAAACTATCCAGATAATAATCTTCAGGCAAACTAGGATTGTCTCTGCGGACTAAATTCATTGCTGCCTCAAATTTTTGGATGTAAATTGCCACAGCTGATGTTTGTGTGAGAGAGTGAAATGCCCAGATGTTATCACACTTGGAGGTTTCTGCAAATTTGTCAGTAACATAAGCACATAATCTATGCCAAGGGACATTAGTAGAGATATATCCCGTTCCTCTCCACCATTGAATTGTATCACCTGTGAGGTATGTGACTGCCACTTATGTTCTTTGTTCCAAGGGAGTTCGAGCTGCATCAAAGTATGTTTCAATGGTTTGGATCCATGAGTCTGCATTTGTGCCTCCAAATTCAGGTATGTTCATTCTGGCAGTTTTAACTGAAGGTGCCATTCTTCTGTTATCCATACTTGGAAACTGCAGTTTTGTTTTGGCATGTGGGTTTCTGTTGCCTGCATGATCTTCTTGCTCTTCTTCCTCCTATGGAATTGCTACAGTGTCGAGCTGGGCATTGGGATGTAGGGTCCGCCCCAGAACCACTGTTCAAGGAAACCCCCGATATGCATACATTCATGATCCCAGGAATTCAGCCGTGAACAACATATCAAGTTGGTACACAGATACAATATCCATTACACGGTTGCACAAACACTTACAAGGAGACATGGTCACTCGACCAAGCCTACACGGATGCCACGCAGGGCAACACACAACACACACAGCGGAAGACTAAACACACACAAAACACGGTAGAGCCCAAGTCACGCCATAACCTACAGGCTGCTGACCCGGAGACGATCCTAGTTCGCAAAGCCATCAGCTCTGTACTCCTCTTCGTAGATCTTCTTCTGAGACTCCTTCTCAAGGTCTGGCAAGTAAATACCAGGGGGCGAAACCAATATGAGTACGTTTGGATGTACTCAGCAAGACATCCATCATGTAGCTTACCAAAGATGCAAGTATGCTTATATGGTGTAATAGGTAGGCTATAAATAGGGTTCACTATCAATGGTGTTCATATAGGATGACACCACAGTTGCAGTCAGGTTACTCTATACCTCCGTTGAAGAAGATACTTCAATAGAAAATAATATAGCTTTTATTTCTCTTGTAGATATCACATGTACAAGAGGTTTTGTAAAACTATTGTTAAAAGAAAAATTTCTCTTTGCAAAACTTCTTGGAAATCAACATCCATATTTTTGCTTAATGAAGAAAGGTTTTTTTTTTGCAAAACTTTTTGTAAAAACAACTTCTGGCTTTTCATCATCGGTACCTCCACGGTACAAAATTTCTTTCCTTTCCGAACTTCACAAGTTCAACTCCTTTTTGAAAACTCCTTTTTGAAAACATTGACTCAATGCTAGCTACATGGCCATTCGACTGTCCATATCCGAGGACGCGGCTTCTTCGAAAAAGTTGTACTCTGCAGAGGTGTACACATCCACCAGATCGAGTACACCTGCCGTGAACAACCACAGACTATAACCACAGTATGTGAACGTCAGATAACTGATCCTAACCATCCAATATATTCAAACTAGAATGTGCATATCTCTTCAGTTGACCTCCCCGGCATCAAGTCCCACCCTGCCTAGACTGGAGCTTCAACGGATGCGACTGGAGGAGAACTTAATCCCTCACTTTTTATGTCTCAACATTGGGGGTTTTGATGACATTCGGATTCGAGGGCGTGACGACCCTTATAGCAATTGAGATAGAACACACACTAACAAGAACAAATTTCAAGTTAATCCCCGTGCCCATGTTGGGGTAGGGTGGCAGTACGGTAAAGGTTGTCCGACGAACACTAGGTTATGTGTCATTTTTTTAAACACATTTTCCCCAAAAATGACCACTTCCACATACCTCCGGTGAATAAGGCTTAGCCTTTTCTCCGGGTTTTCCATAAAGACTTTGTTTTGTAAAAACACATTTTTAGGATGTCCACTTAGGGACTAATACTTGTGATGGTAATAAATACCATATGGTGGCTTATAGGCTTGGTAACACCAAGTATTAACTAATGGCATAGTACATATAATAGTATTATCTCAAAAATAATTTTTGGAAAAAAAAGTTTTGTAAAAGTTTTCAGGAGTAAAACATGCATGATAGATAATGATAAGTGTATGATAACAGCAAGCATCGGGATGGCTTGCCTTAAGTCTCTTAATGTCCCTGGCTTTGAAGTAACTTGAACTTGACGCACAGCTCCACAACTGCTGCTTCTTCTTCTTCGTTTTCTAGCGTAGTAAACGAATAAGAGACACACACTCAGGTCTAAAGGGCAAACAACTAAGCTAAACAACACATAGATCAAGCAAACGTACACTTGCGAATCCTCTCAAACGTTACCGCGAAAACTACCTCACATAACTCTCACGGTCCAAAACTAACGTCAGATACTATGTATGGTTTAGAAAACCATACCCCACATCTTACATATCAGATATGGAGTGGTGTACCACTCTCATAATAAGATATACAAGAAGCTAAAAATATAGCTTGTGGGTGCAAAAGGTTTGGTTGCTAAGGTAAAAACAAACAGACAGAACCATACCCATGGCAAGGGGTATTAACAACTCACAAGCAATTGTCACTTAACATGATCATGATTTAGTTGGATGTTTAGTTTCATAAGATACTCCTAAGCACAACAAATAACACAAGTACAACACTCATGCTAAGGTAAATTACTCCGACAAAACCCAAACAACAAGCAAACACTCAACAAAAGAATAGACTATATATTTACTACATTAATGTTTTACTTGAAGTTATGGAATCTATCAATCATGAAAATTTAGCAAACAACCAGTAGCTAAAAACCAATGAACCAAGTCATAACAATAACCCAAAACACAAACATCACTCAATAAAAACTCCTACCAAAATTCACACATTAAAAAGAGCAATAATACTAGAGCAAAACACAATTCTAGTGGTGATACTAGTTCAACACTAGAGAAGCAAATAATGCTACCATGATGCTTAACCCTAAACAAGCAAATCATGAAAATAAATGCACCTACTAACAGTACACAAATCTTACACATGCTAGTAAGCACAAACTATCAAAATAATTCTATGAAACAACCATTAAGCATGCATATACCAATTCTAGCAATTTCTGTTTGTCCTAATTAATTGCTAGCAAGCAAACAAGGTATAGACTACACAACCAGTAGCTATGCATCAATGAAAAGTTATCTAACCCTTTCAAAAATGCAAACACTCAATATAAAGTTATTCACAAACACCTATCAATCACAAGGAATTATTTTATTTGTAAACATTTTTAATTTAGCACACAATAGTGAAGCATTTCTTAACATGATACTCCTAAGGAATATTATGCTAACAAATAGATCACATATAAACATACTAGTATTCACAAAGAAGAATTAAACTTTTCACTTGCATAAGTGAAAACAAACTATTTATTTTCCATCGTGGAAAAATATCCTATCAATCTCATAATAAAACATGTTATTTATACACATGTGCGGTTAGGGATTTTTCCTCAACCAAGATGCAATGGAACCAGTGGGTTATGGGCCCACTAATACCAAGGCAAAATAGGTACTAAGCCTCTGGTTACTTATGACAAAAATTAGAATGAAAGATAAATAACACAAGGCTATTTATTCTAGTGAAAACAAGACTAGTGCAAATGAATAACAAATTTCTACACATGCTTTACTACAAAATGACATGCAAGCTAACAGAGACAACACCATCAAAATAACAGTACCAAAATGGTACTGGACTCAAAGCAAACATAGCACAAAATTTACTAAAGGAAAACACAAAGATCTAGCTCACACAAAAGTTCCAAATAATAAAACTAGAAAACAAACAAATGCTAGTTCCATTTTTATTTGGGTTTCCAATCATGCACACACTTTCTATGGTAGATGTACTGCAAGAAAACAACTAAATAACCAGTCCTAACAACTCTATACAAGCTAGGAAACAAAATAGAATCAAACACAATTTCATTTTCAACAAAAACACACAAAGAAATAGAACAGAAAAACTGTTGTTTTCTAGATCTGCTCACAAAAATAGATCTAGGGCTTCAAAAATTATTATAAGCTAGGATTATATAGATCTAGTCAATACCAAACTCATCCAGTTGGATTTGCTTCAAAAATCATTTTTGAACTCATTCGAAAAATCATAGAAGAGCCTATTGGTCTTTTATTAAAATGGATGGCATTTTAATTTGGTAACTCTCCTTGATGTGAGATGAAGTGTTATGGATAGGTATGTTCAAGGGCTATCCAGAACATTTTATTTTGTTCATTTTGATTATGTATTTTAAAAGTTATGGTTAAAAAACTCTCACAGACACTCTGTGCCAAAACAGTTCTTGTGTCCAAAAGATTAGTCCAAACTTAGATCTACCATTTTTATATGGTTGAGAATTCATATTATTCGTGCCATGATTTTTGGTAGATTTTATTTTGCACTTTTAGCATTTTCCAACGTCCAAAGTAAATGTACAAATTTCTGTTAAAAACTTAAAGAATAAAAGAAATAGCATCGCGGGCTGGTTCACTGCGGCGCGGCCCAGCTAAGCGCGAGCGCGGCCCAGCGCAGCTAGGCGAGCGCGCGCGGCGCGGGAAACAGTTCGCGTTTAAACGCGATCGTGGATTTAAGATCCAACGGTGCATGGTCATCTCCTACCTCACCTCTCCTCTCTCTCTCTGTCCCGAACGGTCGGCGGCGAAAAAGACTCGGGGAGGCTCACCGTGGGCTTGCGGATGGGTGGCGCGGGCTCGGTGAGGCTCCTTGAGGTCGAGGGCGTCGAGGGGCGTTGTTGGCGGCGACCGGCGCGGCTCCAGGCGGCGGCGCGATGCAGATTCCCGTGGCGGCGCTCCCGGACGGCGGAGTCTACTCTGCACACGAGGGACCACGGGAAGGGGTCAGGGGGACTCAGGGCGATGAGAGGATTCCATCTAGGGAAGAGGGAAGGGAGGGGGGCTCGGGTCGAGCAGGGTCACCTCGGGGCAGTGGTGATCACCGGCGGCGTGTGCACGGCCCGTGCACGCTCCAGGGGGCTGGGCTCTGCCTCTAATCGGCTTGGGGAGGTAAGGTGGGTGTGAGGGAGGGCAGAGGCGCAAGAGTTTGGGCATGGGGTACTTATACCCGTGGTGAAAAGCACAAGGGCATAAAGGGGAGCTCGGGTTGATGCCAACAATGGCATGGGCTAGCCCTAGGGGGTCTTTGGTCATTTCCCCACGAGCTCTGGGTGTCCTAGTCATCTAGCACATGGTTGTAAGTCTTATCCTGGCCCTTGGGTGCAAGTGGAGGCAAGGGGTGGGTCAACTAGGTCAAAGGCATGGGCTTCCATACTTGCCACATCATCTCTTCTCTCTCCTCTTTTCCTTCATGCACAAGGCTTCTAGAAGCAAGTTCAAGTGCTCTGGCTCGAGTCTATTAGTTGGTCAACAAGTTAGATCAGGTTATAACTCAAAATGTGCAAAAAAACATCAAGAAATAATTTGTGCAAAAGTGTATCTCTTACTGTTCACTGAAAATTCAGAAAATTCAGTTTAGGACTTAGAAATTTTCGAAGTGTTGAAAACAGATGAAAAGTTGAAAAGGTTGAGTTTGTTTTCAAGGTTCAAATGATTCCCAAAATTGGTTTTCAAAGTAGGGACTTGATAAACATGTTATGAACTTTCATAAACATCTTTTGAAAACAATTTTGAAATAGTTTAAGGCCATGAAAACATTATGGAAAAACGTATACTTTCTGTTTTTATCTGCTTTTCAAAAATGCATTTTTCTGCCTTAATTTTATACCACCAAAACATCAAGCAAAACATAATTTTTATTTGTCCAAAAATAGAACTAAGCTTATGGATTTGTAGTACATATATCAAGGATTAATTAAAAGTCAAGAAATCATAAAATAACAATTTATAGCCTAGTGAAAACATAGGTAGAAAACAGGTACTTGGCTATATTTTCAGGAATTGTTTTCTATAGAAATCTTAAAAGTAAACTTTCATAAATCATTTTGAAAACTTGTTTTCTTGGATCCAACAAAGCTAAAAGTTTTTTTTAAGATGCAAACAAGAATGATCCAAGTCTTGGAATAAAAATCCACTCAAGTAATAATGGGAGGGATTTTACGGCCAAGGAAGGATTCCTGGGCAACCACTTCTTGAACCCTGATCTGTACCCGAGCAGTCTACCACCGCCAATTCGCCACCGAGGACAACTACCGCCGTCGGGATCGGTGAAGAACGTGAAGGATTTGACAGGAAACCTCAACTTTACGGCCTCTCCAGATCGAGAACGCCGTAGAAGATCGTTGACATCTGATACCACTTGTTAGGAATGAAACACGGAGAAATTACTGTAATTCACTATCACTCAAGAACTATCACTCAAGAACAGGGGATGCTGCGAGCTTTATTACTGGTAGAGGGATGATCCAGAGATACAATTTTGCCAGACCACGAACAGTGGCGACGAAGAGAGAGAAATAAACCCTAATTTTAGCCTAGTCTGATTAGAGGCCACTGAGGGCAATATAAAGAGGAGAGAAGGAAAACGACAATGAACTGGGTGGTTGGCGCCACCTGGAAAGTAGTTCAAACTCAGCGAACACGATGGATCACAGCCGTTGGATGAGATATCAAAGGTCGTCGTCGCCCGTTGCCGTCAAGCGATAAGTTGCGATGAGAACCGTTGAGATGTCATCGTACGGGTAGGATAGAAACTGATAACTGCCGTTCAGAGAGATGAAAAGCAGGGGACTGCACTGGTGCCTGACATGACGGCCACCCGTTCGCGGTGGACCTCGGATTGCAGGACATGGCGGGAGCGCGAGGACTCCGGGGCTTTGTCTTGCGCCACCGGTCGAGGCCAGCCGTCAGAGTCGGAGTTCCCTCCGCGCTAGCGATCCTCACCTCACGGTTGCGAGCCTAGGTCTGTTCGTCGCCGGAGAGGGAGGGGGGCGTTGAGAGGGAGGAGAAGGAAACCATGGCCTCGAAGATGTTCCGTCTCCGGAGTAGAGCCGGCGAGGAGGGTGGGCGCCGGAGCCAGAGTGACTCCCGGCGGTTGGGACTTGGGAGGGAGGGGGACAGCGCGCGCTGGAGGGAGGGTCAGTCGCCGTACTGTATACAATGGTGTACTGATGAAACATTTTGCTGAGTACGGAAACTGTGATCTGAAACACTTTGGGCTAAAACTAAAAGAAAAAAACACTTTCGACTATCTGTGAACTTATTTACAGTGCAATAAAGAAGAGACGTGATGCAAATTTACAGTAATAATGGCATCAAAAATTTCAGTTTATTGATCTCCAAATGCACAGAAATCGTGTCATCTCTCTTGTTATTGCGACAATCTGCCATTCTAGAGCGCCTTTGAGCAAACCATTTTCTTAGAAATCAACATGTAGTAGTTCATTACAGTCTTAACCACTGAATTAGAAACAGAAAAGGGCACACTGGAATATCTCCTAATCGCCTAGCAAGAGCAGCTAAAGCAAGCATGCCCAGAATTGCTGGCACTCCTGTTAACTTACTAACACAGCAAGACGTAAAGGCTTCTTCTAAAATCAAGCACCGCGGAGACAGCTCCAGGTTGCATACAACTTCAACATTATCTCATTCAATAACAACGCTGTTGTGTCAAGTAGCCGAGAGTTTCGGCTTCAGAAACTGAAATGCTCAGGAGTGGCAACAAATCACAGTTCAAGTCATTTTATATGGCAAAAAAGAAGGCAATTATCCATCACAGAAAGTAAGCAGAGACAATAAATCAGAACACACAGTAACAACATAAACATTTCACGTTCTATTGTGCCATTTCATACATGCAAAATATGGCATTAATCATGACACTATGGTCATAAATAAAGTTCATAAAGGGTGGCGATCTCCATACTAAATGATCATCCTAGGAACCTGAATACATTCCATGTCCATGGAGCTGGCGGCGGCGGTGGGGGTTGTATGATCTGAGACCTATTCCTCATTGGATGAGCACTGAACTCGAGATTCTCTATGTCTGGGACATAGAAGGCTCTGACTGCATCTGGATGAATGAAATCCCTAACTTCAGCGCCCTCTGCACTGTCTTGATACTTCAGCTTCAGTGTGCGGACATCCCCACCTGGGCAAGTATATCCATAAACCGCTGTGCAGTGCCCCAGCCTTACTTCTCTCCCATTATCTAAAACCACTGTGACGTACTCTTTTGGGTCGTTGATCATCTTGTATGGCTCACCATCCTCACGCTTAGCACCATAATGCTTCTGTATGTAAAGGCAAACCACAATTGGTCCTTTCTCAAGATATGTGCACAGCTCCTCACGATAATTCATAGCTGCCTCAAAGTCTTCCTGCGAACAACCAGATACGGGGAGGGGCACGGCTTTGAACACTAACAGTCTTGTACCCAAAGCATAAGCCGGTGGCCGAGTAACTGTGGGCGCTCCCAGCGGAAGATCACCCTCAAGTGGAATGCCAGTAAACTTTGCCAAGCCATCAACTTCTAACAGACGTGCCCCCTCTTTCTTCAATATGCCGCTACCTGCAGCATACATTATCAGCCCTGGCAAATCGACGCCAAAACTTTTGTGTTTGAACTTGATTCGCATCCTGGCAGTGAAGGCTTCGGAGTAAGCATGAAGGGCACAGCTCCCAGCTTCAAAAGAATCAAGAAAACAATTAAGATATATCAAGCACATTGAATAGATAACTGGGAAGAACTAAAAATAGTGCACAATACTATATACAAAAAACATGTTTCCTATCTAGGCACTTTTCTTATATTTCTGCCGGAATACAGCCAAGCTGCAAGCCTAAAACAGTATGAGTAAAGACACATCTAACTGTAGAAGTAGTAAATCAAGTTCAGCAATCAACTTCAAATTTCATAGCAGCTGACAGGCTTTTGAGAAATAGTCAGCCTTCTTTGTTGTCAACACCACTGTAAAACTCGCAAGAAGCATCAACAGAGCTATCATGTAGAAACAGACACAAAGTATCACCAGTTCACCACAAGATCAAGATCATAGGGCGTCACAAGTAGCTAAATAGGATTGCCCCTGCAGCAACAGTCACTAGCACTCACAACTCACAGGTTCACTCAACATGCACAGCCAACTATGACTGTTTTTGTTACTAAGGGAGACATGTCTTTAAGAAAAGCAGTCCTATTTTTGACATCAGTTGCTACCACATGTTTTGTTGATCAAGGAATAAGCACGTTACAGTTACCACTGCATCCAAACCATAGTAAAATTAACTCCCTCCCCCCTCCTGGTGGTACAGATTCACAGGGCACATGCTAGATTAGATAATTGGTGCCTCACCAAGTGTCATGCGGGGTTTCTATACCAAAGAAATTGGGCCTACTGTTTTGTATGAAAGTAAATTTCAGAAACAAGCCACGGCGCCACAAAAGTAACAACCTTTCAGTTCAGTGACCAGAGAAATTTAACAGTAAAAACCCTGTTTTGCTTGCCCAAGCGTTAACGAAATTAAGCGGCTTTGCAGGAATGGAAACCCTTACCCCAGCGTGTTACCGACTCCTTTGGTGCCAGTGGTAGTAGCTCGGTTAGCTGAAGGCGCGCTTCTGGCATGTAAGCACGCCAGCTCCTGCACTTAAGGGGTTTCCACACACGCTCAAATGTTGGGTCCATCCTGGAGGTCTTGGGGAAGGAAGGCGGCGAAATTGATGAAGCTCCCAAGACTCAGGTATCTAATCGAGATCTAGACTACAGATAACGGTACATAGAAACGAAGGCCGGGATTTCGACGGAGGGGGAAGATCTGGCTGAGGGAATACATGGTGGTGGCAACTCGCAAGAGGCGAGGAAGCAGGCGGAAGCAGGGGGAAGGGCTTTTGGGAGGAGAAATTGGGCGATGGCAGAGGAAGCGAGGGGTATGTATAGGGTTTAGGAGGCGGGTTGGGTTGGGTCGGTCGGAATGGACAATAGTTCGGCTAGTTGTCGGCCCAACCGTATAAAATCCACTTTGACAGATGGTATATTCTCGCCATCAGAAAAAAAAAAGATTAAATGTCAAAAGAAACCCTCGAACGAAAAATGGGGCATACATCTCGACATTGTAAGTGCCCACGCCATATTTGGCGGAAAAGAAATATTTAATATGGCTTGTATAAGAAGGACCAAATTAATGTCTCATGGAAAACATTTTTTAGCACCAAAATTTATCTTTTTTACAAATGACACAAAAATATAAGTTTCTCATGGGCATATATAATGTCAAGATGTACGCGTATTTTGAAAAAAACACACTAAAAAAAGTAAAATCCAGGAGCATATACTCCCGGAGCCAACCCTTTCTCCGCGTGGGTGGTCCGGTATTTTCTTTGTATCGCTACTCACATGCTTCTATACAAGTTGCAGGCCCGTAGGTGATACACTCACACACTACCAAATAAAGTGCTTACACAATTACGTCATCATTGGTTAAAGCACACACCAACACACACTATCATCTTATTTGTACAACTTTAAACCCAACATTCATCCTCTTAAATTTGTGCATTTCCCATTATGAAAACCAATCATGTCGTGCCTCTTTATAAAATTTGCTCGGGCAAGTGACTTTGTCTATATGCCAGCCGTCCGATCTCCAGTTTGGATGTGTTAGATAGTATTCTTCTCCTCCATACAACTCCTGATGAAGTGAAATCTTGTGACTGAGTTCTTGCTTGGGTCCGGGTGAAGTTGGTTCTTTTTTAAGATATTGCATATTTGAATACTTCTCCTTCATACAACTCCTGATGAAGTGAAATCTTGTGACTACGTGCTTGCTTGGGTCCTGCTGAAGTTGGTTCTTTTTAAAGATATTGCATATTTGTTATGCATCAAAATCTTCACTTTGTGCATCTTCTCTGAATTCAGTTCAGCTATGAGGCGGCTCAGCCAAATTCCTTGATAAACTAAAGTGGTTACATCAATGTATTTTGCCTCACACGATAAAAATGCTAGAAATGTGTCCTCGAGGCAATCATAGGGATGACTAGATTTCGTGTATCTACGAGTTATTAAATGTTTCTTACTATATTATATGTTTGTATTGATTGGAAAGTACGTGATGATGGAGGTGTTAACCTCTAGTGTGGTCCGATCTCATGAATTGACCAAGAACACGAAAAACACAACGGGAAGAACGAACAACACGAGGAAGAATACGATGGGGAATCGTACGGGAATGTAACATCCCTGATTTTTGCAAAGTGCATAAAATCACAAAAAATTGAAACTTTTTGTTTTCATGTTATGCAAGTCACCAAAAACCAAATGAGATGCAAGAAACAAAAGGAAACAATACATATTTCAATGATATTGGAATTAAGAATCCATTATGCCTCTATTTTCCTAAACCCTAAAAGCCCATTCAAAATAAATATTCATTATTCAAAGAAAAAAATATTCTCTTAGAAAACCTTATTTTATAACATGTTTTCAAATCAAATATTACTTTGAAAATGTTTTATAGCCCTTGAAACCAGAGAATTATTACCTCTAACAGTTTCTATGCCTCAAAATTATTTTATGAGAATAACAACTATTTATATTGATATACAAATATTATTCCAAGTTTTAAACATAAAGTGGTACTCATAAAATGTTTTTCTTTGAAAATAACATAAAATATGACTTGAAAACAATATTATGACTTAGGGTTTTTCCTCCAAATTATATTAAGTCACTTTAATAATTATTAATTTTTCCCATTTTAAAAATGGCATTAACTTACTATTAGTGTTCACTCATATTTTAAAAATATAAAAATATGAAATTGTGTTGAAAAGACTTTCAAGAATATTATTTGACAAGTAGAAGGTATCTGTAATTTTATAGAACCCAATTTTCATTTATTTACCTTTTCTATTTTAAAATTGGTATTAAGTACTATTAAGGAGTTAATCATATTTTCAAATTTCAAAATTTGAAATGTGTCCAAAGTTGCCCACAAACATTCTTAGTTGAAAGATATTTTTATTTTAAGAATTTATAAATTTATTTTGAGGTGTTTTGGATTTAGGAATCAAAAGATACAAATTAATAAAGAAAAAACAGAATTAAAAAAAAATGATGATGTCATCATGACGTCACCTGTCTTCAAGCTAGGAAAGAAAACTGCCGGCCGTTTCCCTCCTTGATTCCGCGTTGTGATTTCGAGCGTTTAAGAGTGGGATGAATTTCCATGTTTCTTGATCCTTAAAGCCCGAAATTCCTCCCTCTTTCCATTTCTGTTTAACCCCCTAGGAGGCCACAATCTCTCACCGGAGCCGCACTATCCTGCCACCATTGATCTCCGATTCCGGTGAGGTAAGCGAGCCAGCGCCGCTCATTTTGGACCCGTCCGAATCCCCGTGTCCTTGCGGCCCTCTTTGACCATTTGTTTGATTTTTGCGTAGAGACTTGGTCGCGCCGTGCACTTCCGTACATTGCCGGAGCTCGAGCACCCTCCATCTTCACCGTGCCGCCGCCAGTTGCCGTCCCCGAGCAATTTGTGTCCACCCGCGAGTTCGCGGTGCTGCACTGAGTCTTTCCCGTTGTCTCCGTTGAGCCAGAGAACAACCAGAACGTCGTCGTCGTCTTCTCCCGAGGTGCAGCGCCACCGCACCTCCATTTTTCAGCGACCCTCCGGCGGACCAAGGTAAACGTTGCCCTAGATCTCACCTTCATCGTTAGATCCTGATCCAACTGCCTGGAGTAATTCACTTAAACGAATCGGTATCAGCCAGTAATATCACACCAAGTGGCAGCCTAGTCAACCGCGCGAAGTTAGCTATCTGTCGCTCAGCACAGCTCATAGCAGGCCCAGGCCCACCCCTTATCCGTTGCCCCGTGCGGAAAATAGCCAAATCTGAGCCCAGGTGTCTCTGGAATTAATTTCCGAATAAAATAGAAGTGTAATTTTACAGAATAGTCCCTAGAACTTAGAAACATCATATATTTTTAACCATAAGGAAAAATTTAGCAAACTTGGACTTTTTGGAATAAGAACAACATGTAGAATCTTTTAGCATGGTTCAAATTCAAATTTAACAAACTTAAATTGGTTCAAATTTAAATATGCTTGTTTGATAAATTTTGGCATAATTCAAATTCTACAAATCAAAAAATTGCAAATGAAATATTTTTAGAAACCTTGGGATGTGTACTTTCGTATCCTATGTCCAAAAATAATTTTTGATCAAATTAAATTTGAATTTAGAATTAAGTTGTCTAATTGAGTATTTTTGACATAGATTTAATTCTATAAATATTTTCAATATAGTTCATTTGGCCAAATTGCTCCATTTGGTAATCTTGAACCAGAGACATCAAAGCCTAAAAATTTTGGACACCCCTAAACCATGAACATGTAATTTTAGCCAAACATCCATCAGAGTAGTCCACCAAGTAGTTTATGGCTTAGACTTTGTTTCTACCCTTTTTACCTTTGTTGTGGTAGCTATTTTGGAGCCAAGACCAAATCTAAGTCCTTAGTGAGGTTCAATAATATACTTATCCAACTAGTAAACCTATAAACACTAGTACCATAGTTTTCTATCTACTTCTCCATTCCCCTACTCTTGCTTAAGGAATTCATCAAGTTAGCAAATGGAAAACAAGACTCAAGCAATAGAAGGCACTTTACTTTGAACTTGGTGTCAACATGAAGAGCTACAAGGAAGATCAATGAAGAAATTTTGAAGAAAAGACTTGGACTCCACAATTAGAAGCAAATTAAGGAAGTATAATTGTGAAGAAATTCAGAAGAAAACATCTCCCTCTCTTATTCTATCTTTTTTTTATTTTCTTTCCTTCTATTTTTACTTAGTGGTATTTGTGCCCATCCCATACCCAAACCAATTAGTGAAGTGAAAGTCATGAAGAAATTATCAAGACCAAGAGAAAAATCCATTCAAGGAACAAGACTACAATAGAAGCATGAAGATGATCTTCAAGAAGACAAGCATATGAAGACTTGGAGCAATCCATACAGGTTGAAGAGTTAACAAGTTTGTTTTGTTCAACCCTTGACCCAAATGGAAAATCCCAAGACTATCTTATTTTGTCCATTTTTCATGAAGTTAGTTGAACCTCGGCCCACCTTAACCCAAAATGGAGAGACTAACTTAGATCACTCAAATGTCCCGATGAAAATAACAAAGTGTTACACTTTGCTATGTGTTACTTTAGTTGAAATAGTGAGATCGCCTTGGTGAACTCTTGGAACTTCCTCGACAAGTAGGGTTATACTAAAGTTAGTTTTCTACAAACTCAATCTAGACCATCCTTAGTGAACTCTTGGAAACCCTTAACAAGTATTGAACCACTAAAGAATAAATCTTTCAAACTCAGACCTTAACCTTGTCCTAGCCAACTTGGTTAAACCCTTTTTGCTATGTTGTATGTTCTCTTCACTTGTGTGTTGCTTGCTAGTATGTTTGTTTATTTTGTTATTGTGTTTTCATTGTATAGATTGTACAGAGAGAAACGATCTTTTGTTAAGAGAGTGTGAATTATTCACCAACTTCAAAAAGGCAAGTAACACATCATTCAACTACCCATTATTTTCTATATGCATTAGTTGATTTTGAGTAGTATGCATTATAGGAAATTTTACTAAGTTATATTATGCTATGATATATCCTAGTAGTGTGTAGCCATCCTTATACCTTGTTATTTTGAAGCCTTGGTACTTAGTTGATGATTAGCCTTGCTACAGAAATTGTTTTACTTGATGTTGTGGAAAAATACTAAGTATAAACTTCAATGAACTACCTGGGTGGATTGGTAGTGCGGGGCTGCTGATAGTTGAGTGTCTCCCTGAGGGAAGTTCACTTGAAGGAATGCCACCCAGGAACAAAGTGATTATGATGTTCCCCAAGTTTAGATTGCTTCAAGTGCAGCCTTTAGTCATATGGGCTCTGTCTTGATCAACTAAGTTGTGAGGGTTCAGTCTGGGCTTGACAAGAAGATGTAGCTTAATTATAGGTGGAACAGGTCTTGCCATTGGGTTAAATTCTTGCTTATGAAAGATCTCGTCTCAATATTCTCCTTTCGTTAATGCAGTCAGGGTGTATAGGATGTTTGGGCTGATTTGATTCTGAAGGTGAAAGTGCACAAGCTCTGCAGAGTCAACAAACTAAGATCTTAGTCGTGTCCCCGGTTATGGACAACTATGAGCAGCTGTACAAGGATGGACGGAAGAATCACATCACCATTTTCAATAAGTAATATTTTGACCAAGTGAATAGTAGTAGTGGTGCTTGGATTTCAGTCCAATGATGCCACCCTTTGAAAAGAGAAGTTTTCTTTTACAAAATGAGATGGGAGAAAATTTGCTTTATGCAAACTTAGCCAAAAATCCACCAATCCAAATATGCATGTAGTATTAGTCTTGCCATTTATATCCACCATAGTGTTACTTTCCAGTACATTAAGTTGTATTGAATTCCTTGTGGCTGCATATTCCATCCTGCAGATGATTTTGAAGACGAGTGAGGGCTTCGTTTAGGATCTCGAGACTATCGCCAACATGTTTTGCCTATGGCACATGAAGAAGATGGGCTCAATGTTGTACTAAGTTTTCCGTTGTATTTCTTTATTTTCTCCTAGTATTCTAAGATTATGCAAGTTGTATTACTATTTTGTAAAGGCTCGATCATGCAATGTAATAGAATTTGATGCATTTGCATGATATTTCATTTTGTACTGTGGTGCTAGCAATTGATCCAGGGACTAGCACAATAACACAGGTGTCCTTACATTATTTCAATGTGGGAACGCTACAAAATGGTATCAGAGTGTCGGATATATACCAATTAGGGGTATATCCGGCATTGTCCTAAAAAGCTGGATTACCAGGGTGGCCTGATTGGTAATGGATCACAGTCCATTAGGCGGCCCAGTAAGCTGACGCGCAGAAGCCAGATTCTAGAATAACCTGGACCACGGCCCAAGTGGTGCGGCTTGGAGTAGAAGGTGGATTCCTGCTTTCCAAGTTAGATACTTACCGTAATCTTCTAGGTTTCCTTTCTGTAAGCCCTAACCCGGCTATCTATATAAAGCCGGACGGGAGAGAAGACAGAGATAGACAATTAGCTAGAAGCCAACTCACCGAGAAGTTGATCCTCGTCGAGTTAGTGAAACCCTACTCACATTGTACTTTGTATTCTTCAGGCTTCAACCCTAATTTTAGTGAGATTGCATGAGTAGGAACGCCGCCTAGTTGCGACGTATCGAACCTGGGTAAATTAGGTCTTCCTGGTTGTCGTACTACCACGTCCCCCCACGTCTCTACCAGTAGTCTCATGGCACCCCCGTCTATGAACTCTACTACGATGTCTCGACAGTTGGCGCCCACCGTGGGGCCAGCGACGTTAGGCGTTATGTTCAGATCGGGGATACTCGGCGGAAATTGGCAGTGCCATAACTGTCGGAAGCTTGGAATCCGACAACGACGTCGGGCGCTTCCTCGACAATGGATCGTACATGCCATCACGAAATCATCTGGTAAGTGCCTGCGTTTTACCGATTGGATCTGCAAACATCTTTATCGGATTAACTGCATAAGCAATGGGATTCTGTGGTGGAAGAAAATTTATCCCAACCTCCCTATACCCAGTTGAAGAAAACTATGATGCCGGATTTTGCTCAGATCGCCAATACCCCGCTGAAATTGCTGCCTCTTCGGAGATGCCTGTAATCAGATCTCACTTTATTGGTATGGCGCAATCCGAGGTCGCTGAAAACACGGATGAAAGCAATCCCGTGGAAGAGGAATATGAAAACAATCCCATAGTGGAAGTGGAAGATCTGACACCCGTGAATATGATGACTAACTCGGAAGCCGACTCTTTGCTAGTTGCCATTGAGGCGAGATTGGAGTCGGAACCCGGATCTGAAGAATTAGATTCCGATGACGAAGATGAAGACGCTTTCGAAAGAAAGGTCAAATCTATGCAAGGGGGCTTCCATGAAGTGCTTATGGCAAAACCAGCTGAAAACGCGGATGCCGAAAGCCAGGAAGACCCCAAAATACCTCTGCCAGATGAGGAAAGAGAGGACGGTAAAACCAGTCCAATTTACCCTGATGTCAAGGAATTGACAGAAGATGAACCTAGTAAAAAACCTCCTCTTCCAAGAAGAGAAACAAGACTGCCAAGAAACTCCAGTACAAACTCCGGAAGAAAAATTTGGCGGACACCGCTAATGAAAACCTGGAAGTAGGAGGAGGAAGCGGAGTCAAGCCTGCGGAGAAGAAAACGAAGGAAATTCCTGTTGCACTAATGTCAGAACAAGACGAACGTGATTTAATTCAAACACTACTTGGACGGGACGAACCCCCTTAAGTGCTGGAAGCCAGGAGACAAGATCTCCAACGGCAGCAGCAACATCTATTCAGAACTCGGGAAAACCTCGTAAAAACCCAGGCTGACATTAAGTTGCAGTAGAAAGAAATAGAGGAATACGAAAGAAGGAATAGATCTGGCATAAAACCTACACGGTTACCCGGAATCGCAAGATCGGAAGTATTGCCGCCAAAAGAAAGGTTCCAAAACCCTTCCTGGAAAAAGAAGTAAACGACATTGATGCCAAGGGAAAACGTGTATACAAAACCGTAGCAGAAAACGCGGAAGCCGCATTCGCTATCCTCAATGATGATCTATACTGCAACGACGGAAAGCTTCAACGGGTGTATGCTTTCTTAGGAAAGGCATTGCAACAGCAAAAACAAGGGCAAGCAAGATCAGGGAAGTTGCATGACGACTCGGCCCTATGCAAAACCGCCACATGCGCCGCTGGAGCACCTGGACCTAGCGAAACTGGAGATTCAGGCAATTCCAAAGAGAAGAAAGGAGATCCGAGAAAGGACAAGAAAAATCCAGATCATAAGGATGCAGCGTCCAGGACAAGATCCCATCTGCCGAAAGGCGGAATTAATCCCCGAGATCGGGAGGAACAAAACCGGAAAGACGGAAAAGCAATGCCGCCTCCGAGAAGCCCAGCTGAAAAAGCCGGAAGATACGAAATTCCTCACAGGCGTGAGAGATCCCGTACTCCTCCTAGGAACCAAGAAAGTCCAAGGAGTAGAACTCCACCTTATTCTAAAGGACATGACAACGGACAAAATAGGGATAATCCCGGAAAAGCGCACTCGCGCAACAATGGTAAAGAAAGGGGCAGGTCCCCTTCTATCCATTCAGCTGGCAGATATTCCGTTCACGCTGATAAAGCGGAAAGAGATGATCTATACTTTGGACCTAAGTGTTTTACTGATAGGATCCGGAGAATAACTCTACATTCTGGCTTTGCCAAAGTTGGTCCAACATATAAAAAATATACCGGGATTACAAACCCGGATTAACAAAGGGACAGATCTCGAGGCGGTAAATTCCCCCCCCCCCTCTAATGTTGCTGGATGGAGCCAGATATTGGATCAACGGGCTTCCGTCAAGAACCGTGGATAGATGGGATGATATGGCTAGAGTATTCACTCAGCATTTTGGGGGAACTTACAAACGCCCCAAGAGCGTCAACCAGTTAAACCGCTGCATCCAGTTTGAAGACGAGACGTATCTCGACTTTATCTCAAGATGGACTGCAATGAAAAACGGCTGCTCTAGAGTAAGTGATGTACAAGCAATGCATGCTTTCATCAATGGTTTAAAACCCGGCCTCGTACCATTCATGGTTGGTTCAAAGGAGCACAAAGTTCTCGGATCTATGCTTAGTACCGCCAATGAGCATGCAGCGGCTGAAGACGACATTAGAGCGAGAGGTGGAAATATTGATGCTTTGGCCCAAGCCAAAAAGACGCCTCGTTCTGAGAAAAAATCTACTCCAGAAGCACAACCAAAACCCAAAGAAGTCAACCTAGCCTTTCGAAAGGATAATGGTAGCAAATGGAAAGGAAGAAGCACATAACCTATCTCCTACTCAAAGAAAGAGTGGGAAAAGATTAAGTCGGAAAACTGTGTCCACCATTTGCAATTTGGGAAACCTACCCATACCAATGCGCAATGACGGCTTAACAAGCATATGAAAGGCACTGCAGGATCCGGGAACAAGGGGAAAATCTCCAAGAGGAAGTTCTCCAAGCAAAAGCCAGAAGCTGAAAACGAAGACAATGAATCGGACACTGATGAAAAAATCCAGGAACAGCAGCGAAAAGGAGAACCGAAATTCCGGGGAGTTGATGGAGAATGCAACCTAACTTTCCTGGCAACTCCCTCAGCAAAAGTGACAAAGAGAACACTTCGAGAAATAAACGCGGTTGTTCATCCAAACCCTAAATTCTTGAAGTACTCGACTATGCCAATTACCTGGGATCATTCTGATCATCCCGGAAATATCCCAGAACCCGGCACACAAGGTCTATTTATAAGCCCTATTTTTCAAAACACTAGGCTAAAAAGAGTGCTGATGGATGGAGGATCCAGTATCAATATCATGTACCTGGATACACTGAAGCATCTGCGAATCTTCGAGACCCATCTCAATCATAGCAACATACATTTCCACGACATCGTTCCTGGCAGACAAGCACATTCCCTAGGAGAAATTTTCCTAGATGTAACCTTTGGAGAAAAAGAGCATTTCCGACAGGAAAAAATCTCTTTCGAGGTGGTGTCGTTCGAAAGTGTATACCATGCATTACTCGGACGTCCAGCTTTCGCCAAATTTATGGCAATATCATGTTATATTTATAGCAAGCTGAAGATGTCAGGGCCAAAAGGAGGAGTAATTACCATATCGGGAGACTTCAAATTGACAAACGAGATGGAAAAAGGAAACGCTCTTTGCGCAGAAAAAGTGATAGCAAAGGAGGAATTGAAAGAGCTGGCAAAAGAAGTATCATCGACAGAAATGCCGGCAGGAAAAGAATGCCGGAAGCCGGCAGATAGTTTCAAAGCTTTCGAGAATACAAAATAGATTATCCTAGATCCCAAAGATCCGACAAAATTTGTCGTAGTGGGGACCGGGATGACCGACAAATAGGAAAGCGAGCTCATCAAGTTCCTCCGTGAGAACTGGGATATTTTTGCCTGGTGTCCTACGGACATGCCGGGTGTACCCAAGGAACTTGCTGAGCATCAACTCAAAGTGATTCTAGGATCAAAACCCGTCAAACAAGGTCTCCGTTGATTTGACGGAAGAAGGCGGAAGGCTATTGGAAAGGAAATAATCCGACTTTTAGCAGCAGATTTTATCCGGGAAGTTATACATACTGATTGGTCTGCGAACCCAGTATTAGTCACAAAGAAAGATAGTACTGTTCTTAGGATGTGTATAGATTACACCGGCCTGAACAAATTGTGTCGAAAAGATAGGTTCGCGTTACCGCGAATCGATCAAATAATAGATGCCACTGCTGGCTCTGAGCTTTTATGCTTTTTGGATGCTTATTACGGGTACCATCAAATACGTATGAAGGAGGAAGATCAAATCAAAACTTCCTACATAACCCCGTATGGAAACTACTATTGCATAACCATGCATTTTGGCCTGAAGAACATAGGTGCAACTTACCAACGTTGCATGCTACATAGTTTGCATAGCCAGATTGGCCAAAACGTTCATATTTACGTGGACGATATTGCCGTCGTTTCCAAGGAAAAGGAAACACTCCTTGAAGATCTACGAGAAACTTTCGAAAATTTGCGCACTTATAAAATGAAGTTGAATCCATTAAAGTGCGTATTCGGGGTTCCCTCAGGAAAACTTATGGGTTTTATCGTTTCTCATAGAGGAATAGAAGTAAACCCGGAAAAGATCAAGGCAATCTTAAACATCTCAAAGCCTACGTGCTTAAAAGATGTACAAAGATTGACGGGTTCCGCAGCCGCAGTCAGCAGGTTTATAAGCCGGCTAGGAGACAAAGCTCTGCCATTATACAAATTGTTGAATAAATCCGACAAATTTGAAAGGATAGAAGAGGCGGACAAAGCATTAACCCAGTTAAAAGAAACCTTGATGAAAGCTCCGATTTTGGCATCACCAAAAGACGAAGAACCCATGTTACTCTATCTTACAACAACAAACAGGGTGATTAGCGTTGTGATAGTTGTGGAAAGACGGAAGGAAGAGCAAAGCATACCAGATCAATACCCGGTGTATTATGCCAGCGAAGTATTTTCCGAGTCTAAACAAAGGTATCCACACTATCAAAAAATGGCATATGGCGTGTTTTTTCATCTCGAAAACTCCGCCATTATTTCCAAGGACATTCCATAACAGTAGTATGTAAAGCACCACTAGGGGATATTATTAACAATGCGGACACAATAGGCCGAGTAGCCAAATGGGGCATCGAGCTAGCTGCGTACGACATTAAGTACCAACCCCGGACGGCAATAAAATCCCACGCCTTGGCAGATTTCGTCGCTGATTGGACAGAAGCAATGGAAAATACACCTATGCCGGAGTCGGAATACTGGGTCATGCACTTTGACGGATCCAAGACGAAGGAAGGCGTTGGAGCTGGTGTAGTGCTAAAATCCCCAAAAGGAGATACTATGGAGTATGTATTACAAATAAATATCAATGCCAGTAATAACGTGGCAGTATACGAAGCTTTGCATCATGGCTTGCACATTGCAAAAGAAATAGGTGTCAAACACATACTATGCTATGGTGACTCATATTTGGTACAACATCAGCTAAACCAAACATGGGACGCCAAAAGCCCCATCATGGCCGAATATTAGAGAACGGTGGACGAGTTTTCCATTTGCGTCCTGGGATTTGATGTACTTCATATCAAAAGGGAAGAAAATTGGAACACGGATGCATTAGCCCGCATGGGCTCGGAAAGAGTGAAAACCCTACCACTAGGTGTGTTTGTGTAACATCCTAGTGTTTGGGAGGTTATAAGGATCTAAATATAATATGTGCATTTGCAAAGCATGCATCTAAAAATACGGGAATTTTTAGCGCGAAAGTTTAAACAAATAAAAGTGACCAATGTTTCACTTGACATGATGGAATAGATCTAGTTCATCTAGTCAAGAGTACAATTAGAGTGATCTTTATAACAAGTATCTTAAGAAACCAGATCACCTGATAAGGCAAACCATTGTTGGTTATGACCAACACTAAATTTTGACAACCTTAACCACAAGTCTATAAGTGACTTGGGATAATTCACTATGTATCTAGAACTCAAAGAGGGGTGAGTATCCAAATCTTAGCTAATGATCACACTTCCACAAGTTAGTAATGCTTGGTGGAATAATCTCATCAACAAATGTTTTAGACTCTGTAAAAAAAATGAACTACTTAAGTTATCAACCATTCACACAACATCTTTCCAAATCATTTTGTAACTACTAAGTGAACTTTCACAAGTAATTAATAAAGATTCAATAGAACACAAATGATACAAACAAGTGTTAACCCAAAACCCACAAGTGGGAAATGAGTTAATAATTGTATTAACATATTTATCGAATATGTACATATCTCCTCAACCATAAAAGAAGTACCTAAAAGAAGAAATAAATCTTCTTAACCTACTGTTAAACCTTGATCATTACATATGACCTTTCCCAATATCTATGTCTACATTATGCATGACAAAGATTACAACGGAAGAATATAAAGTAAAATCAAGACACCTGAGAAAAACAACTAACAACTATGACAACAGTGATTAAACCTCAATAATCTTCTCATGCTCATTGTCCCATTTATCTTATACAGGTGAGCATATGAAATCTCAACACATCAATGAACAATTTGATCAACTTACTACTAAATCATCACTCAATAAGCATTTCATATTTCTATCCACATCAATATTCAACAACTAAGGTATCTCTAGATACAACTAATGGTTAACAACAAATATAACCTCTATTGAGGAATTGAAGTCAAAGCTAAGGCAAACCAATCATATATGAAACAAGAAGATATCCTACTGGAAATAAAATGATAAATGTATGGAAGGATAATAAAAGCATGAACTAACTCTTAATCTAGATCTTTCTACCTTGTCTAGACCATCCTGTTACTTTGTCTAGACTATTCTATTATCTTGGTTCCAATCTTCTCAAAGTCATTCTGCAAGAGAAGAAAACCACCAGAAAAGAGGAACTACAATAGGAAGATCTTCAGGAAGATTATTTAGAGTGTTCTAGAAGTGCTACTTTAATCTACTATAAGAGTATTTGGAAACTCTTATATCTTGATTTGATCTTATTAAATCTCTTGAAATAGTGTGATGTTCCAATGTTAGTGTATATATAAGTATTTTGATAACAAGACTAGCTACCTTGTTAACATACCACTTTTGTATACTCAAAGAATTGAGTGTCATACACAAACAAACAGAAGGTTGAATAACCTCGTACATCTGAGCCTATTGTATATGATTAGTAATTTGGAGGAAAGTCTGATCCACTTGTTAAAAAATTCTTCTTATATGCATGTGGCAACTTGATGTCATAAAATTAACCTACATTCTTTTATAATTATCTAAGTAAAATCCTTGATTGAAATAAGTGGTTGTTTTCACCACAAGGGTGAGACAATTGAAGTAGGAATCCAGGAGATGATCCTATTTGCAAGTGACAAAAGGAGTATCTCTAGACAAGTGACAACTAGAGAGAAGAACATCAAGAAACAGAAGACCACAAGGAGCAACACTGTCTCAGTAAGAAATTATTCAGTGAAGCATTAGTTAATGTTAGAGAATCTATAATCTCCATTCCTTATCAAACTCATCAGAGATGAGGAACACAATAATCTATTATATGAATCAATTGTCTAATAAGGAATAATAACAAGCCATTACATTCACATGTCTCTGATATGTGGAGATTAATGGTAACAAGCTTAACACCTTGTTTTCCAGATCATTCTCATCCATAAGAAAAAAGTGTAATAACAAAAAAAATCATCTATACATAATCATGCAACTGAATACATGTTATAAAACCAACATGGCATAATAGCCATACTTGAAACTTGTGTGGAAAACAAACCAACAAGATTCCAAAGCCACACATGTTTCCATTTAATCAAGTGCTATGAAAACAACAAAGATAAATAAAGGAAAACAAGTCTATTCACCCATTAAAATCATTTGGTGTGACATGGAATAAAATTCCATATTAAATGATTTTCATAACAGTGCATAGAACTAGTACCAAGTAGTTTTACTAAATTACTTTCTATAAGGAATTGTACCTAAAATTTTCCAATTAAGTTATAACACCTTGTTAAACCACATGTTCATTGTATGCTCATCATAATCATGCTTAAAATAATTTTAAAGCCATTTAATCAATTAAATGGTGAGAACTAATAAAAATCACTTAATCTAGCACCCTAAATAAAAAATACAAATATTGCTCAAGTTCACCAAAACAAAACATGGTGAGGTTGGAAATTTGATGAGCTTTCCAAATATAATTTTTATGTTAACAAAAAGGCCCTCAAAACAACATTTCTGCTTTCAATCAAAGAGGGACCTCATCATAAAAAATTAACAAATTCTAGGGGGTTATAGGGAAGAAATCCCTTGTGTCTTCCTCGAGACCGGCAGAGACGTGCCTTCGCCGCCGACGCCTCCGTGCCACCTCATGCTAGCCGCCCTCGACAAGATAAGACCACCACGGAATTTCCCTTCCTCTCCTCTATCCCCTCGACCACTTTCCCCTCTCTCTCGGCTCCTCTGTGCGCCAAAAAACCTAACCCTAGATCATACGGCCGCCGCTCGTCGCCGGCAACCACGGCCATCTCCGGAGCAATTGAGACCATGGGTGGACGCTCCGTGTTCACCTCTTACTCCTCAAGTAGACGCAGAAGCCGGGAACCACGGAATCGCGTCGTTCCCTTCTTCCTCAGCCGCCGAACGCCGTGGAAGCTCACCAGCAATTCCGACCTCGCCGCGCTGCACCAACCACTTCATCGCGCTCGTGGTGAGCTAGTGCATCTTCGTGTGCCCTCTGTTTCGAAGTTGAGTCCCGAAATCCATTTTTTCACCGAGCATCTGCATCCGCCGCCGCGCTGGTGGTCGCCGGAGATTCTCCGGCGACCACTTGGTTGATGCGCCACCACCTCTAGGATCCCCGAGTCGCCCTCCATCTCCTCGTACTCTCCATTGGAGTTTATTCGAAGCAAATCCATCGATTGGAGATCAACAGAGATGGATTGCTCTGTGATGACACAACCATGAAATCATCATGATGTCATAATCCTGATTCTTTTCTTTTTTGAATTAAAACCGAATATGACAGGTGGGACCCACCTGTCAATTAAAAAATGACAGAAAATAATCAAAATTTATTAATTCAATAACTTTTATTCTATAACTCAGAAAAATACAAATAATATACCAAATTAAACCAAAAAATATAATCTAAATGTTTATGAAATTTTCAAAAATGTTTAATAAAATTTAAAATTAAATAATTTTTTAATTAAATTAAATCATTAAAAAATAGAGAAAAATAATAAATAAGTCATAAAATCAGAAAAATACAAGTTATTACCAAATTGCTCCAAATAGCAAATGCAATTTATCTATGGTGTTTTCAAGGTCATTTTACCAAGTTTCTATGTGTGCAATTTTTTGCCTAGTCATTTAATTCAATTAAAATTAATAAATTAATAACTTATTGAAATATTTTCAGAAAACATAAAATGTTATATCAAATTAAAGAGAAAAGCATTTTCAATTCAAATATGTCAAACATAAAACATTTTATTTAACTTATAAACTTGTTTCTAAAGGTATTATGGAATATTCAATAATATTCCATTATAACCAGAAATAACTACCACGTCATTATTTTCCTTACTAATAAAACCCTCATGTTTTCACACCTAATAAACCTATCTTCATAAGTCATTAGAAAGTAGTTGGATGATAGAGTTAGTGTATTAGTTCATCACTTCCAGTTAAACTCTTTGTCTTTAACTCTACACTTTTTGAACATAAATGAAAATGTGTTTGTTACCTTTTTAATAGTTGTTTTCCATGTGGTATTATTCTATTATATAATGAAGTAATAAACACTGATACCTAAAAATTGTTTGTTAAATAAAAGTAACACATATAAGTCTACAATAAATTAATAACAACACCACCACAAGTAATGAAACATTTCACCTAAAACTTATGTGAATAAGGTATCGTATCAAACATGGATTACACTTGTAAGCTAGGGTATTTTCCATGGTAATTAACGATGCATCTCATTACTATGCATGTATCATATTGCCAGTGTTTTCTGTAGTCCTTACCGGGACTACTTTGCTATCTTTCAGATGTCGGGATTTTCTACGCGACCCTTGAACCCGAAGACATGGATTATTGTCATTATTTCTATCTCAAGCAAGTTCATCACTTGATCATAGCCTTTGCAGTATTTCATAAAGAAATATTTGCAAAAAACCTATCGTGTTACCACCTATGCTCAAAAGAATGCATGATCCTATTTTTATAATAATATGACTAATTGGATGACTACCCGAGTGGTAGTGTTCTGTTTGGTGAGAGAATGGGACCATGGTAAGATGAATAGGTGAAAGGAAGATTCCATCTGCATGGGAAAGTACTACCTAGGAACTAATCACAAATCTCGTCAGAACTCGATACGCCGTAAATATCGCGTTAACCATGGGTCTTCTATGGGGGGGGGGGGTAAGTCAGCTGTGATCTTCTCTCGTTCACATCTCAATGGGCTGCCAGAGACGTACGCTGTAGGTCTTGCGGGACTACATGCACATGGGTGGGATACCTTAATTACCGCGGAGTCTGGGGTCTATGATGGTCTTCCAGGGGCGCCTAGATATCCATCGTGAGGGGTGGAATCAGGGGTTCAACCTGCTGGCAGAAATGGGTGGCATCGTTGTGCGGAGAAGCACGGTTTGGCTTGGACCAACAGCCGGGCCCCACACCTGAGTGGGAGTGGACATGAATGTACACCTGGTTGTGCAACATGGTCTCGGTCGTCCATGGTTAAAGTAACGCACCTCTGCAGAGTGTAAAAGGATGTTGCATGTTACCCCCTGTTTCGAGAAAGAACTGCGAACGCTATAGGAAAGGCAACTCCATGAAGTTCTAGTCCTGTGATGGTCTGGTGGGCATAGTTTTCAGAATTAAAAGCAACCTCTTGAAGAAAGTTTTACATAACCTTGCATTATATTATGACTCTTTCGAGTCTAAAGCTGTAGTTAGTGCATCAAACTACCTACTATATATCGTGAACTTGCTGAGTAACGCTCGTTACTCATTCGTTCATGTTTGACCCCTCGCTTAGAGTTGAAGCCCTATGGAAGCCGTCATCATGAAGCTATCGCTACCTCATGAAGCTAGGTGGAGTTATCTATTACTTAGTCGGTAAAGCATCATCATCAACAACGATAGTGGAAGAGAAGCTATCACGGTGTAGGTGGAGTCCATTCTCGGACTTAGCTGTTTCAAGCCATAGATTACGGCTGGCATCAGCCATAGTGGATTAGTTCTGGGCTAGAGTTCTTCTCCAGCTTGGAGCTTCAAATTGCTTCTTCTGATGTTTCATTTTTAGGAGATCTTCTTGATTCATCAAAGAGATTCTCATGATTTTGTAATGAATTTTGTATCCTATAGCTTTGCTTGGACCTGCTTTGTTCCTGTTGTACTACTCCGAGGGGTGTAATATACACAGATAAGTCCTCCTATGAATATTATGTCATCGACTTGCGCACTACATATGCAGTGGTGTGCTGGGTCACCACATATGGTATCAGAGCGAAGCGACCTTAGGTTTAAAACCTTTTAGGAGATCTGTAGGTTGGTAAAGACTATAGGAAGCCATATTATCTAAACCAAATTTCCTACAACTATGAGAATCATTCACTTGAGAATTATATGATCATACTTGTATAGAATTTTCTTACTCGGCTTGAGTAAATATACTTATCTAGTTTCTATATACCTAGGTATGAATAGTTGGAAGTCTAGCATGTATCGATTTGTTGAGAAAAAGGGTTATGATATAGTTAGAGACGATTAAGTCAGAGTGATGATTACCCCATTCTATGAATGAATAGGATGGAGTACAACATGGTATAGAGTACGTATAAGACTTGTCAAGAAGGGATGTTTGAGAATCATAAAGAGACATTAGACCATGGTAACTACGGGGTATATACCATATCCTTAGTTATCAAGTCCAGAGGTGAATCACTATAGTATAGAATAGAATTAGGAGAAGGCATAAGAATTGATGGAAGATACATTACTACTCCTACGATGTGATCAACAACCTGAAGGATCAACATATGCCATAAGAAGTTTATCCTAACCAAAATGAAGTTATTCAATTTACATGCTACTTAGTCCTACATGGAACCAAGTTAGACAACAACTACTATAGGATCATTTTGTCTTGGTGTATTCCATTTGCAGTAAGGCATGCAATTGGAGTAATTACCGAGGCAAAGAGTGGTTGTGTAGAATAGGATTACAAGGTAATATATACATATTTGTAGTGTATACCATCTAAGAGACTTGGTAGTTGAGATGTTTTACTCTAAGTTTATTACATGGGCTTTTGATGCATGAGTGTTATATAAATGCATTTGGGATTTATTGGATCTTATTTGGATCTTTGATTGATTAGATCTGTACATGAAGATTGAACTTGATGTGAAAATGCATGTGCAAACACTGAGTTCTGTCTTAATGTTACTGGTCTAGAGGGTATATGATTAGAAGGAGAGCGGTCTGAGTAATCAGCATTTGGAAACAATCACAAAAGCTCTGGAAGACTAGGAAGTCAAGAAGGCAGAAGACAATGAATCCACTGATGGGAATGGACCACATTCCACATCTTGTTTGGAGTTGGTGACATACTTCATAAACACATGGAGAAATACCACAAGTGATAAAAAGAAAATCACACGAGTAGTTATATCCTTGAAGGGAACATGTAGAAGTTTGATAAATAAACTTATAGAGTTGTCCCGTAGAAGTCAAAACTCAAAGATGTAGAAAGACCATAGTAAGTAACAAGTGGAATAGGTTATAGTCATCTGTAAGGAATAGTTAAAAATCGAGGAAACTCGAAGATATTTTCACTAATAGATGAGTCTAAATCCATGTACACTATGTTGTACAAGCTTCTTTGAGCAGTATTTCTCTTGAGACCACTAGATTCAACCAAATGGAAATCTAACCATAGACGGTATCCAGTGTACCGGAAGAATCTTATTGGTTATCCATCACCTGGTGGATATACCAAATGTTCTTCACAAAGTTGTGAGAGGTAGGAAACCATCCCTATTCATCAGAGAATGAAACTTTGTATCCACTACATGGTGGAAATACCACGTGTTCTTCGTGAGACCATTAGGAAGGTTTAGTGGCGAAACAGAGTTGTTACGATACCAAGAAAAGTATTACATCGTAGTAGAAGACAGTGGAAGGTAAACAATCAAGACAAGAGGCTATACATGCCAAGGTCAACATAAGAAAACAGGTGTGAAGAATCAACGGTCTACAGAAGTTCTCTCGACCATTTTTACGTGAGAGAGGTTGAACTTCGGGACGAAGTTCTTGTTAAGGGGGAGATACTGTAACATCCCAGTGTTTCGGAGGTTATAAGGATCTAAATATAATATGTGCATTTGAAAAGCATGCATCTAAAAATACATTAACTTTTAGCGCGAAAGTTTTAAAAAATAAAAGTGACCAATGTTTCACTTGACACGATGGAATAGATCTAGTTCATCTAGTTAAGAGTACAATTGGAGTGATCTTTATAACAAGTATCTTAAGAAACTAGATCACCTGATAAGGAAAACCATTGTTGGTTATGACCAACACTAAATTTCAACAACCTTAACCACAAGTCTATAAGTGACTTGGGATAATTTACTAGGTATCTTGAACTCAAAGAGGGGTGAGTATTCAAATCTTATAACTAATGATCACACTTCCACAAGTTAGTAATGCTTGGTGGAATAATCTCATCAACAAATGTTTTAGACTCTATAAAAAAATGAACTACTTAAGTTATCAACCATTCACACAACATCTTTCCAAATCATTTTGTAACTACTAAGTGAACTTTCACAAGTAATTAATAAAGATTTAATAGAACACAAATGATTCAAACAAGTGTTAACCCAAAACCCACAAGTCGGAAATGACTTAATAATTGTATTAACATATTTATCGAATATGTACATATATCCTCAACCATAAAAGAAGTAACTAAAAGAAGAAATAAATCTTCTTAACCTACTGTTAAACCTTGATCATTACATATGACCTTTCCAAATATCTATGTCTACATTATGCATGACAAATATTACAAGGTAAGAATATAAAGTAAAATCAAGAAACCTGAGAAAAACAACTAACAACTATGACAATAGTCATTAAACCTCAATAATCTTCTCATGCTCATTGTCCCATTTATCTTATAGAGGTGAGCATATGAAATCTCAACACATCAATGAACCATTTGATAAACTTACTACTAAATCATCACTCCATAAGCATTTCATATTTCTATCCACATCAATATTCAACAACTAAGATATCTCTAGATACAACTAATGGTTAACAACAAATATAACCTCTATTGAGGAATTAAAGTCAAAGCTAAGGAAAACCAATCATATATGAAACAATAAGATATCCTATTGGAAATAAAATGATAAATGTACGGAAGGATAATAAAAGCATGAACTAACTCTTAATCTAGATCTTGCTACCTTGTTTAGACCATCCTGCTACTTTGTCTAGACTATTCTATTATCTTGTTTCCAATCTTCTCAAAGTCATTTGGCAAGAGAAGAAAACCACCAGAAAAGAGGAACTACAATAGGAAGATCTTCAGGAAGATTATTTAGAGTGTTATAGAAGTGCTACTTTAATCTACTATAAGAGTATTTGGAAACTCTTATATCTTGATTTGATCTTATTAACTCTCTTGAAATAGTGTGATATTCCAATGTTAGTGTATATAGAAGTATTTTGATAACAAGACTAGCTACCTTGTTAACATATCACTTTTGTATACTCAAACAATTGAGTGTCATACACAAACAAACAGAAGGTTGAATAACCTAGTACATCTGAGCCTATTGTATATGATTAGTAATTTCGAGGCAAGTCTGATACACTTGTTAACAAATTTTTCTTATATGCATGTGGAAACTTGATGTCATAAAATCAACCTACATTATTTTATAATTATCTAAGTAAAATCCTTGATTGGAATAAGTGGTTGTTTTCACCACAAGGGTGGGACATTTGAAGTAGGAATCCAGGAGATGATCCTATTTGCATGTGACAAAAGGAGTATCTCTGGACAAGTGGCAACTAGAGAGAAGACCATCAAGAAACAGAAGACCACAAGGAGAAACACTGCCTCAGTAAGAAATTATTCAGTGAAGCATTAGTTAATGTTAGAGAATCTATAATATCTATTCCTTGTCAAACTCATCAGATATGAGGAACACAATAATCTCTTAAATGAAACAATAGTCTAACGAGTAATAATAACAAGCCATTACATCCACGTGTCTCTGATATGTAGAGGTTAATGGTAACAAGCTTAACACCTTGTTTTCCAGATCATTCTCATCCATAATACAAAAGTGTAATAACAAAAAAAATCATCTATACATAATCATGCAACTGAATACATGTTATAAAACTAACAGGGCATAATAGCCATACTTGAAACTTGTGTGGAAAACAAACCAACAAGATTCCAAAGCCACACATGTTTCCATTCAATAAAGTGCTATGAAAACAACAAAGTTACGTAAAGGAAAACAAGTCTATTGTAACATCCCTGATTTTTGGAGAAACTCAAAAATCACAAATTTTTGTAACTTTTTGTTTTCATGTTAAACAAGTCACCAAAAACCAAATGAGATGCAAGAAACAAAAGGAAACAATACTCTTTTTAATGAAATTGGATTTAGGAATCCAAATTACTTATCTTCCATAAACCCTAAGCCTTTTTCAAATTCAGTTTTCATTTTAAAGAGAAGATATTTCTTCTTAACAAACCTATCTACAAACATTGTTTTCAACCCATTTATAATTATGACAATGTTTTTGAACCAGAGAAGTACTCCCTCTAATAATTTCTTCATGCCTCCAAAAATATCCCATGTAAATAAAAATATTTTCAGAATGCTTTTCAAATATTATATCAAGTGATAGCCAATAAAGGGTTTATATAAATTATTTTGGTTTTGAAAAGAAGTTAAAGTGAGCTTGGAAAGAAATGTTTGACTTATAAAATTTCTATGAAATCTTATAAAAGCATTTTCCAATCATTTACTATTTTCTATTTAAAAAATGATTTTTAGTACTATTAAGGTATTATCCATATATTCAAAATTTAAAATGTAGAAGTGTTGAAAACAACACAAACATGCTTCCATTTGAAATATAAATTTTTTACAAGAATTTAGAAATTGGTTTCGTGCATTTTGGATTTATAAAATAAAAGTTATGATTTGTTAAATAAAAACAGGAAAAGAAAATATACCAGAACAAAAAAAAAGAACAAAAACATAAACAATCAGGCTGACCCAACCGAGCCGGCCCACCCCCTTACCTGCCGCAGCGCGCAGCGCACAGGAGCCAGCAGCGGCCCATTACCGCTGAAGCGCGCCGCAGCAGCCCTTTTGACTTGGTGCAAATGACAGGTGGGACCAGAACGACGTCATGTACGACATCACTATCTTCAACCTCCCCTCCCGCGCCCACGATCTGGAAGGATGCACGCGCACGATCTCTCGCCCGGTAACTTTCCTGACCAATCGAACTCCCTCCACAAGTACCTCTAGATGCCCTCTCCATTTCCCCTCTGCTGTCCCCGAAAATACCGCCGCTAACCGCCCACGAATTGCTCGCCCGAGTTGCACGGCCCTGTCGCCGTAAACCTTCGATTCCGGCCACTTCCACGAGTCTCCGTCGCCCCACTTGAACCGTGGCGACTCCCCGTGACACCACGAGACCCCCTAACACTCCTACATTTCTTTTCGTGCACGGAAACGGCCGCGCCGTGGTCGCCTACACCTCGTCGGAGCCCGCGCCGCCTCCGTCCGTGGAGCGCCGCCGTTCCCGGAATCAACGACGCGCGTCGTGGTCACCCACTGCATCCCCACGCCGCGATTCTGGTCGTCATCTACTTACCGAGACAAGGGCGCCACCGTAACATCGTCGCCGGCGAAATTCCGAGCACAACGCCGCCATCGTCGCCCTCTCCGGCAGCCCGCCGGTGATGTGAGCTCTCCTCTCTCCTCTGCCGTTGGATTCTGGATGTACGCATGCGATTAGATCTCAGATCGAAGAGGTATCCTCGATTAGGAAACCGCCAAGTGGCAGCCCGGTCAGCCGCTGCGTCTGCCGGCCCGAGCCAATCAGGAGCCTCCGCGTGGCCTAGATATTTTCCTGTTTTATTCCGAATAGAAATTAGTTGTAAGAATTGCAGAAAAGCCCCTAGAACTTGCAACCCTCATAACTTTTGATCCACTTAGCTAAATTTAGCAAACTTGGACTTTTTGAAATCCCCTGAACACGTAGAAACTTTTGGCACTGTTCAAATTCAAATTTGACAAACTTAAATTGGTTCAAATTTAAATATGCTTATTTGATGAATATTGGCATATTTTAAATTCTATAAATCCAAAAATTGCAAATAAAATATCATTGGAATCCTTAGGATGTGTACTTTCATACAGTCTGCCCCAAAATAATAATTGAACCAATTAAAATGGAGATTAGAATTTAAATAACCATTGGAGTATCTTGCACCTAGTTTTAATTCTATAAAAAAAATTAGTTTTCTTCTAGAAAATTGTCCCATTTAGTAAACTTAGACCAGTGAAACCAGTACCCACCTATTTGTGACCATAGAACCCATTCCATGTAATCTATGCCATATAAACTACCCATAGTAGTCAACCTTTATAAATTAAGTGTAGTTTGATGAAAACCCCCTTTAAGAAAATTGTGGTATGATAATTTTGATCACACCAACACCAATTTCATGGTAACAATTTTGGACCAGAAACCCATAATCCAAAGCCCTTTTGTAAATTTACAAGCCATATTGTAAATTGCTTTAACCCTACTAACCAAATCCATGAAGTGAATCATGTTGATCATGGTTTTGATGTATAAAACCCTTAGACCAAAGCCGTGTGTGATCTTTGTGATGAAAGACCAACCCATGCCCTAGTAGCTAGCCCTAAACCCTTTTACCATAATTCTTTTTGTAAATTGAATTATGTGTTAAGTCTAACTCAAACCACTATAATATCATTTTCATAAATTGAATTTTTATGATAACCTTGAACTTGTCCATACAAGACCAAACATTAACCATCTCATCATAATTCCTTATGCATATTGAATTATGTGTCAAAACCTTTTTCCATGTTAACACCAATCAAGTTGAATAACTTGTTATGCCTTTGTATTGTATTTTTTGTTCTTGTATTTGTTTGTATGTTGGTGAATTGCTTGTTTATTGTTATTTATTTATATTGGTTAGATCGTACGGAGAGAAACGTTCAAATTGTGAAGAGGGTGTTTCTATACCAACTCCCACAAGGCAAGTGATTCTCATGTCCCACTTTTTATATTGCATTAGAGTTTTGAGTAGTATGCATCTTAGGCGTTTTCAATTATTTTCCAAGTATGCTATGCTCAGAAAACCTAGTAGTGTATAGACAACCTGAAACCCCTGGAAGTTTAGCAATGCTAGAATGCTATCACAACTATTGTTGTTGCTTGTTGGGTTGTGATGATTTCAAAATTGAAAAGTAACAACCCAATGAAACACCTAGGTGGATTGGTATGAATGGATTATGTTGAGTGGCTACTCAGGGCCATGTTCATGGTGGATTTAGCCATGGATGTGGTGGTTATCACCTGAGGGTACACTTGTGTATTGCCACCCAGGATTAAAGAGATTTGTAGGTCTTCCCTGTATAGTTAGCTTCCAGTGCATCCTTGAGGTAATATGGGCTCTGCCAAGATTAAGTAAGTTGTGGGGGTTCATCCTGTTGTATGACATTGGGTGGTAGAATTTTAGGAGCGTCGAGTCATGCTGGTATGGTTGAATCCCTCTTCCCAAAGATCTTGTCTCATTTTCTCTCGGGGAAAATGAGTCTCAAGGTGAAAGTGCACAACCTCTGCAGAGTTAAAAACTAAGATCTTAGCCGTGTCCCCGGTTATGGGCCAGTTGAGCAGCTAGACAGAGTTGGTGCCGAAGGATCTCCTCATCTTTTCTGAATAATATAAAACATGGTAGAAACCCCTTTTAGGGCACATGGTGGATTTATCCATGATGCCACAATCAAACCTCATGGTGGATTTAGCCATGATGATTTACCAAACTTCATGGTGGATTTAGCCATGACGATTTTCAAACTTCATGGTGGATTTAGCCATGATGATTTATCAAACTTCATGGTGGATTTAGCCATGATGAATAGTCAACCTTCATGGTGGATTTAGCCATGATGGTTATACTAAAAGTTTTCATTTTTATTAAAATGATTTACCAATTATAGGACAAAACTGGCTTTATGCAAATAGCCCAGACTCCACCGGCCAAATATCATGTAGCTAGTTATTCCTCAAAACTGCCACCATACAAGTGTCACTTGCTAGTACATTGTTTGTACTGACTCCCTCCCCCGTGGGGGCTGCATATTCCAACGTGCAGATAAATCTGAAGACAAGTGAGGATTTTGTTTAGGATTTCGAGTCTATCGCCAACATGTTCTGCCTGTGGCACATGAAGATGAAGAAGGCTCATTGATGATTTATTTCCGCTGTGTTTACTTTGAAACTTTGTTATTAGGGCTAGTCCATGATGGCTATGCCAATTTTTAACGCTATTTTATTTCTTATCCACTAGATCAACGATGTAGAATGATGTTATTGCAATGAATATTTCATTTTGTCATGTGTATGCTATCAGAGATCCCGGGAATAGCAGTTTACACACGCGTTCTATCTTTATTAAAAGGTAGGGCGCTACATCTATTCACCCATTAAAATCATTTGGTGTGACATTGAAAACAATTACATATTAAATGATTTTCATAAGAGTGCATAGAACCAGTACAAAGTAGTTTTACTAAATTACTTTCTATAAGGAATTATACCTAAAATTCTCTAATTCGGTTATATCACCTTGTTAAACCACATGTTCATTGTGTGCTCGTGATAATCATGCTTAAAATAATTTTAAAGCCATTTAATCAATTAAATGGTGAGAAATAACAAAAATCACTTAATCTAGCACCCTAAATAAAAAAAATACAAATATTGCTCAAGTTAACAAAAACAAAACATGGCAAGGTTGCAAATTTGATGAGCTTTCCAAATATAATTTTTATAATTTTTGTGTTGACAAAAAGGCCCTGAAAACAACATTTATATTCTGCTTTCAATCAAAGAGGGACCTCATCGTAAAAAATAACAAATTCTAGGGGGTTATGGGGAAGAAATTCCTTTTGTCTTCCTCCAGGCCGGCAAAGACGTGCCTTCGCCGTCGACGCCTCCGTGCCACCTCATGCTAGCCGCCCCCGACAAGATAAGACCACCACGGTGTTGCCCTTCCTCTCCTTTATCCCCTCGACCACTTTCCCCTCTCTCTCTCTCGGCTCCTCTGTGCACCGAACAACCTAACCCTAGATCATACGGCCGTCGTTCGTCACCAGCAACCACGGCCATCTCTGGAGCAATTGAGACCACGGGTGGACGCGGCGTGTTCCCCTCTTCCTCCTCGAGTAGACGCAGAAGCCGGGAAGGCCGGGAACCATGGAATCGCGCCTTTCCCTTCATCTCCAGCCACCGGCCGCCGTGGAAGCTCACCGGCGATTCCGACCTCTCCGCGCTGCACCAACCACTTCATCGCGCTCGTGGTGATCTAGTGCAGCTCCGGGTGCCCTCTGTTTCGAAATTGAGTCCCGAAATCCATTTTGTCACCGAGCATCTGCATCCGCCGCCGCGCCGGTGGTCGCCGGCGAGTATCCGGTGACCGTTTGGTCGATGCGCCACCACCTCTAGGATCCCCGAGTCGCCCTCCATCTCCTGGTACTCTCCAATCGAGTTTATTCGAAGCAAATCCATCGATTGGAGATGAACAGAGATGGATTACTCTCTGATGACGCAACCATGACATCATCATGATGTCATAATCCTGATTCTTTTCTTTTTTGAATTAAAACCGAATATGACACGTGAGACCCACCTATAATTAAAAAATGACAGAAAATAATTAAAATTTATTAATTCAATAACTGAGAAAAATACAAATAATATACCAACTTAAACAGAAAAATATAATCTAAATGTTTATGAAATTTTCAAAAATGTTTAATAAAATTTAAAATTAAATAATTTTTGAATTAAATTAAATCATTAAAAATAGAGAAAAATAATAAATAATTCATAAAATCAGAAAAATACAAGTTATATGCCAAATTGCTCGAAATAACAAATGAAATTTATCTATGGTGTTTTCAAGGTCATTTGACCAAGTTTTTAGGTGTGCAATATTTTGCCTAGTCATTTAATTCAAATAAAATTAATAAATTAATAACTTATTATAATACTTTTGAGAAATCATAAAATGTTATATCAAATCTATCTATTATATATTAAAAGTACATGATGGGCTATAAGAAATTAGAGAAATAGTCTAGAAAATCCCACAATAATTAGAAACATCTGACCGTTTATTTGATAGACCGAAATCCTAGACCCATTAGATTAAAACCTAAGCGGAAAATTACCCACCATTGCCATTATGACGTGACCCCTCAAACCCTATTAGCAATCGCATGCGCCGCCGTCTCTCTGCAACTAAACTGCGTTGTGCTCTTACGGCGTCCTGTTCTGCCGCACGTACATCGAGAATCGGTGGTTCCATTCACTCGCTAAAGAATTCCAGCCTACGCACCGAGGATCGGTTTGCAGATTTTCCAGATTGCCAGATCGGAAATAACCCTGCATGAGACGACAGCCTAGGTACGATTCAAACGGTGATTAGACACCGGCAGGGTTCCATTCACTCGCTGAAGATGCAACTTCACGTACGAATGCATAAATCATCGCTTGGTTGATGATTCACTCTTTAGTTTTTGCCATCACATGCCTTGGTGACTTTTTTATTTCCATTTTGTATGTATACATCTGGAGGAAATGTGCGCTGAAGTCAACACCAAAAAGCTGCTGCAATTTGCTCACTGCAATCGATGTGCTACAGCATCAAGAAGCCATTAATTTATTTGATGGATATATAAGAGACGAGGTACTGCAGTACTGTACCATGGAAAAGAAGAGACATCAAGATTAGAATATTTGATACAGGTTAAGTTTGGATCTTTTGGCTGCGTAATTTTTTTTGTCAGAACTACTGCTCTTATTCCATGGTAAAAAGTTACAAGAAGAAGTTTGTCCAGTAAAAAACACTCCCATCTTATAATAGACGATTATTTATTCTCTTAAAAAAAGTCATTAGGTTGTGATTGGATCACCGTATTTTTGGCGGAAACGTCCGGTGAAAATATACGGACCTGGGGACATACATATATTTTCCCGTAGGATGCGTATATTTTCACCAGGGGAAATAAAGTAAACAGCTAACCAATTGGGGCCTTTAACGTTGTTGCACTCTATTCATGTACTCGGGTTTATCCTCCCCCATTTGAGAATCATTCACGATTTTAGGTTGGATCAGACTTCATTTAGAAATATTTTTGGATATTAGATGAACGTTACGTGTTCATAGACATTAGATAATATATATATTCTTTCATGCAAAATTGTTATATGTTATTTCTCACCTTAGTTCGAGTCCCTAGAAAGAAAACAAAGTGAACTTTTTTATAGGATAGCTATAGAGAAACATGAATTTAGTTGTCAAGTGAAAAAAAAATGTAGGTAGCTAGTGTGAGGGTAGAACTTTTCATTTTATACTGCAGTTTGTGTGTAAAAGCTTCCGTTAACCAACAAACTGGAACATATAATTATGTGTGAACGCTACTACACTAACCGTATTGAAATTGGAAGACACTCACAGAAGACGACACTATTTTGCGTCTCGAATTTCTCATGCAAATATATATTCTATGTAGAAACCACGGACTACAAGAATTAAGATTACCAATTTACCACATCCCTGGATATCATATATGGTTTTCTTATTTGCTTCATGTTTTTACATCATCCTCAACCGCATAATAGAGAAACTCATATATTTTCCAAAATAACTTATTGTACGTTCGGGTAGTCAATATTGATCGTAAGACAAATCCTTTGTATATATTATTTAATTTACAAAACTTGCATTTTGTAAAAAAAAATTG
This sequence comes from Alopecurus myosuroides, assembly GCA_028641055.1. Classification (NCBI taxonomy): domain Eukaryota; kingdom Viridiplantae; phylum Streptophyta; class Magnoliopsida; order Poales; family Poaceae; genus Alopecurus; species Alopecurus myosuroides. The sequence goes on along the minus strand of CM054058.1, from coordinate 223,243,620 downwards.
GATACCACTAGACTTTACAATAGTAAATCCTTACTTTGGCAGTTAATTTTACCATTCATATGTATTGTTGAGTCAACTAAACCTTATAAAACCTTAAAAATCGTTAATATAGTTAGGCCCCAACTAAAACAAACAAGGCGTTCTTCATGTCAAGACAAATGTTTATTTGAAAACATACCATAAATTTAACCCAAATATATTTAGAAATAAATGGGTTGATAAGTTGTATGTAATATTTATAATACAACCAAAATCATTTTATTCGCAGATATTATTATGGACACTAAGAAACTGCATGATAACGGGAGATTATTAATGTGGTTCCGTGTTCGAAATTACTTACATACGTGGTACGATTGGCGTACGACGTTGGATCCAGTGGACAATGTTCACACAAGAAGCCGATCGGAGAACCGTTGTCGCACACCATACAAGTTTCGGACGAAATCTGTACGACGTATAACATCGCTCTTCTGTTATTGTAATCAATTGTTGTATATTTGATGTCCATGTTATGTAAAATTAGAAGCAAGCTTGGCAGTAAACAAATGAAAAAAAAATCTTATGTTTTTCACTTCCAATCTACTTCCATGGGTCTTATTGACTCATTCCAAACTAATGTCGTCTTAATAGTTGTTATGGAGTAGCCACTTATGTTTTAAAAGGGAAATATGTTACAAATTATTTGCCATTCTTAACAATTTATATAATATACATATTCATTTATTTTGAAAAAGTTGCCCGCGCATGTGCGCGGGCCACCGTCCTAGTTAAAGAGAAAAGCATTTCCAATTCAAATATGTCAAACATAAAACATTTTTTTAGCTTATAAACTTGTTTCTAAAGGTATAATGGAATATTCAATAATATTCCATTATAACCAGAAATAACTACCACATCATTATTTTCCTTACTAATAAAACCCTCATGTTTTCACACCTAATAAACCTATCTTCAAAAGTCATTATAAAGTAGTTGATGATAGAGTTAGTGTATTAGTTCATCACTTCCAATTAAACTCTTTGTCTTTAACTCTGCACTTTTTGAACATAAATGAAAATGTGTTTATTATCTTTTTAATAGTTGTTTTCCATGTGGTATTATTCGATTATATAATGAAGTAATAAATACATATACCTGAACATGATAAAAATTGCTTGTTAAATAAAAGGGGAACACATATAAGTCTAAAATAAATTAATAACAACATCACCACAAGTAATGAAACATTTCACCTAAAAACCTATGTGAATAAGATATCGTATCAAACGTGGCTTACACTTGTAAGCTAGGGTGTTTTACAGGGTAATTCACGATGCATCTTATTACTATGCATGTATCATCTTGCCAGTGTATTCTGTAGTCCTTACCGGGACTACTTTGCTATCTTTCAGATGTCAGGATTTTCTTCGCGACCCTTGAACCGAAGACATGGATTATTGTCATTATTTCTATCTCAAGCGAGTTTATCACTTTCTCATATCCTTTGCACTATTTCATAACGAACTATTTGCAAAAACCCTATCGTATTACCACATATGCTCAAAAGAATGCATGATCCTATTTTTATAATAATATGACTAATTGGATGATGATGACTCCCAAGTGCAGGAGATCAATTGTAGTACCTTTCGATAAGTATTTGAGTGTCGAACCCACGAGGATCTGAAGGTAAGCTATCTATTCTCAAAGCCCTATAACCCTCTTATATGGCTGTTTATGCAAAGCAATAAGTTTGACTAAAAGGAACTAACTAATTAAAAGCAAGTGACGTGGAGTGTGGTTTGTCTAGTAACTAGTGAAGCAAGTTTAAAATGCAAGTAATCCTAAAGCAAGTTTCTAAGCAAGTTTCACAAGTAGCAAGCAGCAAATATCTCAAGTATATCAAGGGAGCAAGTGTTCTAGCAATAGGTGTTTCGTTCGTGTGGTTGTCACAATTAGTGAAGCACATGTTTTAGTCTTAGTTGTTTCTTCTAGGAAGGAGCCATGAATAGGTATAGTCAAGTAAATGATCTACAACCCTTATGATGGATCATGTGGCCAAGTAAATGACCGCACAAGATTGATTAAGACATAAAGTCCCACCATACCCTTACGTTCTAAGGTCCCCTATATATATCCCCCAATAACTTAACTTTGTGGCTCGGTCTCAGGTTACTGTCACTCCCAAGTCACCACCACTCCATTATGCTACCGGTGATCACCTTACATGCATTCCCCAACATATGCGTGCACTCATATATTGTACATAAAGACAATCATACAAGATAACAAACTTGTATGCAACCAATCAACGAACTATTTCACCATTGCCAAGAACAATTCACTACTCAAACATAGACGGGGAGACACAATACATCAAGGGGATACAGTATTGCATCATACATCGTGTTTGCCAAGAGATTACAGTGGAGAGATGGAGCTGATCTTGCTGTAGATGTTGCTGATGAACACGCCGGAGGGGGGTGGAGCCCTCCGGGGGTGATCCCGGCGGCGTTTCCCCCCTCCGATCTTCTCCGGCGGCAGCCTTCTGTCTCTCTGTTTCGTGGTTTCGTCTCTCGGCGCCGCCTCCTTCTCGAAAAGGCCAAGGGACCCTTTATATAGTCGTTTTTAGGTCACGAGACACTCGGAAGACGAAAGATCGACATCATCGGAGCCACGGGGGCAAAAAGGGGGCCCCACACGCGGCCAAGGAATCTGGCCGCGTGGAGGGTCCTCTTTTCCACATGGTTGGCCTTTTGGCCCTTGACTTTGGCCCATGGTCTTCGTATCGAAAATTCTGAACCGTGCTCTTTGGCCTTGCCCTTTTTGGAGTCCCGAAGCTCCCGGAAAGTCTGAAACACTAAAAAGTACGTTTTCTGGAAAAACAGGGTTAGAACCAAAAGAAGGGGGATTGTTCAGAAAATCCCCCAAATCATTATAAAACATGAATATAAGTTGCTAATATGTAGGAAAAACAAGTAATAACATGCAAAGTTCATGTATGCATTTTACATGCATCAACATCCCCAAGCTTAACCCATACTCGTCCTCGAGTATGAAGGTGATAAAACTAACATGGACTTTGCATTTTTTAAAACAATCATGGAATATCAAAGAATATTATTAATGCTACATATAATCAAATGATTCATAATGTAGATGAGTAGCAACATATAATTCATGTTATAAGAAATATCAAATATGCAAGCAAAGATGCTTCATGAAAGTTCACAATGTGTATAATGAAATAAAAGCACTATGGACCAAATGCATACACAAAATGAAAAATAAAATCCTATATTGGTCAAATAATAGCATAATGGAAAATAGAAAATATGGTGGACACTTTGGAGAAAATTGAGTAGAGGTAAAACATGATCAAGTCTTATTTAGCCTCTAAATTATTCAACTAAAATTACTAATTGAAATGTGGCATCCATTGGTCTAAGACTCTCATTGCCCCTTTATCACTAGCATCTTAAATTGTGAATGTTGAAGTAATGTGATTGACAAGGTGTTGGTTGAATGCCTCATGCCCCGTGAGTGTGAAAACCTACTCCATGATTACTCAACTTAAGATTCCTAATAAGCTTTTTACAATCATAATAAGTATTAATGACATCATAGAGAACCGTAAAGAGGTACCTCTTGCCCCATGACATGGAAACAAGCCCATGTCACAATGACAAGACAAACAAACAGAGTAGACTCATCATCCTTTTTATTTTCATTCACTATTATGCATAGCTTCTTATTTTATTGTAGGATGTGTTGTAGAGTCACTCAAGCTGTAAGTAAATTTTCACCATGATAAAGCATGGCTTGGGTTAGCGGCCCAATGCGTTTCTCTAGTCATATAGATACTTACTCATCAAAACTTACTATTCCTCTATTTCATTCGGCATGGCAGGAGTCCAAAAACAAAAGTACATGATATCAACCAAATGTAAATTTTTGTGCAATGTTGAAAGCTTTCCGGTGATACACGTTTATAGCTAGCTCCCAACCACACACTTGTCAAACGCAAAACTTGTGGCTCCCATTATTGGGTCATGTTTATTAGATGCATAAAAAGTAAAGTGTGCCTTCAAAAGTTCGTGAGAGTCCTATCCCAAGTTCAACCCATGACAATTAATAAAGTGAATATCTTAATTTAGAACATAAATAACACAATAACATGGTGAACATACTCGGAATAGCAATGAAGCTAATGGGAAGATATGGTGGACTCACTGGAAATACTTGGCTAAGGAGTGTTGGAAATAAGTTTTTACTTGTTGGAATTTTTAAATTTTTGGCTAGCAAGAGGGAGATAGTTGACCAGATACTATGTATGCATATGTCCATAGAACTACTCATTTCATGACAAACTAAATAAACCAGCAATTAACATCAAGGACATTTATAAGAGATAGCTCAAGACAACACTATTGCAAATTTCTACACATAAAAAGCCTATAAATCATGCAAACATATGTAGCTCTTCAAATCAACCATGGCATCCCTATTCCAAGTCATAATACTATCATCCAATACATTCCAACTCCAAACTCCAGTAGCTCAATCTCATATAAAATGATGGGTGTGGTCTTATCAAAACAAAAATAAAAATAAAAACTAGACGCTTCAAGTCTCTACGATAAATGCTTTGCTTAGAAAAACAGAAAGTAGACGTGTGCTAACCAAAAGAGTGTAGCTCTAGTGGGGTGTTCATCACATCCCCAAGCTTATGGCTTTCACCATTCTTGGATGTCTTGAGGCGCGGCTCCTCTATTCCCTGTGAAAAAACTTCACAAAACATGTTTCTCCCATTCTTTTTCTGTGGGGTGAGATTAGCAAGGACAAACAAATCACATGCTTGCTGTGCCAAATTCCAAATCAAATGCTCCATTAGATAGAAAATAAGGTTTATTATGTTGTATGTTCACTCTCTTTCTTGAAAGAATCATGGAAATTCGATTCCCGGACCCAAAGAGTGCATAAAACAAAAGAAGGCAGAATCTGTCCAGAAAAGCAACAGCAGCAAAACGAACGTTTTTCCCTAAGCTAGACTCGTCAAAAAATTAAGCCAATTTTTGTTCTTACAGAGGACGAAAAGCTGCAGAACATACTGAAAAATTAGCTCAATCCGACATACCAATAAAAAACGTAAAATCATACGGTGAGCAGACTCGTGCTGAAACAAAAATTTCATGCACTAGGATAGCAACTTATAAGTCCAAATGGGTTTGACTTGACTCTTTATTGAAAACTCCAGAATTAAAACAAACAAAACTAATCTATTAAGACAGCAAGAGGAAACTAGAAAAATACAAACAAAAACAACCGGGTTGTCTCCCGTAAAGCGCTTTCTTTATAGCCATATAGCTAGGCTTTACTTACTTAACATCATGATGGTTGGAGTGAGGTGGCTCGGCATCCCCAAGCTTGGATTCTTGTACTTATTTATACATGTAGGGTGAGCCCAGGGGTACTCCCAAGCTTGATTGGTTGTCCCTCTTGATCTTTGTTCATCTCACTCAACTCTTCCTCCTGAAAAATTCTTCTTACACAAATCTCAACATACTACACTACATGCTGTGTGGGCAATGGTTACACAATATTGTTTTGGGAAGACAAATGGCAGCCTCAACCTCTTAAGATAACCTTCCCAAGACTTTTTTCATTTGCCAAAGACAAATTTCAGTCTGTAAATGATTTCCTGCTTGGCACAGATTGTCTCCAGAACTTTGCTTTACCCCTGTCAGTTCAAGCAAATGAAGAGCTTAGGTTATTGAAAGGCATGATTGGTCATTTTACACTGCAACTTGGTATTACAGATCAATGGAAGAGCCCACATTCTAGTGGCAGATTACGTCCTAGCTCATTTTATAAACACCATTTTTCTGATGTCCCTGATGATCCAATTTCTTTTACAATTTGGAGGAGCAAGTGTCAATCTAAGCATAGATTTTTTGCTTGGCTTATCCTGCATGATAGAATTAATACCAGGGACATGTTAATTCGACGACATTGGACCATTAATTCATCATCTGATTGTGTCCTGTGCCCTGACCATGTTCTTGAGGATTGGAGACACTTATTTTTCAATTGTACATTCAGTACAAGGATTTGGAATTACTTGCAGATTCCTTGGATACCTGGCACACCATCTTATGCTATCATGTATGCCAGAAAGCATTTTGCTGGTTCTTGTTTTGTGGAGATTGTGATCCTGGCTTGCTGGTGCATCTGGAAGCAAAGGAATGGATGGATCTTCAAGAACATCAAGCCAACTTTCAGAGGTTGGAAGGGCCTGTTTACACAGGAAGTCACTCTGCTTAAGTACAGGGTGAAGAGTGCAGACTCTGTTTTTTTGACATCATGGATTAATTCACTCCCATAGTTTTCTTGTACATATTGTACATTTGTAAATAACTTTTTTATTTATTTAATAAATGGGGGGGCTGTGGGGGTTTCCCCTACAGTAATGGTGTCAAAAAAAAAAAATCTCAACATAAAACTTGATTAGAGGGGTTAGTGCCTCCATAAATAAAATACACATAGGTACAGCAAAGACACATCATGAGTTGATTCTAAATATTAACTACTGTTACTACAGTTGTGCATTGCTCCTTGATCAAAAGAACCACACAAAACACAAGTAATGAGAGCAATGCAAAATAAAGACCTAATCTGCCAAAAACTGAACAACCCGTAAAGAGTGAATTTTTAGAGGCACTTAACTTGCTCAAATAAGAAAACTTAAAACTAATGAAATATGTATTGATAACAAAATATTGCTGTCGTAAATTACCAGGTCAAAATTCCACTTCTGTGATTTTAAACATTTTTCTCAGCGAAGTTCAGGAATCTGTTTTCTGGACAGCTAATTACTATTGTTTAATCCTATCTCTCATATAAGATTATTCTTGCCATTTATAATGAGAAATAAGACAGAAATGTGATGTTACAGTAGTGAACAAATATTTTTATTGTTTTTATCTTTGGAAAAAGTTTTAATGATAGATACTTTGCAATGGTTTCATTGGCATGAACAACACATGTTCAAGGTCGACCCCAACTTCTCCATTACTCATCCTTCTCATTTACTTTCCCAAAAATTTTATAAAATGAAAATATCAAACTAAATGATAGATAACAGTAGGTAAAGGTATTTTACATGTTGAAAAGACATAAATGTGTGCTCAAACCGAATAGGAAATTAAAGCATAAGGAACACACCAAAAAATATTAAACAATTTATTTTTAAGTCTAACCCCTTTCCTATGCATTGGCATTTTGTAATGAAACAAATAAAATAAGCACATAATAGCAGGCATAGAAAGGTAGATCAAGTGCAACTTCAATACTTTCAGCATAAAGAGGGGAAACTTAATATTGTTGAAATATGTGTAACCATGTTTCCCTCTCTCATAATAATTTTCAGTAGCATCATGAATAGATTCAACAATATGAATATCACATAAAACATTCTTATCATGAGCCACATGCATAAAAGAATCACTACTCTCCACATAAGTAAAATCCTCATTAGTGATAGTGGGAGTTAAACATTCATAATTTTCATTGCAATCATCATATATAGGAGGCATAGTATCATCAAAGTGAATTTTCTCCTCCAAGCTTGGGGAACTAGAAATATCATGCTCATCAAAACCAACTTCCCCAAGCTTAAAACTTTCCATAGAATCAACAAGTATATCATTTTTATCCTCAATAGTAGGGGGACTAAAAATATCATATTCATCAAGACAAACTTCCCCAAGCTCAAGGTTTTCCTTAGCAATAAAGGTTTTCAAAGAATTAGTACTACCACAAATATGATTGTTGTGCAAATAATTTTTCAATTTCTCCTCAAACACTTCATGTCCTAATTCAAGGTAGATATTATACAGTTCTAAAATTGTTTGGTTGTTTTCCATTTTATAATTTTTTTTGTGTTTTAGGTTTATATGTTAGTATGCAATGCAAACAAGAATAAAAGCTTAGCACAACGCTCCCCGGCAACGACGCCAGAAAAGTGCTTGATGACTCCCAAGTGCAGGAGATCAATTGTAGTACCTTTCGATAAGTATTTGAGTGTAGAACCCACGAGGAGGTGAAGGTAAGCTATCTATTCTCTAAAGCCCTATAACCCTCTTATATGGTTGTTTATGCAAAGCAATAAGTTTGACTAAAAGGAACTAACTAATTAAAAGCAAGTGACGTGGAGTGTGGTTTGTCTAGTAACTAGTGAAGCAAGTTTAAAATACAAGTAATCCTAAAGCAAGTTTCTAAAGAAAGTTTCTAAGCAAGTTTCACAAGTAGCAAGCATCAAATATCTCAAGTATCTCAAGGGAGCAAGTGTTCTAGCAATAGGTGTTTCGTTAGTGTGGTTGTCACAATTAGTGAAGCACATGTTTTAGTCTTAGTTGTTTCTTCTAGGAAGGAGCCATGAATAGGTATAGTCAACTCAACCCCTTATGATGGATCGTGTGGCCAAGTAAATGACTGCACAAGATTGATTAAGACATAAAGTCCCACCATAGCCTTACGTTCTAAGGTCCCCTATATATATCCCCCAATAACTTAACTTTGTGGCTCGGTCTCAGGTTACTGTCACTCCCAAGTCACCACCACTCCATTATGCTACTGGTGATCACCTTACATGCATTCCCCCAACATATGCGTGCACTCATATATTGTACATAAAGACAATCATAGAAGATAACAAACTTGTATGCAACCAATCAACGAACTATTTCACCATTGCCAAGAACAATTCACTACTCAAACATAGACGGGGAGACAAAATACATCAAGGGAATATAGTATTGCATCATACATCGTGTTTGCCAAGAGATTAGAGTGGAGAGATGGAGTTGATCTTGCTGTAGATGTTGATGATGAACACGCCGGAGGGGGGTGGAGCCCTCCGGGGGTGATCCCGGCGGCGTTTCCCCCCTCCGATCTTCTCCGGCGGCAGCCTTCTGTCTCTCTGTTTCATGGTTTCGTCTCTCGGCGCCGCCTCCTTCTCGAAAAGGCCAGGGGACCCTTTCTATAGTCGTTTTTAGGTCACGAGACACTCGGGAGAAGAAAGATCGACGGCATCGGAGCCACGGGGGCAAAAAGGGGGCCCCACACGCGGCCAAGGAATCTGGCCGCGTGGAGGGTCCTATTTTCCATCTGGTTGGCCTTTTGGCCCTCAACTTTTGCCCATGGTCTTCATCTCAAAAATTCTGAACCGTGCTCTTTGGCCTTGCCCTTTTTGGAGTCCCGAAGCTCCCGGAAAGTCTGAAACACTAAAAAGTACGTTTTCTGAAAAAACAGGGTTAGAACCAAAAGAAGGGGGATTGTTTAGAAAATCCCCCAAATCATTATAAAACGTGAATATAAGTTGCTAATATGTAGGAAAAACAAGTAATAACATGCAAATTTCATGTATGCATTTTACATGCATCAGATGACTACCCGAGTGGTAGTGTTCTGTTTGGTGGGCGGATGGGACCATGGTAAGATGAATAGGTCAAAGGAAGGTTCCATCTGCATGGGAAAGTATTACCTAGGAACTAATCACAAATGATGTCAGAACTTGATGCGCCGTAAATACCGCGTTAACCATGGGTCTTCTATGGGGGCAGTAAGTCAGCTGTGATCTTCTCTCGTTCGCATGTCAACGGGATGCCAGAGACGTACGTTGTAGGCCTTGCGGGACTACATGCACATGGGTGGGATCCCTTAATTCCCGCTGATTCTGGGGTCTATGATGGTCTGCCAGGGGCGCCTAGATATCCATCATGAGGGGTGGAATCAGGGGTTCAACCTGCTGGCAGAAATGGGTGGGCATGCATTGCGCGGATAAGCACGGTTTGGGTTGGACCAACAACCGGGCCTCACATCTGAGTGGGAGTGGACAGGAATGTACACCTGGTTGTGCGACATGGTCTTGGTCGTCCATGGGTAAAGTAACGCACCTCTGCAGAGTGTAAAAGGATGTTTCATGTTACCCCATTTTCCGGGAAGGAACTGCGAACGCTACAGGAAAGGCAACTCCATGAAGTTCGAGTCTTGTGATGGTCTGGCGGGCATAGTTTTCAGAATTAAAAGCAACCTCTTGAAGAAAGTTTTACAAAACCTTGCATTAGCTTATGACTCTTTCGGGTCTAAAGCTGTAGTTAGTGCATCAAACTACCCACTATATATCATGAACTTGCTGAGTAACGCTCGTTACTCATTCGTTCCCGTTTGACCCCCCCCCCTACTTAGAGGTAAAGCCATATGGAAGCAGTCATCGTGAAGCCATCTCTTCCTCATGAAGCTAGGTGGAGTGATCTATTACTTAGTCGGTAAAGCATCATCATCAACAACGCTGGTGGAGGAGAAGCTATCACGGTGTAGGTGGAGTCCATTCTCAGACTTAGCTGTTTCAAACCATAGATTACGGCTGACATCAGCCATAGTGGATTAGTTTTGGGCTAGAGTTCTTCTCCAGCTTGGAGCTTTGAATTGCTTCTTCTGATGTTTCATTTGCAGGAGATCTTCTTGACTCATCAAAGAGATTCTCATGATTTTGTAATGAAGTTTGTATCCTATAGCTTTGCTTGGACCTGCTTTGTTTCTGTTGTACTACTCTGAGGGATGTAATATTCACGGATAAGTTCTTCTGTGAATATTATGTCATCGACTTGCGCACTACACATGCAGTGGTGTGCTGGGTCACCACAGTTTGTCCAGCCTTTTCATGAACCATCCATCAAAGGTGGAGATGTTTATTATCCTCTTATTTCCGAGTCAATCGAAGTCCTGTTCGTTAACCTGGATTGGACAATTCCATATCTAAAATTCTTAGTTGATCAGAAGTTCCCGGATGGAGCAGACGAGGTCTTGCAAAGACAGATACACCATCGATGCAAAGGATACACGGTAATTAATGGTTGCTTGTATAAACACAACACTGTAGGAATTTTTCAGCGATGTATTTCACCTGAAGAAGGCCGAGAAATTCATGCAGGAGATTGCGGACATCATGCTCAATCAAAAAGCAAAGTCAAAAAAGCATTCCGTGCAGGGTTTTTCTGACTAACAGCCAAGACAAACGCCGAACACATAGTAAATACATGTGCCGGATGTCAGTATTACGCCAAGCAGACACATATGCCAGCCCAAGCACTCAAAACTATCCCTATTACATGGCCATTTGCGGTCTGGGGGCTAGGTATGATGGGACCGTTCAAAACTGCAAGAGGTGGACTCACACATCTACTCGGCGCGGTAGATAAGTATACCAAGTGGGTGGAGGCGAAACCCATCAAAAAACTTGACTGCCAGAAATTTCATCATTCACGTAGTCATGAGATACAACGTTCCACACAAAATAATTACTGACAACGGGACAAATTTATCCATTGGAGAGTTGGCAAAATATTGCCGACAAACAAAAATACGCCTAGATCTTGCATCTGTGGCACACCCACGATCCAATGGGCAAGTTGAAAGAATGAATAGCTCAATCCTGCAGGGAATACGCCCAAGACTCGAATCTCCTCTTCATAGAGCAACTGGAGCATGGGTAGAGGAATTACCTTCCATGCTTTGGAGTATTCGAGCGACGCCAAATAGATCAACAAGAAAAACCCCATTTTCCTGGTCTATGGTGCAGAAGCAGTGCTTCCAACGGACATGCTCCATGATAGCCCAAGAGTGCGGGCTTACAATGACTCGGATGCCGAAAACGCACGACAGGATGTCGTCGATCTTTTAGAAGAAGAACGAGGCCTTGTGCTTCAAAGATCCATCATTTATCAGCAAGGATTACGACGCTACCATAATCGGAAAATCAGACATCGTTCTTTCAAAGAAGGTGACTTAGTGCTAAGATTGGTGCAAGAAAGGAAGCACAAGTTAGCCCCAGTGGAGGAACCATTTGTCATTAGCAAAGCTATGAAAAATGGATCTTACTATCTTGTAGATATTCGGGATTCGTAGGATGATCCCAAAAGACCGAATCGTAAAAGAAAGAGAAACATAGATGTCGAACTGGGAGAGACCAAAAGACCCTGGAGCATCCAGCAGTTACGTCCCTTCTACACTTAGTTCAATTTCTATGTAAACATCTTTGAGATCATGAAATAAAGTTGTCGGAATTCATGCATTTATGTTTTTACATGTTCATTATAGTACAAAGCATAAATCCGCCTTATCTATTTTCCAATGATCTTTCAAAATACTCAATGTTAACCCGAATTGTGACTGCGTGCTCGGAGTTAAAAAAACTGAATGATTTTTGGCCTAAGGAGGCTTAAGGAAACCCTGATTGTGTTTGCGTGCCTGAGTTTCATACAACATTCAAAATTCCTTACTTTTTCTCTAAGTATTATCTGATTGTTTTTATGTTGGTCACTGAAATTAGTAAGTAAAAATGCCTTTAGTACGATCCATGTTTCCGAGTTTCGACTAATCGGTAATACTGAGTCACTTGGCGTGAAGATTATGTACTATCGAGCCATTTCAAACACTAAATACAATTAAGACATATAAACTAGAGAACTTAGAAGATAAAGGAATTAAAATTCGGAAAACTTGCAAAGTCTTATAAATTAAAACTGCAAAAGCGGAGTACTTGTTTATACAAATGATAGATAGCATTACAATGAATATTACATTGTGAGAATGGTAATGCTTCTATTACATTGTAAGAATGGTAATGTTTCTTCGTGATCCGAGTCTTCGTCCTCGCTGTTGGATTCCTCCGGAGTTGTCGGAGTTTCCTCCTCGGGGTAGAAGGTGGTTCACCATGTTGGCAATCTTGGTGGCATGGCCTTTGATAGCATCAAAGATGTTGGCCCGCTGAGCGTCTGTGTATCCTTGAGGGATACCTGACGCCACGCGCCAAGACTTGGTGGTGGTATAATGCATACGCATGAGCCCAAGGGCCATGCACGCACCGCCGCCAGCCGCGGAGAGGAACCACGATTATTTGCGGTTCGCCACCTCCACGATCGCCTACGGAAGCTTACTGACTTCCGAGAACTCTCCTGCTTTATCAGGAATGTACTTATTGATAAGTAACATCCTCGCAGCTTTAAGCGCGGTCAAGACCTTCTCGAAAGCCCGAATTCTTTCGATCCGGGTAAGTTGGGGGCTACCTTCTGTTTCAATCAACAAACAAAGTAAGGAAAACCAGAAGAAGGGAAAAAAGGAAAAATCCGGTAAAAGTTTTAAAACTTACCGAGAATCCGGTCCATCTCCGTGCCTTCCTCCAGGCGCTGGTTCAGGGCATTCTCCAGGTCCCTGATGGTGGCTTTGTCTTTCTCGTCCTGGTTGGAGGCCTTAGACTCGGCAATGCCAACAGCTAGTTGGCTGGCCTCCAGGTCTTTCTGGAGCTTCACGGTAAGCTTGTGAAGTTCCAGGTTTCCCCTGCGAAGGTTCTCGGCATTGCCGGCATCTTCAGCAATTTGTTTGGCTTTCGCCAAAGAAGCTGAAAAGCAAGTAAAAGGAAGAGTTAAAAATTCAGAAAATTACTTAGAAAAAATTATAAACGAAAGCAGTGATAAAATTTTACGTGCTGATTCAGCCAACTTTTGCTGAACTAAGGCCAGCTCCGAGTCCGTATCTTCAAGAATATTAAGGAGAGTTTTTACCTCGTTATTCTTGATGGTAAGCTTACGGAAAACTTCCATGTTAATGTTTTTAGCAGTTTGCTGAAAAACGGGAAAGAGACAAAACGCTTAAGTTAAAAACAAGCAAGGTCATAATAAAAGCATTAAGTCAAAAGTATACATTTGACAAATTGCTTGGGGGCTAGAGATATTACCTTGCTCATCCGTTGAAGATCCGACAGATTTTCCGTGAATTCTTTTGCATACTCAGCAAAAAGAATTCCAACGTGGCAAAGGCCATCTTGAATTATCTACTGAGGCGAAAATACAAAGTCATTCCTAACAATAAGTCTGCCTTGCAGCCAAGGACGGATTAAAGGAGCTGGGGCAAAATACTTTGTCGTGCATGGATGAATACATCCATGTTCGTCAAAGTGTTCTTCTTTTACCTTGAATTGTGGATCATAGTTGGGGATACTGGCTCCACCGCCCTTTCCCTCGCGTCCGAATCAGATGCAATGGGTCGGCTGGTCTCCATGGGTTCCTCCTCCCAGGCAGCCATGTTTTCCTCCGCAGCTGCGACCGGAGTGTCGGGAGCTGCAGCAGGAGAAGGTTGTGCCCCTCTGCAGGCAACAGACTTATGTTTCTTCCGGCTTTTTGGCTTCCATGTTGTCGGAGCCAATCTAGGAACAGAAAATCCGAAAAAGTTAGAATTCCGAGAAGAGAAAAGCAATTCGTGCGACAAAAAGCAGAGAAAGGAGAAACCCGGAAGATTTACCTGGAAGTAGCGACGGAAATTCCGTCAAGTTCAACCACTTCTTGAGCAGTGGGCGGCTTCTTGCGTTTCCGTCCACCTACAAAGTTGGCGCGCATTGCGTCCAACTCGGCATCGGTGGCAAGGTCCTCATCAGTGAGATCGGCCAGCTGTGGAAAGAGCACAAAATCCGGCTAAGTTAGAAGTCTGAGAAAGATAAAATCTCTCGACTTTCTTCATATTGGTCGCGAGTAGCGACCAAGTGATTTACCCTCTTCTTGAAGTCCCTCTTGGAGAACGCTTTGTCTGTTCCCCTCATTGCATCCTCCAGGCCAATATAATCACACAGAAGCCGGGTTCCGCGATAAGCCAATGGCTGGATGCGTCTCCCGAACCAACACAGAACTGTGTCTGTGCTAGTGAGAGGAGGAGAGGAGGAGACGAGTTTTGCTATGCGCCGTTTGATCCTCATCAGATCATCCGACAAAGATTGGACTGCATCCACTGCCCAATTATCTTGGGGAGTGGCAGCGGAGTTGACGAAAGGTGGAATTCCCGTATCCTTTCCAGGATACGGGACATATTCGTGATAGAAGAAGGAACCCGTGCAAAATTTGACGGATTCCGAAGTTTTGATTTTCGGAAACCAATCCTCCCTAAACCTACGAAGGGTAAAGGAGATGGCCCCGCAGGTGGGTAGAGCGCCCTCAGAGGGGTTGCGCTTCATCCCAAAGCAATACTGCCAGAAATCTAGCCTAGGCTCTATTCCTAGATACCCTTCAAAGAGGGACTAGAACCCGGATAGGTAAAGAATGGAGTTGGGTGGAAGGTTAAAAGGTTGGATGCTGTAGTGGATCAGGACTTGGAGGAAGAAGGCAGAAGGCGGTGTTGGGGAGATGATAACCCGGTAGGCCCATGCCTGGGCGAGACCCGGGCAGGGGGAGATCGCACGAGACCCGGCCCAAGAGAAAGGAAGTTCTAGAAAGCCCAAAAGGGAGCGCGGATCTTGTAATCCGTGCCTTGGGGGCCACGTTAGGGAACTTAGGGTTATGTGTGGATTCCGGATGTACCTTGTATGGAAAGCCAGAGAGCCGGGTGATATATAAACCGGCTCCTAGGGCAAAGAAACCAAGCCTTTGATATATTCAAGTATTCTAGGTATTCAAGAGCAAACACTGTAACCCTAGATCGTATTCTCGGCGACATTGCAGCTCGAACTCCCAGATCACCAGTTGATATGATTTCCCCTGAGCTAAACCCTCTCCCAAACACCAGAGTCGATTAGCCCCATACTAAGTTACCCCTGGTAACGTCTGCCGTGATTATCCCGCGACAGTTGGCGCCCACCGTGGGGCCTACGTCCAAAGGTGTTTACGTCATGGGAGAAGATCGGGAAAGCATGAAGAACCTCATCATCGGCGAGATCATCACCAACCCTGAAGGAGAAAAGATCATGGACGACTCTGGCCGGGGGCTAGAGTCGGATCAGCTGGAAACCGGATCTGTTGTCACGATCGGTCGGGTCAACGTCTTCGTCGGTATGGTACGTGCGTCCGGTTATGTTTCTGACAATAATGAATATGACTCCGTGTCAGGGGACGCCACCTGTGTTCAATCGGACGGGGAAGAGTCGGTCGGGACAGCAGAGCTGGAGAAGGAACCCACCACGAAGAGGGAACAGCCGGAGGAGCCGGTATGGACCCCGCGTGGCCGGGTTATTCGGGAAGATGATACCGAATCTATCTTGCACCTGCTAGAAGATCGGTATGAGGAAGATAGCGGCGAAAATGAAGAGTACGAGTCTTCACCAGGCATTGCGCGCCGATTCGCGGTCTACATAGCCCCCGCAATAAATCTTAATCAGGGTGATGTGACAGCAGCCGCGACTGGTGCGGCGCAAGCGTTGGCCCAGCAACAGGCACCGGCTAACGGGAACCCGGTTATAGCCCGGGTTGACGGTGAGCCGGTATCAGTTACCAGTGAGACAGGGGAAAATGCCCATCTCAGAAACACGTTCGGGTTCATAGCAAACAGAACACCGGGAGCAGGAACTTCACACCCACGAAACCCGGCTATGTTCAGCAATAACCTGATCTTGGACCCTACGGTATTGGCGACGGTAATAACTCCGGAAAACGCGGCGGCACGTGACCGATATCTGGATGTGGCTCGCCGTGCGTTGGAGCAACAGAGAAGAGATGTGGAAGCTGAAAAGCAAGGGATGGCCGCGCGCCAGTGCGAGTTGGAAGAATTGGAGGATCGTATTCAGGCTCAAACAACTAGGATATATAATCAGATGAGACTACCTGCGATAGGTGAAAATTTACAGCCGGCCGCGCTGTTCATTACTCCTCAGGACCAACCAATCCCGGTCGTATATCAAGGAACCGGGTATCAGGCTGCGACCCTGGGAGGACAGCCGGCAAACGTACAAGCCGGGTTACCCGTGTTGCAAACTGGGAACGCTGCCGGCAATACCATACCCCCACCAACACGATTCCATAACCCACCGGGTTACGTCAATAACCCCATGGATAATGTGTACGCTGCAACTCTGGCACTCGACCGTATTCCTGTGGGAGAGTCACCTCATGCAATGGAGACCCGGCGGGCAATAGACCTGCTACGCACTGAAGTTGCTCAAGAGGCCAATTACCCGGATAACAGGAGTGGCATGCATGGGATGTCGTATGTTAGTCAGCAGTATGGGAATGCATGCAATATTCAGTCAAACTCGGCACGGCGGAGGGCAGAGCAGCAGCAATGCCGCCTCCTCCCCGTAGACCGGCAACTCCTGCAGCTTCGGCGGCGCAAGCCATCGTGGATAGTTCTCGAGCAAGACGCGCAGCAGCCGGGTCTGCGGTAAGAGGACCGGTAGCGGTTGCACCCCCCGCCGCGCCCGCTGAGGCATCGCATGTTTCCCAAGTAAGGCCAATGCCGGCAAATCTAGTCGGGCCTAATTTTTTATCGGATTCCATCAGGGCTGAGCCTTACCCGGACAAATTCAAGGAGCCGGGTAAAGTAGTTAACTATGAACCAACTATGGACCCAGAGACCTGGTTGAGCAGTTATGAGATGGCTATGTCAATCCGTAACGCATCAGAGAGGCTTCAAGCCAAGTTTATGTATCTTATGATGTCCGAAGGAGCAGCAAAACTGTGGTTCAATAACCTGCCCTAAAGATCCATCGATTCGTGGAGCGAGTTCAAAACAGCTTTCGTCAAACACTTTCATGGGACATGCCGAAACGACTTAGATCGATGTGTTCAGAGGAAGGGAGGGTCGGCACGCAGCTGGGTGCGCCGGGTCATGGAGATACTCCATTCTTCCACTGATATTCAGCCAAAGGATGCAAAACAGGCTATGGCAAAAACATGCAGATACACACCCTTGGTGCAAAAACTGACGCGCATGAAATCCAGTCGACATGTTTCAGAGATTACAATGGGAGAGTTGATGGACGCATGCAACAAACATGCCTCCACTGACACCACAGAAGAGGATGTCGAGGACAAAAAAGGGAAGGCTAATACGAACAATAACGGAAGACCCGGCAATGGGGCTGCACCGGGTAATAATGGAGCCAGTAGTGGAAATAATCAGCATAAACGCCCGTATGAAGGAAACTCAGAGTTAGTTGCCAACACCGAAGCCGGGTTCCCAAGACCCAGAGCAGAGGGAAACTTCAATGGAGGAAACTTCAACGGAGGAGGAAATTACCAAGGGCCACCGAGGCCGGCTAATTATATAGAGGCTTTCAGGATGCCTTGTCTGCGTCATAGTAGGAATGGCAAGCCGGCTAATCACTCACTGGAGCAATGCGTGGACTTACAGAGATGGAAAAATGAGGAAATACAGAAGGCCCTGCGAGGCGCAGGTCGGGGAGGAGGACCGGGTCTGGGCGGAAACCCAGGCAACGGACCACCCCCCGCTGGAAACGCACGAGGTGGTAATACGAGTAATAACCAAGGGGGTGCTAGTGGTTTCCAGGCCAACCCAAAGCAGCTAGGAAAATATCATGTCCACACTACCGGGACTTCCAACAGAGAAAGAAAGATACTTAAGAGGGCGGTAAACTCGGTTTCCTCAGGTGTTCCGAGATACCTGAGATTGTCAGATCAAGAAGTAACATGGAGCAGGAGGGATCATCCGGAAACAATAGAACATCCGGGTGTGCTAGCTTTGGTGGTGGCACCGCAGGTCAATGGCTATGAGCTGAAAAAGGTTCTGATGGATGGAGGAAGTAGCATAAATATCTTATACTGGGAAACCTTTCTACGTATGGGGCTCAAGGAGTCTCAGTTGCAGAAAACCTCCACAATTTTCCACGGAATCGTGCCAGGACACTCGGCTTGCCCTGAGGGAAAAATAACGCTTGAAGTCGCTTTTGGAGAATCCAAGGATAACTACCGAGTGGAGTGGCTCACATTTGAGGTGGTGAAATCTCACGGTCCTTATCACGCATTGTTCGGAAGGCCGGCTTATGCCAAATTTATGGCAAGGTCGTGTTATGTTTACTTGCAACTGAAAATCCCGGGTCCTAAGCAGACCGTCACTATATATGCGAACAGGGTTGTGGCAGCAGAATGTGATGAAGGAGATGCGGCACTCACAGAGCAAGCTTGCAGGAAGGAAGAACTCAAGTATTATCGGTCTCAGGTAGACCCGGAAGATCGAACCGCCTTGAAGAAACCGAATACGAACGACGAAAGAGCAAAGTTTAAGGCGGCCCAGGACACCAAGATGGTGGCTTTCGTCGAGGGTGACCCCTCCAAACAGTTTGCTATAGGTTCTAACCTAGACAACAAGGAGGAAGAGGCACTCATAGAATTTATTCGGGAGAATCAGGATGTCTTTGCTTGGACGCCTAGCGACATGCCGAGTATTCCGACTGAGCTTGCCGAGCACAGCTTGCATGTTGACCCCAAGTCACGGCCTGTAAAGCAGGGTCTGAGGAAAATGAATGAGGAAAGGAGAAAGCTATAGGGGCAGAGATAGCTCGGCTCCTGGCGGCCGGCTTTATCATGGAGGGTTTTCACCCCCGAATAGTTGGCAAATCTGGTTCTAGTGCTGAAAAAGAACAATGAGTGGAGAATGTGCATAGATTATATGAGTCTCAATAAGCATTTCCCAAAGGATCCATTTGCCCTTCCAAGGATAGATTAAATCATAGATGCAGTGGCAGGAAGTGACCTATTATGCTTCTTGGATGCCTATTCCGGGTATCACCAGATCAAACTCAAAAAGGAAGATTGGGAAAAACATCGTTCATAACCCCCTTTGGAGCTTTTTGTTACAAAACTATGACCTTTGGGTTGAAGAATGCTGGCGCAACATACCAACGGTGCATTCAGAATTGCTTCGAGGATCAGATTGGGCGCAACGTCCACGCCTATGTTGATGATGTTGTGATTAAAACAAGGAAAGCAGAAACATTCATCGACAACTTAAAAGAGACATTCAAGAATCTGAGGAGATACCAGATGAAGCTTAACCCAACAAAGTGTGTGTTTGGGGTTCCTGCAGGGAAGTTACTCGGTTTCATCATTTCTGAGCGAGGGATCAAGGCAAACCCGGAAAAGATCAAAGCCATCCAAGGTTTGAAAAAGCCGGAAGAGCTAAAACACGTCCAGAAACTTACAGGATACGTGGCGACATTAAGCCGGTTCATATCTAGGCTTGGAGAAAAAGCGATACCCTTATACCGACTCTTGAAGAAAACAGAAAAATTCGTATGGGATCAAGAGGCGGACGAGGCACTTGAGGCTCTGAAAAAGCAGTTATCTGAGGCACCAATTCTGGCAGCGCCGGGTCCTAAAGAGCCCATGCTATTATATGTTGCGGCCGGGCCCCGGGCAGTCAGCGCAGTGGTTGTGGTTGAGCGCAAGGAAGATGGAAAGGATCACCCCGGTGCAAAGGCCGGTTTACTATGTGAGTGAGGTCTTATCGGAAGCAAAGCAGCGGTACCCGCATTGGAAAAAGCTAGTTTTTGGGGTCTTCATGGCCAGCCGGAAATTGAAGCCGTATTTTCAGGAACACCCCATAACGGTGGTAAGTTCCATACCAATGGCAGATATCATCAGAAATTCAGATGCAACAGGCAGAATAGCCAAGTGGGCCATTGAGATGGGGGATTATCACATCAACTATGAGCCCCGGTCTGCAATCAAGTCCCAGGCTTTAGTCGATTTTGTCAATGATTGGACTCACACAAGCATGCCCATAATGATGTCAAGCTCAGAGTCATGGGTGATGCACTTTGATGGTTCCAAGCAGTACGAGGGGTCAGGAGCTGGGGTAGTACTCACATCGCCAAAAGGAGATAAGTTGAGTTATGTGTCACAAATTCACTTCGATTGCTCTAACAACGTGGCTGAATATGAGACCCTGTTACATGGACTACGAGTAGCAAAGGAAATGAACATCAGGCGAATAAGGTGCTATGGAGACTCGGATCTCGTGGTACAGCAAGTCTCAGGAACCTGGGACAGAAAGGATGCTACAATGGCAGCATACCGTAGAGAGGTGGACAGGGTAGCCGGATCGTTTTTCGGGTATCAGGTGGAGCACATTGATAGGCGAAAGAACGAGGCAGCAGACGCGCTCGCGAGACTCGGTTCGCGTCGAGAGCCGGTTCCGCCTAATGTCTTTCTGGACGAGTTATGGAGGACTTCCGTCAAAACCGAATCTGAAGAAGAAGTGGCTCACCAAGACCCGTAATCGGAGTTTGTGGCCGCAGTACGTGCTATCCCAGAGTGGACCGAGCCGTTCCTGGCTTTCCTGTCACGGGGCGAGTTACCACCGCAGGAAGTATTAGCCAGGCAAATCCTGAGACGAGCAAAAGGCTATTCTATCATTAACGGTGAGCTTTATAAGAGAAGTGCTACACGTGTCTTTTTGTGCTATGTAACCCCAGAAGAAGGCTGTCAAATACTGAAGGAGATCCACGAAGGTGATTGTGGACACCATGCTTCCACAAGATCCCTTGTGGCTAAGGCATATCGACACGATTTCTTCTGGCTTACGGCCTTAGAGGATGCGGAACACTTGGTAGCAAGATGTGATGGATGTCAAAGGTACGCTCGCCAAACCCATGTGCCGGCTATGGAGCTACGAACAATCCCATTGACTTGGCCTTTTGCGTTTTGGGGCATGGATATGGTAGGCCCTTCTCACATGTATCCTTGCAGAAAGACTCATCTTTTGGTGGCTATTGATATGTTTACCAAGTGGGTCGAAGTCATGCAAGTTACAAATTGTGAAGCGGCCACAGCTGTCAAGTTCTTGAAAAAATCATCTATCGGTTTGGATACCCTCATAGTATAATCACGAACAATGGAACCAACATGTCTTTAGGCGAGATGGAGAAGTTTTGTGGAAGCAACGACATCCGCCTTGATGTAGCCTCAGTAGCCCATCCACAAGCTAATGGACAGGTGGAGAGGGCAAACCAGGAGTTACTTCGTGGGTTGAAACCCCGATTACGAGTCCCGTGTCTCAGAGCTGCTAGAGCATGGGCCGAGGAGTTACCATCGGTGGTTTGGGGAATTAACACTACACCTAACAGATCTACTCAGATGACCCCGTTTTTTATGGTTTATGGTGCAGAGGCAGTCCTTCCGAGTGACATTATCCATGACTCGCCCCGAGTGGAGGCTTACGTTGAGCTGGAGAACGAGAATACCCGGCAAGACGCCGTGGACATGTTAGAAGAGCACAGGGAGCAAGCTTTAGAGCGGTCAGCTATATATCAACAAGACTTGAGGCATCACAGTCGCCGAGTCAAAACCCGTGTTTTCCAGGAAGGAGACCTGGTGTTACGCTTAGTACAATCTAAGGAAGGAAATCACAAGCTATCTCCCCCATGGGAGGGCCCGTTCATCATAAGCCGGAATCTACACAATGGATCGTACTACCTGATAGACGCAAGGGAAGAGTCGGATACTGTTAACAACACTTCTCATACAACTTCATCCATGCAAGAGCCGGAAAGACCATGGAACGTAGCTCAGCTGCGTCCCTACTACACTTAGTATAGATTCAGTTTACAGTTTATATTGCACGATGTAATGGGCAGCAGGTTTCAGACGCACTCTTTTCCTATCCAGGGTACCTAAGGGGACTGGAGGGTTTTTAATGAGGCGGTCTGCTGACCTAACCTTTTCATATCAATAAAGGGATGATTAAATCATGATAGTTTTTTTGTTTTCTCCTACATTTTTCCTGTGCTTTCTTTATATTTGATTGCACTCATTATCAGGTAAGTATATAATGTTTAGTTATAGTGTAATAAGCTTAAAATTTTATTTTCCCTTTTTTCTTAGATTATGTATATAGGTCTCGGGGGCTGATTGTTTGAATAGCACAGTTACAGTCTCAGACCCGGCCACGATGCCATTAGGTTATGAGGACTGATTACTTGCAATAAGTACGGTTGCAATCTCATAACCCGGACAATAGAGCCAAATTTTTTCTTGGCCTTTCTTGTTTGAGCTTGATGTGACTCGCAACAAAGTGGCGTGTTTTGCTAGCCTATAAATACAATCAGTCATGATGCCCATTGGGACTTGCCTGACCCTGTTTTTATAGAGTTATAGCAACGTCGAATATCCACGCGAAAGCCGGCTTACAACAAAGAGGGTCAAACGGGTCATCTAAACCACAAGTTATGCGGAGTACAAGGCAACAACCGGAAACTCATAATGTATTGAGCATAACTTCAAAAGTTCATGAATAAAACAATATGGTTGGGGACTCAGAAAAACAGGGAGTTTTCTTAAGCCACAAACCCCTAAACTCAAAAAATTGGGTCTTGGGGAATTGCGAGCTTGAGAAAGCAACAAGTTGTCTAGCTAGCGAACTCAAAACCCAAAAATCCGGGTCTTGGGGACTTGGAAGAAATATTTGCACTATCCCAAAACCCAAGAATCAGTGTTCAATGCAAAAAGTGTACAGCAATAAAGTTGCACCAAAATAAGGTTGAAAAGTGCATATCAAACTGATAACCGGAATGGTCATCAAAACCAAAGGAGTTTAAGCGTATTACAAACCAGATGAATAGTATCAAAAGTGCACAGGCGCAGTATCAAATAAACAAAGTCTATGAAGGCATATTACAATGCCCATTGGCCGAATGAGTGTTTGCAGGTAAAGGATAATATCTTTACTCGGCTCCATCAGCCGAGTCTTCGGAAGCGGTCTGGGCAACCGGGTCTTCGGTGTTGTTCTCAGCTGCCTTCCCCTTATCAGTTGCCGGGTCATCTCTAGAGGTAGCACGTGAAGGAGCAGGAACAACCGGAGTCGAAGAAGATGGCATAGAGTTGGGGTCTGCTGCGGCCTTTCTCTTTGCAACTTCCGCCTTGAAGCGAGTCAAGATATCAAAGGGCTCCAGGTCTTCGACAAGCACAGGTTGATCCTCAGCGTCATAGGCCGGAGTGAGCTTGTTAACATCAAGAGTATCGGCGATCAGACTGGCCGAGTGACGGATTTGGGTATTGATAATCTTGAGGTCTTTTCCCGAAAACTTGGAGCCATCAGCTTTCAGCTCGTGAAACCCGTTCACCAGCATAGCCGGCTCGACCTTGGGGTAATAAGCCTTGACCAGTGCGAGAGCCCGAAACGCCCCAACCCGGCAGGCTGAACGCTTCCAGGTCTCAACCCAGGAAGGGACAGTCGAGTATGCCTCGAGCATTTTTGTAACGCACGGGTAATCACCCGACCGTTTCAAAGACTCGAGAGCCCATTTAGTGCCGGCTGAGAATTTCCGGATGACGGTCTTGAGTATCCTCAACCTGTGTTGGTCATCTTTCACGTTCGTCACATCAGCCGGACCTCCAACAAAAACGCCTGGAAACCGAGTTAACAACATTGCTGGGTAGGAAAATCCGGGTAACGCGAATTGGGAAACAGAGTTTAGATTTACCAATGAGGGAATAAAAAATGTTCCTAAGTGATATGGAGGGTTACTCCTAGATTGGCCCGATCTTCACGAATCGACGAAGAACACGAAGAACGCTCAAGAACGCGATGAACACGATGAACAAGAGAGGGGGGAATCGAGGGGGAATCGTGGGCAAACGCAAGGGAGATAACTAGTAAGAACCGAAGAACCCCAAATCTCCCGTCAACTAAACCCCGAGGGCCGCCTACGGGACGATCGATCCAACTGAACTCACCTTGATTGAAACCGCTTCACACCTGTAGCCGGTCAACTACGCCATTAGAACCTCAAGGATTCACGATAGGAAGATTGGACAATTCTTGATTGAAATCCAAGGGGAGAGATCAAGTAATTGGATGAGTCCTGATACGATCCTCGACGAAGTCGGAGGAGTAGCCTTGATACGTTCCTAGGTACACACCATAGGAGTAGTTCCTCAAAGAGGGATACAAGAGAGCAAATCTCACAATGTTCTAAAATCAACTCTAAAACCCTAGATCTAGCTCGGGGGCTTCCTTATATAACCGGGGGTCGAAGTAGGTGAAAACGGGGTCGAAAACGGGTCAAATCCGTGCATTTGGGGCCACGCCGGCCTGGGGGCCCGGCCTGGCCGGCCTAGAGGCCGGGGTGGGGCAGAGGGGCGCTCCAGGGCGCGCTGACCTGGGGCCGGCCTGGCACCCGGCCTGAGGCCGAGGTGGGCGAGGGCGCGCCGGCCAGGGAGGGGCCGGCCTGGGCTGGCAGGGCGGCCGGCCCGGGGCCGAGGTGGGAGAGGGGGCAGCCGGCCTAGAGGGGCCGGCCCGAGCCCGGGGTGGAGGCCGGCCCTCTCGGGTGGGTGCCCGGCCTGGAGGAGGAGGAGGCCGGCCTGGGGCCGGGGTGGGGGCCGGACCCCTCGGGTGGGTGGCCAGCCTGGAGAGGGAGGGGCCGGGCTGGCCGGGCCCTAAGGACGGGAGGGTTTTTCCC
This sequence comes from Alopecurus myosuroides, assembly GCA_028641055.1. Lineage (NCBI taxonomy): Eukaryota > Viridiplantae > Streptophyta > Magnoliopsida > Poales > Poaceae > Alopecurus > Alopecurus myosuroides. Next base: position 223,218,404 of record CM054058.1, on the reverse strand, counting down.
CCTATCTTCTCCGTCGGTGCTCCGAACTCGATGCCGTCTTCTCCGCTCTTCTTGATACCTTCTCGCGCATCGTCTTGGGTGCTTTCTAGGGCCTCCGTGGTGGGTTTGAACCTGAGTACACAAAGTGTTGAACCATGAGGTAGCGCACCATCCGCCAAGTTACCGAAAGTATGGAGCGAGAGGAGTGAGTTCACCTTATCATGAATGGCCTTTTCTCGTGATCTTGTCATTGGTGCACTTGGTGGAGTTGGGTGGGCTACATCATCTCCCCCCTTGAAAAAGAGTCGACCTCGACTCGGCGTTGTCTTCATCACTTGGGTATCCATGGAAGGGAAAGAGATCCTTGACATTGAAGGAGTTGTGGACGATGTACTTGGATTGCGGTAAGTCAAGGTTGTAGGCGTTGTTGTTGATGCGTTTGATGACCTTGAAGGGCCCGTCGCCTCTTGGCTTGAGCTTGGAGTTGCGCTCTTCGGGGAAACGTTCCTTGCGCAAGTGTAGCCACATGAGGTCACCTTCTTTGAACACCATTGGTTTCTTGTTCTTGTTCATGATAGAGGCTCGGTGCTCGGAATGCTTCTCAAGTGTAGCTCTTGTGGAGTCATGTAGCTTCTTGATGTAGTCGGTGCGCTTGTCAATGTCCATGTTTGCTCGCTCGCGTAGAGGCAAAGGAAGTATGTCGAGGGCGGTGTTGGGGTTGAAGCCGTAGACGATCTCGAATGGACTCTTCTTGGTAGCTTGGTGTAGAGCACGGTTGTAGGCGAACTCGGCGTGTGGGATGCATTCCTCCCAATTCTTCAAGTTAGGCTTGATCAATGCTCGAAGTAGTGAAGAGAGTGTGCGGTTGACGACCTCGGTTTGTCCATCCGTTTGTGGGTGATAGGCGGTGGAGAAGAGTAGCTTGACGCCGAGTTTGGCCATCAACGTCTTCCAAAAGTATGAGGTGAACTTGACGTCGCGGTCCGATACAATGGAAGTAGGTACACCATGTAGACGCACAATTTCCCTAAAAAACAATGTGGCAACATGTGAAGCATCATCGGTTCGGTTGCAAGGGATGAAATGTGCCATCTTAGAGAAACGGTCAACAACTACAAAGATTGAATCCATGTTGGTTTTAGTTCGTGGGAGTCCTAACACAAAGTCCATGCTAATATCACTCCAAGGTGCATGTGGTATAGGCAATGGCATGTAAAGACCATGGGGGTTGGAAGTAGACTTAGCTCGGAGGCATGTAGAACATCTCTTGACGTATCTCTCAACTTGATGCTTCATCTTGGGCCAATAGTAATGGTTGGAGAGCATGGCATAGGTCTTGTCGCGTCCAAAGTGCCCCATGAGACCTCCTTCATGTGATTCCTTCAATAACAAGAAGCGAAGAGAGGACTCGGGAATGCACAATTTGTTAGCCTTAAACAAGAAACCTTTGTGGAGATAGTAGTCATCAAACCCTCGGTTAGGCAAACATTTCTCAAACATAGGAGCAAAGAAGACATCGGAAGCATATAAGTCTTTGATTTCATCCAAACCAATCACATTGATGTCAAGGCGTGTAAGAAGACACTCTTTCCTAGACAAGGCATCCGCTACAACATTCTCTTTACCTTTCTTGTACTTAATGACATAGGGAAAATATTCAATGAGTTCTACCCATTTAGCACGCCTCTTGTTCAACTTAGCTTGACCCTTCAAGTATTTCAATGATTTGTGATCGGAATGAATAACAAACTCTTTAGGCCAAAGGTAGTGTTGCCAAACTTCTAGCATTCGAACCAAAGCAAATAGTTCCTTATCGTAGATTGGGTAATTTAGTCTAGCGCCATCTAGTTTTTCACTATGGTACGCAATGGGACGTCCATTTTGCATGAGAACGCCACCAATTCCTATGCCACTAGCATCACATTCAATCTCAAAAGTTTTCTCAAAATCTGGTAAGACAAACAAAGGAGCTTCGGTTATGCATTTCTTAAGTGTGTCGAACGCTTTTTGTTGGGATTTTCCCCAAACAGAAGGTACATTCTTTTTGGTAAGTTCATTCAAAGGGCAAGCAATGGTTGAAAAATCTTTGACAAACCGGCGATAGAAACCGGCAAGGCCATGAAAGCGCCTTATCTCACCCACGGAAGTAGGGTTGGGCCAATTTCTAATTGCCTCAATTTTCTTGTTATCCACTTCAATACCATTGGAAGAGATCACAAAACCCAAGAAAACAAGCTTGTTGGTGCATTTACTGATTTTTTTGTTGGATTTCATTCCACCCGCGGTTGGGAACTAGTAATTCGTTGGGTCTACAACGATCTTGGATGGGCTCCTAATGAACTAATTTTCACTATTTTTGTTTGTAGTCTTCCAGTAATTCTAGATACTTGTTTGAAATTTTGGGTATTATTTGGAAAGATTGGTGTCGTGGTGGTGTCACGGCAGATGCCATGGGATGGCTAAAGATGTGGGGACGAAGGACGCTGGAGGTGTCCGGGGAGGGATCACCCGACGAGTAGCCGCGTGAGGTAAGAACAACACACAGCAAACAACACGATCTACCCAGGTTCAGGGCCCTCGTGAGGAGGTAAAACCCCTACTCCTGCCTCTCTGTATGTATTATGATGTTTCTCCGAGTAGCCACAGTACAAATGTTATCGCTACCGAGTAGCCACTCTCCTCTCTCCGAGTAGGGCTAGGTCAAGAACTTAGGGTTTTTAGGGTTCAATGTGTGCATGCCTCGCGCAGGAGGCGGCGGGGCACCTTATATACCTGGTGCCCAGCCGGATACGTCCAAACATGGACAAGTGTCGACATAGTGTGCACACCGTCCTTCTTCCGGGTTCCCGCTGACAGCTTTGGTTCCTAACCTTGGCTTCATCTGGAAAGTCGTTGGGCAAAACTAGGGGACAGACTGGTATCACTGTACCTAGGCACAGAGTAGGCCCCCCTTATCCTGCCACGGCCTGCTTCCATGCTGTCACTGTCAGGCAGGCCGGTCCCAGATGAACAGTAGTTCGAATGCTGCCAAGTACGGACCCAGGATACGCGGGATCCTGTGTCAGAACGGCTCCTTTGACTTTCTGGCCCGAGTAGGTTCCCGCCAATTGTTCCCGCCAATTGTACTCGGGCCAACTCTTCTACTCGAAAGGATAGAACTTGATTGATATCTCCTTCTGGTCATCTTGAGGTGAGACCGAGTGGCAGTCGACCGGGTAGCGAGTACCAGGTAGTCGGCTACTCGACCAAACCTCTCTTCTGTAAGCCGCCTTTACCACTTGCCTTTACCCTACTCGGGGCTAACCCCCCGACAGCAGTCCCCGAAGCTGGTTGAGTCTTGCGAACTCGTTCACTAGGCTCTGCCAGCTTAAAACCAATTTTTGCCTCATAGCCCTTGAACCTCAAGATGTCGAGTAAACGGCCTCCGAGTAGCACTCTGACAAGTATCTTCTGTCTCTTGTCTTCCGAGTAGCACTTGCTTTCTACTCTGTAACCGAGTAAAAAGACTTAGAGAATTTTCTTGAATGGAGCCGTTGCGGCGCAGAACACCATCCAGCCGTCCGTACCGCAGCCGGACGCGTGTCAAGCATCCACGACCATGTCGTTTCGCTGCCCACGACACATCGTGCCACGCGCCCAGTTTTCACGGGGCAGGCCTACCGGCTCGTTATGTCCCATCAATCGTAATAATAGGCCACGATCTGATCGTGGGATCTACTGTGGCCGTTACGCGCGCGTTCCGCGCTTTCGTGTGTTTCTATTCAGCCACAGGCCCCACCACACAGCAATCATGGCCACGATTGATCCCACTACGCCAATGGTAACGGTAAAATCGCGGAGAGGGTATAAATACCCCCGCCGGTAACTTCCTTTTCCCCTTCCCTTGCACTATTCCTCTTTCCTCCTCTGGTTTCCTCCGCCACCGAGCTCTCTGCCGCCGCGCAAGCTCTCGCGCCGCCGCGGACTCAATTCGCCCAATCAATTCCAACCAACTCCGTCCAATTTCTTCCACTCCTCCTGCTTGCAACAATGGCCAAAGCCGGCTGGGCGGGCTCAATCGTTACCAGTGAGGATTTCGCCTGGCAAGTTAATACCAGGCGAGTTCCTCCCGGCGTGGAGTGCCGGGCGCCTGACAATGAAGTCGTGCCAACTCCGCGGGAGGGTGAGCGCGTCGTCTTCATGTCGCACTTCGAGCGCGGCTTCGGACTGCCGGCCTCCGAGTTCCTCCGTAAGTTTCTCGACCACTTCGGCCTTCAGATGCATCATCTGCCGCCGAATGCCGTCGTCTTCCTCGCCTACCACGCCGTGGTGTGCGAGGCCTTCCTCGGCATCCACCCGACGTCGGAAACCTGGCTGAGGTACTTCCACCTCCGCCAGCAGACTGTCGGGAAGAAGGACAGCGCGGGCGTGGCCGGCCGCGCAACCGACACCGGCTGCGCCATGATGATACAGCGGACCGGGACGAACCACCCCCGTATCAAGGGGCTGGACTCCGTTCGACTGTGGCAGAAGACGTTCTTCTATGTCAAGAACATCCCCGCCGCCGAAGGAGCCCAGGTAAACGACAGGATCAACCTTCCCGCCTGGAGCCTCCGTGCTCCCACCGGGAAGAACTGGAAGGAGAAGCCCGCCAATGACGACAACGCCATCGAGATAGAGAGGAGGCTAGGCTGTCTGGTAGGGCAAGGCCTCAAGAACGATGATCCGGTGGCTTGCTGGATTCAGCGCCGAGTGCTGCCTCTTCAGGAGCGCTGCCATCTCATGTGCTACATGGGAGGCCCCCGCGACTGCACCAGGACGACAACCATCGAGATCGACAACATCGATGTTCCCGGGCACGCAAGGGCCATCTTGATGACCAACCTCAGCGACAATTGGCAGTACGGGTTCGTCCCGTATAGCCGTACGAAGCCGATTGAGCGGGTACGTCCTTCTTACTCTGTTTTTGCATATGCTTTCCGAGTAGATAGATCTTCTTCTTGCCGCGAGTAGCAATTGCCTTCTGCACCGAGTAGGATACTTAGCCGAATCTCCTAGGCTTAATGTGTTTTGTACTTGCACGCCTTGTCGAGTAGCCTACTCGGGAATGATTCTTAGGCTTAGTGTGCTTTGCGCCTGCACGCCTTTCCGTGTAGGATTTTCAACAATCATGCTTAGGCCTTGTATGCTTTGTGTTTGCACGCCTATCCGGGTAGAAACAATTAGTGAGCTGCCTAGGCTTAGTGTGCTTTGTGCTTGCACGCCTATCCGAGTAGAATTCCTTCTCGATACTCTGTGACCCTTCTCTGTCTTTCAGATCCTTACTCGCCAGAAAATTGAAAGCTGCGAGCGCTTCGATGGCAACTTCTCTGCCGATCGCGAGGAGGACGATGTGCCCTCCTTCGATGCCGCGGATCAGATCAATCTCCCACGCTCCCCAACGACGGAGAAGCGCGAGGCCGAATCGTCTCTTCGCGACTGGTCTGAAGATGACTTCGAAGGTAACAACGTTCTCACTTTGCTTGCTTGCGAGAAGCGTCAATCCTTTGCTTGCTGTTCCTAATTTTCTTCTTTTCTTTTCTCGGACTCGTAGATGAAGCTGCTGACGAGAGCGAGGACGAGGACGATGACGAGGACAAGGACAATGCGGTCCTTGTCGTCAAACCTCTGTCCGTCGCAGCCCCCAACACCCGCAAGCGGACTGGCAGTGACGCCCAAGGGCCTCCAGCCAAGAAGAAGAAGCCAGTCGAGAAGCCGAAACCGACCAAGACAGTCGTGAAGAGATTAAGGCGAAAGCTCCCTTCCACCACTGCGTAAGTTTTCTTCTCGACCGTCTCTCCTCCCGCGCTGTGGTGTTTTCCCCAATCTCCTTCTAACTTCTGATACTTTCTTTCTCGGCAGCCCTGCCATGGACGCGAATGCCGTTCTCGCGCCCGACCAAGCCAACAAAGCACCAGTACCCCTGATCAATCTCGACGATGAGGAGGATGATGCCACCAACATCCAAGGAACAGAAACAGAACAGCAGAACCGTGCGTCGTCAGCAGCACAGGACACTGCTGCTCATCAGGACAGAGCGCCTTCTCCTCCGGCCAGCAATGCCGAGGAAGATCAGGACCAGGAGATGCATGACACCGCCACCCACGAGCAGCCAGACGCAGAGCAAGAGCAGCCCACCTCCGGGGCTGCCGCACAAGAGAATCCCGCTGGCGAGCAGCGGGTACATGACGCCACCACCACGGATGCCACCATGGCGGACGCCTATCCACTGAGCGACGCGCACACAGGCGCCGCACCGACTAGCGCCCAGCCCGATGCCGTGCAAGGTGATGGTTCCGTGGTACCTCCAATCGTTCAAGGCACCGCACCGCTAGTTTCCTCCTCAGTGCCACAGAACCGGGACCCAGCCAGGCAACAGGCCCTAGACGCCCTGAGGGATGAAGTTGACAGAAGAGCAGCCGAGAAAAAAGCTGCCGAGAAGGCCGAGGCTGAAAAAGAGGCAGCCGAGAAGGAAACCGCCGAGAAGGCCGAGGCCGAGAAAGAGGCTGCCGAGAAGGAAGCCGCCGAGAAGGCGAAGGCGCGAGTTGAGGGGAAGAAACTCGAAGATCCAGAGAAGCAGAGAGCCGAAAAAGAGAAGGCGAAGAAACGGGCCAGAGATCAGAATCAAATGCCGCCGCCAGCCTCGGGTGGTGTCGGGGGGTTACCCCCGAGTAGGGTAAAGGCAAGTGGTAAAGGCGGCTTACAGAAGAGAGGTTTGGTCGAGTAGCCGACTACCTGGTACTCGCTACCCGGTCGACTTCTACTCGGTCTCACCTCAAGATGACCAGAAGGAGATATCAATCGAGTTCTATCCTTTCGAGTAGAAGAGTTGGCCCGAGTACAATTGGCGGGAACAATTGGCGGGAACCTACTCGGGCCAGAAAGTCAAAGGAGCCGTTCTGACACAGGATCCCGCGTATCCTGGGTCCGTACTTGGCAGCATTCGAACTACTGTTCATCTGGGACCGGCCTGCCTGACAGTGACAGCATGGAAGCAGGCCGTGGCAGGATAAGGGGGGCCTACTCTGTGCCTAGGTACAGTGATACCAGTCTGTCCCCTAGTTTTGCCCAACGACTTTCCAGATGAAGCCAAGGTTAGGAACCAAAGCTGTCAGCGGGAACCCGGAAGAAGGACGGTGTGCACACTATGTCGACACTTGTCCATGTTTGGACGTATCCGGCTGGGCACCAGGTATATAAGGTGCCCCGCCGCCTCCTGCGCGAGGCATGCTCACATCGATCGCATACTGGGTCACGCATAAACCCTAGAACCCTAGGTTCTTGACCTAGCCCTACTCGGAGAGGGGAGAGTGGCTACTCGGTAGAGATATTCTTTGTACTGTGGCTACTCGGAGAAACATCGTAATACATACAGAGAGGCAGGAGTAGGGGTTTTACCTCCTCACGAGGGCCCTGAACCTGGGTAGATTGTGTTGTTTGCAGTGTATTGTTCTTACCTCACGCGGCTACTCGTCGCGTGATCCCTCCCCGGACACCTCCAGCGTCCATCGTCCCCACATCTTTAGCCATCCCATGGCATCTGCCGTGACACCACCACGACAGTTGGCGCCCACCGTGGGGCAACCAGCGGCGCTGGCTGGAGTTTCTGTTCGGACGGGATCTTCTTCAGCGGAGCGCGTAGTTTGTGGCCTTGTCCACAGATTCGGCTCCTTCGACTTCGTCACCGACAACGCCGGCTGTTTCGGCAGCATGGCCATGCCCGAGGGCGGCTCGGTGATCTCCTTCGGCTCTCACCTTGTCTACGTCGCCACCGTCGCCAACAGCGCCTACCCCGAGCTGGTGCATGACGCGGAGGATCCTCCTGCGGTGATTGCTGCTCGCGGAAGGCCTGCATGCAGCTCTGCAAGCTGCGCTGAGGTGATGGTGACGGGTTTGGCGGCAAACACTGGCGCAGCTGCTACTGGCTCTGCGGCCGTTGTCGAGGAGGTTGACGAACCGCCTGCTGGTGGCAGGAATCACCGGCCCTACGAGAAGGAGAGCAACTTGCCGCCTTCCACGTCAACGGTCATCCCCGCGTCTGCTGCGCGAACCGGTATGCCCACTCCCACCGACATCGAGCTCCTAGCCGCGAGGGAGCAGCTCGAGCGGCAACGCCAGGAGCTGCTTGCCGAGCAGGCGGAGTTGGAGAAGATCAGGCTTGAGCTGAGTCTAGAACAGCTCGAGTACAACAAGGCTCACGGCTTCACGCCGGTCGCCAGGAGGCCCAGCAGAGTAGGCGCCACGCGGCGTAACTTGGGTGTTGAGATGGCGACAGTTGCGGAGGTGCCCGCGCAGTCCGCCACCGCGAACACTTTCACAAGGCCAAGGTACAGCACACCCGCCAAGACGCTCAGAGCTGCACAGGCCGTGGCTGCCGAGTTGCCGCGCCTGGATGGAGAGGCGCGTCTCAGGCAGCAGGAGAGGCTCAACGAGTTGGTGTTGGAGGCCGCTAGGCAGAACGAGGAGTTCCGGAAGGCCAACCCGGGAGCTGGAGCTTCGCAGGTGGTTCACTCGCACGCGGCTAGATCTAACGATCAGGCCTCGTCTCCGCATCCTAGCCGCGAGAAGAGCCGCAGCGGGCGCTCGGGTAGAGACAGGCAAATGCAGGTGTATGACCCGGCTGCTGCCGCGAAACAGGTTGCTGTGCCGCAGCAGCCCGGGCGGGAACACAATGCTGCAAGAGCAGGCTCTCAAGCCCATCAAGCTCAAAGCCGTGCCCGAGAAGCCGCGCATCCGGGTTCTTCTCGGCAACCCGCAGCTCAGCCTACTCGGCAGAGGCAGCAGCCGCGCCCAGTGGCACGAGTCGCCAACCCGGTGGAGCAGCCCGCAGCTATGCAGGTGGATAGGTATGATGATGGCTACTCGGCTATGGAGATGGCTGGTTATGATATTCATGACCGTGTTGATGAGCGCGTGTTGGCGCCTGGAGATGCAAGGCACCAGCTGGACCGTATCAGCTTGTCGGCGCGGCTTGAGAGCACGGGTCCTCCTGGTCCCGAGTGCTTTGGCCCGCGCATCATGAACGAGCCTTCCGTGAAGGGCTTCCAGCTTGCAAGAGGCACCAAGAGCTACAACGGCAGCACCAAGCCTGAAGATTGGCTCAATGATTACGTCACCGCGGTTCATATCGCGAATGGCAACAGGAGATGGGCGGTGCGCTATGTGCCGCAGATGCTAGAGGGCCCAGCTCGCACTTGGCTCAACAACTTGCCCAAGAACAGCATTAACTGCTGGCTGGACTTCTCGGATGCCTTCATCAGCAACTTCACGAGTACATACAAGAGGCCGAATAGGCCACAGCAGCTGTCAGCTTGCAGGCAGCGAGAAGACGAGACGGACCGCGAGTACCTTACTCGGTGGAGCACCTTGAGGAACACTTGTGAGGGTGTGAATGAAGCACAGGCCATCACTTGGTTTGCGCAGGGTTGCCGACATGGCAGTATGCTTTGGCAGAGATTGCAGAGAGAGATGCCGAACACCCTGGCCGAGACCATCAAGATTGCGGATCAGTACACACTCGGTGATCCTACTCAGCCACTGATGGACTCCTCTGAGCCGAGAAGAAACTTCAACAGCAGCAAGCGCAACGAGTTCCGCAACAAGCGCCGAGTAGATACTCGGTATGACCCTGAGGAGGTGAATGCAGTGAATGTCGGAGGCGGTGGTGGCCAAAGGCAGAAACCTGCTGGAGCCTACGGGCAGAACCAGAACCAGGGCCAAGGCAACAAGAAGCCATTTCGCGCCTCTCAGTCGGGTAGCGGGAACTCCGAGCAGCCGAAGAAGTTTGTCTTCGATGACATGAAGGATGGCCCATGCAGCTTTCACACTCACCACCCCTCCAGGCCTGCGAACCATACTACTCGGCAATGGGAATGGTGGGATGTGATCAAGAGTGATGGCTTGCCTCCTCCCCCTCCTCTGCCAGCCGCCAATGCTACTGTTCAGCCTACTCGCGCACCTGCAGCTCGGCCGCCAGTGTACCCGAGAAGAGAGAATGTCAACCAGGTGGCTTTAGGAGCCAACCGGAACTTCAACAATGAGAGATACCGCAACAACAACAACAACTACAACCGCAACAACAACAACAGAGGCAACAACAACTATCAGGGCAACAACAACAACAATGGCAACAATGGGGGCAATGGCTCCAACCAGTACCAAGAGCACCATGAGAGCTATATGATCTTCACTTCTGAGGCAGTCGACAAGCAGTCACAGCACAGGCGGGCCATGGAGGTCAACGCAGTGATTCCTGCTGTCCCTCATTACATGTACTGGTGCGACCAGGAAATCAGGTGGACTCGAGCGGATCATCCCAAGGTGATGCCCAACCCGGGTACCTATGCCTTGGTGCTGGATCCTACCTTCCTGGGTCCCGAGAAGAATGTGAGGTTCAGCAAGGTGCTAATCGACAACGGCAGCAGCATCAACATTGTGTACAAGGACACACTCGAGAAGCTTGGCCTGGCCGAGAACATGATGCTGCCTAGCAAGACCACCTTCCATGGCATTGTGCCCGGGATCTCGTGCAACCCGATTGGCCGAGTGTGAGCTGGGCCCTCTAGCATCTGCGGCACCAAGCTGCTGATAAGTAACTTCATCATGGAAGTGCTGCATCCGGATTGGTTAGCCAACCCGGTCATGGTCGAGAAGAAAAAGGAAGATCCCAAGGCTGCCACTGCATGGCGCATGTGCGTCGACTACACCGACTTGAACAAGGCATGCCCCAAGGATCCTTTCCCGCTACCTCGCATCGATCAGGTGATCGATTCCACTGCTGGTTGTGAACTGTTGTCTTTCATAGATGCCTACTCTGGTTTCCACCAGATTGCACTCAACCCTGCTGATCAAATAAAGACTGCTTTCATTACCCCGTACGGGGCTTATTGCTATCGTGTCATGTGTTTTGGCTTGAGGAATGCGGGTGCAACCTATCAGAGATGCATGCGGAAATGCTTGCACGATCAGCTCGGCAAGAATGTGCAGGTGTACGTAGATGACATTGTCATCAAAACGAATAAAACACATACTCTGCTTGCCGACCTGGAGGAAACCTTTGCTAACCTACGCAAGTACAAAATGAAACTGAATCCGAGTAAGTGCACCTTTGGTGTACCGGCTGGAAAGCTACTCGGTTTTCTGGTTTCTAGTCGGGGCATTGAAGCCAATCCTTCTAAGATAAAAGCTATTGAGAGCATATCTTTACCGAGATCACTGAAAGATGTGCAGAAGTTCACGGGTTGTCTGGCATCTCTGAGCCGTTTTCTGGGCCGAATGGGCGAGAAGGCTCTGCCTCTATACCAGCTAATGAAGAAAAGTGACAAATTTGTCTGGACTCCGCAGGCGGATGTGGCATTCAATGAGCTGAAAGCAATGCTGGCTAGCGCTCCCGTCTTGGCTAGTCCGCTACCCAAGGAGCCTATGCTGTTGTACATTGCTGCGACTAACCGAGTAGTCAGCGTGGTGATAGTCGTGGAGCGAGAAGAAGAAGGCAAGAATGTGCAGCGCCCAGTCTATTACCTCAGTGAAGTGCTATCCAGTTCCAAGCAAAATTATCCACACTATCAGAAGATGACATATGGTGTGTACCTGGGCGCCAGAAAGCTGAAGCATTATTTCCAGGAGCATCCCATCACTGTTGTGAGTTCTGCTCCCATCTCGGATATCATGGGTAACAAGGAGGCGAGTGGCAGAGTAGCCAAGTGGGTGATTGAGCTAGCCGCGTACGCTCCTGCGTATGCGAGACGAGAAGCAATCAAGTCTCAGGTCCTGGCAGAGTTTCTTGTGGACTGGGCCGAGATGCAGTATGAACCTCCTGCTCCGGTTTCCAACTATTGGAGGATGCATTTCGATGGCTCGAAAGTGAAGGAGGGCCTTGGTGCTGGCGTCGTGCTCACGTCACCCAAGCGAGATCAGCTCAAGTATGTGTTGCAGATTCATTTCAAGGCATCCAACAATGTAGCCGAGTACGAGGCAGTGGTGCATGGTTTGCGAGTAGCAAAGGAGGTTGGTGTGCAGTGCATTATATGCTATGGCGATTCAGATCTGGTGGTACAGCAAGTCTCAGGTACCTGGGATGCTTTGGATGCCAACATGGCATCGTATCGCTTCCTGGTGCAGTCTATGACTGGATTTTTCGAAGGCTGTGAGTTCCAGCACATTCACCGAGCAGAGAACGAAGCAGCAGACGAGCTATCCAAGTTGGGATCTTCTTGGCAGTCCATCCCGGCAGGGATTGCCTTGGAGCATTTGAGGAAGCCATCCATCAAGCCTTCCCCCAACTCGGAATCCATCTTTGTTCCTTCCCTGCCAAGTGAAGAATCTGACCCAATGGAAATTGACTGGGAGAGTGTTGCAGGGAACCCGGGGACTGCCGTCCTCTACTCGGGGACTGCCACTCCTTACTCGGGGACTGCCACTCCTTACTCGGGGACTGCCACTCCTTACTCGGGGACTGCCACTCCTTACTCGGGGACTGCCACTCCTTACTCGGGGACTGCCACTCCGTACTCGGGGACTGCCGCCCTCAACCCAGAAGCTGTCGCATTCATTGAAGAAGTTCTCGCCAATCGGTCTGGGCTGCAAAGAAGCGCTCCTACTCCTCCTGTGCAACCGCAAGAGCCTGTCCCAATGGAACTGGACGAACCAGTGTTTCCCATACGGGAGACACCGAGTTGGGCTATGCCCATATTATCCTTCCTAAGGGACGGCACTCTACCTGAAGATGAGGTGACTGCGAGGCAGATCCAGAGAAGGTCCAAGGGCTACACCATAGTCCGAGATGTGCTGCACAAGAGAAGTGCCACTGGTGTGCTGCAACGTTGTGTGAGCCCAGAAGAGGGAGAAGAAATTCTGGTGGAGATACATCAAGGGGAATGCGGGCACCACGCCTCCTCTCGGGCGTTGGTTAAGAAAGCTTTTCGGCATGGCTTCTACTGGCTCACTGCACTGCAGCAAGCCGAAGACATCGTGAGGAAGTGCAATGGCTGCCAGATGTTCGCAAGTAAGATTCACATGCCTGCTTCCGAGTTGAAAACAATTCCTATCACATGGCCATTTGCTGTTTGGTGCTTGGATATGGTTGGCCCCTTCAAGCCGGCTAAAGGCAATATGACACATATCTTGGTCATGGTGGACAAGTTCACCAAGTGGATTGAGGTGAAGCCTATTCGGAAGTGCGATGGGGTCACAGCTGTGAAGTTCGTGAAGGATGTGATCATGAGATATGGCTACCCGCTCAGTTCATCACCGACAACGGCACCAACTTTGCAGAGGGGCAATGGTGCGATTCTGCAGAGATAAGCATATCCGACTAGACGTTGCGTCAGTCGCGCACCCTGCCTCCAATGGGCAAGTTGAGAGAGCAAATGGATGGTTCTGGCAGGCATAAAGCCAAGGCTATTGAGCCGTTGCTGAAAACACCTGGGTGTTGGCTAGAAGAGTTGCCAGCGGTGTTGTGGAGTCTAAGGACTACCCCTAACCGGTCAACCGGCTACACGCCATTCTTCTTGGTATAACGGGGCTGAGGCCGTGTTGCCAATAGACTTAGAGCATGACTCCCCCCGAGTAGCCCTCTACACTGAGGTGGAGGCGAGAGAAGCTCGAGAAGACGACGTTGACCTGCTTGAAGAAGCAAGAGAGCTGACTCTGTCACGTTCGGCTATCTACCAGCAAAATCTGCGGCGTTATCATAGCCGAAAGGTGAACCCAAGGGTTTTCCGAGAAGGAGACATGGTCCTTAGGCTGGTGCAACGCACAGCCGGGATGCACAAGTTGTCTCCTCCTTGGGAAGGGCCTTTTATCGTGAGCAAAGCGCTGCACAATGATGCATACTACCTTGTAGATGTGCGCCCATCGCAGGCGAACAGGGCAGATAAAGCTGGAGAGGAAACCAAGCGTCCTTGGAATGTAGCTCTACTTCGTCGTTTTCATTCGTGAGCAAAGATGTGTATGTACCCTCTTATCCGAGTTGAAATTCTACTCTGCAATCTGAAATTGTTCTCGGGGACTGCCCTCGTCCAAAATTGCTCTAAGTGTTTTTACTCGGCTTGATCCTTTGTCTTTTCGGTTGCTCCACTTCAGAACTCATAAGTGCATTGAGTAGTGTGTTTAAACCTATATGCCAACTCTTCGACTCTGCTGCTGTCCGAAACCCGGCTTCATGGCAAGCAAGAGAACAAGCAAAAGGTCAATGAGCACACGAAAATCGCTAAGGAAGAAAGAGTGCAGGAACCGAGTAGATTGCTTGTTACTTTTGTTCCCTGTTTTCGTCTTCTCGGCTAAGTGGTGGGCTGCGTTACCATGATTGTTTCTAGCGGCTAAGTATTTGCAGCCCTACTATTTGATTCTTGTGACTCGAATACCAAAAAAGCGACAAGTCGCGGGTAGAGCAGAGATGATAAGATAGGGTGAATAAGAAATGCAACTCGGGGACTCGCATGGAAACGCAACTCGGCATTGAGCCAGCGTCGTTCAAATTGATTAATGTCGAAATAAACAGAGTGGGCATAAAAACTGAGTAGCAAGCAAAACAAAGATAGTCTATTACATCTGCTCCCGGCATCCCGGGGATCTGATAAGTGTTCGAGTGAAAAAGTTTGCAGATAAAATCAGGTGGAGGTGGCAGTGTTGTCGGTACTGGCATTGGCTGCTGCATCATCGGTGGTGGCCCTGGCTGCCGCATCTTCCTCAGCGCTGGCGTGGGTGGCATCCGCATCCGACTGGATGGTGGCGGACTCGTTCATCTCGACGTCCTGCTCGGTGGCTGCCGGGTCGGAAGTGGCCGTGGCCACCGAGACGGGCCCTGGAGCTGTAGAGGAACTGGAGGCTCGGCCGGGGGCGGGCATCGTGTCGTCAAGAGCGGCCCCTGAAGAGGTGCCGAAGTCGAGTGGGGCGGTCTCGATGTGCTCGGCCTCCTCATCGCTACTCGAGATGGCCGTGCCTTTCCCTTTCCCGGCACTGCTCCTGGGGGAATCGAAGAGGCCCTCCAAGTCGGACTCTGTCTCCTCATCTTCCTCCTCCTCGTCCTCCTCCACCTCGGTGTCGGGCTCGGGGGGGCCGTCGATGTAGATCTCCGTCTCAGCGCACTCCGCCACTTCATACGCAAGCAATTTGCGCGCGGCCACGCAGTCGGGGTCTGTCTCCCACTTGGAGTCGTTGCGCTTCCCGCGGATGAGTCGCATGTCAAGATTTTCATACCAGGATGCAATGCAGAGGAGCATTATGTCCGCACCAGCCCGAGCTCCCGAGGCACGCCACTTCTTCAACTCGGCCTTCACATTCTGCAGCTTGAGTGCGAGGCCCCGAATGGTTGTTGGCTCAGGTTCCTCAGGCCAGAAGAGCTTATGAAGCTCAAAGCCCACGCGCACGAGGTCAGAACCAACGGCGGATAGGCGCTGGAACTGGCTTCGCATCACCAGCATGCTATCTTCAATTTCGGCCCTGGTGTCCTCTGGCTCGCCATTTGCAGCACGTGCTGCTTGGGCCTTGGCCAGAGCGGGCACGCCGGAAGACATAATGGCAGGAAAGATTTCTGGGAAAGCAAGTAGGAAATTCAAAATCAGAGGAGAAGAGAACCGGGTAGAGGAAGAACCGAGAAGAAACTTGACCGAGAAGAAAAGGATGCAGAGAAGAGAAAGCTTACTCTTAAGCTCGACGCGCAGCGCCTGCAGCTGGGTCTTCCAGGATTCTTCATTGGATATGTGTTTATCCTGAATCTGGCGCAGAGAATCCAACTGAGTGAAGTACCCAGCATTGGATGTCTTCAGTGTTTCGCACTCCAGCTCTAGGGCCTTGATCTTGGCTTTGAGGGTTGTCTCCGCTTTGGTCTTCTCGGCAATTACTCGATCCTTCTCTTCACCAACTGTAACAGCATCCTGGAGTGCTGTCCGCAGCCGGGTTTGCAGTTCCGCCACCTCTGCGGTGTGGTCCTTCACCAACTCAACAGCCTGGTCGGACAGCTGCTTCTGCACCTCCTCCGGTTTGACGCAGTCCTGGTGTTCCTCAACAAACAGTTTGTGATCTTCTGAAAAGAGCAAGGCACGGTTAGCAGAGAAGCAAAGGAGGTAGGCACAAGAATGATGCCGGGTAGACGGCTACTCACCTTCTAACTTCTTGATGGTGGCCTCGGCGTTCTCCACAAACGCGCGGCACTTCTCGTGCTCCTCAGCTAAGTTCTTCAGGTTCTCTGCAGAGTAGGAAAGGTTAGCGCAAAAGAAAGCAGACGCGGGCGTAAACAAGAAACGCAGTAACCGCATAGCTAGAAGCGTACCTTTCACTTCAGCCAGTTGCTGAGTGCTGTCGTTGGCATTCTTGCTCGCAGCCTCCGCAGCTGCCTTCTCCTTCTCCAATGCAGCGATTCGCCTCCTGGCGATAGAGTGGTTCCAGAGAAGCACGCGGTATAAGTTGGTCCGCTTCAGGACACTATCCTGAGAAGCGAGAAGAAAACAAGTCAGACAGAGCAGAAAAGATTCAACCCGAGTAGGAGGCTACTCGGAGAGTATCCGCCTACTCGGCCAGAATCTCGGGGACTGGGTGATGGTAAAGAAGAATGAAGGCGAATAGAAGAGAAGAAAAATTCAACTCAGAGAAGGACAAGCTGAAACTTACTGCATAAGCTTGCTCGATGTCCTCGGCGTTCTTGCGGTGCAGGAACATCTTGGCGGCGAGAGTGGCAGTCTCGGTGGAGACGGTCATGGGCTTGTATCCCAGATCCACTTTGTTCCACTCGACGCGCATGTGGTCAATCGTGCCGAGACCAAGACCATGCCAGTTGTCCGTGCCGAGAACCTTGCTGTCCCACTTGGCGTCGATATAGCCAATGGTATCCAGCACCTGCTCTAAGCTCCGGGATTTTATCGCTGGATCTTGAACTCCCCGAGAAGCAATGCTGACGGATTGGTTCTGATTTGGATCTGGGGGAGGGGTGTTCCTGGCTACGGCCTTTCGTCCCCTTAGAAGGGCAAGCTGCTTGTCCTGGGGAGAGAAGCCAATTATGTTTTGCTGGCTAACCTTAACCATGTAATCCGGGAAGCAAGGTTGGCCAGCGGCGATGGCGGCGGCAGCGGTCGCAGTGGCAACCGGGCCGGATTCTCGAATCACCAGTGCTCCACCAGAGGCTGGCGGCGGCATTTGATTCTGATCTCTGGCCCGCTTCTTCGCCTTCTCTTTTTCGGCTCTCTGCTTCTCGGGATCTTCGATTTTCTTCCCCTCAGCTCTCGCCTTCGCCTTCTCGGCGGCTTCCTTCTCGGCTGCCTCTTTCTCGGCCTCGGCCTTCTCGGCGGTTTCCTTCTCGGCTGCCTCTTTTTCAGCCTCGGCCTTCTCGGCAGCCTCTTTCTCGGCTGCTCTTCTGTCAACTTCATCCCTCAGGGCGTCCAGGGCCTGTTGCCTGGCTGGGTCCCGGTCCTGTGGCACTGAGGAGGAAACAGGCGGTGCGGTGCCTTGAACGACTGGAGGCACCACGGAAGCATCACCTTGCGCGGCATCGGGCTGGGCGCTAGTCGGTGCGGCGCCTGGATGCGCGTCGCTCAGCGGATAGGAGTCCGCCATGGTGGCATCCGTGTTGGTGGCGTCCTCTACCCGCTGCTCGCCAGCGGGATTCTCTTGTGCGGCAGCCTCAGTGGTGGGCTGCTCTTGTGCTGCGTCAGGCTGCTCGTGGGTGGCAGTGTCATGCATCTCCTGGTCCTGATCCTCCTCGGCATTGCTGGCCGGAGGAGAAGGCGCTCTGTCCTGATGAGCAGCAGTGTCCTGTGCTGCTGACGACGCACGGTTCTGCTGTTCTGTTTCTGCTCCTTGGATGTTGGTGGCGTCATCTCCTCATCGTCGAGATTGATCAGAGGTACTGGTGCTTTGTTGGCTTGGTCGGGCGCAAGAACGGCATTCGCGTCCATGGCAGGGCTGCCGAGAAAGAAAGAATCAGAAATTAGAAGCAGATTGGGGAAAACAGCACGGCGCGAGAGGAGAGACGACCGAGAAGAAACTTACGCAGTGGTGGAAGGGAGCTTTCGCCTTAATCTCTTCACGACTGTCTTGGTCGGTTTCGGCTTCTCGACTGGCTTCTTCTTCTTAGCTGGAGGCCCTTGGGCGTCACTGCCAGTCCGCTTGCGGGTGTTGGGGGCTGCGACGGACAGAGGTTTGACGACAAGGACCGCATCGTCCTCATTCTCGTCTTCGTCCTCATCCTCGTGCTCATCAGCAAAATCATCTGCGGATTCAGGAAAGAAAAGGAGCAAGTCAGAAACAGTAATCGGAGGATTGGTGTCTTTTGAGAACAAGCAAGGCAAGTGCGCAATTACCTTCAGATTCATCCTCCGGCCAGTCGCGGAGAGATGATTCGGTCTCACGTTTCTCTGTTGTTGGGGAACGTGAGAGATTGATCTGATCCGCGGCCTCGAAGGAGGGCACATCGTCCTCCTCGCGATCGGCAGAGAAGTTGCCATCGAAGCGCTCGCAGCTTTCAATTTTCTGGCGGGTAAGGACCTGAAAGACAGAGAAGGGTCACAGATTAGCCGAGTATCGAGAAGGAATTCTACTCGGATAGGCGTGCAAACACAAAGCACACTAAGCCTAGGCAGCTCGCTGAGTGTCTCTACTCGGATAGGCGTGCAGATACAAAGCATATGAAGCATAAGCATGGTTGTAGAGTATCCTACACGGAAAGGCGTGCAGGCGCAAAGCACACTAAGCCTAAGCATCGTTCCCGAGTAGGCTACCCGACAAGGCGTGTAAGTACAAAACACATTAAGCCTGTGAGATTCGGCTAAGTATCCTACTCGGTGCAGAAGGCAATTGCTACTCGCGGCAAGAAGAAGAGTTATCTACTCGGAAAGCATATGCAAAAACAGAGTAAGAAGGACGTACCCGCTCAATCGGCTTCGTACGGCTATACGGGACGAACCCGTACTGCCAATTGTCGCTGAGGTTGGTCATCAAGATGGCCCTAGCGTGCCCGGGAACATCGATGTTGTCGATCTCGATGGTTGTCGTCCTGGTGCAGTCGCGGGGGCCTCCCATGTAGCACATGAGATGGCAGCGCTCCTGAAGCGGCAGCACTCGGCGCTGAATCCAGCAAGCCACCGGATCGTCATTCTTGAGGCCTTGCCCTACCAGCCAGCCTAGCCTCCTCTCTATCTCGATGGCGTTGTCGTCATTGGCGGGCTTCTCCTTCCAGTTCTTCCCGGTGGGAGCACGGAGGCTCCAGGGGGGAAGGTTGATCCTGTCGTGTACCTGGGCTCCTTCAGCGGCGGGGATATTCTTGACATAGAAGAATGTCTTCTGCCACAGTCGAACGGAGTCCAGCCCCTTGATACGGGGGTGGTTCGTCCCGGTCCGCTGTATCATCATGGCGCAGCCGGTGTCGGTTGCGCGGCCGGCCACGCCCGCGCTGTCCTTCTTCCCGACAGTCTGCTGGCGGAGGTGGAAGTACCTCAGCCAGGTCTCCGACGTCGGGTGGATGCCGAGGAAGGCCTCGCACACCACGGCGTGGTAGGCGAGGAAGACGACGGCGTTCGGCGGCAGATGATGCATCTGGAGGCCGAAGTGATCGAGAAACTTACGGAGGAACTCGGAGGCCGGCAGCCCGAAGCCGCGCTCGAAGTGCGACATGAAGACGACGCGCTCACCCTCCCGCGGAGTTGGCACGACTTCATTGTCAGGCGCCCGGCACTCCACGCCGGGAGGAACTCGCCTAGTATTGACGAGCCAGGCGAAGTCCTCACTGGTGACGATTGAACCCGCCCAGCCGGCTTTGGCCATTGTTGCGAGTAGGAGGAGTGGAAGAAATTGGACGGAGTGGTTGGGTGAATTGAGTCCGCGGCGGCGCGAAAGCTTGCGCGGCGGCGGAGAGCTCGGTGGCGGAGGAGAAGCAGAGGACGAAAGAGGAACAGTGCGAGGGAAGGGGAAAAGGAAGTTACCGGCGGGGGTATTTATACCCTCTCCGCGATTTTACCGTTACCACCGGCGTAGTGGGATCAATCGTGGCCATGATTGATGTGTGGTGGGGCCTGTGGCCGAATAGAAACGCACGTAAGCGCGGGATGCGCGCGTAACGGCCACAGTAGATCCCACGATCAGATCGTGGCCTATTATTACGATTGATGGGACATAACGAGCCGGTGGGCCCGCCCCGTGAAAACTGGGCGCGTGGCACGATGTGTCGTGGGCAGCGAAACGACAGGGTCGTGGATGCTTGACACGCGTCCGGCTGCGGCACGGACGGCTGGATGGTGCTCTGCGCCGCAACGGCTCAATTCCAGAAAATTCTCTAAGTCTTTTTACTCGGCTACAGAGTAGAAAGCAAGTGCTATTCGGAAGACAAGAGACAGAAGATACTTGTCAGAATACTACTCGGAGGCCGTTTACTCGACATCTTGAGGTTCAAGGGCTATGAGGCAAAGATTGATTTTAAGCTGGCAGAGCCTAGTGAACGAGTTCGCAAGACTCAACCAGCTTCGGGGACTGCTGTCGGGGGGTTACCCCCGAGTAGGGTAAAGGCAAGTGGTAAAGGCGGCTTACAGAAGAGAGGTTTGGTCGAGTAGCCGACTACCTGGTACTCGCTACCCGGTCGACTGCTACTCGGTCTCACCTCAAGATGACCAGAAGGAGATATCAATCGAGTTCTATCCTTTCGAGTAGAAGAGTTGGCCCGAGTACAATTGGCGGGAACAATTGGCGGGAACCTACTCGGGCCAGAAAGTCAAAGGAGCCGTTCTGACACAGGATCCCGCGTATCCTGGGTCCGTACTTGGCAGCATTCGAACTACTGTTCATCTGGGACCGGCCTGCCTGACAGTGACAGCATGGAAGCAGGCCGTGGCAGGATAAGGGGGGCCTACTCTGTGCCTAGGTACAGTGATACCAGTCTGTCCCCTAGTTTTGCCCAACGACTTTCCAGATGAAGCCAAGGTTAGGAACCAAAGCTGTCAGCGGGAACCCGGAAGAAGGACGGTGTGCACACTATGTCGACACTTGTCCATGTTTGGACGTATCCGGCTGGGCACCAGGTATATAAGGTGCCCCGCCGCCTCCTGCGCGAGGCATGCTCACATCGATCGCATACTGGGTCACGCATAAACCCTAGAACCCTAGGTTCTTGACCTAGCCCTACTCGGAGAGGGGAGAGTGGCTACTCGGTAGAGATATTCTTTGTACTGTGGCTACTCGGAGAAACATCGTAATACATACAGAGAGGCAGGAGTAGGGGTTTTACCTCCTCACGAGGGCCCTGAAGCTGGGTAGATTGTGTTGTTTGCAGTGTATTGTTCTTACCTCACGCGGCTACTCGTCGCGTGATCCCTCCCCGGACACCTCCAGCGTCCATCGTCCCCACATCTTTAGCCATCCCATGGCATCTGCCGTGACACCACCACGACAGGTGGAGCACTGGTGATTCGAGAATCCGGCCCGGTTGCCACTGCGACCGCTGCCGCCGCCATCGCCGCTGGCCAACCTTGCTTCCCGGATTACATGGTTAAGGTTAGCCAGCAAAACATAATCGGCTTCTCTCCCCAGGACAAGCAGCTTGCCCTTCTGAGGGGACGAAAGGCCGTAGCCAGGAACTCCCCTCCCCCAGATCCAAACCAGATGCAGTCCGTCACTATTGCTTCTCGAGGAGTCCAAGATCCAACGATAAAATCCCGGAGCCTTGAGCAGGTGCTGGATACCATTGGCTATATCGACGCCAAATGGGACAGCAAGGTTCTCGGCACGGACAACTGGCACGGTCTTGGTCTCGGCACAA
Source organism: Alopecurus myosuroides (assembly GCA_028641055.1). Lineage (NCBI taxonomy): Eukaryota > Viridiplantae > Streptophyta > Magnoliopsida > Poales > Poaceae > Alopecurus > Alopecurus myosuroides. The sequence continues at coordinate 223,196,671 of CM054058.1, read as the reverse complement.
TTGACCACATGCGCGTCGAGTGGAACAAAGTGGATCTGGGATACAAGCCCATGACCGTCTCCACCGAGACTGCCACTCTCGCCGCCAAGATGTTCCTGCACCGCAAGAACGCTGAGGACATCGAGCAAGCTTATGCAGTAAGTTTCACTTGTCCTTCTCTGAGTTGAATTTTTCTTCTCTTCTATTCGCCTTCATTCTTCTTTACCATCACCCAGTCCCCGAGATTCTGGCCGAGTAGGCGGATACTCTCCGAGTAGCCTCCTACTCGGGTTGAATCTTTTCTGCTCTGTCTAACTTGTTTTCTTCTCGCTTCTCAGGATAGCGTCCTGAAGCGGACCAACTTATACCGCGTGCTTCTCTGGAATCACTCTATCGCTAGGAGGCGAATCGCTGCATTGGAGAAGGAGAAGGCAGCTGCGGAGGCTGCGAGCAAGAATGCCAACGACAACACTCAGCAACTGGCTGAAGTGAAAGGTACGCTTTTAGCCATGCGGTTACTGCGTTTCTTGTTTACGCCCGCGTCTGCTTTCTTTTGCGCTAACCTTTCCTACTCTGCAGAGAACCTGAAGAACTTGGCTGAGGAGCACGAGAAGTGTCGTGCGTTTGTGGAGAACGCCGAGGCCACCATCAAGAAGCTAGAAGGTGAGTAGCCGTCTACCCGGCATCATTCTTGTGCCTATCTCCTTTGCTTCTCTGCTAACCGTGCCTTGCTCTTTTCAGAAGATCACAAACTGTTTGTTGAGGAACACCAGGACTGCGTCAAACCGGAGGAGGTGCAGAAGCAGCTGTCCGACCAGGCTGTTGAGTTGGTGAAGGACCACACCGCAGAGGTGGCGGAACTGCAAACCCAGCTGCGGACAGCACTCCAGGATGCTGTCACTCTTGGCGCCGAGAGGGACAGAGCAATCGCCGAGAAAGCCAAAGCCGAAACAACCTTCAACGCCAAAATCGAGACCCTCAAGCAGGAGTGCGAGGTATTGACAAAGGCCAATGCTGGGCTTTTCGCGCAGATGGATTCTCTGCGCCAAATCCAGGATAAGCACATATCCAATGAAGAATCCTGGAAGACCCAGCTGCAGACACTGCGCATCGAGCTTAAGAGTAAGTTTTCTCTTCTCTGCATCTTTTTCTTCTCGGTCGAATTTCTTCTCGGTTCTTCCTCTACCCGGTTCTTCCTTTACCCGGTTCTTTTCTTCTCTGACTCTGAATTTCTTTCTTGTTTTCCCAGAGATCTTTCCAGCCATTATTTCTTCCTGTGTGCCCGCTCTGGCCAAGGCCCAAGCAGCACGTGCTGCGAATGGCGAGCCAGAGGACACCAGGGCTGAAATTGAAGATAGCATGCTGGTGATGCGAGGCCAGTTTGAGCGCCTAGCCGCCGTTGGTTCTGACCTCGTGCGCGTTGGTTTTGAGCTTCATAAGCTCTTCTGGCCTGAGGAACCTGAGCCAACAACCATTCGGGGCCTCGCACTCAAGCTGCAGAATGTGAAGGCCGAGTTGAAGAAATGGCGTGCTTCCGGAGCTCGTGCAGGCGCGGACTTGATGCTTCTCTGCATCTCCTCCTGGTACGAAAATCTCAACATGCAACTCATCCGCGGGAAGCGCGACAACTCCAAGTGGGAGACAGACTCCGACTGCGTGGCCACGCGCAAATCGATCGCGTATGCAGTGGCGGAGTGCGCTGAGACGGAGGTCTACATCGACGGCCCCCCCGAACCTGACACCGAGGTGGAGGAGGACGAGGAGGAGGAAGATGAGGAGACAGACTCCGACCTGGAGTCGGGCTTCTTTGATTCCCCCAGGAGCGAGGCCGGGAAAGGGAAAGGCACGGCCATCTCGAGTAGCGATGAGGAGGCCGAGCGCATCGACACCGCCCCACTCGACTTCGGCACCTCTTCAGGAGCCGCTCTTGACGACACGATGCCCGCCCCCGGCCGAGCCTCCAGTTCCTCTTCAGCTCCAGGGCCCATCTCGGTGGCCACGGCCACTTCTGACCAGGCAGCCACCGAGCAGGACGTCGTGATGGAGGAGTCCGCCACCGTCCAGTCGGAGGCGGATGCCACCCATGCCAATGCCGAGGAAGAAACGGCAGCCAGGGCCACCACAAAAGATGCAGCAGCCAATGCCAGCACCGACAACACTGCCACCTCCACCTGATTTTACCTGCATACTTTTTTTACTCGAACACTTATCAGATCCCCGGGATGCCGGGAGCAGATGTAATAGACTATCTTTGTTTTGCTTGCTACTCAGTTTTTATGCCCACTCTGTTTATTTCGAAATTAATCAATTTGAACGACGCTGGCTCAATGCCGAGTTGCGTTTCCATGCGAGTCCCCGAGTTGCATTTCTTATTCACCCTATCTTTTCATCTCTGCTCTACCCGCGACTTGTCGCTTGTTTGGTATTCGAGTCACAAGAATCAAGTAGTAGGGCTGCAAATACTTAGCCGCTAGAAACAATCATGGTAACGCAGCCCACCACTTAGCCGAGAAGACGAAAACAAGGAACAAAAGTAACAAACAATCTACTCGGTTCCTGCACTCTTTCTTCCTTAGCGATTTTCGTGTGCTCATTGACCTTTTGCTTGTTCTCTTGCTTGCCATGAAGCCGGGTTTCGGACAGCAGCAGAGTCGAAGAGTTGGCATATAGGTTTAAACACAGTACTCAATGCACTTATGGGTTCTGAAGTGGAGCAACCGAATAGACAAAGGGTCAAGCCGAGTAAAAACACTTAGAACAACTTTGGACGAGGGCAGTCCCCGAGAACAATTTCAGATTGCAGAGTAGAATTTCAACTCGGATAAGAGGGTACATACACATCTTTGCTTACGAATGAAAACGACGAAGTAGAGCTACATTCCAAGGGCGCTTGGTTTCCTCTCCAGCTTTGTCTACCCTGTTCGCCTGCGATGGGCGCACATCTACAAGGTAGTACGCATCATTGTGCAGCGCTTTGCTCACAATGAAAGGCCCTTCCCAAGGAGGAGACAACTTGTGCATCCCGGCTGTGCGCTGCACCAGCCTAAGGACCATGTCTCCTTCTCGGAAAACCCTTGGGTTCACCTTTCGGCTATGATAACGCCGCAGGTTTTGCTGGTAGATAGCCGAACGTGACAGAGTCAGCTCTCTTACTTCTTCAAGCAGGTCAACGTCGTCTTCTCGAGCTTCTCTCGCCTCCACCTCAGTGTAGAGGGCTACTCGGGGGGAGTCATGCTCTAAGTCTATTGGCAACACGGCCTCAGCCCCGTATACCAAGAAGAATGGCGTGTAGCCGGTTGACCGGTTAGGGGTAGTCCTTAGACTCCACAACACCGCTGGCAACTCTTCTAGCCAACACCCGGGTGTTTTCAGCAATGGCTCAATCAGCCTTGGCTTTATGCCTGCCAGTACCATTCCATTTGCTCTCTCAACTTGCCCATTGGAGGCAGGGTGCGCGACTGACGCAACGTCTAGTCGGATATGCTTATCTCTGCAGAATCGCACCATTGCCCCCTCTGCAAAGTTGGTGCCGTTGTCGGTGATGATACTGTGCGGGTAGCCATATCTCATGATCACATCCTTCACGAACTTCACAGCTGTGACCCCATCGCACTTCCGAATAGGTTTCACCTCAATCCACTTGGTGAACTTGTCCACCATGACCAAGATATGTGTCATATTGCCTTTAGCCGGCTTGAAAGGGCCAACCATATCCAAGCACCAAACAGCAAATGGCCATGTGATAGGAATTGTTTTCAACTCGGAAGCAGGCATGTGAATCTTACTTGCGAACATCTGGCAGCCGTTGCACTTCCTCACAATATCTTCAGCTTGCTGCAGTGCAGTGAGCCAGTAGAAGCCATGCCGAAAAGCTTTCTTGACCAATGCCCGAGAAGAGGCGTGATGCCCACATTCCCCTTGATGTATCTCCACCAGAATTTCTTCTCCCTCTTCTGGGCTCACACAGCGTTGCAGCACGCCGGTGGCACTTCTCTTGTGCAGCACGTCTCGGACTATAGTGTAGCCCTTGGACCTTCTCTGAATCTGCCTCGCAGTCACCTCATCTTCAGGTAAAGTACCGTCCCTTAGAAAGGATAATATGGGCATAGCCCAACTCGGTGTCTCCCGTATGGGAAACACTGGTTCGTCCAGTTCCATTGGGACAGGCTCTTGCGGTTGCACAGGAGGAGTAGGAGCGCTTCTTTGCAGCCCAGACCGATTGGCGAGAACTTCTTCAATGAATGCGACAGCCTCTGGGTTGAGGGCGGCAGTCCCCGAGTACGGAGTGGCAGTCCCCGAGTAAGGAGTGGCAGTCCCCGAGTACGGAGTGGCAGTCCCCGAGTAGGGAATAGCAGTCCCCGAGTAGAGGACGGCAGTCCCCGGGTTCCCTGCAGCACTCTCCCAGTCAATCTCCATTGGGTCAGATTCTTCACTTGGCAGAGAAGGAACAAAGATGGATTCCGAGTTGGGGGAAGGCTTGATGGATGGCTTCCTCAAATGCTGCAAGGCAATCCCTGCCGGGATGGACTGCCGAGAAGATCCCAACTTGGATAGCTCGTCTGCTGCTTCGTTCTCTGCTCGGTGAATGTGCTGAAACTCACAGCCTTCGAAGAACCCAGTCATTGACTGCACCAGGAAACGATACGATGCCATGTTGGCATCCAAAGCATCCCAGGTCCCTGAGACTTGCTGCACCACCAGATCTGAATCGCCATAGCATATAATGCGCTGCACGCCAACCTCCTTTGCTACTCGCAAACCATGCACTACTGCCTCGTACTCGGCTACATTGTTGGATGCCTTGAAATGAATCTGCAGCACATACTTGAGCTGATCTCGCTTGGGTGACGTGAGCACGACACCAGCACCAAGGCCTTCCTTCACCTTCGAGCCATCGAAATGCATCCTCCAATAGTTGGAAACTGGAGCAGGGGGTTCATACTGCATCTCGGCCCAGTCCACGAGAAACTCTGCCAGGACCTGAGACTTGATTGCTTCTCTTCTCGCATACGCGGGAGCGTACGCGGCTAGCTCAATCACCCACTTGGCTACTCTGCCACTTGCCTCCTTGTTGCCCATGATATCCGAGATGGGGGCAGAGCTCACAACTGTGATAGGGTGCTCCTGAAAATAATGTTTCAGCTTCCTGGCGCCCAGGTACACACCATATGTCATCTTCTGGTAGTGCGGATAGTTTTGCTTGGAGCTGGACAGCACTTCACTGAGATAATAGACTGGGCGCTGCACACTCTTGCCTTCTTCTTCTCGCTCCACCACTATCACCACGCTGACTACTCGGTTAGTCGCAGCAATGTACAGCAGCATAGGCTCTTTGGGTAGCGGGCTAGCCAAGACGGGAGCACTAGCCAGCATTGCTTTCAGCTCATTGAATGCCACATCCGCTTGCGGAGTCCAGACAAACTTGTCACTTTTCTTCATCAGCTGGTATAGAGGCAAGGCCTTCTCACCCATTCGGCCCAGAAAACGTCTCAAAGATGCCAAACAACCCGTGAATTTCTGCACATCTTTCAGTGATCTCGGTAAAGACATGCTCTCAATAGCTTTTATCTTAGAAGGATTGGCTTCAATGCCCCGACTAGAAACCAGAAAACCGAGTAGCTTTCCAGCCGGTACACCAAAGGTGCACTTACTCGGATTCAGTTTCATTTTGTACTTGCGTAGGTTAGCAAAGGTTTCCTCCAAGTCGGCAAGCAGAGTATGTGTTTTATTCGTTTTGATGACAATGTCATCTACGTACACCTGCACATTCTTGCCGAGCTGGTCATGCAAGCATTTCTGCATGCATCTCTGATAGGTTGCTCCCGCATTCCACAAGCCAAAACACATGACACGATAGCAATAAGCCCCGTACGGGGTAATGAAAGCAGTCTTTATTTGATCAGCAGGGTTGAGTGCAATCTGGTGGAAACCAGAGTAGGCATCTATGAAAGACAACAGTTCACAACCAGCAGTGGAATCGATCACCTGATCGATGCGAGGTAGCGGGAAAGGATCTTTGGGGCATGCCTTGTTCAAGTCGGTGTAGTCGACGCACATTCGCCATGCGGTAGCAGCCTTGGGATCCTCCTTTTTCTTCTCGACCATGACCGGGTTGGCTAACCAATCCGGATGCAGCACTTCCATGATGAAGTTACTTATCAGCAGCTTGGTGATCTGGTCACCAATGGCCTTCCTTCTCTCATCTCCGAAACGGCGCATGGCCTGCTTCACTGGCTTGGCGTCAGGACGCACATGCAAAGAGTGCTCAACCAACTCCCTCGGGACCCCTGGTAGATCTTCATTAGTCCAGGCGAATACATCCCGATTCTCACGGAGGAAGTGGATGAGCGCGCTTTCCTATTTCTTCTCCAACCCGGAGCCAATGATGGCTACACGGTCGGGGAACTCGGGGTCGACCTGGACTGTCTTGGTCTCCTTGGCAGCTTGGAAGGCAGTACCATGCTGGGTACTCGGCACACCTTGTGCGCCAGCTTGTGCGGACTGAGCCATGGCCACCACCTCGTACATCTTCTTCTTCTCGGCAGCAATCACCATCGATTCCGCCAGCTGGGAGCTAGCAGAGGCACACTCCATGGACTTCTTGTAATCTCCCGAGATGGTGATGATGCCATTGGGACCAGGGATCTTCATCTTCAGATAAGCCACATGTGTAGAGGCCATGAACTTGCTCAGAGCAGGCCTGCCGAGTAGAGCATGATAGGGGCTCTGATGATCCACCACTTCAAACTGCAGGCGCTCTGTGCGGCAGTTCTCCCGAGTACCGAATAGCACATCGATCCACACTCGGCCAATCGGGTTGCACGAGATCCCGGGCACAATGCCATGGAAGGTGGTCTTGCTAGGCAGCATCATGTTCTCGGCCAGGCCAAGCTTCTCGAGTGTGTCCTTGTACACGATGTTGATGCTGCTGCCGTTGTCGATTAGCACCTTGCTGAACCTCACATTCTTCTCGGGACCCAGGAAGGTAGGGTCCAGCACCAAGGCATAGGTACCCGGATTGGGCATCACCTTGGGATGATCTGCTCGAGTCCACCTGATCTCCTGGTCACACCAATACATGTAGTGAGGGACGGCAGGAATCACTGCATTGACCTTCATGGCCCGCCTGTGTTGTGACTGCTTGTCGACTGCCTCAGAAGTGAAGATCATATAGCTCTCATGGTGCTCTTGGTACTGGTTGGAGCCATTGCCCCCATTGTTGCCATTGTTGTTGTTGTTGTTGCCCTGATAGTTGTTGTTGTTGCCTCTGTTGTTGTTGTTGCGGTTGTAGTTGTTGTTGTTGTTGCGGTATCTCTCATTGTTGAAGTTCTGGTTGGCTCCTAAAGCCACCTGGTTGACATTCTCTCTTCTCGGGTACACTGGCGGCCGAGCTGCGGGTGCGCGAGTAGGCTGAACAGTAGCATTGGCGGCTGGCAGAGGAGGAGGAGGAGGCAAGCCATCACTCTTGATCACATCCCACCATTCGCATTGCCGAGTAGTATGGTTCGCAGGCCTTGAGGGGTGGTGAGTGTGAAAGCTGCATGGGCCATCCTTCATGTCGTCAAAGACAAACTTCTTCGGCTGCTCGGAGTTCCCGCTACCCGACTGAGAGGCGCGAAATGGCTTCTTGTTGCCTTGGCTCTGGTTCTGGTTCTGCCCGTAGGCTCCAGCAGGTTTCTGCCTTTGGCCACCACCGCCTCCAACATTCACTGCATTCACCTCTTCAGGATCATACCGAGTATCTACTCGGCGCTTGTTGCGGAACTCATTGCGCTTGCTGCTGTTGAAGTTTCTTCTCGGCTCAGAGGAGTCCATCAGTGGCTGAGTAGGATCACCGAGTGCGTACTGATCCGCAATCTTGATGGTCTCCGCCAGAGTGTTCGGCATCTCCCTCTGCAATCTCTGCCAAAGCATGCTACCGTGTCGGCAACCCTGCGCAAACCAGGTAATGGCCTGTGCTTCATTCACACCCTCACAGGTGTTCCTCGGCGTGCTCCACCGAGTAAGGTACTCGCGGTCCGTCTCGTCTTCTCGCTGCCTGCAAGCTGATAGCTGCTGTGGCCTATTCGGCCTCTTGTATGTACTCGTGAAGTTGCTGATGAAGGCATCCGAGAAGTCCAGCCAGCAGTTAATGCTGTTCTTGGGCAAGTTGTTGAGCCAAGTGCGAGCTGGACCCTCTAGCATCTGCGGCACATAGCGCACCGCCCATCTCCTGTTGCCATTCGCGATATGGACCGCGGTGACGTAGTCATTGAGCCAATCTTCAGGCTTGGTGCTGCCATTGTAACTCTTGGTGCCCCTTGCAAGCTGGAAGCCCTTCACGGAAGGCTCGTTCATGATGCGCGGGCCAAAGCACTCGGGGCCAGGAGGACCCGTGCTCTCAAACCGCGCCGACAAGCTAATACGGTCCAGCTGGTGCCTTGCATCTCCAGGCGCCAACACGCGCTCGCCGACACGGTCATGGATGTCATAACCAGCCATCTCCATAGCCGAGTAGCCATCATCATACCTATCCACCTGCATAGCTGCGGGCTGCTCCACCGGGTTGGCGACTGGTGCCACTGGGCGCGGCTGCTGCCTCTGCCGAGTAGGCTGAGCTGCGGGTTGCCGAGAAGAACCTGGACGCGCGGCATCTCGGGCACGGCTTTGAGCTTGATGGGCTTGAGAGCCTGCTCTTGCAGCGTTGTGTTCCCGCCCGGGCTGCTGCGGCACAGCAACCTGTTTCGCGGCAGCAGCCGGGTCATACACCTGCATTTGCCTGTCTCTACCCGAGCGCCCGCTGCGGCTCTTCTCGCGGCTAGGATGCGGAGACGAGGCCTGATCGTTAGATCTAGCCGCGTGCGAGTGAACCACCTGCGAAGCTCCAGCACCCGGGTTGGCCTTCCGGAACTCCTCGTTCTGCCTAGCGGCCTCCAACACCAACTCGTTGAGCCTCTCCTGCTGCCTGAGACGTGCCTCTCCATCCAGGCGCGGCAACTCGGCAGCCATGGCCTCTGCAGCTCTGAGCGTCTTGGCGGGCGTGCTGTACCTTGGCCTTGTGAAGGTGTTCGCGGTGGCGGACTGCGCGGGCACCTCCGCAACTGTCGCCATCTCGACACCCAAGTTACGCCGCGTAGCGCCTACTCTGCTGGGCCTCCTGGCGACTGGCGTGAAGCCGGGAGCCTTGTTGTACTCGAGCTGGTCCAAACTCAGCTCAAGCCTGATCTTCTCCAACTCCGCCTGCTCGGCAAGCAGCTCCTGGCGTTGCCGCTCGAGCTGCTCCCTCGCGGCTAGGAGCTCGATGTCGGTGGGAGTGGGCATACCAGCTCGCGCAGCAGACGCGGGGATGACCGTAGAGGTGGAGGGCGGCAAGTTGCTCTCCTTCTCGTAGGGCCGGTGAGTCCTGCCACCAGCAGGCGGTTCGTCAACCTCCTCGACGACGGCCGCAGCGCCAGTAGCAGCTGCGCCAGTGTTTGCCGCCAAACCCGTCACCATCACCTCTGCGCAGTTCGCAGAGCTGCATGCGGGCCTTCCGCGAGCTGCAATCACCGCGGGAGGATCCTCCGCGTCCTGCACCAGCTCGGGGTACGCGCGGTTGGCGACGGTGGCGACGTAGACGAGGTGAGAGCCGAAGGAGATCACCGAGCCGCCCTCAGGCATGGCCATGCCGCCGAAACAGCCAGCGTTGTCGGTGACGAAGTCGAAGGAGCCGAATATGTGGACGAGGCCACAGACCACGCGCTCCGCTGAAGAAGATCCCGTCCGAACAGAAACTCCAGCCAGCGCCGCTGGTTGCCCCACGGTGGGCGCCAACTGTCGTGGTGGTGTCACGGCAGATGCCATGGGATGGCTAAAGATGTGGGGACGAAAGACGCTGGAGGTGTCCGGGGAGGGATCACGCGACGAGTAGCCGCGTGAGGTAAGAACAACACACAGCAAACAACACGATCTACCCAGGTTCAGGGCCCTCGTGAGGAGGTAAAACCCCTACTCCTGCCTCTCTGTATGTATTATGATGTTTCTCCGAGTAGCCACAGTACAAATGTTATCGCTACCGAGTAGCCACTCTCCTCTCTCCGAGTAGGGCTAGGTCAAGAACTTAGGGTTTTTAGGGTTCAATGTGTGCATGCCTCGCGCAGGAGGCGGCGGGGCACCTTATATACCTGGTGCCCAGCCGGATACGTCCAAACATGGACAAGTGTCGACATAGTGTGCACACCGTCCTTCTTCCGGGTTCCCGCTGACAGCTTTGGTTCCTAACCTTGGCTTCATCTGGAAAGTCGTTGGGCAAAACTAGGGGACAGACTGGTATCACTGTACCTAGGCACAGAGTAGGCCCCCCTTATCCTGCCACGGCCTGCTTCCATGCTGTCACTGTCAGGCAGGCCGGTCCCAGATGAACAGTAGTTCGAATGCTGCCAAGTACGGACCCAGGATACGCGGGATCCTGTGTCAGAACGGCTCCTTTGACTTTCTGGCCCGAGTAGGTTCCCGCCAATTGTTCCCGCCAATTGTACTCGGGCCAACTCTTCTACTCGAAAGGATAGAACTTGATTGATATCTCCTTCTGGTCATCTTGAGGTGAGACCGAGTGGCAGTCGACCGGGTAGCGAGTACCAGGTAGTCGGCTACTCGACCAAACCTCTCTTCTGTAAGCCGCCTTTACCACTTGCCTTTACCCTACTCGGGGCTAACCCCCCGACAATTGGCGAAAAGTTTTGCTTTGCGAAGAGCCAACAATACTTGTGAAACATGATCAATATGTTCCTCCAAAGACTTGCTATAAATGAGGATGTCATTAAAGTAAACCACAACAAAATTTCCGATAAAAGGACGCAAGACTTCATTCATGAGACGCATAAAAGTGGAAGGAGCATTTGAAAGACCAAAAGGCATGACAAGCCATTCATACAAACCAAGTTTTGTTTTGAAAGCCGTTTTCCATTCATCACCTATGTTCATACGAATTTGGTGATATCCACTTTTAAGATCAATTTTAGAGAAGATGGTGGCACGAGTCAATTCATCAAGCATGTCATCGAGCCTAGGAATAGGATGTCTATATCTAATGGTGATAGCATTGATAGGACGACAATCCATGCACATACGTGAAGTAGCATCTTGCTTAGGAACAAGTATAACCGGCACGGCACAAGGGCTAAGGGATTCGCGAATAAAACCTTTATCGAGTAGTTCTTGAATTTGGCGTTCAATCTCCTTAGTCTCCTCGGGGTTGGTGCGGTATGGAGCACGGTTTGGAAGTGGAGCACCCGGAATGAGGTCAATGCGGTGCTCAATTCCTCGTAGAGGAGGAAGGCCCGGAGGGAGTTCATTGGGAAACACATCTTCAAATTCCTGCAACAAAGGCAACAAAGACGGAGGAAAATTTGTCATGTCGTTAGTTTCAAGGGCTTCCCCTTTGCACTAGGACAAAGTGTAGTATGGTTGGGTCATCTCATAGCTCTCGCATCTCTCTTTTGGTGGCAAGCAAGGCAAGGCCTTTGGGAGCACTCGAAATGTTGTCGCTCATGTTTGGCTTGTGGCTCTCACTCTCTTTTAGGTGGATCACTCTCTCACCGCTCATCTCACTAGACTTGAGCTCTTCTTGTTTGCATGCAAGTGTCTTGGCGTTGTCGGCGATCACTTGGCTAGGAGACATGGGACGGAGAACAAAGGTCTTGTTGTTCCACTTAAAGCTATAGTGATTGGTACGCCCATCATGAATAGCACTCTTGTCGTATTTCCAAGGTCGGCCAAGAAGAAGATGACACACGGTCATAGGCACAACGTCACACTCCACCGTGTCTTCATATGGACCAATCTTGAAGTGCACGAAAACCGTATGTTGAATCTTGAATGAGCCGGAGTCACTAAGCCATTGGACATGGTATGGATGCGGATGTCGCTTGAAAGGCAAGTGAAGTTTGTCACAAAGTTCTTTGCTAGCCAAGTTGTGGCAACTACCACCATTGATGATAACCTTGATGGATTTGCCATTGATGCCGGCTCTAGTTTGGAAGAGATTGCACCGTTGATCATGCTCATCTTGAGGAGAAGAAGTAAGGACTCGTGTGACCACTAGTGATGGATTCTTGTCCTCATCGCAATACACACTTTATTCATCTTCATTGGGCACATCGAATTGAGAGCCACTTGATGCATAGCATAGTACTCACCCTCACTCATGGAGTCACGTTCACCATCTTGATCGACTATCATAATCATCTTGTTGGAACACTCAAAGGAATTGAGTCCACTACCACCACACTTGAAGCAAGTAATAGTGCTCGACTTGACTTGAGGAACATTTGAAGAGGAGGTGGAAGGTACTTGCTTCTTGAAAGGTTGTGAATACTTGTTGGGAGCACTAGAGGCTCGAGGGTTGATCTTGTTGGTAGTAGGAGTAGTTGCTTGTGTCACTTGAGTCGAAGAGGAAGGTCTTGATTTGAAGAAAGCCTTATGCTTATTGTATTTGAGTTCTTCCGCAATTTGGCGTTCCGCCTTGAGAGCTTGGTGGACAAGGGCCACAATGTTGTCATATGGTTGGTACTCGACGATCTTCCTTATAGGATAGTTGAGGCCATTGAGAATGCGGGTCATTGTTTGTTCTTGAGATTCCATCACATGAGCTCGTATCAAAGAGGTCTCCATTTCCTTGTAGTACTCATCAACGGACTTAAAACCTTGACGAAGTTCTTGTAGTTTCTTGAATAGGTCACGCTTGTAATGTGGAGGAACGAAACGAGCATGCATGAATTGCTTCATCTCATTCCAAGTGGCAATAGGATCAATGCGGTTGCGGACTCTTTCGGCTTGTAGGCGATCCCACCATAAGAGTGTGTAGCCTTCGAAAACCAATGATGCTAGAGCAACCATCTTCTTGTCGGTGAAGTTGTGAATGCCGAAGATCTTGTCTACCTTGAGAGCCCAAGCAAGATATTCTTCGGGGTCATTCTCACCATTGAACTTTGGGACATTGAAACGAAGAGCACTCATGTTGGTGTCTTCTTGTTGACATTGGGGACGCTCATGGTGTCGCTCATGGGGATCTTCATCATAGACGGGGGGTGAATCATCATAGGGGTCATCCTCATTGTCTTGGTGGTGGCGATCATGATGGGGAGGATGACGCCGGTGGTCATTAGGTGGGGGTTGTTGATGGTGACGGAGTCTTGCTTCACGGCGTTCACTATCATCATTGTCATGGCGGTGATGTCGAGGACGCTCTTGTTGTGGGCGTGGCGGAAGCACTTGTTCATCATGAGGGTGTTGAGGACGATCATGTTCTTGGCGGTCATTGTTGTTGAGACGCGCATTACGCCTTGGTGGCCTTCGATGTTGATTAGCACCTTCCACGAAGTCATTGTGGCCAAAGTCTTGAGCGTGGCCTTGAGGAGGTGGATGATGATGTTGTCGAAGGTCCGGGCGTTGCGGTTGTTGAAGAGGGTCACCACGGCCTTGGCGATTTTGAGGTGGTGGTGATGGCGAGCTATCCTCATACCAATTTCGTCGCGGAGCTTATTGAGGTTGGGGAGGAGGTGGGTGTGGTTGTTTATGTTGTCCACCCTACTCCAAGTTATTGTTGCGATCATGGCGATCATGGCGGTCATGACGACGAGGTTGGTGAAGATCTTGATTGTTGTGGCTTGAGCGACGAGTCCTTGAGGACGATGATGAATGATGGCGATTGGCAAGATTAGCGAAGTTGATGTTGATGCGCGTCATTTGATCATTCAATCGAGCCTCTTGCTCTTGGAGTCGATGCTCATAGCGTTGCAATCCATCCTTCACGAGTTCACGGAGTTGTAAATGGTCATTGCGGGTGACTTAGTTGGCGTTAGCATTGTCGTTGTAGAATGGGTTGCCTTCATCTTCCGAACTCGGACTTGAGAATACTCCTTCCCTAGCCATCTCAAAACACACAAGGGGGATATTGAATAAATTGATGTCTCACTTACCCAACGTTACCTTTTTTGGTCATATTGAGGCTAGTGGACGAGCCTAGGTGTAGGGCGGTATGTCAAGAGCGAATCCAAAAAGATCGAAAGAAACCGTAAACAACAACACACACACTTTATATGGAAGGAAAATGGGTTAGGAAAAGTGGCGAGGAAAAATCGACAAAACCGAAGAAATGTGTATTGTCAAGCGTGGAGAAACGTCAAAGAAAAGTTAACACAAAAACCAAACCTAGTGGATGGAAATATGGTGGGACACACACACGCAAGGGATAAATGGGTTTAGTGCGACCAATGGACGAGTGAAGACGAAATGAACCTAACAAAGACTAATGCTCAATGCCACACTAACACAAGGAGGACGCTAGCTCAAACCGCAAATTTGAAAAGGCAACAAGATTCGCACCGTGGCAATCGGCCACTCTTTCTCTTTTGCGGCGCAATGCTACACGTTCCTACAATGGAAAGCTATTGGCATCGATCCTTTGTTTTTTTTCTATTTTCTCTTTTTCTCTTTTTTTTTATTTTCTCTTTTGATGGATTCCAAAATGCCAATGCCTACTCGTAGCTAATCTCTCACAAGCGCCAACTCGCACTCTCGATGCCACAAATGCGATGCCAAGCGGTGTAAAAAGAACTAGTCCGAATAGGTAAGTAACACAATGGGGTGGGGTGGTTCAAGCGGAAACAAGTTATACCTCTCTTATTGATGATCACGGACTTGCGGCCGGTGGATGTCGATGTCTTGGCGATCCGGTGATGTGGAAGCGTAGGTGATGTCGTGGGCGTCGTGTGGCAACTTGTTTCACTCAATTTGGATCACAAACGACAAAGAAAAACAAGTTCCAATATCTGTCGGGAAAACGAAGAGCTGAGATTTTCTGAGTTTTTGGCTCAAATTCGAAATTCCTTCAAAATCAAGAAAAAATTTGGGCGAAATTGGAAAAATTGGCTGAATAGAAAGGTGTGGAATGGCGTTTGGCAACAAATCTATGAAGAAAAACCACGAAAAACTCAACGAATCAACAGATCGGTCAAAATCCCTTTTGGCTATTTTTGTGATGATTTTTGAAATTTATGGTGGAAAAAGAAAAATTAGTGGATGGGAAGTGGTGTGGGTGTCGGATTCGTGTCAATCTAGCTCTGGATACCAGATGATATGGAGGGTTACTCCTAGATTGGCCCGATCTTCACGAATCGACGAAGAACGCTCAAGAACGCGATGAACACGAGAGGGGGAATCGAGGGGGAATCGTGGGCAAACGCAAGGGAGATAACTAGTAAGAACCGAAGAACCCCAAATCTCCCGTCAAATAAACCCTGAGGGCCGCCTACGGGACGATCGATCCAACTGAACTCACCTTGATTGAAACCGCTTTACACCCGTAGCCGGTCCACTACGCCAATATAACCTCAAGGATTCACGATAGGAAGATTGGAAAATTCTTGATTGAAACCCAAGGGGATAGATCAAGTAATTGGATGAGTCTTGATACGATCCTCGACGAAGTCGGAGGAGTAGCCTTGATACGTTCCTAGGTACACACCATAGGAGTAGTTCCTCAAAGAGGGATACAAGAGAGCAAAGCTCACAATGTTCTAAAATCAACTCTAAAACCCTAGATCTAGCTCGGGGGCGTCCTTATATAGCCGGGGGTCGAAGTAGGTGAAAACGGGGTCGAAAACGGGTCAAATTCGTGCATTTGGGGCCACGCCGGCCTGGGGGCCCGGCCTGGCCGGCCTAGAGGCCGGGGTGGGGGCAGAGGGGCGCTCCAGGGCGCGCCGGCCTGGGGCCGGCTTGGCACCCGGCCTGAGGCCGAGGTGGGCGAGGGCACGCCGGCCACGGAGGGGGCGGCCTGGGACTGGCGGGGCGGCTGGCCCGGGGCCGAGGTGGGAGAGGGGGCACCCGGCCTGGAGGGTCCGGCCTGAGCCCGGGGTGGAGGCAGGCCCTCTCGGGTGGGTGCCCGTCCTGGAGGAGGAGGAGGCCGGCTGGGGCCGGGGTGGGGGCCGAACCCCTCGGGTGGGTGGCCGGCCTGGAGAGCGAGGGGGCCGGCCTGGCCGGGCCCTGAGGCCGGGAGGGGGGTTTTGTCCCCTATCTTCTCCGTCGGTGCTCCAAACTCGATGTCGTCTTCTCCGCCCTTCTTGATACCTTCTCGCGCATCATCTTGGGTGTTTTCCGGGGCCTCCGTGGTGGGTTTGAACCTGAGTACACAAAGTGTTGAACCATGAGGTAGCTCACCATCCGCCAAGTTACCAAAAGTATGGAGCGAGAGGAGAGAGTTCACCTTATCATGAATGGCCTTTGCTCGTGATCTTGTCATTCGTGCACTTGGTGGAGTTGGGTGGGCTACATCACTAAGGAAGGCCGAGTTTTCTTTGATAAGTTCGTTAGCAGCATGGAGTTTCTTTTCCCGCGTCTTGTGCCTCTTGGTGAGATCTTTGAGGCTGGTTTCTAGCTCTTCTCGCAGTTTTACCTCCGCTTCCGGCAGCTCATTGGTCTTGGCCAAGAGTTCATCAGTGCGGCCCACATAAGCCTGAAATCAGCGAAAAAAGTATCAGTCGGCAAACTAATGAGTACCATGTGACTGTACACAGAACACCCGGAACTTGGGGACTAGGATAAGCATAGGAGTAATGTTAAAGAATTTTAACCTGGTGTTCAGCCGCCAGGGACTCAATTATTTCGGCTTAAGTGGTCTTCAAAGACCAATACTCCTCCAGCAGCTCCTCAACCTTTGGGACATTAAGAGCCGACCTGGAAGGGCCAGTGCCATAGCCAGTGGGTTGGGCAGTTGCCTTAGTCTCCTCTGGGTCATACCTGGTAGTGGTGGTCCTTGGAGCGGGAGAACTCCTCTGGGTCCCAACATACACGACCTCAGGGTCATCCGGCTGAGCCACATGGGGAGGAGACTCGGTCCTTGGACATGTGGCGTGAGTCAGCCCTTGCTCTTTAGGAGGTGGGGGGTTGGCAGCGCTCACCGGGTCTTCGTCCATGGGGTCATCAGCAGGAGTGTCCATTTGATCGCTAAGGGTGACCCGGGCTCTGAAGAAAGAAAAACGAGAAGCTAGTATGTTATAAAGAAAAAATGTACAAAGAGTAAGGATAAAATCAAGTTATGAGGGTTACCCGGTATTGACCACAAAGTCGTTGGGCAGCTCATTGCTAGACCCGGAAGACACTGACAGAGATTCGGAAAGTGAGACCCGATGTTCCGGCTAAAGGATGATTTGGAGATGGGAATTTTCGAGGAATATTATCAGAATAAGTGGAGTGAATACCGGCTTTGCGAACGGGCGACCGAGGAATCCCGGGATTGAGGGGCTCGTCACTCGGAGAACTCCGGGTTACCCGTCTCTTAGGTGGAGGGGATACGTCCTTCAGAGACAATACAGTGGTTAGATATTCGTTAAGCTTGCACATACCGGCATACGAGTATGGTTCTTTGGTCATGGAGGAGTACGGCACCTTGAACGTGACCCCCCTGGGTTTCCTCTTCTGGCCTAACTCCGCATGGAGCTCAGCCTCGCTTTCCTCTGACTGGGAGCCATCCTTGTCACCCGGTGCTGTTAAAAGTATAGCATGTTATAAACCAGTGAGAATTTCTGGTTTAAGTGGATGAACAAAGCAGGCCTGGATATAGTTAAAGCAACCTAACCCGGTATATTGTGTATATGAATGTTTGTTTTGCAGGGAATAGCATGCGCTTCATGGTTGGATCCAAGATGCCCAAGCTATTCTGGGGACTACTGTTGGGGGGATGATAACCCGGTAGGCCCATGCCTGGACGAGACCCGGCTAGGGGGAGATCGCACGAGACCCGGCCCAAGAGAAAGGAAGTTCTAGAAGGCCCAAAAGGGAGTGCATATCTTGTAATCCGTGCCTTGGGGGCCACGTTAGGGAACTTAGGGTTATGTGTGGATTCCGGGTAGGATTCCGGATGTACCTTGTATGGCAATCCAGAGAGCTGGGTGATATATAAACCGGCTCCTAGGGCAAAGAAATCAAGCCTTTGAGATATTCAAGTATTCTAGGTATTCGAGAGCAAACACTGTAACCCTAGATCCGAGTCTCGGCGACATTGCAGCTCGAACTCCCAGATCACCAGTTGATATGATTTCCCCTGAGCTAAACCCTCTCCCAAACACCAGAGTCGATTAGCCCCATACTAAGTTACCCCTGGTAACGTCTTCCGTGATTATCCCGCGACAGGCGGAAAACCATACCTCTACTAATATGGGAGGTGAGGAGAACCCTTTCTCCGGCTTTCGGCGATGGCTCGAAGTCGTCCTCCTCGTACCGCCATTTTCCCTTCTAGATGAGCCCTTCCTTTTCCATTGTCGGAAGAAGGGACGGAACCACATTGCAGTGGCTCCAGTTCCCGGAGTTTTCCTCCGTGTCTTCTTCCGCTCCGGTGGCGCCCGCGGTGGCAAGCTCCTCACCACCGCGAGTGAGTTTCTCTTCCACTACCTCGGTGGCGAGAGGCGGAGTTGGCGCGACAGATGACGATGACGCGTTCTCGGCCATGGGAGGAAGATCCCCACGGGCCAAGTTGCCGGAGTTTCCCTCCGGCGCGCTCGCGGTGGCGCGGACTGGAGAGTCCAGCTGTGGGTCTATGTCATTGATGATGTTGTCGATGTTGAGGGCGACAGAGCTCTCCTCCATAGCGTGCGCTGAATCTCCGGTGGTCATGTTTGGGCGGCGCGATGAGGATCCGGACCCTCCGATGACGTTTCCCAAGGAAGGTGCGGTTGCACGAAGTCTGCTTACTCGCACAGACTTGGGCTCTATGGCAATGGCACAAGGGGCTTCAGGAAGATGAGAGAGCGGAAGGTTGAAACGGAGGGCCCGAGGCGGCTATTTATAGCCGGAAATGCGTTAAGATGCGCCACAACGGCTATTTTGACCGTTGGATATTTGACGCGTGTCACGCCCGGAAAATCCGGGAAATGAGGGGACGGCGTAATAATATCTATCTCCTCGTTTCCAGCGAGAATCTGCCAAAGATACGTTTCCGGGTTTCACACTGAACCCAAACGTCCGTGATGTCAGCACGATTTCATTGTTGACGTCATGAAGTTCCTTCTCCACGAAGGCTCGTGGAAGAAATAAGCCGGATTTCCACAAAATCCGAGTTTCGCGTTAAGCATGATTTGGAAAAAGAAGAATCAAGACGAAGCGCCAACATTTCTCGGAAAGGAGTGCGAATTGACGAAAGGTGGCCGAATGAAGTCTCAATCCTTCTTGGGGGCTACTGTCGGATATATATCAATTAGGGGTATATTCGGCATTGTCCTAAAAAGCCGGATTACGAGGGTGGCCTGATTGGTAATGGATCACAGTCCATTAGGCGGCCCAGTTATCTGACGCGCAGAAGCCGGATTCTAGAAGAACCCGGACCACGGCCCAAGTGGTGCGGCTTGGAGTAGAAGGCAGATTCCTGCTTTCCAAGTTAGATACTTACCGTAGTTTTCTAGGTTTCCTTTCTGTAAGCCCTAACCCGGCTATCTATATAAAGCCTGACGAGAGAGAAGAAATAGACAGAAAATTAGCTAAAATCCAACTCGCCGAGAAGTTGATCTTCGTCGAGTTAGCGAAACCCTACTCACATTGTAATTTGTATACTTCAGGCTTCAGCCCTGATTTTAGTGAGACTGCAGGAGTAGGAACGCCACCTAGTTGTGACGTATCGAGCCTAGGTAAATTCGGTGTTCCTGGTTGTCGTACTACCACGCCCCCCCACGTTTCTACCAGTAGTCTCATGGCACCCCGTCTATGAACTCTACTACGATGTCTCGACACAGAGCATTGTGTTTCCTGTAGAATTCGAGACCCTAAGTTTGGAAAAGACCCTAGGATTGAAATTTTTCTATGTTCCAACTTTCTAGAAACAAAACAATCATCTTAATTCTTCTCATATCATCTCATCTATTATTCACCTTCAAATTTTTCTAGATGACCTACCTCTTCAATACCATCAAGACATGAATGTTGATGACCCATTTCTTTGCATTGTTATTTGTGATATTTTGTTTGTGTTACTTCTCATGATGCAAGATGATTGCTATGCTTTATTATTAAAGTTCTATTTTTCATGCTCGTGTTGAAGTTCTATGATCTCATCTTACATATGTTTTTGCATTATTGATGATCAAGTTTATGTTGGTAGCATGTCACCTCAGAATTTATGTGTTTTTCTTCGTTTACCTACTCGTGGACGAGTAGGAACTAAGCTTTGGGATGTTGATTCTTCATAAACGTATCCTTAATTTTTTTATCTTCCATGTTGTTTTCTTATTGTTTCCCACATGTCTGCTATACACTTTATGTCATTTTTATCGATTTTCTGGACTAACCTATTGACAAGATGTCATAGAGCCAGTTCCATGTTTTCTGCTATTTTTAGTTTCAGAAAAGTTGTTCTGGAAATATTCTCGGAATTGGAAAATTCAAAGCCCAGAAGTCTTAGAATTCCCGAAGGTTCCACAGAGTCCCTAAGATACCCGGAGGGGGGGCTTAGGGGCCCACGCCATAGGGCGGCGCGTCCCCCCGGCCGCGCCATGGGGTGGTGTAGGGCCCCCCGGCCTCCACCGCCTTTGATCTTTCGCCTATTTATACCTCCCGAAACGTAAAGCCTTAATATATTATAATTCATCCAGAAAAACACCCGAGACCACCGTTATTGTCATCCCGAGATCGGGAGGGTTCTGGAGCTCTCCTCGGCACCCTGCCAGGAGGGGAATTCATCACCGGAGGGGTCTACACCACCATGCCCTCCTTTGAAGTGACGCGTGAGTAGTTCATCCCTGGACTACGTGTCCTTCTGAGGGAAACTTGCCGCTTCACTCTTCATACCTTCCTCTTGGGGTCTCCCAATGAACGTGTGATCACACGTATCAGAAGTCTAGAAGTATCATTTGTGGCTTTAAATATGTCTCATTAGAGGCGCTAAAATGTGAAACTTGGGAAGCATATGGTTCTTGTTTACTTGTGGGATACAATTAAAAATGTAGGTGGGCTTGTGGTGTGGTGTACGGACCAGCCCATGAAGAACTCAAACCTAATTTCCTAGCCGAGCGGGCCTCTTTTTGTAACATGATTAATTTTCCTTTCCTTGTTGGAGAGTATTTTAATGTTTTGAGAAATATTTCGGAAAAGAATAAACCTACTATTTTTCCTCACTCTTCTGAGTTGTTTAATGATGCAATAAACTCCTTTTGTTTGAGAGCGATTAGTATGGTTGGAGGTAAGTATACTTGGTCTAACAAACATAAAAAAATCTACCCTCGAAAATCTTGATAGAGTCCTTATTTCTCCTGCCTGGGAATGTTTGTACCATCTAGTTTTTGTGAGAAAAATGGTGAGAGACCAATCTGACCATAATCTTTTAATGTTGGAATCTAGGGACACTCCTAGTGTGAATATTAGGATAGAATTCAAGTTTACATTGCTTGGCTGAATAATGAGGATTTTCTTCCTAAGATAGCTGAGATTTGGGATAAACATGTGGAAACTTCTAATCCGATTGATATCATCAACATAAAATTAAAAGGTTCAAGAAATATTTTAAGGGGTGGGGGTCTAATATTTTTAGCAACTTTAAGAAAAATAAAAAAGAGTTAAAAGAGGAGCTGGAAGCTCTTGAGGAGTTAGAGGAAGATGGTGAGTTGTCCCCTGATGCCTTTTGTAGAAGATCTCATATCAAGGTGGAAATTATTAATATGAATGCCGATGAAGAATCCTATTGGTATCAGAGGGCTCATGCGAGGTGGCTGTTGCAAGGAGAATTAAATACATCCTATTTTCGCAAGATTGCAAATGGAAGGAAAAGAAAAAATACGGTACACTCTCTAGAGAATAATGGGGTGGTTGTGAAGGGTACTAATAAATTGTTAGATCTAGCTACTAGCTACTAGCTACTAGAAGGACTTGTTCGGGCCAACTCCCGGGAACATGTTCTCTCTATCCCCTTCGTTGTGGTCGAATGAGGAGGTCCTTTCGGATGGTGATAATGAGGAACTTATTAAACCATTCTCCATAGAGGAAGTGGAAAAACATTTTCTCGGTGGACGCTAATAGGGCTCCTGGACCTAATAATGTCCCTACAGAATTTTATCAACACTGCTGGGAGGTAGCTAAATTGATATTATGCGGATGTTTGAGCACTTCCACAGAGGGCAGTTGGATGTGTAAATATTAACTATGGGGTAAGCTTTGCTTCCTAAAGTGGCCGAGGCTAGTAAAGTTCAACAATTTCGTCCCATCTGTTTGCTTAGGTGCATTTACAAGTTAATTACAAAAACCCTCACTATTAGGTTGGAATCTTTTACTTCTAAGCTCTTTAGAATGCATCAAAGTGCCTTTATTAAGAATAGAAGTATTATGGATGGTATCTATTCACTCCATGAGATTATGCATCATGCCTGTGTTAAAAAAAACGGGACATTGTCTTGAAGCTTGACTTTGAGAAGACGTGTGACAAGGTTAATATGGACTTTCTCTTGTGTTGTCATAAGGCTAAGGGATTTAATGAGGTGTGGTGCTCTTGGATTCATCAAATCCTTCATGACGGTACTGTGAGTGTGAAGATTAACAACCAGGTTGGGGCTTATTTTCAGAGTTCCAAAGGAGTCGGGCAAGGGGGGACCCCTTATCTCCATCTCTTTTTAATATGGCGGGTGAGATTTTGACTAAAATGGTTTTGCAAGACCAAGCTAATGGGATGGTGTGTGGATGGCACCTGATCTAGTGAATAATGGGATTCCAATATTATAGTATCGGATGATAAAGTCTGATGTATTTCTTATGACATGGAAAAAGTTGTTAAATTGAAACTCCTGTTGCACAATGTTTGAGCTTAGGTTGGATCTGAAAATTAACTTTGAAAAATGTGTGGTTTATCTTATTGTGGGGTAACAATGTTGCCTCATTGTACTCTAATATGTTTAACTGTAATGTGGGCCAGTTGCCTCTTAAGTACCTCGGGGTTCCTATCACCTTCTCCAACTTAAGAATGATCGGTTGGGAATTTTCGGATGGTAAACTGTTGAAAAAGTTAGATTCATGGATTAGTGACTCGGCCTCCTCGGGAGGGAGGTCAACTTTACTGGATTCTAGCCTCACTGGCATCCCTATGTACTATATGTCAATGTCTTTTCTTAGCAAAACCTTTATTGAGAAGTTGGATAAGCATAGAAGGAGATTTTTTTGGGCAGGAAAAAATAAGAAGAAATAATACTATATGGTGAAATGGGCTAGGGTTTTCCACTCAAAAAACAAAGATGGTCTGGGTGTTAAGGATTTACATCAACAAAATGTTAGCTTGCTTTGCAAATGGTGGTGGAAATTAGAGACTGAATCAGGGTTATGGCAAAAAATAGTCGCCACCAAGTATTTGAGAAACAAGTCGGTTGCTTCAGTTAAGGGGAGAGTCTCGGATTCCCCTTGCTGGAAGGCACTGATGAAAGTAAAACAAACATATATGGCTGGAAGAAAAGTAGTTTTGAGCAAAGAAACCTGGTTCGTTTTTTGGAAAGACCCATGGCTAGATGGCTGCTCCCTATGTGTGTCTTATCCTAGTTTATTTGACATTTGTCAGGCCCAAGACTGGACTTTTGAGAAAGTGTTGAACTGTGAATGTGATATTCTTTTTCGTCGGCGCTTGACGCCGGAGTGGAATGACCAATGGAGACATATTGTGGCATGTGTGAATGAGATCCCGAGGGTGGATCAGGGGGACCAAGTGGTTTGGTCCCTGAATGCTATTGGGAGGTTCTAAACCAAATCTGTTTACACTTTCCTGGTCAGGTTCTACCAATAGGTGGATCTGGAAAGCTAAACTACCATTGAAAATTAAGATCTTCCTTTGGCAGTTGTTTCATGATGCAATTCTTACAAGTGATAATCTGAAGAAAAAAAGGCTAGGAAATCCAACTTCTTCCTTCTGTAACCATTTAGAGTCTGCTACTCACCTCCTATTCAATTGTTCATGCTAAAGTGATCCGTGGGACTCTTGGTGCTGTTATTGGGATCACCGCTTGTCCCAGGACACTATGGCAAAGTGTTGTTTGGTTGCATCTTTTTTTCCCGGATAGCAGAAAGTTCCATATGCTATTGATTGCTGCTGCCTGTTGGGCTATTTGGACTATTAGAAACTTGATCACTTTTGATAACAAGGTGGTGAGGCGTCTTTGTTATTGGGTAGGGATTTACAACACTGGTGATTGCGAGAAGATCAAGGAGGGAGTTGCCCAGCTGATGCGTAAGGCGGCGACGATTGCGGCTCAGTGCTCTGCCAGAAGGTCGGATATAGGAGGTGATCAGGTGATTGCGGATCACAGATGGGTCGGAGGCCTGATGGTGGTGGATGTCTCTGTTTCCAGTTCCAAGAAAGCTTGTGGTACGGTCATTGTGGTTGTTGTCAATTTGTTTCCTTTTTTGTGCAATATGTACTGGACTTCTATGTTGTTTTTGTGGCGTAGGTGGTAGGTTTTCGAAAATGCCATCCCGCCCTGGCATACGTGTCCCCGGCTTATCACAGACCATTTGTTCCATCTCATGTGGTCCAGATTGGTGACAATATTTTTACAAAGAAGTCCAGAAATGAAATCCAATTTGTATTCAGATGTCCTTCGAATTTTACAACACACAACCTACATTTCACAAAAATTAGCATTTTCATTTTTATGAGATTTTGTGCAACGTTCAATGAAGATTTTCCGCAAGATTTGTTGAACAAAAAAAAACAATCTGGGAATATCGGGAAGCTTGGCCATGAACCATGAATGAGGAGTTGAGGACACATATAGTATAGAAGCACTACCTGAAAAAAGTTTTAGACTAGCCCTTTTTTTTAAGATTCCTTGAACAAATATAGGAAAAAAAAGGTGAATCTGGATTAGGATCTGGCGGAGCGCGGCTGCGTGGTCAGCCTGAATACGGCGGAGCGCGGCTGCGTGGTCAGCCTGAATACGGCGGAGCGCCTCGAGCCGTCGACCGCCGTCTCAGGCACTTGGCGTTCACTTCCGGCTAGATGCGACTGTGGCGCTAACGACGAGGACGATTGCCGCGATCCATTTCCACGCCGAAATGCTTCTCCCGTGTCTCCACGGGTAGCAGCTTCTCGATATCGGCGCCGACAGCTACGAGGTCGGCGAGTGGGAAGGCTAGGGGCAACTTGGTGCAGATGGCCGGCGGGAGGAAGGCCAGCAAGGTGCCTAGTCACCGGATCCATGGTTTTAGCTTGGAACAGGGCTCATTAAGGTGCCCCGTCGCCGGATTCAATAGAGGGCGAGAGAGAGGAGAGGCTATGGCGTGAGAGGATAAAGGAGAGTGCGGACGGTCGGTGAAGTGTACACGGTGCATTTTGTTGCCTATAGGGGAATGCAATTTGTATAGAACGAATCAATCAATGGCTCAGATAGGTGGAATTTTCGGGTCCGTAGGTTTTTTGCCCCGTAGTATGATTCTTGAGCCAAGGTCATGCAGCGGGTTTTCCTACTACTCCCTTTCTTTCTCATGTTCGCTTGTGTTTTCTGTTGGAACGAACTTGTATTTCCGTTAAAGCGATTTAATGGAAAGGGGGTAAAAATGGGAAAATAAAAGGTCTATTTGCTGGATCATGTCATACTCTGCAATTCGTTAAAAAAAAGAATCAACACACACACGTACAGCTATGGCCACATGTACAGAAAGAATATTAGTCTGAATGAATCTTGATGCCCTTGATCAACATTCCATCAAATTAGCGCTACCGTGAGAACTTAATTATTCGCCGTGGCTGGTCATCCGGCGTGCTGGTCGTCGCCCTCCTTCTTGAGGTCCGACGGCGGCAGGAAGTGGTCGGAGGTGAGGCCGGGCACATTGAAGTCGGCCTCCTCCACCGTCCACGTCTCCTCCAGCTTCCTCTTGTGGTTGACGGAGCCCTCGCCGTACCGGAAGAGTGTGACGGTGGTGCGGCCGCCGTGCGCGATGGTGACGCCGTCGATGTGGCGGTAGTCGGAGATGACGGACTCCATGCCGGTCTCCCAGAAGATATTCTCGCTGCGGCGCGCACCCTTGCCGGACTTCATGCGGAGCAGGTGCGAGTCCTCCAGCTGGATCAGCAGGCCCGTGCGCTGGCTGAAGTACCCCCACACCGTATGGTGGATGATGTCGAACGCCGCCGCGCTCCGGGCCCGCAGCGTCGCGGCGCTCGCCTCCAGCTTCAGGATGAAGCACTCCTCCCCGTTGATCACCTTCTCGCCGATGCACACCGCGTCCGAGAACAGGTTCGCGATCGAACGCGGGTCCAGACCCTGCACGTACGACAACATGTAACGTATCATACATTGCATCATGTCGATGGAAAATGCACGAGTGACGGTTGTGTACCTGGAGGGAGCGGCGGAGGGGACGGGGAGGGCCGCGGGAGACGTGGGAGTTCTCGGCGGCGGACTGGCGCCAGGCGACCTTGCCGTCGCTGCCGGCGCTCATCTTGTGGCCGGCCATGATGAGCTCGAAGTACCAGACCTCGGGGCACTTCTGCAAGAGCACGAAGCCGCCGACCTCGGCGCGGCCCTGGGCAGCGGTCACGGTCTGGTCGCCGAGGTGGAACTCGGACGCGCACATCCGCACCTTCCCCACGGCGTACATGCTCTGCACGCTCTGCAGCGCCGCCTGCCCGCCCGTCGCCGCGATGTACTGCTGCATGATGTACTTGGCCGTGGACGCTTGCTTCATTCCATTCATGCACGCATCACAGACACTCAATCAATCGATCAATCATTTTGTTTTTGTGTAGGCGCGCGTGCATGGCATTGTCAAAGACGTGAAGACGTACGATGGACGAGTCGCGGATGGAGCGGCTGAAGGCGCGGTCGTGGGGGACGGGGCAGGGGATGAGCGGCGAGCCGACGACGTTGAGGAAGAGCTGGAGCTCGGCGTTGGCGGCGGCGGCTGCGGGGCCGTCGACGGTGGCGTGGTCGAAGGCCTGGGTCTTGAGCCAGGCGCGCATGTTGGCGCCACTGGCGCCGCGGCGCTTGTCGGCGCCGGGGACGCTGGCGAGCATCTCATCGGGAATGGGCACCTCCAGCACCGTGTCCAGGGTGTCGTCGCGGTCGACGTTCGGGCACAGCTTCCTCATCACACCACTACCGCCACCGCATCAACGCCGATAGGCCACCCGACGCGTTCTGCAGGAGAGACAGAGAGGAGAGGGAAAGAGAGAAACAGGGGAAGGGACGAGAGGTGAAGAAGGCCGGGGACATGTAGGAGCAGGCGCCATGCGTTGCAAGTTTGGAACCGAGGAATTGGTGGATCGCGCGGAGACCGGAGGTTGATGACACGCGGACGGCGTCCATCCGTGCCTATGCATGTACCATGGGTAGGAAACAGAGTTTCCTCTGCATGCTCTGCAGCACTTCGATAATTTTTTTTTTCTGGCGAGAACACTTCGAATTTCGCGGCTAGAAAACGAGTGTACCGGTACAACCCATCTCTAGCGGATAAAAAGACCATACAAAGAATACTGCTCTGCCGTACCGCGCGGAGTCTCAAGGAACAAATGACATTCAAATGTTTTTATTTTTTCAGTGGTACCCATTGTGTAGACAGCGGGGCAGTTGGACGACATGCTGAACCGTTTGGTGGCGGTTGCAAGGCTCATATCTACCACCCCTACGAGCTGAGCCCAGCGGTTAGGAGTGTTCCAGCTCCCTCACGTTACTGCCCGCTTCCTTGTTTCTTCTTTTCGCTCCTGCTCTTTAGCTTTATGTTATTTTGGGCGTATTTGTGTTGTTGCTCCAGTGAATTTCCTTCTACTTTCTCGCCTTATGTTTGTGGGATGTTTTGTATAACCTTGGATTGGTGCTTGCTTATTTATAAAGCGGGACGAAAAGTGTTTGTCGGTACTCAAGGAACAAATGACCAAAACTCGTTCGGTAATTTTTCTAGCCTACGAGTTTAGGACATATTAATCTAGTACATCATAATTTTTTTAAATGTTTAATTTGCAGGTTGATTTCAACAAGAATGAAATATAGTAGATGCAATACACCAAATAAATATATAAATATCATATAATACTAGAACGAAGATAGTCTACATCCAACAGAATGTGCAATCAAAAACAATTAGGCGTTGATCAAATCAAGCAACAACGTTGTTGTCAAGATCACCAGCACTAACACCGTCCATAGCACCATCACCATCCCCTCCATTGGCCGAAGTACCGCTACCACCACCGCCACCACCACCACCACAGGCTATAAAATCATGATGATCTTGCCTCTTGTGAAGCATGATCTTCGTTCTTGTCATCTCCCAAAACTCACTTGTCATTGGGTTCATGCCATTGGGATTCATCACCAAGAGCCGGTTCTCCTCGGTGATCTTGTCGTCTTTTCTCTTTTGCTCTTCAAGAGATATCTTGCGCTTCTCGAAGGCACGTCTTTTCTCCAACTTTGCCCTCTTTTTGTTGGTTGTTCTTCTCGGCCAAGGCCACCTTGGTTTCCAAATGATTCTCCATCCTTATTTCCTTCAACTTTATTATTGCACTAATTTTCTCCCTCAAGTTTGAGTCCTCGGCCGATCTCTTCACCTTATCTTTATCCATCTTCCTTCTACTAGGATTTTCCTTGTTTATTCCCTCCCCTTGGTACATAACCACTATCATCATCGTCTTCCAAGTTAATGAGTGGACCTTTCTTCAGCGGAGCTTCTTGATCCCTCAATCTCCATTTCTTAGCGTGCTCAAGAAATTTCAAACAATGTTGAAGCAAAAAATGGTCTTCATGAGCAATGTGATCCTACGTTTGCAAAAGAGGCAAGTGTGATCCCGAAATGCGATACAAGAAAATAAGATCATAAATGTGTACAACAAAATAACAACATACTCTTATAGCCATGAATTGTGCAACCACTTAGAGGTGCATTCCTCGCTTGTTACAAACAACAACTTCAACGGGAACAACATTGCTTGATCACATCATACCGGCTTTGGAGCGATCTCAATGAATGGGAGGATGAGGTCGACATGAGATTATGAAACTTGTCCTCGATGTGTTGCCAATATTTTTTTACCGGTTTGATCATTGTCGATAACCACATCAAGTGACACTCTCTCTCATGCTCCCACCAAACAAAATGCCATACATCTCTGTGTATTTGGCGCTTTGTTTTACAAATCTCCCACTCGGTTGGCTAGTATCGTACAACTCCTCTCCAGTCTCTTCTACATCATAGTCGGCAACCCCCTCGGCCTCAAATTTCATGCCAACATCGAATGCATCAAGTGGAGCACTCGTGATGTTCACCTCGTTCGCCTCCAACATGTACACATATGATGTATGAACAATATGAAAGTTGTATATGCACAATTGGAAAGGCGAAACACTAAGCAATTGAACCTAATTTGGCACATATTGGGAGAAAGGGAAGAATGTTACCTCTTGGGTGTTTCCTTGAACATGTTGTGGATGCTCGTGGAGTTGAAGGGCAGTGTACATTGGCCGCCAGAGGGGGTGGACGAGGTGCACCTCCTCGAGCCGCCAGAGCCTTGGCCTTATTTGGGTCGGTAGCCAGCAAATTTGCCCGACTGTCAGATGTCGTCGCTGCCGAGCCGACGGCGGAACTTCCGTAGGCAGGCGGGGGTGGGGAGCCCGCGGCCGGAAGGGGCCTGACTTCTTGGACGATGTGGTTGCTATTGCGCTTCGATTTCGCTTAGACGACGGAAGAATTTGGCGCAACGATAGCGGGAGACATAGCAGCTCGAGGCGGCACCAACAGGGACAACGAGACATGAAAACCGATGGGCGGCAGCTGCGAATGCTCCATGGCAGCGATTGCGTGGCACGACGACGCGAGAGAAGGCGTGGGGCCGGAGAGATCGGTGGTTGCGGGAACAAATGAGTTGAAATGTCCATCCCCCCAATGCGTGCTATAGATCGGGGGAAATCGAGAATCCCTAGAAAACCCAGGTATATTGAGGATCTCACGGTTCATATCCCACTCCCACTAATTTTTTCCGAGCGAACCGTTTTATGGTAATTGCGCTGGTCATTTTTTCATCACGGTTATTAAGAATGGCGGTTATTACAACATCTCCACTCGTACCCCCCAAAGGCCCCCAACCTCTTTCTCGTCCGTACGGCCCCAAAGCCGCCCACTCGCGCCCCCCCATTGGGTCTTCCCATCTGGACGCTCCCCAGTTCCCGTCTGGAAAAACCAGCCCGACTCGTTGGGCGTTGCGGGCTCGTCCTGCCAGCGACACAAAGCGGCCACAAAACCCTCTCAACCCTAGGCGCGTTGTAGAGGCCCTAGACTAGCAAGCCCAAGACCCGTCATATGCATACATTTACGATATCAGGACAATCAGTCGTGAACAACGTATGAAGTTGGTACACAGATAACATCATCCATTACACGAATAATAAGGTTTTACATAAATGGTTCATGAAAAAGTCTTAAACAGCTGCCACGCAGGGCAGAAAAATAACACACACATAGCGGAAGGTAGCAAAACACAACGTGGTAGCGCCCAAGTCACGTATTAACCTACAGGCTGCTGACCGGGAGACGATCCTAGTTCGCGTGGTCATCATCGTAGTACTCCTCCTTGTAGTACTCCTCCTGGGGCTGTTCCTCGTAGTCTGGCCAAGTAAATAGCTAGGGACGAAACCAATATGAGTACATTTAAACATACTCTGCAAGACATCCTTTATGAAGCTTATAGAATGCAAGTATGCTTATATGGTGGAATGGGTAGGCTATACATAGGGTTTCCTACCCATGATGGATGAAAGATACCTCATGGTTAATTTAACATCTCTATATCTGTGTTGAAGAAAATACTTTAAAAGAAAATAATATGGTTTCTCTTGTAGATATTGCATATCCAAGAGGTTTTGTAAGACTTTGGTTAAGGAAGGTTTTTCTTTGCAAAACTTTTTGTAAAACAACTTCCAGCTTTTATTCATATGTACCTCACAGGTACATAGTTTCTCTTCCAGTACCTCACTGGTACAAGTCTTTTTTCAAAACATTCTTTCTGAAAACATTGACACGATACTAGCTACATGACAATTCAACTGTCCATATCCGAGGACGCGGCTATTCTGAATAGTTTTACTCTACAGAGGTGTACATAATCCACAAGATCCAAATTATTTGCCATGAATCACATATGGACTGTCCGTGACAGTATGCGAACATCAGATAACTGATCCTAACTTTCCACTATGGTCAACCTAGTATATGACTATCCCTTCAACTGGATTTATTCTCCCCGACACCGTGTCACACACTGCCATCACAGAAGACCCAATTGCTGCAGCCGGAGGGAAAATTAATCCCACACTTTACATGTCCCGTATCTTCCACCTGGTGACATTTCGGTTCAGAGAATCTCATTCTCTATAGCACTTGGGATAGAACAAAAGCTAACAAGAACAAGTTTCTAGATAGGCCTCTTGCCCATGTTGAGGTAGTGTGGAAGTACGTCTTGGTTGTCCAGCGAAGACTAGGTTATGTGTCTTTTGTAAAACATTTCAAAATCATTCCTCTTTGCCACCTCTAGTGAACAAGGTCCCACCTTTCCATCGAGGTTTTTTCATGAAGCATTTGTTTACAAAAGCATATTTTAGGGTGTCCACTTAGGGACTTCAAGATTATTAAAGTTGGTGGTATTTACATACCATATGGTGGCTATGGGCTTGGTAACACCAAGTTTGACTACTGGCAAAGTGATAGTTACCTATAATATTAATAGTAGTAATAGCCACAACAAAAATAGTTTTTTTAACCATATTTTTGTAAAACTTCAGAAATAAAACATGCATGATAGATAATGATAAGTGTAATAACAGCAAGCATTAGGATGGCTTGCCTTGGTATTGGTTCAATTCTTGCTCTTGAAAATAGCAAGAGTGAAAATAAGCTTCTTCTCCGATACCTCCTTCTTCGTTTTCTAACGTCGTAAAAAGAAATAAAAGACACACAATCAGAACCAACTAAGTAACACAATATTACATAGCAACACATACAGCAAGCAATACACAATATAATCCATCACTCAATTTTCCAAAGGCCAAATATTACTAAACACACATAAACAAAACTAGACTACTAGAAACATGACTATGGTGGAGAAATTGTATTTCTCACCAAAAGGCAATGTGACTAGTGGGTGTTCCAGTAGGCTACCAAGGCTTTAAGAGGTTACAATGCCTCTGGTCACACTTGGGAAAAATACTATCGCACTAAACAAGCATTCAAAATAATCTTCATACTAGTGAAAATAAAGGAATCAATTTATTCTAGTTAAACCTACTCATGTTTTTCTACAAATAAAAGTGCAAGCTAACAGAGGTGTTACAAGTATGAAATCAGTACCAAAGTGGTACTAGACTCATCACATCAATCACAAAAATCTAGGTACTAAACCTAATACTACTTGGCCCAACATTTCTATGCAAGAAAAACACTAGAAAACAATACTATGCTACTAATTATTTCCACAATCTTCCAAACATGCTCATTTTTTCTAACATGCTAGATATGTAAGAAAAAACTTAATAACAGAGAGTAACACTCTTACACATGCTAGAAAACAAGAACCTAATACACAAGTATTTATTTAAAACTATTTACACAAGAATAAATAAAAACAGAAAAGTGCTAAAACTAGTTATGCACACCATAATTATTCTAGAGATTTAAAAATTATAACAAGTTAGGATTAGGTATATCTAAGCATACACGAACTCATCCAGTTGGATTCACATAAAAAATCATCACCAAAAAGTCTACAAAAACCCTAGAAGTGCTCTCTAGACATTTACCAAAATGCATGGCATTTTCTCCAGGAAGCTATCCTTCAAGCAAGGCCAAGTTCTTCTGATAGATATCACTAAGGGCTGTCCAAAACAGTTGATTTTGCAAAATTTGGATTCTTATTTGTAAAGTTATGCCAAAAATGGCTTAACATATAGGTTCTGCCAAAATAAATGCTACTGCAAAAATAATACACAAAAAGTACATCTATCACTTGGATGTGGTTAGGAATATGTTAAGTCACTAGAATGATTTTTGGTTTGGAAAAAAACCCTTTTTTTCAATTTTTCCTAGGCGAAAAGCTAGGGTTCGTATTTCTGTGATTTTCAAAATGAATAAAAGTCACAGGGGCTAACAGGGCACGGGCCAAATCCATACGGGCGCGGCCCAACAAGCAGGGAAAGCAGCCCACAAGCACGCGCGTGCGGGGCGCGGCAACGAATCGGTTCAAAGGCGGACGTTGATCTCGCGATCAACAGTTCATGTATTTCTCCTTCCTCTCTCCCCTCTCTCTCACGCGCGGGCATAGGCTGAGAACTGCGACAGTGGTTTGCTCACCTAGGGGCGATGGATGGCCATGGAGCGGTGTCAAGGCAGTCGCAGGTGGTCGCTGCTGTGCAGGCGAACAGTCGGCGACGGCGTGCAAAGCGGCCACAGCGGCTCCGAGGAAGGCGGCGAGGTTCCTGCAAGCGCATGGTCAAGGGGAGCGGTCAGGGAGAGTTGTGTGAGGGTGGGGAACACGGCTAGGGTGCAAAGGAGAGTTGGGAATGATCGAGGCGAGCTCAACCTGCGGCGAGTGCGCGCGGTGGCCGACGGCGAGATCTCTCCCGTGTCGCTCACAGGGAGCGATCGGGGTCGAGAGAGCGTGCTGTGGTGAGTGCGGTGGGGGTATGGGGGTGTGTGGCGAGGCAGAGGGGTGTGATGTGCCTTATAGGCGCGGGCACGGGGTCGTGGTCGTGGGCACGTCCTCGGGCACGTCGCGGGCGGCACAGAGCGACGTCCATGGGCGTGCACACGCCGTGCAACGGGCGGCTACGGGCTTAGGGGCCGCGACACTGTAACTAGGCGGTGAGAAAAGAGCTGGGCGCTCTTCGTTTCCCTCTCTCTGTCCCCCCTTCTTTCCTCTCCTCTCTCTCACTCTCTGATCGACCAAAAAACGAATCCAAAGCACCAAACTCAAGTGGATACATAGGTGAATTGATTTGGCAAAGTCTCACCCTCCCATTTGCACAAAAACAAATAAAAACTATCACTCAAAGTTCTGTCAAAATGCAGATTTAGAAAATTCAGAAATGACTTAGCCAAATTTTTTCGAAGTGTTAAAAACGGACTAAAACATCAAAATGTTCACTCATGGTTAAAAATAGTAAATGGACTCCAAATTTGGAATTCCAAGTTGGAAAATGTTAAACATGAAATGAAATTTCAGAAACACATTTTTAATCAATTTTTGAAAGTGTGGAAGGCTATGAAAAACAAGGTGGAAAAGGGTATCTTTCTGTTTTCTTCTATTTCTAAAAATCTCTTATTTTCTTGGCACAAAAACAAGCATACAATTATTTGTTTTCATACTTCATAATTCAAACTAAGGTCATGGATTTGTAGTCCACATACCAGAGAACAAATATAAGCCATGAAAACATATAATTGGATAATTTAACCTATTGAAAACAAGTGTTAGAAATTGATATTTGGCTAGTTTTTCAGGGATAAATCCTAATAGAAAAATTAAAAGAAAACATCCATAATTCCAAATTCAATTTTGTTTTCTTGAATCAAACAAAGCCAAATAATATTGTTAAGTTGAAAACAACCATGATCCAATATTGGGAACAAAAATTACTCAAGTTATCATAAGGGAAACATCACATAAACAACTAGTGTTCATCATGAAAAAATTGATATTTGATTTAAAAGAAAAAGTTACTTGCATTGCATGGATTCTTATGGTCACATACATATATTGGTTAACAAAAACACATTACAAAATTTTTTGTTGGCTCACAAATTTGCCTCCCATACTATATTACAAAAGTTTCAAAAACTGGGGTGTGACACGCGTCCCACCAT
This sequence comes from Alopecurus myosuroides, assembly GCA_028641055.1. Taxonomy (NCBI): domain Eukaryota; kingdom Viridiplantae; phylum Streptophyta; class Magnoliopsida; order Poales; family Poaceae; genus Alopecurus; species Alopecurus myosuroides. The sequence continues at coordinate 223,161,877 of CM054058.1, read as the reverse complement.
TTCCTTCCCGCTGCCTCCTCCTCTTCCCTCCCCTTTCCCGCGTCTCTTGCCGTCATCGACATGCCTCTGAAAGGGCCACCAAGTCCGCCGTCGAAGATCGCGAAGACCGGCACGCTCGGCATGAAGCGCATCGTGCTGCAGCCACGCCCCCAAAGGAGCGCCCGGAGAGCATGACCGACATCGAGTGGGTGGCCGACCAGCACCGGCGTGAAGTCAGCACGAAGGAGCGCCGGCATCAGCGGGAGAAGAAGGAGGCCCTATTCGCGGCGGCGAACCTTGACATGTTGGCCGGCACCGTTGGAAGCAGCCCCAGAGACGGCTCGAGCTCGTCGCGTTCGGAGTCGCCGTTCCCCATGGACGACACGAGCACGCCGCGATCCCAATCAAGGCTCTGCCCGAGCCCTGATCTCTCCCCCAACTTCAACGAGCTCGGCGGCTACGGCTACATCGGTGGCTTCGGCGGGTTCGACCCAAACCCCGTCTTCTCGATCGCGCCCGGCGGCGTAGGGACGGACCTCAACAAGGTGTACGAGGCGTCCATGGGCCGAGAGGCGCGCCGCCACCGAGGCCAAGTGGGCGAAATTCTCCAAAATGACCGAGAAGAAGATTGAGATCGCCGGCAAGGCGACGTCCAAGAAGTGGTCAGGGGACTTCAGGATACTCACCACCGACACGTCCAACCTTGACCCGAGGGCGAGAGCGGCGTGCGAGTTCCTACGTGCGGCCATCTACACCGAGTTGGGGCTCGGTGCGGCCGGATCGGCGTCCACCGCGCCCACGCAGCGACCCCGAGCAGCGGTAGCAACGACACGTCGGGCGACACCCAGGGAGCTGAGTTCGCCGGCGATAAACTCGGCTCCACCCTCGACCCCGGATTGCTCGACTCCAACAACGTCGTCGACGTTGATTGATCCTAGGTCGTGAACGAATTCATATCGTTTTGTAATGGACTGTCCACTTTAAAATTTGGAGCAAAAATGCTTTGGGAGCGGCCCCCGAAAGCGCCGAAGATCGCATGAATAGTGCAAGCTGTCAACTCAGTTCACGAATACCTCAAAAAAAGAAAATACTATCCTAATACAGCATATGAAAAAACACTGAAGCCTGGAATTCGTGTCCTTGATGCGAAGAGATGAAACTCCATGCACACATGGCTAAATAAATTAACAACATGAAAGACGTAGACAGAGAAACGTGAATCCAAAACGACACCCACGTCTTCACCAAAGCAACAAAGCGCTGATTGGATCGAAGACGATATATATCCCTAGAAGAATGCACTACTACTAGTAGTTTACTTTACGCTGCACGCTAGCTTTACGTACGGTGAAATCACTGCACGAAGAAAGCAAGGACGGAGGCAAGGCCGAGGAAGACACGGAGGCCAGCACAGGCACACGCAGCAGCAGCACCGCCGCTGCTCTCGGGGCCTATGATGCTCGCCGAAGGGCCGGACGCGCCGCCGATCGGCGTACTGAAGGTCCCCCCCATGCCGGGCGTCGCTGGGTTTGTGGAGCCTGGGGAAGACGAGTTGGTGCCCGCGCCAAAGCCAGCGCCTGTAGCCGTGCCGTTCCCGGTGCTCGTCCCTGCAGCACTTGCAGTCGCCGGGTACTTGCAGGGTCCGGAGCCTGCACAGGTTGCCCAAAGTCAGGACGGGCGATCGGTAGGGAGAGGTTCATTGCAATTGAGTTTGAGTAGGTAAAGATCAAAATAACAACGTACTGGGGTCAGTGGTGGTGAGGGTGGCGGTTCCGCCGAAGTCGCAGGTGGCGCCCTTGGTCTGGCTGCTCCTCTGGTAGTAGCTGTTGGCCGCGTAGGAGCAGTGCGCCACCACGGAGTCGGGGCTGTGGCAGCTCCCGCCCGTGGCCACCGGCGCGCAGTCGGCGCCCTGCCCGCACGCGTAGTCCAGCGTGTCCTGCAGCGCCGTCTCGTTCGCGTCCGACCTGCACACGCACCACGCCGCGCCTGCCGGAAACACACACAAAACCAGTGTCACACAGCCAAGTTCCATGCCATGCCATGCTCTGGAATGGACAAAGGAGGCAAGATCATCGGCGTGTCTGTCACTCACCCGATCCCCTGATCGACACGGCCAGCAGGAGCAGAAAGAACACCGGATTGGCCATCATATCGTTGGTGGAAGGTTTTTTTTACGAGTCTCTGGGCACGGATCGAGCTACTAGCGGGCGCTCTCTTCCTCTACCTGGGTCGAGCGCTCGACGACGGTGAAGTAGTGCGGCGTGAGCTTTGCTTTGGCTCCGCTTTATATTTGGCAGCCCGCCACGTCTTTTTCCTCCTCTTCCTTTCCGCTCTTTCCGACCATGCCGCATGGTGTCGCCTTTGCGCCGAGCTGACATGTTTCTTAGGCGCGAAGTTTGCGTTCGGCGAACCATGTCACCATGCCACACGGGACACCTGTAAGTTTCTTCCGGGTGTTCTGTTCTAGCCCCCCGGGTTTGCGAACCACGGTCGTCCAAAGCAAAGGCGCGGGAGGTTGCAAAGCTGGTGTTGTGTGCTCTGTGGCATGTGCTGCGCTCTTCTTCCTTAGTGCTAGTGCTTACTCTTTAATTTGGAGGAAGGAAAAAGGCACAGCTATATCAATCAATCATATGATGATACTGTAGATTGGCAGTCTGGTAGATACTTACCAGATAAGTTCATCCTTTAGCGGAAAACAAAAGAGACCATATGTTCTGACATACCCGGTACATCTGAATCTTAGACCGATCACCCTTTATAAAGCATCAGTCACACTGCTTAGCTTAGGTGTTGTCCAATGCTCAGCTCACCACACTTTTTTCCGAAGCGAACACATATAAAATTTTGAACAGATATTGAAAAACAGAACATTTTCCCAATCCTCTCCTCTCTACTCCTGTTATTGCTCATCAATATACAGTGCTTCAGGTTGGCATTTTCCCACATTAGTTCGGTTGAAAACAGAAAACGAGCTTCAGAAGCTGGTCAGGAAGGGCTTATATATATGCAGCCGAAAACATAACAAGCAACCAGCAGTTCAGCACGCTGACACGAAACATTGTTCCTCCTCATTCGTTCTACATTAATTATCTATAAACTGTATCCAGAACTTTATTCTCCAACAAATGTCTCGAAGTCTTATTATCGACTGGAACATGAACTGCAGCAAATTCGGTCTGATCATCGAAGCAACAGATGAGAAAATACTACCCGAAGGTAGATTTTACTATAAACCAGAGCATAGTACAAGATTAAACAGCATCGCAAACATCAACACCACACCTGGACAAGCAGATACCGGAACACACGGTGGGCTTATTCGTAGATCATGGAGAAACCTGCGCTAGACACTAGTTTGAAAATATGGCTTCTTCAGTGCAGCCACCTTCTGGACGGATGGCCTCGCCATCAGGCCAGCCCACCAGGCTTTCACGTGAGGATATGCGTCGAACAAAGATGCGTGGGGTGTAGCCCCCAAGCAGGCGGTGATAGAGACATGGTTAAGGTCCGCGAGACTGAGGAAGTCTCCGGCCAGGTACTTGCACTTGCTCAGCCGCACCTCATAAACCTCCAGCACCTTCTTCAGCTTCGCAAGGTTTTCCTCCACGATTTTCTGGTCGGTGGTTCCCCCGAACATAGGACGGATGAGGAACTGAAGGATAATGGGCTCTAGTGCAGCCGTGTACTGATTAGCCTCGACCTCAAGCCACACATCCACCATTGCCGACTCCTTGAGGTTGTCCTCCTTCAAAAGCTCTGATTTGTTCTTGCGGCATATATACTTGCAAATAGCACGGGATTCTGACAGGAAGACAAAACAAACAGAGTTATGATAATCAACAATGTCAGTAAATACTTCTAAAGGAGAATAGAACTTTCTACACATTTATAGTGGTCTAAAACTAGCAAAATAATAACAAATCTGTAATATTTCTAAAATTGATTAGATTCAAATGAAAAATATATACACGATGAGAATTCGAATAGCAAACATAGCATATATGTATTTGCCTGGATAACCTTACCAAAACTCTGGTCTTTCCCATCTATTTTCCAACTAAGCTGATGTTTTGTTATTATAGTACTTCATTTTCTGAAATCAAGCATAAAAGAACAGGTTGATGAAAATTCGAGTACATCCTGTCATGCTTGACAGCAACATTTCATTCTTATCAAGTGATGCTTTGATATTTTGTCAGCATTTCAGGTGATGCTTTGGCCAAAAAGCCACATCACTTGCATAGAAATGTTTCCATGATATACTTCTCTATGCTTTGGTCCTGCCCAGTAACGGGCCTACTGGAAATATTTGATCACATGGCATGATGGCAACCAAGTCCCAAAGTTTATATACCTAATTATGTCCTAACTAAACAACATGAGAGCTGCCGATTTATTGACAAAGCGACTACAGCATCAATGAGAAAATGAAAAAATAAAAACAGCTAACAATTACACATAATTGTTTTTATCATGTCATCATACTGACATGTGAATAAAGTTTAAAAGAATCAATCAAAGTGAAGCTGATACTGTGCTTCCAGTGAATGCTTAAGTACCATTTTAGACTATGTGGAAAGATAGCCTTGTTATATGTTGGGAACTAAAGCAACATCATCAACAGCAAAATAAACAAGCAAGTCAACAATATAATAAGAGTGTCATGACCTTTTTATGGTTTTATTCACGAGGCAGGAAAAGAGAAATATCTCCAAGAGTTAGCATCATACCCCAGACAAAGAAGTCCCCGTCCTGCAAAGCCGGCATCTGACCGAATGGCTGGAGAGAACCAGATGAAGATAGTGAGTTTTGGCAATTAGATGTCACACCTCTAAAAAACAGGAATTACATGTCACAGTTACCATGACACTAAGATCGCTTGGTCAAACAAAATACGGCTAGTATAACCTTTATAGTTTTATACATGCTTCTTTTAGTATAAAATGGTGACACATGCTAGCGAACATATCTCATATTAAATACAGTTGACGATATGTATACATTCAACATATCTCATAGTAACCGATTAATTATACAAACAAATAATTTCATTCAAATGCATGGTTAATTGCAAATTCAACAAGATTGTAACTATTATAGGGCTGAAAAAAGCAGAGGGCATGCAGAGATCTGCTTAAACATGCAATAAGTGCTCAGAAATATGTTTGCCAGGTCTGAAATTTTGCTCAATATATAGGGCTAAAATTCTGGTCAGAAATATGTTTGCCAGGTCTGAAATTTTGCAATAAGTGCCCATCAGGGAGATAGTTCCGGACCTCTTCGCGCTAATACCGAGGCGGCCCACGAAGCATCGCACGGTACAGCAAGCGCTACTTGAGCACAGCTCGATCACCGACATCACTACCGCCCTGAGCCCCCTGGCCCTTTGGCAATATGTCCAGCTCTGGATCTGGCTGCAGACTTTCGTTGGTGCCGGATAAGCTGAGCTGGTGCTGGACGACAGAGGGTCAGTACTCCTCCCGATCATGCTACAACATTCTCTTCGAGGGATCGGTGGCATCGGAGTCGTGGAGGCTTAACTGGAAGACCTGGGCGCCTCCTAGGGTGAGGTTCTTCATCTGGCTCGCCTGTCAGGACAGATGTTGGACGGGTGAAGAGGCTGGCGGGACAGCGGTCTCATGCGACGCGATGCCCTCTGTGCGACCAGTCGGAAGAGACTATGGTGCATATCCTCACTGGCTGCCCCTTTTCACGGACGATCTGGCACGAGGTGCTATCATGGATTCGATCCACCTCGACCCCTCCCGAGGGTGAGGGTGTCTTTGCGGATTGGTGGGCGCGGGCGTTACGCGCCACCCCTCGCTTATTGCGCAGGGGCACCTCGTCGTTAATCATGCTGACGGCATGGTGGATCTGGAAGCACCGGAGGGACCGTTCTTCGACAATGCGTCCCTAGGCGGTCTCCAGCCCGAGGCCTCCGCCAGCTTCTCCCCTAGATAGGGTCGGGTCGAGTTGTATGGCATGGTGTTGGCCTTTCTTCGGACTTGTACATATAACACTCTTTTCTATCATTGCATCGAAACACAAGGCTTTTGCGTTTTCGCGAAAAAGAAAAAATTGCTCAATATTGGTGGTGGTGAAAAGAGTAGCACTCGTAAATACTAATTGCTAATTTACTGATGTAGTTAGTTTAGCAGTCGCCTGTTGGGCAGTCTGGACCCTTAAAACAAGGCTTGTTTTGATAACAAGTTGATTAGGTCTCCTGCTGATATCATATGTTGCATGTGTTCGTTTCTGAAATTTAAGGCAAGCGTTTCAGATGCTTCCCAGATGACTGGTGGTCATGGTTGATGGAAACAATGCTGATGAGGGTGTCAACCACACTGTCTCCATGAGATGCTGTTGTAGCTGCTGTGCAGCAAAATGATGCTTTTGGGCAGTAGTAGGTGGTAGATGTTAATCTGAATGTTGTTTCTATTACAGCAGCAAAATGATGCTTTTGGGCAGTAGTAGGTGGTAGATGTTAATCTGAATGTTGTTTCTATTTTGTATTGTTTTAAGTTTTCCTGGCAATTTCTAAGCATTAATAGGTTGCTTGGGGCTGAATGTAAAACATTAGAGGTTGCTCGGGTCTCCTGGGTTAATGATGTAAGGTTAGTTTGCTGAACGAATGTTTGTCGGAACACCAGGAAAGCCTACCATATCACCCTATGGAGGGCCAATCACCAATTAAATCGAATGGATGTAACCGTGTAGTATAAGCTAGATATATAGTCGTAACTAGAAGAAACAAGTAAAAGTATAGCTGTATAGGGGTACTGACTTAAAAGCACCTACATGCTTACAGAGGAAAATAAAAGAAATTACATACATTAAACTAGTAGGTGACCAAAGGAGCATATCTAGATCGAGTTTTCCACATCCAAATATTAGTAGTCACACAAGGTTTAGAAGATGTACTAGTAAAACACTAAAACAGTCGGTGCTAGGTGCAGGAAGTGTTTATGAAGGGAACATATGTTTTCTAAAGTGCAACTGGGCTAAAGTCAAGTGACTAAAGATTGGAAGACAACGGAGGTGCTCATCATTACTACTTAATTGAGGTCACCACGGGGTCACGCTTAAATACTCTAATCTAAGAAAAGCTGCGGCCATATCCACACTGTAAACTCCATGATTGTTAAACAAAGCTTCGGCCTTCCTCAATTTCAAACCCCCATTGAAACCTAGTTCTGAATCGTAACCCCCTTAAAATCAGAGATGGAGACATTTCCAGGCGGCCCCCCTCTGGGCGAGTTTACTTCTCGTTTTTGCTGATAGCAGCACAAGAGGAGCGCATTACAATTTGGTACCAATCTTGAAATTAGAACTTAGAAGCATAAGGAGGGTAGATTGGAGGGGCCGCGCGTGGGTGGGGGAGGTGAGGGTATACGTACGTTTCTGGCAAGGTGCTCGGGGCTCTTGTGCTCGCCGGCGCCGAAGTCGATAGGCACGATCTCGTACTCGACGCCGGCCTCCTCTAGGGCCGGCACGCACCTCGTCACGTTCCACGACAGGGTCATGCCGTACAGCTTCACCGGAGCCATTGCTGATCTCTTCTGGACTCACTCTCCTCTCAGGGGCTGTTCGGAACGGAGGAAGCTGTAGGAGAAAAGGAGGAACCCAGATTCAATAGGCTTTGATTCTTTTGAGCTATTGGCGTGAAAATGGGAATTTTTGGACACGTGGCACGTGCCGCCGAAAGACCACCTCTGAATACAATTGGCAGATGTACCGTGCCGGCAGGCCAGCCAGCCGACACGTGGCACGTGCCGCCACCGTCGGAGACGGCAGACCCTACCGCTACGGCCAGAGACGGCATGCTGCATGCGTCGAGACGGAACAGAAATGCGTGGGCCCTGCCGCCTCTGGCGCAGGCGGCACCCCCTATGCCCGACTGCTGCGATGCTTTCTTCGCTGTACAAAGGCGACAAACGGCGCTGATTTTGAGCGGGACAAAAGCGACAAACGGCGCTGATTTTGAGGCGGCAGGCTTGGCGACGGAACTGGCCGAAAGCAGCATGCCGCCTATGAGGGAGGCGACATCCTGCGCGATTCCTTCCGGCTACAGCAAGTTTCGGGTCTTCGCGTTGCTGATTCCGAGGAGAACGGAGAGCAATTTCTTTTCCGACAAACGGCGCTGGTTGCGAGGAGCTATTCACTACGTTTTAGGCGCACACTGCGTTAATTGCCCAAACTTCCACGCGCACAGTACGCTGATTGCGCAGATTCTCACGCGAGCAGACAAATTTCGCTGATTTCCAGGCCGCACTAAATTTCTCGTGCACGCGAGCTCCATTCGGGAAAGGAGCAACTCACCGTGTCGACTCTGTGCCTATTTATATGCAGCTGCTCCTCTCTCACTCTCTCACGCACGCATGTACTCTTATATTGCCGCTCTCTCGCATCAGCTCGCTTAAACTTGTACTCTCACGCTCGTGTGTGCGCAAGACTGTAAGAAAGAGAGAAGAGAGTAGAGACCTGCTATTCTCAGACATTTGTTCACGGTCTTGTGAACTAAGAGCTTCAACAATAAGGTACATGTTTTAGAGTGTGTTTATTTGTTTTGGCATGCACTTATAACTATAATATTTAGAATGTAGAAATTAGTGTAAATCAGTTGGTTTTATAGCTCGTAGATAGCCATGTTGTTTTAATTATTGTTGGGTTTTTTTTAGGTTGAAAAGAAATTTATAGAACTGGAACAGTAAGGTTTAGAATCTCATCAGAAACAAAAGATACAACCTCCAGCTGGACATGCCCCAGCCAGAAGCTATTGAAAACAGAGACTTTGGCTAGCTTTGCAAGTTCATGTGCAACCTTGTTACTCTCTCTTCTAATTTTGCTGACTTTAAAACTGCCAAACTTGCCTTCAAAAACGTCAATATCATTATACGTTCGCCAGAGCGCAGAGAACTGTTGGTTTTTGTTCTTTACTGCGTCCACGACCGCTGCGTTGTCAGACTCCAATTCCACCATCAAATTATCAGGTTCTGGAATCTCATGTAGCGCTACAAGAAATGCTTTTGCTTCGGCTTCTTCTGAGTTTGAACTTCTTCCCGTTTCTCTACTGCTCGCCCAAAGCACCTTACCATGGTGATCTCTAGCGATACAGCCCATATAGCTTTTACCATCCTGGCATGAGTAGGCGGCATCCACATTGATTTTAACCCAACCATTTTTGGGGGGTTTCCATGTCTCTATTGATCTCAGATTATCAGAGATGTTGGACACATGGCAAGCTGCTTTAAAAGTACATGCAGTAGCTAACAGATTCTTACCTCCCAGTTTTTCCTGTTTGTCGCAGTTAATCATAAGGTCCTGAAGATATATGTCCAAGAAATTGACAGAATCAGAGATTATTCACTCCCCTTTGTCATGGACCGCATCACACCGAAGATTCCAGGCCCTCCAGAGGATCATAAGGACGAGTCCCCTCCTGTCATTGCTTAAATTTGACAGCAAAAGGATTAACCAATGAGGACCAGAATACCTGAAGCATTCTTCATTCAGAAGGCTCCAATTTTTCCTCATCTCTTTTCTCAAGGCTTTTGCTTTGGTACATTCCACCGTAGCATGAAAGCTGGTTTCAGATTTTGTACCACATATTTTACAAATGCAATCAGTCTCTAGGTTTCTTTTGAATTTGTTGCATTTAGTTGCCAGATTATCGCAGGCAACTCTCCAAGCAAAAATCCGGATTTTATTAGGTACCGGATCATTCTAAATAAGCTTCAATAAGGACCTAGTACCAACTTCAGTAGAACTCGAACTAGGGATGTTCCCTTGGTTATACTTTTGATAATAAGCCAGCTTATATGCACTTCTCACCAAAAAGATACCATTTTTTCATAGTGCCAAGCTAGGAAGTCTTGTTTGGTTACATCTGGAGGGGTAAGCTGTAGGATAAGGTCTGCGTCATGAGGATAGAAATTTTTCTGGATTACCTGCTCCTTCCATATGTTGTCATTTGAATTAACAAGTTGACTGACCCGCCTATGTCTATCTGGAGCTCTCCCCAACAAGGCTTTGAGAGAATGATTTCTTGGAAGCCAGTTATGTCTCCAAGTTCTTATACTTTTTCCGTCACCAATCCTCCATATCACACCACTTTTGTTGAGTTCAAGCCCGTGTTCAATACCATGCCAAACCGGGGATGCTTGAGCTCTAAAAACGGTGTCAATAAGATTTCCCCTTGGGTAGTAGATGGCTTTCATAAGTCTTGCAGCCAAGCTATTAGGGTTTTGGATTAGACGCCAAGCTTGACGTGCAAGGAGAGCTTGGTTAAAGAGTGTTGATTCCTTAAACCCCATTCCTCCTTGGCTTTTTGGTTTGGTAAGATTATCCCAAGAGGATCAGAGAACTTTCCTTTGTCCGTCTTCTTCTCCCCACCAGAACCTCCTTATCACTTGCATATATTCCTCATGGAAGCTAGCAGGTAGCTTGAAGATACCCATGACATAGGTAGGAAGGGCATGAGCTACAGATTTAATAATAATCTCTTTGTCCCCCATGGACATGAACCTTTCATTCCAATGAGACAACCTTTTAGTGAACCTTTCCTTTATCGGCTGAAATTTTTCTGCTTTCATTCTGCCATTCGGAGTCGGAAGCCCAAGGTACTTTTCTTCGAAAGAACTATTGGTGATGCCCATGATGTCTTTTATTTCAACTTGGGTTGCTTGGGGGCATGACTCATTAAACAAGAGGGAGCACTTGTCGGGGCTGATGAGTTGACCTGTGCATCTTTCAAACTTGGCTATGATTTCTTTAATAACAAACGCTTGTTGGTTGCAAGCTTTAAAAAAGAGTAGGCTGTCGTCCGCAAATAACAAATGAGAAATACCAGGACTTCCTCTGCATCACTTGAGTTCGAGCAGTTCCTGGTTATGCACGACTTTCTGCAAAAGCTTCGACAACCCCTCAGCAACGAAGAGAAAAAGGTAGGGGGAAAGGGGGTCCCCTTGTCGCAGCCCTCTCTTCGGTGCAAAACTGCTCGTCAGCTCTCCATTAACCTTCACAGAAAATTTAACCGAAGTAATGCAAGCCATAATCTTGTTTACCCATTCCACCGCAAAGCCAAACTTCAGCAGAATGCATCGCAAGTAGTCCCAATCAACCCTGTCATAGGCTTTAGCAAGATCCAGTTTGTATGCACAGAAGTTGTCGTCTGCTTTCTTATTCTTCTGAATGTGATAGAAGCATTCAAATGCTATTAATGCATTATCCGAGATCAGCCTTACTGGCAGAAAAGCACTTTGGGTTTCCGAAATTAATTAATGCAACATAGGTCTCAACCGATTAACAATGCACTTAGAAATACTTTTATATAAAACATTGCATAAGGAGATCGGTCTGATTTTTTTTAACTCATCTGCATTAGGAGTTTTAGGTATCAAAGTGATAATGGTGTCGTTTAGACCATCAGGAATGTAGCCATCTTTGAAAAACTTCTTTACTGCTTTAACAACCTCTTCTTTCATAATCCCCCAATTTCGTTGGAAAAAACGAGCTGGGAATCCATCTTTACCAGGAGCTTTTAGTGGACCAATTTGAAAGAGGGCATTTTCAATTTCTTCCTCTGTGTACTCTTTCATCAGAGCCTTATTCATGTCTGAGGTAACAAGGGGATGGGCTAGCTGTATTACTTCCTCATGATTTACTAAGGCATCTTTCTAAAAGATCACCAAAGAAAGAAGTGACAATACCTTTCATTTCCTCCGCTTCTTGAGCAAAAGACCCATCCCTTTTCTTCAACTTTTAAATTTTATTCTTTTTAGCCCGGCCTGAGGCTTTCCGATGGAAGAATTTCGTATTCTTGTCTCCTTCATGGAGCCAATTTATCCCCGAACGTTGCATCCACATAAGTTCCTCCCTGAGGAGAAGCTCATCCATTCTTTTTTGGATTCGATTGATATATTCTTGGTTGCCACTAGTATTACAGGCCATCAAGTTCTTTTGATCCTTACGAAGTCGGTTTAGCTCCTTATTAACTGAACCGAATTTTTCTTTACTCCATCTTTGCAACAGAGACATAGTTGATGCAAGTTTCTCATTGACATCTTCGAGATTTTGACACGGGGAAAGTTTTGACCAAGCTAACTGAATCTCGTCGAACAAAGACTCTTCTCTCTCCCACATAATTTCATACTTGTTCAAGCTGGGATTTTTCCTTCTGTACTCCACTTTAGTCATACATACCAAGATTGGACAGTGGTCAGATCTTGAAGATACCAAGTGTTTGACAGTGGCATGAGGGAAGATGTGCGACCAGCTAGGAGAAGCCACCGCTCTGTCCAGCCTGACCCTTACATTGTCCTGACCCAATCTTTTGTTGTTGTAAGTCCATGGAACACCTTCAAATCCCAGATCATACAAGTTACAGTAAGCAAGTGTATTTCTGAAATCTACCATCTGTCTATCACTTCTTCTCTTAGCGGAAAAGTGTTCCTTTTGCCATAATGCTTCGTTAAAACCCCCTATCATGAACCAGGGACCATTAACATTTTGCTTTATTCTACGTAACAAATCCCACATCAAGTGCCTATCTTCAGTTCTAGGCTCTCCGTACACAAAAGTTGCTCTCCATTTTATTCCACTTGATTCAAAGATCATTACATCAATGAAGTGAGGGCCACAATCTATGATATCTACTGTTACATTTTCGCTCCAAAGAAAAGCTAGCCCTCCACCTTTTCCTTTGAGCCAAGACGTGTACTAATAGACTCAACAACACTCTTATTTTGCCGGGTTTCGAAGAGAAACACCACACTGGGACTGTATGTCCGCACAAGGCGAACAAGCTCTTGAACTGTCCATGACCGGCCCAGGCCACGACAGTTCCATGATAGGTAGATCATGGTCCCTGCCAGGAGCTCACATTAGCGTCCGACAGTGTGCCGGTAGCCCCAGGACCGGTCGCTGCCATTCCACCATCTTCCCCAATCTTTTGTTCCTCTGATGTCACTTCCTGGCCTTTGATCTTTTCTTTCTTCCTACCTACATTTTTCCCTTTGTCTGCTTCTTTTCCATCATTTACAACTATAGAGAGAGGGATATTTTCCCTAGACAGGAAATCATTCAGATTGCTACTTTCCTCTACACTAGGCTGCACCCTCTTACCCATCAGTCTATTCTCCTCTTCCTCTCTAAGTTGCCACAGTCCTTCTGTTCCCAGACATTCAGACAAGGTTGGGCCACTGTAGAAATGTCGCTTTGCATCTGGATCTTCCCTAGGCTCAGAGTCAGAAAGGCGGGTACGAACAATGCCAATTATATTAACAACATGTTCGTCCCCGCCCTTGCTCTTGCTTGACTCCACTTCTGCACGGTTGAAGCGTTTCCAGCTTCCGGCCTTCCTCTTGAGTGTGTCTTCTGGGTTGGCGATGTTGATCCCAGTTGGTCCGGATGATTCTGCAGTCTTCGAGAGGTCTGAGTTGGCTGTTGCTGCAAACTCCAATTGTGCAGCGCTAGCCTAGCCCTTTTCCTTAGCTTGCACATTCATTTTTGCCACTGCCTTGGCCACCTGTTCCACTGTCGTTGGTGGCAGGATCCTCAATCTTCTGGTGGGGACGAGGTCATTGATCTGTAGCGGTGATCGCCATGGCAGGGCAGCACGGTGTTGATGTAGAGCCTGCCCCGCCTTGGCTGGAAGGAACCAGCACCGCGGATCCTCCGAGATGACAGGGGGAACGCGAAGGTTGGTGCTGAAACGAATTTCTTGCATCTCCTCTGGCAGGTTGCAGCTCTGCTCCATGTGTCCAATAAAGCCACAATATAAACAAAAATTTGGCAATCTTTCATACCGGATGATTGAGGTGACTGCCTCGTCAGTGATTGTGTCCTCCACCCTTATGCTGCGTCGCAGAGCGCGTTGTAGAGGAAGCATCACCCTGGCACGGATGAACTTGTCGTTGATGTCGCCACGTGCGTTGGCGTCCACCCGCAGCAGTTCGCCAAGGCTTGTACCCAAGGCTTCACCCAGTTCCTTTGTCAGAAGGTAGAAGGGAATGCTCCTGAACTGAACCCACATCGGAATGGTGGAGAACACCACCTCCGACGGGTCTCCCAGGCCATCGAATTTCTCGACCAGGAAGGCATCCCCGTTGTAACGCCATGGGCCTCCGCGCATTGCGTGCAGGCGATCACCTTCTTCAGTGAACTCGAGGAGGTATCGGCGGTTCTCCACCACACGTGCGGTCAGGTCACCTCTGACCTTCCACACACGCTTCAACACGATGATGAGTTGTCGGGGGTTGATGAGGAGGGCGGACAAGAACAGGCCAACGGCGAACAGGCGCACGTTCATAGCCCGTCGATCCGCTCCAATGTCCACCCACACCACGCCGACCTCCTCCTCCGCAGTCTTCTGCGCAATCACCTTACTCCCCCGTCGGCGAGGCAGGGGGAGAGCAGTAGTGGAGACATCATCATCGATGCAAGGATGGGCTATGGCGCACCCAGAAGCCTCAGCTAGGCCCATTCGTCTTCTTGGCCATAGGAGCGGATGCAGATGCCATTGCTTGACCGGCTTCTAACAACACTAGATGCGAACAAGGGGTAATGGGTTGCTTGGATGGGATGAGAGCAGCCATGCCCGAAGCCTCCCTTTTAAGCTCGTCGGCTTGCGTCGAAACCGGCTTGCGCTCCACCCCTCATAAATCCCCATCAAGGCGGGCCAACGGGCAAGGGATCCCCGCTTGAGATGCCGCCCCTCGTAAATCCCCATAAAGGCCGGCCAACGGGCAAGGATTCCCCGCCAGGATGCCGCCCCTCCATCAATGGCTTGCTCCCTGTTGTAGAGGTGAGATTGATTGCTCTTATAAGGCTTCAAAGGTGGGTAATCAGAAGGCGAATTTCGGTAACGTAGATATAGATGTTATAGTGCCAGCTATATCTAGCTGTGGTATGATGTTGTTCGCGCTATCATTAAGTCATAATTAGTATAGTCGGTTCTTTTTTTCAAATGTGTATACACGCATTAGCTAACCGCAAATATTTATGGATATCGTATTTGCACGGGAGCCGCGAGGAAGCTAGAAAACAATCTCAATCGGGTCAGCTATATTAAAAATGTGATAATGAAATAATTGCATGCAATATTAAATTTAGTAAGTATAATTGTACAAAATAATTAAGCGAAGATGTTACTAATTTTGTTCGCGCTATTAATAAGTCATAATTAGTACGGGCAGTTATTGTTTTTGAAGGTGTGTACTCCCATTAACTAACCGGAAATATTTATGGATTGCATGGGAGCCGTGACGAAGCTAGAAAATAATCTCAGTTAGGTCAGCTATATTAAAAATGTGATATTAAAATAAATGCACATGCAATATAAAATTTAATAAGTAAAATTGTACAAAATAATGCCGCGAATATTTATGGATATCGTATTTGCATGGGATCCGTGACGAAGCTACAAAATAATCTTAGTCGGGTCAGTTATATTAAAAATGTGATAATGAAATAATTGCATGTAATATTAATTTTCTTCTTGTAAATATGGTTGTTCGGTAGGTACGATGGAAATATTGAAAGTGTTCTATGGAGACATCGCACGCGACGATATATCTGGTGTCGACGTGTCAAACTGTGACCCGTTAAGTGTAGTAGTTAAAGACATGGTCAATAAAGAATTTAGGGATGTCCAAAAACGCATCCACGGATACTTTAAGCATGAGCATGGAAACACGATGAGGGTTAAGGCGGGTATGATGGGGTTCCCCGCTGGGGTCTTAAGGAGGTGAAATCGGAAGGGAACTGGAGGACGTACATGAGCTTCGCAACCACAGCTGGTTCCGCCATGTATGGAGAGCCGATGGTGTATGTCCAGTTTTTTCCTCGCGGTGATGGTGTCGGATGCAGTAGCGGCGCTGCTGTGGTCGAGTTGGCCATCACCATAGCCGCTAGCACCGGCCCATCGGAGGCAACAAGCGGCCATAATGTGTCCGAAGGTGTCCTTAACCCAGGATATTGGTCTGTTGTTGTTGACATCAGCGAACATGTGGAGGGACTCCCGGAGGCACTGGACCATGACAATGATGGACATTCTTCGTCGTCATCATCCTCAGATGAAGAAGGGCCTGGTCCTTCTCGGAGGGCAGTTGCAGCACCGCTGGACCATTAGTTTTTGACGACAATGGCCATCAACCAAGAATTTCACTCGGTTCCGGGCCTAGAAGAGGACAGTCTGCAGGTAGGGCATACTTTTCCAGACAAGGGCTCTGCTGACACGACAATCAGGAGGTATGCACTGGGCATTTCTCGCCAACATAAAGTGAAGCAGTCTGACCGAAAAGTGTTGAAGATCGTATGCATCTTTTTGGCTGATGGTTGCAAGGGAAGGGTGATCGCTCGCCAGAGCCCTGGGGTATGTCAGCCTTGGCATATCTCAAAAATAGTACCCCATAGTTGTGAGCCAGTAGGACTCTTGCGGAGCACCGCAATGTCACCGCTAAATATGTGGAAGAAATCATGTTAGTGGCGATGGGAGCAGATATAAATATGGGTATTAAGATGCTGCAAACAACTGCGGCCGATCTGATTGGTTTCCCCGTCAGCTATGGTAAGGCTAGACGTGACAAAGAGGCTATTTTTCAGAAATTGTATGGCACTTATGAGGAGGCCTATGACTGGTCCCCCAAACTGTTACAATAGATAGCAGTTGTTAACCCTGGGACTTAAATGTTCATGAAAACCCGTGGACACCCAATGGAGCAAAATTCAATTATCCTTGAACATCTATTCTGGGCATTCCCTAGACTATACAAGCATTCTGTCATTGTCGTCCGGTACTATCAATTGATGGGACCTTTCTCACTGGAAAGTACAAGGGAACACTCCCGTTGGCGATCACAGCAGATGCAAATAACCAACTCCTTCCTATTGCATATGCTTTGGTAGAGAGCGAGAACAGAGATAGCTGGTTTTGGTTCCTGGGTTGCGTCAAGATGGGAGTCGTGCAAGATCATGCCGATGTTTGCATCGTCTCTGGTCGAAACACGGGCCTATTGAGCTCGCTCGATGCAATCAAGCAGTCGACGGACCCTACCTGGGGGTGGCCTGATCTAGAGACAAGGTGGTGTATGCGGCATTTGGCCGCTAATTTTTAATCAAAGTTCATGAACAAGGATTGGTTCAAGAAATTCAAGAGGATGTGCATGCAGAAAACAACTGCGAAGATGAATGCAATCTGGACGGCAATCAATTCACAGATCGAGGTTGCTGCGGGAGAAGACCGGAGGGGTAGTAGGCCGGCAATGAATTTGTCCCAGTGGATAGGTGAGAATTGCCCTCTGTTACATAAGTGGGCACTGGCTCACGACACTGGGTCTCGCTACGGCATAATGACAAGCAACATGTTAGAGGTGTACAATGGTGTGCTTAAAGGTGTTCGAGCCCTCCCAATCACCGCCCTTATTGAAGAAACTTGGAACCGGACACTGTTATACTTTGGAGACAGAGTCATGGTCGCCAATGTACAAGTTGCAATGAGCAAGGCATGGTCTGAAAAGATTCAACACCATCTGAATGAGAAGATAGAGAAATCCAGAAGTCATGGTTGCACTCGAGTGGATGCCCTTAGGCATAAGTGGCAAATCAACGTACGAGCAAAGTGGGTGAAAGGCCACCATAGAGAAGCAAGAAAGCAAACTGTCACCCTCGGGCTATCCCCGAATACCACGAAGAGTTCGAGCGTCTAGAGGAGACGAGCATCACATGGAATCCGTGGACCGATGCTGATCTTCATGCTATATGGGGTGATCAGCCGGTGACACCGGATTGCTTGACAAATAGTCACTTGTGGATGACACGCTGCACACTATTATTTATGTGGATGGATGAGCCATATAATCCCGAGCGTGTCATGCGGCAGTTTGGTCTCTATCAGGCTGTCCCTCCACCACCACCGAGACGAGTGGACGAGGGAATACATACGTAAGTTCAATGCCTCGTGTTATTTTATCAACATTTTGCTTGGTCATTTTAATAATAATTGTTTTTTATATTTGATTGTATGCAAGACAATAAATGCCAAAATTATTGTGACTGGAGTGCTCGTAATATGTCTTGGATACAGATATGGAATAATGAAGCGTCCTCAAATTTAGTTCTAGAAATAGGTAATTTAGTCTTTCTATTTATTCTTCTGACACACGTACTAATTAAAATTACGATTGACCTTTCAAAATTATGCACACAGTACGACCATCATAGAACCCCCAATGTACAATCAGTGGTATTACAATAGCACGTGTACTCTGCTTACGGACGCTCCACCACCAAGGACAGAAGAGCTCACACGAGACGATCAGTTGGTTCGAGGGATTCAACGGTCATCAGTTTACGATCGTGAAATCATGGTATATACATTTATATAAATATGTACTACCAATGTGTACTAATTAAATTTATTTTGTTAATTACTCGTGCTTCCAATTCTATCATTTTATGTTATACCAATTTTATTTTATTTAGATTGACGACTATCGCGAAATCGCCCGGGATTCACAACGCGCTTTAGAACTGGCTAACATGAATTCTACAGCTGGCAGGTCCTTGATCAGGCGCATTTTAAATAGGGCCATGAGCGGTCTTAAAAGATTTGGTTGCACGAGAGATGATGACACTATCCCGCAAGTTTACGACATGCCGGAAGCGCCATCGTCCAGACCGAGTGAGGTGGACACTAGCCAGCGACGCACGATCCATCCGCGTCGTACCATGTCGGGTAGGAGTACCGCGCCAACATTTCCTAGGTAGGACTCGTCTTCTTTAAGGCGGCACACATGTCTTATCTTACAGTAAACAAATATGATTTTTTCATATATCTATTTTTTGTACTTGTACATATATGCAATATTTTGTTCACGTATGATGATGTTTACAATAGGGGGAGAATCCTTTACCACGGGATAGCCCGCACGGAGGATGGTACTCCTATACTAAATGCGAGGGTTCACATATGCGTAACACGACATAAGTGTTCATATTTACTAAATATATACTAAGTCATAATATTATACTGTCCATTACTTACAAAAAATTTACGTGAAAAGGAAAGTACATATCCTACATGGGAGGGGATTGGAGCTGATTTAGGACACAATATGGATCGACCAAAGTGTCGTTCGGAGCGGTTCAACACGACACAGGTATGTTATTTTTTTACACGACAATTCATTACATACATGGACACATCATTACATATCCTACATGGCATGCCTATTATTTACAAATTGTTTCCATAATCAGGATACTATTGAGTCTACATGGACGAGATGGCGTCCGGTTATGGATACACTATGCCCCAACTGCAGGGTCGTCAGCAGATGCATCAACCAGAAAACGTCGGAACATCGCACACCAACATGGTTCCTGAAATACTTACTGACTTATTTGGTTATGACTCTTTGGACACAACGTCCAGTTTAATTCCCAGATATTCGGAGTATGAACCAGTGATACGTACTCCGTCTCCCGAACCTTCAGAACAACAGGATGAAGGGTCCATCATTACTCCCTGCAATGTTCGGGCACCCCGCAAGTATGGCCAATCGACGGCTCCTCCATGAGCTCCCCGCCGAGGCCGACTATGACGTGCCTGACACATCTCTCCATTCGTAGACACATGTTATTTTTTATGTACATGAGAGACATATTGCTACCTATGTACCTGAAATATTCCTAGTTTTTTTTTTCTGCGAGACATGTTCCTATTATGAGTTTTTGACGAACTTATTATTATTATTTTGCAAATACGAAATTGATTTAACATACAACTCACAACAAGAAATAGCTACACCTTGAAATAATAAAAGACGTATAGCAATAACTAATTAAACTCCACGACTTCACTTCGCTCTCCCACGTGTTCGTGATGGAGGCATGAAGTCGTCATCACTATTTTCATCGGCGGCAGCTTTTGATGAATCTGCACTCTTACACATAGTGTTGAACCTGGCTCAATTTTTCGGTGCAAAGTCATCGTCATTGTTCTCATTGACAACTAGTTTCAATGCGCCACCACTCTTCCCCTTCGATACAGAAGCACTCTTCCCCTTCGATGCGCTAGCACTCTTCCCGTTCGATGCGCCAGCACTCTTCCCCTCTGATATTGTCCTCAAGATCCACTCAGTGTGTATGTTGGACTCCGGAAACCCGCTAGGATATTGCCCAAACAGTATGCTCATCCAGCCATAGTGCGTAATCTTTTTGTTCAGAAACTCTGCATCCGCAGGCCAGTGCTGCATATTGAGAATAAAAGAAAAACATAAATTAGAACGATGAAAATTCATTTGAAGATTATGTAAACTCATAAATCGATTAGCTCAATGTGAAGTGCATAAGCCTCGGGAGAAAATTATATCTGATCGCTAGTAGTTGAGATAGACAAGCCCTGAAGCCTCGACTCAATCCTTTTTAGTTCAACTACTCTGGACCACTTATGATGCCACCTCAATAGTTCATTCCTAATTTCATCAGTGGATCTAGGCGGGAGTTGTTATCTGGCTAAATTTTTGCCCAGAGCAACTGCGTGGTTCCACTCAGTCGTTTGTTCTGTAAAACTAACTGTGGCTCTACTCTCCCTGCTACTGGCACAAGAACCTTTAGCCGCATGATATAGAATACACCATGAGCTATATGGGTCAAGACCACCACTAGCACAATCTTTCATCACTCTAATGGCTCTATCCTCTCTCTTTCGAGCTGACTTGGTGACACACGAATGAGGGAGCTATGAGAGCAGCGGGAGTATTTGACAGAGCAGCAGTGAGAACGAGAGAGCAGCAGCAAGCAGGTAGTGTGAAGTACACGGACGAGCTGCGGGTTTAAATGGAACCAGTAGAGGAGTCGAGCGAGCTGCACTGCTCTCCACCAGATCAATCAACTTTCGGCGCATGAAATAACAGGCAGCAGAAATCTAGCAATCAGCCCACGCGTGAAAATCAGCGCATGTCGGAAGAAAGAAATCAGCGGCAGGAGCACGGATGCGTAAACAGAGCGCCTCGCAATCAGCGTGATTCACTCGGTCGGCCACAGGGGTGCCGCCTTGGGCTGAGGCGGCATGGCCCACCTACCAATCAGCGCACGACGCATTTCCGTTTCCTTCTATTTCCGTTGAGGGCATGCAACATGCCGCCTCTGGCCGTGGCGGTAGGGCATGCCGCCTCCGACGGTGGCGGCACGTGCCACGTGTCGCCTGGCTGGCCTATCGCCACGGTACATCTGCCAACTGCACTCAGAGGTGGTCCTTTCTGGCAATACGTTTTTTGAGGTGGTCTCTTGTGCAGAAAATTTTGAAAATGGTATGCGGATCCATTTTTGAAGATACGGTAGTATGTAGTTTCAGAAATCGGTCGGACATAACTTTGATATTGACACTGGATAAGTGGATATCCGGTAAAAAATGGTTATTGATAATATCCGACGGAGATTATCCGACATTTTTCTGGATTATCTGACGTTTTTAAATAGGAATATACTATAAAATTGGCCCAACCCTCATAAATCAAGACAACCCCATTAATCTAGGAGAGGACTACCCAACGACGCCGTATATTTACGTTCCCGAGAGGCGACTGCTGAGAGCATCTCCAATAGTCGCGCTAAACTCACGCGTTGTAGAACTGGTTTACAGCGCCGAAATAGCTAATGTACAACGCTTCGCCCGTGAGATAAATTCCAGTGGCGCAAAAATACAGCGCCAAAAACGCAGCTCTGCATAGCAGACGCGCAAAAATGCAGCGCGCGCCGGTCCGGCACTTACACAAACTAGGACATATGCAAAATTCAATCAAAACAAATAATTCACACAAGCACAAGATCATCGGAATAGTTCTAGATAGTTCAAAAGCAAAGCAACGATAAATTCACGACATAGTTCATGACAAATGAAAGTTCACACGACCATATAACCAACAACATTCATTTCTCAATCTTTTCTACTTCTAGTTCTTCGGTGTAATTGCCATTGTGAATTTGAACCGTTAAATCATCAACCCTGTCATTTGGAGTCCCATAGTAGCTTTTGAAGTTCCAATACCACCGGTTGATGCTCCAATGCCTCCCATAGTAGCTCTTAAAGCTTCCTTGGGGTGAAAATCGGGCTATGGCCCGGCCAGACCAGGAGCAAAAATGCCTATTATGCCTATGTATGTGACTATGTGTGAAGGCCAATTCAGTAGCAGCCCAGTTTAGTACTACTACTTTTTAGCATGGCCCGTCCTACTTTTTTCCTGAAGCTCCGTCGCAACACACGGCTAGTTTTATTATTAAGCACGGCCAGCAAAGTACGGTGTAGCAATGTTACATCACGGATCAGATAAAGTGGCAACAAATATCAACCATCTAAAAAGATGTAAAAGAGAGCAACTACACATCTTGTACTCGTCTAATGTGCAACCACCCATTCCGATTGAAGATGGTCCGAACAATCGCCATCAATCGTCCTCTTTGGTCCTTTGAGAGAAGAAAAGACCACATATTTATCCACTACGTTGCTCGATGAACAACCTGCAAGAAATGAGCAACTCCTGTCTTGTTAAAAATCACATCATTCTGACAATTCCATATTGTCCAAAGAAAATTACACACGCCCAATACGAATATTCGCTTTAGTTTTAGATTCAACTCCAAAAGTCCAATTACCGAACAAATTAGCTATACTGGCTAGTGGAGTGATATTAAAAATAAAATAAATTAGCCTCTAAATATGTTTAGTAAAATTACAGGAGATAAACAGATGGTCAACAGTTTCTTCTTGATGGCAAAATACACAATTCGTACATCCTGACCAGTTTCTTCGAGCAAGATTATCCATAGTTAGCAGAACTTTACTGTTAAGAAACCACATAAAAAAATTATCTTTAGATAAACCTTCGATTTCCAAAGATATTTTCGTAAAAATCTAATATGCCCCTTCGTTAATTCAACATACAAAGATTTTACCGTAAATGTACCAGATTGTGTTAGCTTTCATCTAAACGAATCATTGTCCCATTGTCCTCAACTAAGTGAAAAGCCAAGCCTCCCATTTGTCTCCTAATAGCAATCGCACAATGTTGAAATATGTTCAAAATCGACATGGTAAACAACCTCTTTTGTCAGTGACAAAAATATCACTACACATGCTGGAGCCTGGATGCACCATTTGTCCAGCCGTTAAAACTATCCAACATGTCATCCTTTATTACGTAAATGCTCCTGCTCAATCTCTATGGCTTCCAGAACAAACTCCCTTCCGACTTTCATTTGGGATGCAGATCATCGAAGCAACATATGTGAACATATTAAAACTGAGATACCTGAAAGACAAATTTATTAAAAACCAGAGCACAGGGATGCTCATTCCAGTACAAGACTAAAGGATCACAGACAGCATAACAACAGAAGCCTGAGCGTTCAACAACGACACATCACAACACACACGCACACGGGCAGGCACACGGTAGGACACACCTCGGCTTATTTCCTCGACAAACCGGCGCTGGAAACAACTCTAGTGTGATGGCTTCATCAGTGAAGCGACCTTCTGGACGGACGGCCTCGCCAACAGGTCAGTCCACCAGGCTTTGACATGAGGGTATGCGTCGAACAGAGATGCGTAGGGTGTAGCACCCAAGCATAGGGTGGTAGACACATGGTTGAGGTCCGCAAGACTGAGGTAGTCCCCAGCCAGGTACTTGGACTTGGTCAGGCGCGCCTCGTACACCTCCAGCACCTTCTTCAGTTTCGCAACGTTATCCTCGACGACTTTCTGGTCAGTAGCTCCCCCGAGCATAGGATGGACGAGGCACTCGAAGAGGATGGGGCCCAGTGCGGCGGTGTACTGGTTAGCCTCAACTTCGACCCACACATCAACCATGGCTGACTCCTTGAGGTCACCCTCCTTCAACAGCTCCGGCTTGTTCTTCCGGCATGCATACTTGCAAATAGCACGGGATTCTAAAAGGAAGGGAAAAACAAACAGAACCAGAGTTATGATCAGCAACGACTGTAAATACCCTAGGATTCTGAAGGACTATGGTACTACATATGAAATAATAAAAGCCATAATAATTCTAAACATGATTACATTTTCAAATGATAAAAAAAATTCCAATAGCAAATATAGCTTGTATGAACTTGCAAAATTAATCTTAAGACTCGTGGTATTCTTTCCAAAAAAGACTAAAGCTCATGTTCAGTAATAGTTGTATTACTTCACAGTTTGAGAGCATATTTACGATAATTCAAAAACAATCTCGCAGAATGTCACACATGGCAAGGATACTTCATTATTATCGATTACTGGTTTGCTAATTATGATAATTTCAAGTGTGCTTCTCAATGCTAAAAATTACTTTGGTTTCGATAAATAAACGCTATAATGACAAACTCTCATTATTGACCTATTGGATATGCTAAGTCACATGGCGACCCAGTCACAAAAATTATATCCTTACTATATGATGACAGCTAAAAGTTCCACAAAATTTTTAAGTTTTTTTTATGTTCTTATGAAAATAAACACTTAAGATTAACTATAATTCAAGTAAATCAGGTCTTGCGCTTGTAGTAAAGCTTAGGTACCATTTTAGCCAGTCTGAAAATGCTATAGGAGGCAACAGCATCAACAACGACAGAAAAAATCACAAAAACAATATAGTAAAAGTATCATGACCCTTTATAGTTTTACTTATAAAGTGTGGAGAACAGAAAATATCTCCAAGAAATAGCATCATACCGAAGATGTACAAGTCACCATCCTGCAAAGCCGGCACCTGACCAAAGGGCTGCAGAGAACCATATGAAGACAGTGAGTTTTAGCAACCAGATGCTAACGTCTAAAAACAGGAATCCTACGTTTATTGTGAAATTCAAATTGATAATGGTTGCTTAAAGAAAATGTCAATAACATAACATAACATCCTACGGGCAATGAACTCATCTATATATGATTATTTTTAGTGTAAAAATACATATAGAACAGCTGTATATATCATTCAACATATCCGCAATAGTAGATTAATTGTATAAACACGAACTTTGACAAATTTGTAACTAGCTGAACAAAGCAGAGAGTGTGGAAACCCCTGCTTAAACAGGCAATAAATGAGTAGATATGTGTGTGGTGGTTCTGAAATATAGAATTTATTAATCTTGAAATGGTGTCCATGCTAATTGGAGAGTCGCTTTCTTTGCTAAAAACTGGTGGCGCGTGGAAATCTAATCCTAAATCTTAATGGCCAATTTATTAACTAGCAGTTAGCCATTGGGCACTGTCGCTCTTAGAAACAAGAGTAGTTTTAATAAAATGTTGATTATATCTCCAACTGAGATCGTAGAGTTACTGTCAGAGCTTCACAGGGAGGACAACAAACAGTCAATTGTGTCACTGTGAAGCATTGTGCGAAAACTCACCAGGTGATTGGTGCACATGGAAGGGCAATGCCTATGCCCATGATAACTGACAGAAACAATGCTGAGGTGTTGCTGTGGCTACTGTGCAGCAAGAAGGTCACTGAGGTAATAGGTGGTAATCTGAATGTTCTGTTTTGCTGCTAAAGAATTAACATGTTGCCTGGGCTCCTGCATTTATGTTGAAAGATTATTTCCTGAACGACGGAATGTTTTGTTTGTACCATGAGAAACACCGGGGGCGTGTCTCGTATGGGGAATAGATCATGCTTCTTAGAAACTTTTAGACCAACCTTATTATTACCACACATATCTCCCTTATCACCAAGCAGATCTAATGGATGCAGGTGGCGTGTAAGATACAAAGTTTTTACTAAGAGAAACAGGATAAGAAATAAAATAAAAGAGTGACTAACTTGGTGAGAAGCACCTAACTCTGCATTAAACTTAGTGAGTACATGCTTAAATAGATAAAATAAAATCTCTGCGTTAAACTAGCAGAGGAATAAGAGAGTCGAGTTTTCAATATTTAATCGAAATGTGGTTACAAGGTTTAGGAGACGATGCAGCAAAAGGGTTTGGCTTTTTAAAAAGGTGACATGATAATAGGGTTGGTGGCGTCGGTGCAGGAAGTGTTATGAGTGTGTGGATGTGGGGAACATATGTTTTTCTAAAGTGCAAGTAGGCTGAAGTCAGGTGAATAAATATTGGAGAGCAGCGTAGGTGCAAATTAAAAAGTCAGAACGCGATTCACGCCCAAATCGTTCGCGAATGTGAGACAATAATCCACACCGTATGCATATACTTCTTGAACCCTAGTAATCCCCGTGAAAGCGCGAGATTCCGGACGACAGTAACATCTCTCCCTCTAGGCAGCGCAGGAAGAATCGAATCGATATATCATTTTGTGAATTAGAGGTAAGCGGCGTAAGATCAGAGACAAGTTGACCCAGACGGCATAGCGATAGGGGCCGCGCGCGCGACGCGGACGCGTGGAGGTTGAACTTACGTTCCTGGCGAGGTGCTCGGGGCCCTTGTGCTCGCCGGTGCTGAAGTTGATGGGGACGATCTCGTAGTCGACGCCGGCCTCCTCCAGTGCGGCGACGCACCTCGTCACGTTCCACGACAGGGTGGCGCCGTACAGCTTCACGGGAGCCATTTCGCTAAATCTCTTGTGGACTCTCTCCGAAACCCTCGTACTTTCCTCTTCTCAGTGGGCAAAAGAAGTCGCAGTGCGATGGATGGGATGGAGAGGACGACGCTCGGGGTCCCGGTTTAATAGGCGACGGACTGGCACGGGGAGCAGGTGTGTTGCTCTGGCCGTGGAGCGGGAGACCTTGGGAGTGGGTGCCGGGTCGGTGCGGTGCGGTAGCCGGTAGGTCGATGGATGCCGCCCCGCGCTTCTCGATGCTTCCGTTTCTTTAACCATTCCAGGTACGAGACGCTCCTTTCTTCTTACATTTTGGATATAGTAGTGTACTTATTTTTCTCTGGGATTAGAGTAGGTTTCAGCGACTGACGCAAGTGGTGACGGGCTAGTGCGCCACCGAGGCGTCGAGATTCGCATATCTCCTTTCTCAATCACCTTTATTCGATCATTTTATTAGCAAAGGTGAAAAAATTCTTTATCCATTAACTAAGAAAAAAAAATCCAGTTCATTTGTGAAAAAAGGGCAGAAAACCGAACAACAAACCCAACACCACAGGGCTACACTCACTCACCTCCGAGAACAACAAGAACCCTCCAACACAGATGGAGAAACTAGCCCTCTACAGAGATGCGCCAACGCCAGCAGCTCCGCCACCTACACCAAGATAGTGCAACTCCGACTCTCAAGAAGAACTATGAGGGAGAACCAGACAACGATGGCGCCGCGGAGAATCACTGAACAGGACACCTGTCGCCGGTCATCGTACAATACCGGAACCGCGAACACGTCGGAGAAGACCCGGCTACCTCAACCAAAGTTCTGTCTCTGACATGGTAATCTTCTCCATCGTTGCAACAAAAGCCTCGACGCGAACACCTCACCACCGCTGCCACAGCAGCCTTGACACCCTTGACGACAACACCACACCCTCCCGCAACCACAGGTCCCTTCGGTCGGTCATCAATCCAAGAAAGATAACCCCGAGGGGGAGCATGACGCAAAAAACCATCGTCGCCCGAACCCGGTAGGATCTAGGGCTCCCCGGGAGTGGCCCGGGCGGAAAGCGAGCACCACCCCTCGATGGCGTCTCCAAGAAAAGGAACGACACCCCGAGGCATCGCCGCCTGCCACGACAACAATCGGAACAGAGCTTTCACTCGACGTAGTTCTGACTTGCGGCCACGTGTGGCGAGACCGACTAGTCCACCAAGCTTCCATTGCCGAATCACCATCAGCCTGAGGAGCAGCCGGAGTGCCACAACTCCGCCTCCACCGCGACCCCAACTTGCCTATGCGCCATCAGATCCCGCCCCCGCCAACGGCCCCGGACTTTCTCACCTCGGGGGCACACCACGAGGCACCTCCCTGACCAACCCCAACCTGTCAGACACCAACTCCTCGTGACCCCGCAACGAGCACGAGAAGCATGCCGACTCCCAACACAGCACCCTGCCCATCAAGCAGTGCACCCCGCCCATCACATCGCCCGCTCAGGGCCAGATTGTGCCCGACCAGGCCCGGATCTTGCCCGCACGGTCAAGTGCGAGACCATCCCCGTACATGGCGCCCCCGCGCCGCTGGGACCTCCGCCAACAGATCTGCGTCCGCTGCCACCTGTGCCTGGGCCGGTCCTCCACCGCGCGAGAACGAGGACCCCCGACCCACTTTTGGCTGGGAGAGGGGTGCTGCCACGCTGCAAACAAGGCCGGTGACGACAGTGGGAGAGGAGGGCGCCGGAAGGGGAGAGTTTGGACGACGCGATTTTTCGCCCTTGGCGCCGACTGGGGGAGTGACCCAAGGGGATAGGGATGGATCTACGAGTTGCTCGGCTCATTAAGGACCAGCTTGTTAATCTCGTGATCATTAAGTATCGGTTCATTAAGCTCGTTAATGAGCAACAAATCCCGCTTCGCTGAGTTCATTAAAATCTCGTTTAACTCGTGAGAGCTCGCGAGCGCTGTTAACAGACTAAAATGTGTTAGTCTAAGGGGATATAGACGTAATTTTTATGAAATAACATGGTGACTACAAGAGGGAGATGTTCCCGTTTGATGCCTTGCTATTGATTCAGTTGAGTTGGTTAGATTGAATAGATGAGTTTACCATACCTAAAATGTTTTCAAGTAAGATAAAATATGTGCTATGCTCTACTCATGAACTTAGCAAGCTGCTCGTGAAACTCGTTCGTTCGTTCATTAAACTCGTTAAACTTAACGATTTAATTCAATGATTGACTCTGTTCATTAAGAAGTGAGATAAGAGGCTAAGAGCATCTCTAGCAGAACCCCTATACTGCGGACTTGTATAATGCCTTTACGGTTTGGGTTTTGCCGCTTTTAAGGGCCGAAAAGCATGCAGACATAGCAGACACAGTAAAAGGAACCGAAAAATCGAATATTCCTTTGACGTCGTATTCCACCTTGCGAAGCCCCCCCGGTTCAGGGCCAGTCACGAAGCCCCCTGCGCTCGTCCCGACACGAAGCCCCCCGCGACGGCCAGGCACGAGGCCCCCCGGCGGCCCGACACAAAGCCCCCCGCGGCGGCCAGGCACGAAGTCCCCCGTGACAGAGCCCGACGAGCTCACCGGCCCCGCCGCCTAGGTCAAATCCGCGGGCACCTATGTCCACGATTTCACACAAAACCGGTCAGAATTGAACCTCCTTGTCGGCAATCAAAGATTGACGCCGGAATCGAGTCTCCTCGGTGTGCAATCGAGTTCGGGAGTCACCGGCGCCGACGCCTTGGGAGCGTTGACCGGGCTGAGTATGTTCAGTCTTGGGCCTGTAAATCGACTCCAAAACTGGACATGTGGGGTTCCGAGGAGAAAATACTCAGGGCACTGAAAACGTGTTTTCAGTTTACCCCGTTTTACAGGCTCTATTCCGTGTGTTAGAGCATGTCTAACAGACCCCCTAAATGGCCCAAACCCGTATAATAACCGCTGATATACGGGTTTGGGCTCTACCCGGCCATCTAGCAGACCCCGTAAATGGACCACCCCGGACGGTTTTTTACAAGTTTGGGTAGGGGGCGGCCCGTCGACCCCTACATGTGCGGGTCGGGAGGAGATGTAGAGGGCCAACCCTCTACCTCGTGCGAGCTAGGGCGCGCTGAACATTCAGGTTCGAATCCCACTTTCGTTCGCCCCGCCGCCAGCCGCCGCCAGCCGCCGCCGCGTAGATCCGGTCGACTCCGAGGCACCGCACCCCCGCCGGACACCGCCGCACCCCCGCCGGACACCGCCGCACCCCCAGCGGACCTCGGCGCCCCTCGACTCGCCGCGCCGTGTGCATCTCCGCCGCCTCCCCACGGTGAGTACTCGCCGGGCCGTGTTCCTCTTCGATTTCGCCGTTTCGCGGGGGCCTGATCTCTGCTTCGCGATGCCGTAGATGTCTGCGGACGCGACCATGGATGATGTGGAGCATTCCGATGATTCGTTGAGCTGGTCTTCGGGGGATTCGGACCTCGACGAGCTGCTGAGCGACGACGACATGGAGATGATGCAGTACATCTTCCGCATCAAGGACCTCGAAGACCGCGCGAAGCTGCTAGATCAGAGAAAGGGTTCCACGAAGGGCCGCATATGCATCCCGCGGAACCGCGCGCTCGGCCACGAACAGCTGTGGCAAGATTATTTTGCCGAGGTACCTACCTATCCCCCCCGTCTCTTCCGTAGGAGATACCGCATGCGTAGGAGTTTGTTCACCAAAATCGTGAAAGACTGTGAAGCAAACTCCGATTATTTTAAGCAACGGAGAAATGCCGCCCAAGTCATGGGATTTAGCCCATATCAGAAAATATCAGCTGCCATGAGGGTGATTGCATATGGTATCCCTGCGGATTATACTGACGAGTACCTTCTCATTGGGGTACAAACAACCACTGATTGTGTGCGTATGTTTGCCAAGATGGTGATCAAGTTGTATGCGAGACGTATCTCCGAGCTCCAAATGAGGATGATACAAAGAGTCTCATGGAGATGAATGAAAAGAGAGGGTGGCCTGGGATGCTTGGTAGTCTAGATTGCATGCATTGGACATGGAAAAATTGTCCAAAAGCATGGCATGGAATGTATTGTGGAAAAAGCAGTGATGCTACCATTGTGCTTGAAGCTGTGGCTTCCCAAGATTTGTGGATTTGGCATGCATACTTTGGACTACCGGGGACACTCAATGACATTAATGTCTTGAATAAATCCCCTTTATTTAGAAGAATAATTAGGGGTGATGCACCACCTTGCAACTACAAAGTTATGAACAATGAGTACACCATGGGGTACTATCTCACAGATGGTATTTACCCAGACTATGCAACTCTTGTGAAGGCAATTAAAGAGAGAAAGGATAAGCCTTTGACAAGAAAAGAAGCAAAGTTCACAAGAGAACAAGAGGCTGCTCGCAAAGATATTGAGAGAGCTTTTGGTGTTTTGCAAGCAAGGTTTGCCATTGTTCGGGGTCCTGCACGGTTTTGGGACAAGGAGACTCTTGTCGACATCATGACATGTTGTGTGATTCTTCACAACATGATCATCGAAGATGAGAGGGAGTTAAGATTGCCATGTTTCTATGATAATGTTGGCACCCGAGTGGTGCCCGAGAGAAACCCTGATCGGCTTGAAGCTTTTCTTGCAGGGCATCGCGGCATTGAATGTGCTGAGACTCATCACCAGCTCACCCAAGATCTGATCGATCACCACTGGCAGTTGCATGGCCAATGATTCATTTTCTCTTCTTCTATGTGTGAAACATTGATTGGCAGTTCGGAAAACATTTTATTTGTGTGAAACATTGATTGTAATAATTAAGATTTTTATTGTGTGCTTTGAACATTTTATTTGTGTGAAAACATTGATTGTAATAATTAAGATTATTATTGTGTGGTTTGATAATTTTATGCAATGTGATGAGATGTTGCGTTGATATGCAAAATGTCCAAAACCCTGTTTTGTGAGGGGCCAAAAGCTCGTGCGAGCTAGCAGACCCCGTACCCCCACACCGTAAAACAGAATATTCTGTTTTACGGGGTGGGAGTAGGGGGTCTGCTAGCTCGCACGAGTTTTTGGCCGGCGAAATGTGTATACAGGGTCCTCTACACGCGTTTTAGGGGGCGAAAACATAAGGGGTCTGTTAGACATGCTCTTAGCCCGAACCAAAACTATATATTCAAGGGTTTAACCACTTTTACGGATACTGCTAGAGATGCTCTAACAAGTTAACTATCGAGCACTTATTATGCTCACGAGGTACGAGGTTTTGGTTCAGCCCTACAAGGGGAACCTTCAAAATAATTCGATCATTTTTTGTAACTTATTCGTGAAAACCTTTACTATGCAGGCATTAGCTGGCTTAATTTTAGTTTTATGTGTAGATGCACGGTATTTTCTTGAAATGGTGTGCGAACGGAGTGGAGGGTCTCTTACCACTTTGTTGTTGGCAGAACACTTTTCTTGGACACGGATTATTGACATCTTAACGATCCGAGATCCACAGAAAAAGGAAGGTCTAGAACTTGCACGGATATGGGTGAAACATCGCAACCGTGCTTAAGTAAGCAACACCAGCAAGATGCAGAGAATGTGTGGAACCGTGATGGCTACGTTTTGCTTGGCCAGACATTTGATGAGGGGCTATCTGTGCAGAAAATCCTGGATATCTCACTCAGCAATGATGCAGTGATTTACGCGTGTCAGCAGTGACTACAGACCAGTGTGTGTCAGCGGTAGCGATTCACACTGAAGCAGCCAAGAGAACCTAGCTCAGCGTCAAATCTTCCCCCAAAAAATATACACGTAGTGCAGTGCAGTCAGCGATTCAGAAAATAAACTCTCAACTAAACTTGCAGAAAGGAAAAAAGATCGTGCGCAGTAGCAATCGATAGTGAGAGATCAAGGCAAACGCTGGGAAAGTCTCGGTTCACTCGTAACTGGATGGAGACGTCGTTATAAGAAACTTTTTCACGAACAGGACGCGTTGACTGCGTTCTGCATCTAGATGCCAAATCAAACATTTTTTTTTCATGTTGAAAAAAATAAATGTATGCTGTTTATTGGTGAGTTCTCACGATAAGACAAAACAAATGTCAGATTATAAACTTAAATCCACTTATCTTGCCATCAAATTTAATGGGGTTCCTCAAAGGTTCAGATATGCGGGTATACTGAAACAGCTTTCTCTATCGAGTTGGGCAGCCACTTGATTTGCATGACGCCCGATCACAGACTCGATGATCCCTGGTCACGAAGATTTTCTTGTTGGTAGAGGCATTAGGCTGATACTCAAAGTTACTCGACAGAGACAAGATGAGGGCGGCATGGCTTTTACTAGAGCATGTCTCCGAAAGACCACACCAATGATGTGCCCGAGTAAAAAAAAAAAGGTAAGGGAAACTTATGCTTGAAGCATAAGCAGATCAGCCGAAATGATAGATGCTAGAAAGATGAAGTACGTTTGTTGCCGCAGGCAAAGACGTTCCGCACCCAGACAATCGGGGTGATAAAGATTCCAAATAATTCAGAGCAGTTTGAAATCTTAAAAATGACTTGCACTTTGAAATCGTAGAAGTGCCTCTTTTTTTTCTTTTTTTCTTTTTGCTTGTTTCACAAAATATAACTCATTTTTAGCAAGTTAGCCTTACCTCTTTGGATCACAGGGTTGAAAAACACAGGAATATGAAATTCATAGAAATCTCACAGGTTTGTATGCGTAAAACAGAGGAACAAAAATAAAGGAAAACTGCAAGATTAGTCGTTTGGATGAAACGCAGGAAAAACGCAGTAAAAGTGCCTCGAACCTACGCACTTGAGTCTAAAAAAAAGGTTGGAGTGAAATTTCAAAATCTTATGAAATTGAGGCATAGGAATCCAATCCATAAGAATTTAGGTAGTATCATTCCTTTGATCCAAAGGCAATCTATAGAAAATAATCCTAAGGATTGGAATCCTCCAAAAATCCTACGAAATTCCTACAATCCAAAGAGAGCCTAAGTGCCTTCTATTTTTTTTACGAACTAAGTATGAGGTGGGGTGAAGTGCAATCTGGCCAACCGAAACAAATTCTAAATTACTGGATACAATTGTGCCCGCTGCGATCTCAAGAATTTCCCAGCACAGATATTTCAACCATCGCTGACATCTGGATAAACTTTTTTTTTCAAAAATCTCTTAAAGCGTGACACGAGGTCCATGACAGATTAATGGCATTCGCTATTAGCCACGGAAAAATGGGAACGGCGTAAGGGTGTTAGGAGTGTAGCTGATACGACGGATGCGTCGATTGTGTGTTTGCAAGAGACCAAACTTAGGGTTGTAACCCCCTCTATTGTAATGGAGACCCTAGGCGCGGAGTTTGACGATTACTTCTACTTACCGGCGACTGGTACTAGAGGTGGGATCATCGTGGCGTGGATCAGTAGGGTGATTAGGCTGGACAGTGCTCACATTGACACCAATAGCGTAACGACATGGGTGTCCCCCCAGACGGTGCGCCTGGGCGGTGGTTGACTTCTGTCTACGGACCATAGGAGGAGGCCGACAAGGTCTCCTTCCTAAACGAGCTGTGTCTGTTACGTGTCGCCCGCCCAGGCCCATGGGCCCTTTGCGGAGACTTTAACCTGATCTACCGCGATGAGGACAAAAACAACGACATCCTAAACAGACGGATGATGGGTCGCTTCAGACGCTTCCTGAACGACTGCGCGCTAAAGGAGATCTATCTCCACGGCCGTCGCTACACATGGTCGAACGAGCGAGCATCGCCTACCCTGGTGAGACTCGATCAGGTGTTCGCCACTTCGGGCTGGGAGGAACTGCACAACAGCTGCTCTTTGCGGTGCTTGTCAACTGTTCTGGCAAATCACTGCCCTCTACTCCTCGACTGCACCACTCAGGCATTAGGTCGGAGGCACTTCCAGTTCGAGTCTTTCTGGCTGAAGTTGGATGGCTTCAGTGAGGTGGTTGAGGGTGCTTGGGGGGAGATCGATGGGGACCCGGATCCTTTCCGGCGACTCACGGCCAAGCTAAAGCGCATGACTCGTAAGCTCATGAGCTGGAGCGACAAACAGGTTGGATGTATCAGACTGCAGTTGATGACAGCACGGGAGGTGGTCCTGAGGCTGGATATCGCTATGGAATCCCGGCAGCTTTCTGACGACGAGCGCAGTTGTCGGATATATACCGAATAGGGGTATAGAAGATGGTAGACAAAAGAGCTGGACTACCAGGGTGGCCTGCAAGGTAATGGACTTAGGTCCATTGGGCGGCCCAGTAGTCCGACGCGTAGAAGCCGGATTCTAGAAGAACCCGGATCACGGCCCGCGTGATCTGGCTTGGAGGAGAAGACGGATTCCTTACTTTCCAAGTTACAAGTTAAACGTAGTCTTCTAGGTTTCTGGTTCTGTAAACCCTAATCCGGCTATTATATAAAGCCGGACGGGAGATAGATTTGATAAGTTCAATAAGTTCCTTTAGTCCAAGGTTCTAGGTTCTAGCTTAAGCCTTGCGCAACTCGCCGGGAAGTTCATCCTCGTCGAGTAGCTAGATCTATTCCCTTACATTGTAACCTTATTATACGGGCTTTAGTCCCTCATAGTGAGAAGTGCAGGAGTAGGTACGCCGTACTGTCGCGACGTACCGAACCTGGGTAAATCCCGTGTTCTGTGTTTACTACGCTATCCCGTTACCCCACGTCTCTACCGTAGTCTCATGGCACCCCAGTCTATGAAAACTACTACGATGTCTCGATGGTTGGCGCCCACCGTGGGGCAAACGACGTCAGGCGTGAAGTTCCGATCTGGGATATTAGGCGGAATCGGAAGATCGATCACTGTCGGAAGCTTGGAATTCGACAACGACGTCGGGCGCTTCCTCGACAACGGATCCTACATCCCGGCGCAAAACCATCTGGTAAGTGCCTGCGTTTTACCGATTGGATCTGCAAATATCTTTATCGGATTAACCGCGGAAGCAATGGGGTTTTGCGGTGAAAGCAATTATCTCCCACCCGCCCTATACCCAGTCGAAGACGACTATGATGCCGGATTTTGCTCAGATCGCCGACAAAACAGTGATACCCACTTTATCGGCATGGTGCAATCCGAGATCGCCGAAAACACGGATGACGGAAATCCCGTGCAAGAGGCAGACAACAATACACCCGTCCCAGAGACGGAAGAACCAATACCCGTCACAGAGACGGAAGATCCGACATCTGTCAACCAGACGATGAACTCGGAAACAGAGTCCGTGCTTGCCGCCATTGAGGCGAGACTGGAGTCGGAAACCGGATCGGATAACTTTTCCGAAGACGAAGATGACGATGCCTTCGTACGAAAAGTTAAATCCTTTCAAGAGGGATTCCATGAAGTGCTAATGGCAAAACCAGCCGATACAACGGGTGCCGATAGCCAGGAAAGCCCTAAAACCCCTCCGCCAGCAGAGGAGAGGGAAGACGGAGAAACTTCTCCGATATTTCCTAATGTCAAGGAGATGACAGAGGATGAACCTGTCAAAAAACCTCCCTCTTCCAAGAAAAAGCACCGTGCTTCTAAAAAACTCCAGTACAAACTCCGGAAGAAAAAGTCAGCTGATCTCGCTGATGAAAACCTGGAAGTTGGAGATGTCAGTGGCACAAAGCCTACGGAAAAGAAATCTAAGGAAATCACTGCTCCGCCAATGACAGAACTGGAAGAGCAGGAACTATTACAAACTCCAGTGGGACCCAATGAACCCCCTGAGATGCTGGAAGCCAGGAGACAAGCTTTCCAACGGCAACAGCAACAACTGCTTAGATCTCGGCAACACCTCCAACAAACCCATAATGACATCAAAATTATGAAGCAAGAAATCGAGGAGTACGAGAGAAAGCACAGATCTGTCTTAAAACCTACAAGGTTACCCGGAATTACAAAACCGGAAGAACTGCCGCCAAAAGAAAGGTTCTATAACCCATCTTGGCAAAAGCAGCTAAACGGCAAAGATGCTAAGGGCGAACCAATATACAAAACCGCAGCTGAAAACGCGGAAGCAGCGTTCGCCATCTTGAACAACGATCTATACTCCAACGGGGAAAAACTCCAAGGGGTGTATGCTTTCCTAGGAAAAGCATTACAGCAGCAACAGCGAGGACAAGAGCGATCAGGGAGGCTGCATGATAATTCCGCCCTCTGCAAAACTGTTACTTGCGCTGCTGGAGCACCTGGACCGGAAGAACCCGGAGATTCGGATAAAAAAGAGGATCCGAGAAAAGACAAGAAAAAACCCCGACAACCGGGACGCAGCGTCTAGAACCGGACCTCATCTCCCGAAAGATGGATATAAACCACACGATCGGGAAGACAAACACCGGAACGACGGCAAAATAATGCCACCTCCGAGAAACCCAGCTGAAAAAGCTGGAAGATACGATACACCTCACAGGCGTGAAAGATCTCGGACACCGCCCAAAGATAAGGAAAGATACAGGAGCAGGACTCCACCTAATCCCAGAGGGCGTGACAACGGAAGAGATAGAGATAACCTCGGAAAAACGCGTCCGCGTAACAATGGGAAAGAAAGGAGTAGATCCCCTTCTGTCCATTCAGCCGGGAGATATTCTGCGCATATTGACAGAGCAGAAAAGGATGATCTATACTTTGGTCCTAAGTGTTTCACTGACAGGATCCGAAGGATAACCCTGCATTCTGGCTTTGCCAAAGTTGGTCCAACCTACCAAAAATATACCGGCAGTACAAACCCGGATACCTGGCTTTCAGATTATTACACAGCCGTCCAGATCAACAACGGGACAGACCTGGAAGCTGTCAAGTTTCTTCCCCTAATGTTGCTAGACGGAGCCAGAGATTGGATTAATGGTCTACCATCAAGAACTGTCGACAGTTGGGATGATATGGCGAGAGTATTTACTCAGCATTTTCGAGGAACGTACAAACGCCCAAATAGCATCAATCAGCTAAACCGTTGCACCCAATTTGAAGACGAACCATACGTGGATTTCATCTCCAGATGGACTGCAATGAAGAATAGTTGCTCTGGGGTAACTGACGTACAAGCAATGCATGCTTTCGTCAATGGCCTAAAACCCGGACTTGTACCGTTCATGGTTGGCTCCAAAAAGCACAAAGATCTCGGATCTATGCTTACAACCGCTAATGAGCATGCTGCAGCCGAAGACGATATCAGAGCAAGAGGAGGCAATATTGAGTCACTGATACTGGCCAAGAAAACACCTCGTTCTGATAAAAAAGGAACCCCGGAGTCAACAACAAAGCCCAAGGAGGTTAACTTAGCCTTTGGAGGAGAAAAAGGGAACAAGTGGAAAGGCCGCAGTCCGGATCCATCAATTACACTCCTGAGGAATGGGAGAGAATTAAGTCGGAACCCTGCGTCCACCACTCTCAATTTGGGAAACCAACCCACACGAACGCGCAATGCCGGCTAAACAAGCATATGAAAGGCAATGCAGGATCCGGAAATAAAGGGAAGGGCTCCAAGAGGAAACCTGCCAAACAAAAGCCAGAAGCTGAAAAAGAAGACAGTGAATCGGACACTGATGATAAAATCCAGGAACAACAGCGAAAAGGCGAACCCAAATTTCCGAGAGTTGACGGAGAAGCAATGCTAATTTTCCTAGCAACCCCGTCAGCAAAGGTGGCCAAAAGGACACTTCGAGAAATAAACGCGGTTGTTCCTGCAACCCCAAAATTATTGAAGTATTCCAACACACCGATAATCTGGGATCAGTCTGATCATCCCGGAAATATCCCTGAACCCGGCACACAAGCTCTTGTTGTAAGCCCTATTGTTCAAAACACTAGGCTAAGAAGAGTGCTGATGGACGGAGGATCCAGCATCAATATAATGTACCTGGATACACTGAAGCACTTGAAGATATCCGAGTCCCAGCTCAATTACAGCAATATACGCTTCCATGGCATTGTTCCTGGCAGGCAAGCACGGTCCCTAGGAGAAATTTCCCTAGATGTCACCTTCGGAGATAAAGATCACTTCCGGCAGGAAAAAGTATCCTTCGAAGTTGTTGCCGTTCGAGAGCGTGTATCACGCAATACTCGGACGTCCGGCTTTCGCCAAGTTTATGGCAAGATCTTGCTATATCTACAACAAGCTGAAGATGCCAGGACCCAAAGGAGGAGTAATCACCATTGCCGGTGATTTCAAGCTGGCAAACGAGTTGGAGAAGCAAAACGCCCTTTGCGCTCAAAGAGTTATAGCTCAGGAAGAATTAAAGGAGTTAGCCAAGGAGGTATCGCCGAAAGAAATGCCGGCAGGAAAAGAAACTCGGAAGCCAACAGATAGCTTCAAGGCGTCCGAGAATACAAGACAGGTAATCCTAGATCCCAAAGATCCGACAAAATTCGTCGTTGTAGGGACTGGGATGACCGACAAATAGGAAGGCGAGCTCATCAAGTTCCTCCGTGAGAACTGGGACATTTTTGCTTGGTGTCCAGCTGACATGCCAGGCGTACCCAGGGAACTTGCTGAGCACCAACTCAAGGTTATTCCCGGATCAAAACCCGTCAAACAAGGTCTCCGTCGATTTGACGGAAGAAGACGGAAGGCTATTGGCAAGGAAATTATCCGGCTTTTAGCAGCGGATTTCATCAAGGAGGTAATCCATACTGACTGGTCCGCAAATCCGGTATTAGTACCGAAGAAAGACACAACTGCACTCAGAATGTGTATAGATTACACAGGATTGAACAAGTTATGTCCGAAAGATAGGTTTGCGCTGCCGCGAATCGATCAAATAATAGATGCCACTGCAGGCTCTGAGCTTTTATGCTTTTTGGATGCATACTCCGGGTACCACCAAATACGCATGAAAAAGGAAGATCAAATCAAGACTTCTTTTATAACCCCGTACGGGACGTATTACTACGTAACCATGCCTTTTGGCCTGAAGAACGCAGGTGCAACATACCAGCGTTGCATGCAACGTTGTTTGCATAGTCAGATTGGAAAAAACGTCCATGTTTACGTGGACGATATTGCTGTCGTAACCAAGGAAAAAGATACACTCCTTGAGGACTTGCGAGAAACCTTCGAAAACTTGCGCAC
Organism: Alopecurus myosuroides; assembly: GCA_028641055.1. Lineage (NCBI taxonomy): Eukaryota > Viridiplantae > Streptophyta > Magnoliopsida > Poales > Poaceae > Alopecurus > Alopecurus myosuroides. The sequence goes on along the minus strand of CM054058.1, from coordinate 223,122,274 downwards.
TTACAAGATGAAGTTGAATCCATCTAAGTGCGTATTCGGGGTTCCCTCAGGAAAACTTCTGGGTTTCATCGTTTCTCACAGAGGAATAGATATTAACCCGGAAAAGATCAAGGCAATCTCGAGCATCTCAGAATTTACGTGTGAAAAAGATGTCCCAGAATTGCCGGGTTCCGCCACAGCCATAAAAAGATTTCTCAGTTGGATGGGGGCTAAAACCTTACCATTTCGCAAAATGCTGGAGAAGTTTGGCAAGGTCAAGTGGATTGCGGAAGCCTGGGAACACCTAGCAAGTTATGTCCCCTTCTGTACTTAGTTCAAATCTATGTAAACATCTTTTGAGATCATGAAATAAAGTTGTCGGAATGCTGTCATCCATGTTTCTTATAAGTGCAAAGTGTTTCCGCCTCATCTATTTCCCAATGATCTTACAAATTTCTCAATGTTAACCCGAATTGTGCTTGCGTACTCGGTGTTACATAACTGAATGATTTTTCAGCCTTTTAACGGCTAAAGGAAACTTGAATTGCCTGCGTGCCCAAGTTTCACTTAAAACTTTCCTTGTTTCTCTAAGTCTTATCTGATCGTGCGTATGCTGGGTTACTGGAACTAGTTAGTAAAAATGCCTTTAGCATGATTCATGTTTTCGAGTTTCAAAACTGCTTGGTTCGTCCCCAGTTACTCGGCATAACGATTCATAATGCTATTTGAGCCATTTCAAACACTAAGGACAGTTAAAGCATATACACCAGAGAACTTAGAAGATAAAGGAATGGTAAAATTCAAACAACTTGCAAAGTAATTTCATAGTTTAAACTGCAAAAGGCGGAATTTTCATTAATACATAAGAAGCATTACATTTTGGATTACAAATGAAAGAACAGTAATGCTCCTATTGTCTAAATCTTCTATCCAGGTTCCAGGTAACCCTTCAAGAATCCGACTCCTCCTCGCTGCTTTCTTCATCGGGAATCGGAGGAGCTTCTTCTTCTGGATAGTGGACGCCGACATTTACCATGGCGGCAATCTGGGTGGCGTGGCCCTTAACTTCACCAAAGATGGTGGATCGTTGTGCATCCGTGTATCCCTGAGGGACACCGGTGGCCACACGCCAGGATTTGGCACTAGGGTAGTGCATGCGCATAAGGCCTAAGGCCATACGCGCACCACCCCGTGCAGCGGAGCGGAGAATAGACTCCTTGGACTCCGCCACCTCCATGATGATACCCGGAAGTTTTTCAACCTCCGAGCATTCCCCAGATTTTTCGGGAAGAAACTTGCCTACCAACTGCGTTGCTGCAGCCTTCATCAAGTTCCATGTTTCCCCGAAAGCTCGGATGCCTGCAGCCCGAGCGCCGTCTGGGGTGTCTCCTGTTTGATCCGATAAAGCATACAAAAGGGTTAAGGAGACAAACAGAGAACGCAAAACATGGAAAGACGAAGACAAGGGTAAAAATTTACCGATGAGTTTATCGATTTCCGAAACTTCCTCCAGGCGAAGGTTCAGAGCTTCGGTCAAATCCTGGATAGCGGATTTGTCTTTCTCCGCCTGCTCGGAAGCCTTGGAGTTAGCTACTCCAAGGGCCAGATTGCTGGCTTCCAGGTCTTTTTGAGCCTTCACAAGATTCTTGTGAAGCTCAATGTTCTCATTGCGGAGAATCTCGGCGTTGCCGGAATCTTCCGCTGCTTGTTTAGCTTCAGCTAAAGCAGCTGAAAAAGCAAAGGGCAAATCCGAGTTGATCAATTTCCTCGAGAAGAAAACCACAACAAAGTTTTAAGTCGGAAATTTCAAAACGAAAAAGCCTACCTTTCGTTTCCGTCAAAGCAAGCTGAGACGATTCCAGCTCCGCCTCTCTCTCCTCAAGAATAGAAAGAAGACTTCGAACTTCTTTATTCTTGATAGTGAGCTTCCGGAAAACTTCCAGGTTTATGGCCTCGGAGGTTTGCTGAAACACAGCAAGGAAAAGTATGGTTAATAAAAAACATCAAAGCAAAAAAGCATGCATTTTGTTTAATGCTTGGGGGCTAGAGTTACATACCTGGCTCATGCGTTGCAAACCTGCTAAGTTTTCCCGGAATTCCTTCGCATATTCCGCGAAATGATTTTCGGCCGCGTTCAAGCCATCATTTATAGCTTTAAAATCCTTGTCAAAGGTGGGGATTTCCTCGTCGAATGACCGAGAAGATTTCCCCACCTCTGGAGCCGCCCTTTCCCTCGTGTCCGACTCGGGCACAACGGGCTGGCTGGGCTCTGGGGGCTTGGTGGTGGTGGTGGCAGTAAGTTCTTCCGCCATTGACTGCGGCGTATCCGGGGCGACGGCGGGAGATGGTTGGCTGCCTCGGTTGGAAGCAGCTTTGAGCTTTTTCAACTTCCTTGGCTTCAAGGTGGAGGGGGGCAAGCTAAAAACCGAAAACCCGGAAAATGTTAAAATACCGAAGATGGACGAAAAGGATCCCATAAAAGAAAAAAAAACCCGGAAGAAAATAACCTGGACGTGGCGACGGGGATTCCGTCAAGGTCGATAATTTCATCCGAAGAAATTATCTTCTTGCGTTTGCGCCCACCAGTGGTGGCGGTACGCAGCGCATCCAGCTCGGCCTCGGAGGCTAACTCCGAGTCTGGAAGATCCACAAGCTGTTGGAAAAAACCAATCAGAATCGAAAGGTAGATTTTCCAGGAAGTGATATTATACCTAAATAACGGGAAATTTACCTTAGGCGCGGGGTTGTCGGCCGTGTACATTGGCCGACTCTCCGTGTATTGATCGCGTGAAGCGACCAACTGGTTGATGCGCCGCCTGAGCTCCTTTGCGGGCCAATCCTTGTCGGATGTTCGCATTGGATCCTTGGCTCCTGTGTATTCACACAGGAGACGGCCTCCGTGATTTGCCAGTGGCTGAATCCGCCTATTCAGCCAGCAAAAGACCGTGTCCATTCCGGTCAAAGGGGGTTTGGAGGAAGTGAGTTTGGCGATGCGCCTCTTGATCCTTAGTAGATCTGGAGGCAGAACCTGGACGGCCTCTGTAACCCAGTTATCCTGGGGAACAGCGGCGGAGTTCACAAAAGGTGGAACCCCGACGGCTTTTTTAGGAAAAGGCACGTCGGGGTGATAAAAGAAGGAACCCGTCCAGAATTTGACGGATTCCGAGGTTTTTATTTTGGGGAACCAATCCTCTCGGAATCTCCGAAGAGTAAAGGAAATGGTTCCGCAATTTGGGAGTGCGCCCTCCGAAGAGTTACGCTTAACCCCAAAGCAGTACAACCAAAAATCTAACCTAGGCTCTATTCCTAGGTAACCCTCGAATAAGGCCTGGAAGCCGGCCATATACAGAATGGAATTGGGAGGGAGATTATGAGGTTGGATGTTGTAGTGAGCTAGAACTTGGAGGAAGAAAGAAGAAGGGGGGAGTCCCATACCTCGCATAAGGTGGGAGGCGAGAAGCACCCTTTCGCCTTCTTGTGGCGCGGGCTCGGTCTCCTCTTCCGGGAGCCGCCATTTCTTCTTCAAAACCAGGCCTTCCTTCTCCAAGTTGGGAAGAAGAGCCGGGGGAAGACTGCAGGCAATCCAGTTGCCTGCAGTCTCCTCTTCTTCATCTCCTCCAGCGGCGGCGGTGGTGGTGGCCTTCGCGGCGGCGAGCTGCTCGTCGAGGAGCTCCACCTTTTCCTCCGCCGTTTCGGGAGCGAACGGCGGGGTTGATGCGGTCCTTGGTCCCGGAGCATCCGTGTTGGCGGAGATGTTCCCTCCGCCCGCTGTGGACGCCGAAGTTTTTTCCGGCTCGCCGCCGGCGCGCTTGGGCGACCCAAGTTGGGGGTCTAGATCGTTCAGGAGCTCGTCGACGGAGGCGCGAACGGGCGATGATTGCGGAGACGCCATCTTTCTCGGTGGCGTTGGTGCGTTCCGGCGTGGGAAGGGCTCGTCGGGGCAGGGAATTGTTCTCGCTCTCGAGCTCGTGTTCGCACCAATGGTGAAGGCAGTGAGGGAGTGAAGAAGGTTGATGAGGAGGAAGGAGACGGCTATTTATAGCCTGAAAACCCTCTAGATACGCGCCAACGGCTCTTTTGACCGTTGGATGTTTGACGCGTGTCGCTCGCCGGAAAATCCGGGAAACGGAACGACAGAGGAATGATGGCTATCTCCTCGTTTCTCGTGAGAATCTGTCAGAGATACGTTGCAGGGTTTCCCGCGTGAAACCAAGCGGCGCTTGCGTCAGCATGATTAAAGCGCTGATGTCACGTGTTCCTTTTCCGCGAAGGATCGCGAGAAGAAAAGCCGGATTTTCATAGTTCCGAGTTTTATGTTACCATCTCCTTTAAAAGGAAAGAAGAAAGAATCAAGACTGCTGAATCAAGTTTCCCGGACAAAATGTATTTGACGAAAGGCGGAGTTTCAGAGTTTTGATCCTTCCTGGGGGCTACTGTCGGATATATACCGAATAGGGGTATAGAAGATGGTAGACAAAAGAGCTGGACTACCAGGGTGGCCTGCAAGGTAATGGACTTAGGTCCATTGGGCGGCCCAGTAGTCCGACGCGTAGAAGCCGGATTCTAGAAGAACCCGGATCACGGCCCGCGTGATCTGGCTTGGAGGAGAAGACGGATTCCTTACTTTCCAAGTTACAAGTTAAACGTAGTCTTCTAGGTTTCTGGTTCTGTAAGCCCTAATCCGGCTATTATATAAAGCCGGACGGGAGATAGATTTGATAAGTTCAATAAGTTCCTTTAGTCCAAGGTTCTAGGTTCTAGCTTAAGCCTTGCGCAACTCGCCGGGAAGTTCATCCTCGTCGAGTAGCTAGATCTATTCCCTTACATTGTAACCTTATTATACGGGCTTTAGTCCCTCATAGTGAGAAGTGCAGGAGTAGGTACGCCGTACTGTCGCGACGTACCGAACCTGGGTAAATCCCGTGTTCTGTGTTTACTACGCTATCCCGTTACCCCACGTCTCTACCGTAGTCTCATGGCACCCCAGTCTATGAAAACTACTACGATGTCTCGACAGCAGTCTTCGGGCCCATCTCAATAGGACCTACCTCGGACTTGCATCGCTAGAGCGAACGATGGCGCGCCAGAGGGCAAAGATCGCGTGGCTGAGGGAGGGGGACGCAAACACGGCCTTCTTTCACCAGCACGCGACTCATCGCAGACGGAAGAACGTGATCCATAGTCTTCAGGTTGATGGCGCGGTCATTTCGGACCATGCGGCCATGGCGGAGGCTTCTTTTGTACACTTCAAGGTCTGCTGGGCTCCTCTGTTGACCGTGATTTCTCGCTTGACCTCGACTTCCTAGGAACGCATGATGAGGTCATGTTCGAGTTAGAAGCGGCTTTCACGTACGAGGAGATCTGGGAGGTGGTGAGGCGACTACCCCATGGGAAGGCGCCAGGTCCGGACGGATTCACGGCTGAATTCCTCCAACGTTGTTGGGGACGGTGAAGGGCGGTTTTTGGGCGGCCTTCAATGAGCTCTTTACCATGCGTGGACGTGGCTTCCAGGGCTTGAACCAAGCTCTGCTGATCTTGCCTAAACGCCTGGATGCCACCGCCCTGGGCGACTACCGCCCGATCAGTCTCATCCATATATTCGCCAAGTTGGTGGCGAAGACCTTGGCGACTAGACTTGCACCTAGGGTGGGGTCACTGGTCGACAGCAACCAGTGCACCTTTATCCCGAAATGTTGTATACATGATAACTTCGTGTTGGTGCAACAGACCGCCAGAGTCCTGTATAGGCAGAAGGAGCCGAGGGTGATGTTGAAGTTGGATATCGCCCGGGATTTTGACTCATTTTCCTAGGGTTTCCTCTTCGAGATCCTCCTAAAATTGGGCTTTGGACCAATATTCCGCGAGATGGTTGCGATTCTTCTGTCCACGGCGAGCACGAGGGTGATGCTGAATGGAGAACCAGGCCCCCCCCCCATCTGGCATCGACGGGGTCTGAGACAAGGTGACCCTTTGTCACCTACGCTGTTCGTGTTAGTGATGAACACGATGAACCGGGTGCTGGCTAAGGCCATTGATCTAGGGGTGCTGCGGCAACTCGCGCGGTGGGAGCTAGTGATGTCTGTATCGCTCTACGTGGATGATGTTGTGATCTTTTGCCACCCAGATGAGACGGAATTACGAACCATTCGTGCGATCCTTGAGCTCTTTGGGCACGTTTCAGGGATGCGCACCAACTTTGCGAAGTGTTCGGTCTCACCGATCACCTGCTCCGACGAAGAGGCCATTGCTGCTGCTAGGACTATGGAGTGCCAATTGGTACCCTTCCTAGTCAAATACCTAGGCATCCCCCTCTCGGTGACACGGCTGCCGGGTGAGGCCTTACAACCGTTGGTGAACCGGTTAGCAGACAAGCTGCCGTCTTGGAAAGCTGCCATGATGCCCAAGGCGGGACGATTGGCGCTTATTCGCTCGGTACTTGCGGCGATCCCGCTGCACCAACTTATATTGCTAAGCCTCGACAAAAAAGTATTGAAGCAGGTGAACAAAATCCTGCGCGGGTTCCTTTGGACTGGCAGGCAGGAGGCCAACGGTGGCCACTGCCATGTGAACTGGGGTAGGGTGTGCCGACCCCTACAGCTCGGGGGGGGGGGGATCCCAGACCTGGCACGTACATCCATCAGCCTGCGGGTTAGATGGCTGTGGAGGATGCGCACTGGCCCCTTGCGCCCCTGGCGCGGGATCGACATGCAGTTCTCCGAGGTGGAGAAGCAGATCTTCGACGCCTCCACCTACATGGTGGTGGGTGATGGGACCTCCACACTCTTTTGGGTGGATAGGTGGATGGAGGGAAAGAGCATTAGGGAGGTCGCGCTGATACCCAAGAGGCGCAAGAAGCGACGCACGGTGCATCATGCGCTCGTTGAGCGCAGTTGGATCACTGATATTGCAGGTGCCCTAAGCCCGCTCGCCCTCTGGCAGGACGTTCAACTATGGAGAAGACTGCAGGGTGTCCACCTTTCGACGACGTCGGGCAGACTTCTCTGGCGATGGACGGCGGATAACTAATACACCTCCAGATCGTGCTACAACATCCTTTTCGAGGGATCGCTGCCTTCGGGATCCTAGGAACTCACCTGGAAGACCTGGGCCCCTCTGAAGGTGAGATTCTTCATTTGGCTGGCATGCCAAGACAGGTGTTGGACGGGCGAGTGACTTGCGAGGCGAGGCCTCCCCCATTCAGCGCACTGCCCGCTCTGCGACCAGGCAACTGAGACGATGGCGCACATCCTTACTGGGTGCTCCTTCTCGAGGACAATCTGGCACGAGGTGCTATCAGGGATCCGATCCACCGGGACCCTTCCGACGGGTGAGGGCATCTTCACGAACTGGTGGGCAAGGGCGTTGCAAGCAACCCCTCGTGTGCTACGTAGTGGCACCTCTTTACTGATCATGCTGACGGCCTGGTGGATCTAGAAGCACAGGAACGTCATTGTCTTTGACAACGTGCGACCCTCGACAAGATCCCTGCTCGACACGATCAACGCCGAGGCAAGTGATTGGATGAAGGCGGGGGCACGCGGTCTCTGACAGCTCCTGCCCTAGATAGGACCGGGTTGTGTTCTGTAAAGTGGTGTTGGCCTACCTCTAGGGCTTGTACAAAATTCTCTCTTTCTATCAATGCATCGAAAAACAAAGTTTTTTGCGTTTTCGCAAAAAAAAAATGCTAATGTCATCCATGACTAACTTATAGGACATATTTTTATTTTGGGACTGTCTAGTTAACAACCGGCTGTTTTTCGGTTCGCGCAGAGTCGGATTTCTAGCTAGTAGCGCTTTGACATGTGTACAATTATATTTTCTAAAACTATATGTAGTGTGTCGAGGGTAAGAGAAATTTCAACGCGCGGCCGCATTTAGGGTCCGCGTGTGGTTTGTTTTCATCCGTTTTGGATGAGTCACAAACGGTCATTTTAGATAACTAAAAAAGGGGAAAAAACGGGCGGCGCGCCGACGCTGGCATCAACCCTAGTCTAGAATGATGTACTTCGGCGTGTTCCAGAGGTGCGCCGGTGGCGCCGCAGCCGCCTGCTGCACATCCAGCTCCGACGCCTGGTCCACCCCCTGCTCTTGGGGATCCTGGGGAACCACCTCGCCGCCCCACACCCACGCCTGCCCGTAGAGCTTGGGGGGGCAGGGCGTGCTCCTCCTGCTCCTGGGGCATGCGGGAGTACCACGGGTGTGCCGTGGCGAAGGACTCCCCCATGGCGCGCTTGAGGTCCTCATCGTCCTTGTCGCCGGCCTGGGGAGAGGGGGCTGCGCGAGGAACTCCCGGACGGCGTGCTTGAAGTTGTCGTCCTCCTCATCGATGAGCTTCTCGTCTTTGACGGGGCCACGCACGGGGCTGCCGCTGATGCGCAGTGGAGCCTGCCGCACTCGAGGACGTTCGTGCGGCAGCGGGGAAGACGTGGGAGGAGGAGCCGGGGCATGGCCGAAGAGGCTGCGCCGCCGTTGGTCGTACTCCTCCTGGAACCATATGTCAAGTAGCGGGACGTCGGGCGAAGCCCGAGTCGTCGAGGAACTCCGGGGTCAGCCGCGCGCAAAGTTGCAGGATCTCCTCCCGGCGAGCCCTGCCGCTGACGGGGATGGCCGGCACCGGAATCTATTGGGGATTCAGGTGCCACCCGTCCACGAGTTTCGCGTCGCTTTCGGGCACAGGAGTGGCGTGCTCCCAGTACCAGCGGCACGCGTCAACGCCAATGTAGGTGCGCCTCTGTGTCCGCGGGTGGCGCCACAATGATGACCCCGGGTGGCGCCACCTCGAAAGGGTTTGGGGCAGGGGAGGAGGCGGCGGGAGAGGCGGTGAAGAACGACGCGTATGTCTGGAGCTGCCCGCCTCCGCGTCATTGCGCGCCTTGCCCCAGGGGAACCCCATGGCTGGGCGGTGAGCAGCGGCACGGTGACTAGGGCTTGCGTGCCGGCTCTAGGGAAGCAGCGCACAGTGTGGATTGGGGAGTGACAAAGTGGTCGTCCCCATCCACACGGTCTCATTTAATAGGACCTATGCAGGTAGGCGAGGGGACGGTGGGTGCCACTAACCGCTGGGCCCCGGAAGGCAAGTTCGCAATGAAGACTAGAAATATAGATATCAAAGATATAAGCATCAAAGTTATACCACTATAAACCGTGTTTTGGGACAAACACATTACACTAAGAATAACAGCCATGCTCTCAAGAAGGTGCATAAAGCGAGAAGGTGAAGGCTCAACATAAAAATAAAAGTAAGCCCCTTCATAGAGAGAAGCAGGGATTAACTCATGTGCTAGAGATTTTATTTTATTAAACAGAGGTATTGGAAACATTTTTGAGAGAGGTGTATGCTTATGTCAACGAATGGTAAACAGACATTACAGTACGTCACAAGCCAACTAGACTTCACAAGAGCGTCTCCCATAGAAGGACACATCTGGGTAGAAGGTCATCCCTCTTTCTCTTTTATTTACACAATTATGCTTTGACTGATAAATCAGGGGCAAAAAGAGTGAAGAGAATTTGTGTTATTAATTTGGGGCTGGGCACCCCGCTGCCGGCTCTTCTATCATTGGATAAGCGGATGAAACCACTAGTCCAGGGTGTGAAATCCAATCAACAAGTGGGATAAAGATTCTCTATTTACGTCCTCATGAGCTAAAACAGAGGCACAAGATAGGAATATTTTTTAGCAGGTTTTAAAGGTAGCACACGAGAAATTTACTTGGAGTGGCAGTAAAATACCACATACATAGGTAGGTATGGTGGACCCATTTGGCAAACTTTGGTTTTTTGGGGTTTGGATGCACGAGTAGAGCTCATACTCAGTACAGGTGGAGGCTAGCAATAGACAGGGAGCGACAATCAAGAGAGCAACAACTGTCATAATCATGCTTGCGACAAAACAAAGTTAACAGGGGCATAAAAATGATACAAATACTCTGAGGCAAAATAAATCATCGAGGCTTAAGTGACTTTTTGTTTTCAGTCATAGAATGCATGAGCATGTGCCAAGTCGATCCAATCAAAACAATCAGAGGGAGATACCACAATGTCATACCCTTCTATGAATAAAACAATGCAATCAAACATTCATACGATATGATATCTTATATTAATAAGTTGGAACTAACACGTTAGAGCATGAACTACCAAGCATCAATTAAATAACATATACGTTACATGAACGGACTAAGCATGTTCACACGATGAGTATATGTACAAAAATAAAACAAATAGAGTTCATACCAGCCTCTCACCACAACTCGGATTGTCGTAAATCGTCAAATAATGCTCTTCTCTTGTGGATTGAATAATATAAAATGTCAATCAAGCTCCAATGGAGACATAGATGTCTGGTGAACTCTGCAGCAAACTTTACAAAACTAAATAAGAACAAAAAATATTTTTGGGTTTTCGAATTGAAACAAGAACAGAAAGAAACAAGCAAACAATGCAAAATATTTTTGGATTTTTGAATACTAAACCGAACGAGAAAAGAAAGCAAACCAACAAAAGAAACTAAAGAGGCAAACAAAGAGAAACAACATAAATAATTTTGGTCTTTTTGTGTTTTGGAAAACAAGAACAAAACAATAAAACAAAGAGAAACGAAAGAAGCAAAACAAAATGAAAACAAACGAAAGAAATGAAAATATGGATATACAATGAACTGACCGAACAAGATATATATATGAGTGTGATGTCGGTATACCTCCCCCCAAGCCTAGGCTTTTGGCCTAAGTGGAGATCATCCCCAAGGGGACAATGAGGTGCCGCCCCCGTAGTATGCTAAGGAGGAACCCTCCTTTTGATAAGTGCTCGAGGATGCGCCGGTGTACTACGTGTTGTGGTCCTCGGGAGGCGCGTCTCGCCTCTCCTGCTACCGGTAAAACTCCGTAGTGCTCAGATGCTCGTCCACCTCCTCCTTGGAGCGCGACCATGGTGGACTGTCAATCTTAAACAAAACATGCTGCGGCAAAATAGCTTTCCGCTCATCTCCATCCATATATAAGACTCTATATGCTAAGCATTCAGCAGTAGAGTTAGCAGTGACATGCAATAAATTCATCATCAGGAGCAACAGAAAATTCTAAAGTACTTGCTATACGTGTAGCAATAATGCCCCCAAAAATAGGCCCCTTAGCAGCAAGGCGGCATGCAACAAGTGCACCAAGGTTATACTTCGTACTACGGTTCAACGCAGCATCAATGAAAGCAAGGTGGTAACCAGAAACGTTGCTAGTGTTCTTCCTACCAAGCATACTAGTAGCAATATAGTAAGTAAAATATCTAAGAGCAGGAAGTTGAATGTTCCTTATCTTCCCTCGCTGGGATGAGCGACCATCATCGTTGGTGATTTCTCGGTAAAGCACCATAGGATCCACCGGTTTATCCTGAATCCTGCACGCTGTCCCGGTAGCGTTGATACCTACAATGGCACAAAAATATTCCAAGGACAAAGAAAAAGATCTACTATATAATTTGAATGCACCTATGGGGCCAAAATGTGTGTTCCAAAATTAAAACTCTCAACAAAAGTTTTGTGGGAGCTGCATACTAAGGACCTTCATCCTCCATATAGTTGGTTAGACCAACTCTTTCAATAAGCATACGAAAGTCGTCTAATAGACCTACACTTTTTAGAAATGTAATGCAAGGAAAGCTAGATGGGTTAGCGATACCATCACCTCCCGCATCGTCAATAATAGGTGCAATAAGGTCTTCATTGTACGAAGGCCTCACTGGAGTGGATGAGCGTGAGGGCCTTGTCCTCCTAGGAGCATCACTCCTAAACATCTCTCCAAAATTATGAATATCTGATGACCCACAAGTATAGGGGATCGCAACAGTCTTCGAGAGAAGTAAAACCCAAATTTATTGATTCGACACAAGGGGAGCCAAAGAATATTTATATGCCTTAACAAATGAGTTGTCAATTCAGCTGCACCTGAAAGTAGACTTGCTCGCAACAATTTATCAGTGATAACAGTTTTATAGCAGCAGTAGAAATAAAATAACAGCAGTAGTAAAATTGTAACAGCAGTAGCAATCATGAAAAACAGCAGTATGGGAAGTACCGTAGGCATAGAGGGAATGGATGGACGGGCGTTGCATGGATAACATAGGTCATGTAATAATCTAACACGGGCATTACAGATAATAATAATAATAATAAAGCATCAAACATGTAAGCAACCATAGGCATGTGTTCCAATATAGTCATACGTGCTCGCAATAAGAAACTTGCACAACATCTTTTGTCCTACCAGCCCGTGGCAGCGGGGCCTCTATGGAAACTACTGGTAATTAAGGTGCTCCTTTTTTAATAAAGCACCGGAGCAAAACATTAACACTCCATGAACACATGTGATCCTCACATCACAGCCATCCCCTCCGGTTGTCCCAATTTATGTCACTTTGGGGCCTCGGGTTCCGGTCAATGACATGTGTAAAACTACTTGCAGGTATGATCAAGAAACAACATTATACTCATGAAACAATAACATGTTCAGATCTGAAATCATGACACTCGGGCCCTAGTGACAAGCATTAAGCATAACAAGTTGCAACAACGGAAGAAAACACTAAAAATGGATACTAGGCACTATGCCCTAACAATCTGGCATTGTTACATGATCAATCTCATCCAATCCCTTCCATCCCTCTCAGCCTACATCGGTGTTTACTCACACATGGACAGGGGAAACATGGATGGTTAATGGAGAAGGAGTGGCGGTGTCGATGGCGATGATATCCTTTGAATCCCCGTCCCGACAGGGCGCCAGAACAGGAACTTCTGATCCCCGAATCGAGGCTCGGGGTGGCGGCGGCGCTCTGTTGTGTTTCTGTGGAATATGACGACCCCCTCGCGTTTTAGGGTTGAAGGAAATATGTAGTAAAAAATGGAGTCTGAGAGGGTGCCTGGGTGGCCCACACCACCAGGTGGCGCGGACTAGGGGGGCGCCAGGGGGTGGTATGGCCCCCTTCTGGCCCCTCTCCTGGCCCCCTTCTGTCTCCCGGGGTCTTCCGGTGTTTTAAGACCAATGAGGTCTTTTCTGGGCAATTTCCTGAAGTTGATTTTTCTGCACAAAAACGAGACACCAAGGTAATTCTGCTGAAAACAGTGTTAATACGTGTTAGTGGTATCCAAAACTCACAAGTTTAGAGGAAAACAATAAGAAAAGTGTTTGGAAAAGGAGATACGTTTTCGACGTATCAACTCCCCCAAGCTTAGCTTATTTCTTGTCCTCAAGAAATTCAGTGACAACTGAGTGCGATAAAAGACTTTTACGAACACATTTGTTTCATATGATGTAAATATACTCACTACATAAACAAGTGCTGAGGCAATTCATAATAAAATGTATGGAAAATAAAAGTCACCCAGCAGTTATGCAAACCATGAAGAGATACCAACAAACTAATAATAGACAACATGAAGTACTTCAATCTAAAAGATTGCAGTGCTCATAATAGAGAATTATAAAGTGTACTCGCTTGCCCTTAGTAGTGCAGCAAAACATAAATGCTAGGTCACCTCTGAAGTTCAAATGAAGTCTAGAAATAAAGATATCAAAGATACAAGCATCAAAGTTATACCACTATCAACCGTGTTTTGGGACAAGCACATTACACTAAGAATAACAGCCATGCTCTCAAGAAGGTGCATAAAGCGAGAATGTGAAGACTCAACATAAAAGTAAAGAAAGGCCCTTCGCAGAGGGAAGCAAGGATTAATTCATGTGCTATAGCTTTTATTTTTATTAAATAGAGGTATTGAAAACATTTTTGAGAGAGGTGTATGCTTATGTCAACGAATGGTAAACAGATAATACAGTACGTCACAAGCCAACTAGACTTCACAAGAGCGCCCCCCATAGAAGGACGCATCTGGGTAGAAGGTCATCCCTCTTTCTCTTTTGTTTACACAATTATGCTTTGACTGATAAATCAGGGGCAAAAAGAGTGAAGAGAATTTGTTGTATTAATTTGGGGCTGGGCACCCCGCTGTCGGCTCTTCTATCATTGGATAAGAGGATGAAACCACTAGTCCAGGGTGTGAAATCCAATCAACAAGTGAGATAAAAATTCTCTATTTACGTCCTCATGACCTAAAACAGGGGCACAAAACAAGAATAATTTTTAGCAAGTTTTAAAGGTAGCACACGAGAAATTTACTTGGAGTGGCAGTTAAATACCACATATATAGGTAGGTATGGTGGACACATTTGGAAAACTTTGGTTTTTGTGAGTTGGATGCACGAGTAGAGCTCATACTCAGTACAAGTGGAGGCTAGCAATAGAAGGGAAGCAACAATCAAGAGACCAACAACTGTCATAATCATGCTTGCGACAAAACAAAATTAATAGGGGCATAAACATGATACAAATACTCCGAGGAAAAATAAATCATCGAGGCTTAAGCGACTTTTTGTTTTCAGTCATAGCATGCGTGAGCATGTGCCAAGTCAATTCAAGCGAAACAATCAGAGGGAGATACCACAATGTCATACCCTTCTATGAATAAAACAATGCAAGCAAACATTCATACGACATGCTATCTTATATTAATAAGTTGGAACTAACACGTGAGAGCACGAACTACCAAGAATCAATTAAATAATATACACCTTACATGAACGGACTAAGCATGTTCACTCAACGAGTATATGTACAAAAATAAAACAAATAGAGTTCATATCAGCCTCTCACCACCACTCGGATTGTCGTAAATCGTCATTACTACTCTTCACTCGTGGATTGAATAAAATAGAATGATAATCAAGCTTAAATGGAGACACGGAAGTCCGGTGAACTCTGCGACAAACTTTATAAAACCAAAGAAGAACAACAAATATTTGTGGGTTTTCGATTTAAAACAAGAACAGAAAGAAGCAAGCAAATAAAGCAAAATATTTTTGGATTTCTGAATAATAAACCGAAACGAGAAAAGAAAGCAAACCAAATAAAGAAACTAAAGAAGAAAACAAAGAGAAACAACAGAAATATTTTTGGTATTTTTGTGTTTTCGAAAACCAGAACCAAACAAATAAACAAAGAGAAACGAAAGAAGCGAAAGAAAACGAAAACGAACGAAAGAAAATAAAATATGGATATACAAAGAACCGACCGAACATGATATATAAATGAGTGTGATGTCGGTATACCTCCCCCCAAGCTTAGGCTTTTGGCCTAAGTGGTGATCAATCACCAAGGGGACCATGAGGTGGCGCCCCCGTAGTTTGCTGAGGAGGAACCCTCCTGAGCATATGTGCTTGAGGATGCGCTGGTGTACTGCGTGTTGTGGTCCTCTGGAGGTGCGTCTCGCCTCTCCTGATGCCTGTGAAACTCTGTGGTGCTCAGATGCTCGTCTACCTGCTCCTTAGAGAGCGACCATGGTGACCTGTCAATCTTAAACAAAACAGCCTGCGGCAAAGTAACTTTTCGCTCCTCTCCATTTATATATAAAACTCTATATACTAAATGTTCAGCAGTAGAGTTAGCAGTAACGAAGTGATGGGACTTCATGGCAGCGAGATTAAGACTATATGGAGTAATTATTTCATCATTAGGGGAATGGAAACATTTAAAGCAGTTGCTACACGTGTAGCGATAATGCCCCCCAAAATAGGCCCAGTAGCAGCAAGGCGGCGTGGAACAAGTGCACCAAGACTATACTTCGTGCTAAGGTTCAACGTGGCATCAGTAAAAGCAAGGTGATAACTAGAAATATTACTAGTGTTTCCCCTACCAAGGATACTAGTAGCAAGATAGTAAGTGAAATATCTAAGAGCAGGAAGTTGAATGTTCCTTATCTTCCCACGCTGGGATGAGCGACCGTCATCGTTGGTGATTTCTCGATAGAGCCCCTGGAGGTCTGTTGGTTTATCATGAATCCTGCTTGCTGTCCCGGCGGCGTTGATACCTATAATAGCACAAAAATCTACCAAGGAAAAAGAAACAGGACTACTATATAACTTGAAGGCAACAGTTGGACCAAAATGTGTGTTATGAAATTTAAAGCTCTCAACAAAAGTATTTGTGAGAGTGGCATACTGAGGGCTTTCATCCTCCATAAAGTTGGTTAGACCAACTCTTTCAATAAGCATACGAAAGTCATCTAATAAACCTGCACTTTTTAGAAATGTAATGCAAGCAAAGCTAGATGGGTTAACGATACCATCACCTCCCGCATCGTCAATAGTCGGTGCAATACCGTCTTCATTATATGATGGCCTCACTGAAGTGGATGAGCGTGAGGGACTTGTCCTTCTAGGATAATCACTCCTAAATATATCTCCAAAATTATAATTATCTATCTCTGAAATTTTCCAACAATCATCACAAAAATTAATTTCAAGCAACTATAAGGTGGAAACTACCATACGGACTTAATTGAGAGCTAAACATACATCAAAACTAAATTATTTCTAATCAAATCAAGCATGCAAACTCACATAAGCTGTCACCTACAGTACCAAAATACTCAAGAAATACTTCACCAAATAAAATTCTACTTGGATCATCGGAGGAGTCACATACCAGAGAGAAAATGCACCAGATTTCAGCATAAAAGATGAGCTGAGCAAAGAGATCAAAAAATTTCGAGGAAGAACAGCAAGAATTCGGGTTCCAGGAAATGTGTTGAGTTTGGTGGGTGAGAGAGAAGACTTTGGCAGGGGAGAGAGTTAGTGGGGGGGCAGGGGGCCCCACACCATGTGCTGGCGCCACCAGGGGCAGGACGCGCCACCCCATGGTGTGCCTAACTAGTGGTTCCCCTAGGGCCTCCCAGGTGGCTCTCTGCCTCATTTTTGACATAAAAATTTATTATATTTTTTCTAGAATTTTTCGAGAAACTTTATTTTTGAGGTATTTCCAGAATTTTAATAATTAATAAAAACCAGGAAAACAAAAGTGAAAAGGTGGAAAAAAACCAAAACCAGAACTACAGAGGTTCTATGACACTCCAATGGAAAAATATCCAAAGAAAACAAAGGTGGTAGTGGTGAAAACAAAAGTATGGGTGTGAAAACATGCATAACCTCAGTAATCAGGGTGAAAACACCAGGAAAACATGCATAAGGATGGTGGAAAACATGATTGTACTCAAGTAGCAATGTGATAACAGAAGTAAACATGGTGAAAACATAATGGAGAAGGTGAAAACATAGTGAAAACATCGTCCCCTTCATTCAAAATCATTTTGTTAACAAGGGTGATCAAGTCTTGTTACCAGAACAATTTTTATATGAAGCAAAACTTTGCATATCACTAAATAATTATGTTACCTAAACCTTGATAGACATAGTCCCAATCATAATGATTTCATATTCTTTTGGTGGCTTTGGAATGGAACAATAAAATTCTCCAATCTTGATGGTCTCAGTATTTTCAATTGAATTTAGACCATATCTTCTATCAATCTTCTTGGGAAAATAAACAGTACACTCTTTATCATTAACATTAAAAGTTACTTTTCCCTTATTGCAATCAATAACAACCCCTTCAGTATTAAGAAAAGTTCTCCCAAGAATAATAGACATATTATCATCTTTAGGCATTTCCAACACAACAAAGTCAGTTAATATCAAAAAATTAGTAGCAACTTGAACAGGAACATTCTCACATATACCAACAGGAATAGCAGTAGATTTATCAGCCATTTGCAAAGATATATCAGTGTGTATCAATTTTTCAAGAGATAGTCTCTTATAAAGAGAGAAAGGCATAATACTAACTCCAGCTCCCAAGTCACATAAAGCAGTTCTAACATAATTGTTTTAAATAGAACAAGGGATAGTAGGAATACCAGGATCTCCAAGCTTCTTTGGAACCTTGCCATTGAAAGAGTAATTAGCAAGCATAGTAGAAATTTCCTCATTAGGAATTTTCCTTTTGTTGGAGACAATATCTTTCATATATTTAGAATAAGGAGGCAGTTTAATAGCATCAGTCAAAGGGATTTGTAAAAACAGAGGTTTCGTCCATTCACAAAACTTGTTATAATGTTCTTCTACCTTAGATTTGTGTTTATTATTAGGAAAAGGCATTGCTTTTTATACCCAAGGCTCTCTTTCTTTACCATGTTTATTGGGAATGAAATCCTCCTTAGTATACTTTTAAGTTTTAATTTGTTATTAAGGTTCAGCTACAGGTTCTTATTTATCAGAAGCATCACTTTTATCATTACCACTTTCAGTTTCAGCATCAGAAATAGATATACTATTAGGATCTTTAGCAGGTTTAGGAGATTCTACAACATTTTTATGTTTCTTCTTCTTTTTCTTAGAAGGAGAACTATTGTTTTTAGGTTGCTGAGAATCTTGTTCAATTCCTTTAGGGTGTCCTTCAGGATACAAGGGGTCCTGAGTAGAAATACCACTTCTAGTAATTATTTCACAAACATGTTTATCTCTAGAAGCATTAGCTAGCAAGTCTTTTTGCACTTTAGTAAGTTGATCAATTTGAGTTTGAAATATTTGAAAATGTTTAACAAGCATTTTAACATAATTAGAGGTTCTCTCAATAATACCATGCAAATTATCAATAGCTCTAGATTTTTCCATAAGGTGATTTTGCACTCTCCTATTAAAGTTGCCTTCTTAACAACATAATTATCAAATTCATCTAAGCATTGATTAGGTGTTTTATAATAAGGAATGTCTCTATTATCAAAGTATTGGAGAGAGTGTACCTCAATAGTTGATGGAGGAGGAATAGGCTTACATAATTCTTCTATAGGAGGTAAATTCTTCACATCTTCAGATTTAATATCCCTCTCTTTAAGAGATTTCTTGGCTTCCTTCATCACTTCATCATTTAATTCAATCACCCCTCTCCTCTTGGGTGTTGGTATTGGTGTTAGCTCTGGTGTAGGTGTAGGATTAGGTATATTCCAATCATCATTATTTTTGGCTATTTTAGCCATTAATTCCTCCGCTTCTTCTGGAGTTCTTTTCCTGAAAAGACAGCCAGCACAACTATCCAGGCATGTCCTAGATTAAACAGTTAGTCCATTATAAAATATATCTAGGACATCATTTTTAGGTAGTGGGTATCCAGGGCTAGCTATTATCAAAGAACAAAACCTTGTCCAAGATTCAGGCAATTTTTCTCCTTCAATTTGTTTAAAGTTAAAGATGTCCTGCACAGCAGCATGTTGGGCACTAGCAGGAAAATATTTTTGAAAGAAAGCATTAACCAAATCCATAGGATCAGTAATACACCCAGGTGACAGATTGTTAAACCATATTTTAGCTTCCTCTTTCAATGAGAAAGGGAAGATCTTGGTTTTAAGTACGCAGCTTAGTATCATCAGAAAACAAATTAATCAAGGATGAAAGCTCATTCATGTGTTCCATAGAACTTTTACTTTCAGTTCCACAAAAAGGTTCCTTCTCAACAATAGATATATAAGATAAATCTAAAGAGAAATCGTAATCCTTGTCTATAATGTGTATGGGAGATGTGGCAAACTTAGCATCAAGAGAAGATTTATATTTCACGGCATGTCTTGCAAGAAGACTCTTAAGAGCACTTGCACCAGTAGTAGCACGAGCTTCTTCAATAAAATCATCACTCAGTTCAATATAGGTTTCATCAAGATCATCTATAAGCTCAGTTGAATTAACAGGTGTACCAATATTTTCAACATAAATTTCAGCATTTTTCATTTGTTTGGATCTAGTAATAGTAGCATCTAGGAAAGGACCTAGAGAACCAGTATCATCAAGCACAGTAGAAGCATCATCAATAGTATCAGAAACATTCTCAGAATCAGCAGAAGTAACAGTACGTGTAACATGTGGTGGAGTAAGAAGCTTACTCATAACAGACGGTGAATCAAGAGCAGCAGAGGTCTTCAGAGTTGTACCTCTCCTTGTAGTGGATGGTAATATGGGAACTTTTCCATCACGAGTCTTGCCCATGATGAATGTCTTGCAACAAACAATATCACGATCAAGTGAGCAAATAAATAAAGCTATGCTCCCCGGCAACGGCGCCAGAAAATAGTCTTGATGACCCACAAGTATAGGGGATCGCAACAGTCTTCGAGGTAAGTAAAACCCAAATTCATTGATTCGACACAAGGGGAGCCAAAGAATATTTATATGCCTTAACAACTGAGTTGTCAATTCAGCTGCACCTGAAAGTAGACTTGCTCGCAACAATTTATCAGTGGTAACATTTTATAGCAGCAGTAGAAATAAATTAAAAGCAGTAGTAAAATAGTAACAACAATAGCAATCGCCGAAAATAGCAGTATGGGAAGTACCGTAGGCAAGAGGGAATGGATGGACGGGCGTTGCATGGATAACATAGGTCATGTAATAATCTAACATGGGCATTGCAGGTAATAATAATAAAGCATCAAACATATAGGGAACCATAGGCATGTATTCCAATATAGCCATACGTGCTCACAATGAGAAACTTGCACAACATCTTTTGTCCTACCAACCCCGTGGTAGCGGGGCCTTGATACGTCAAAAATGTATATCCTTTTCCGAACACTTTTCTTATTGTTTTCCTCTAAACTTGTGTGTTTTGAATGCAACTAACATGGACTAACGCTGTTTTCAGCAGAATTACCTTGGTGTCTCGTTTTTGTGTAGAAAAATCAACTTTCGGGAAATTTCCCAGAAAAGACCCCATTGGCCCTAAAACACCAGAAGACCCCGGGAGCCAGAAGGAGACCCGGAGAGGGGCCAGGAGGTGGCCAAACCACCCCCCGGCGCGCCCCCCTAGGCCGTGCCACCTGGTGGTGTGGGCCACCCCGGGACCCCCTCGGGCTTCCCTTTCGACTACATGATGCCTTCAACCCTAAAACCGGAGGGGGTTCATCATATTCCACATAAACACAACAGAGCGCCGCCGCCACCCCGAACTTCGATTCGGGGATCAGAAGTTCCTGTTCTGGCACCCTGCCGGGACGGGGAATTGGAGGAGATCATCACCGTCGTCATCACCAACGCCTCTCCATCGACCATCCATGTTTCCCCATCCATGTGTGAGTAATTCCCCTGTTGTAGGCTGAAGGGGATGGTAGGATTGGATGAGATCGTTCATTTAATAATGACGTGATTGTTAGGGCATAGTGCCTAGTATCCTCTATTAGTGCTATTGACATTGTTGCAACTTGTTATGCTTAATGCTTGTCACTTTGGGCCTGAGTGCCATGATCTCAGATCTAAACATGTTATTTAATCACGATGATAATTTTTGTTTCTTGATCATACCTGCAAGTTGTTTACACATATCGTTGTTCGGAACCCGAGGCCCTAAAGTGACAGAAATTGGGACAACTAGAGGGCATGGCTGTGATGTGAGGATCACATGTGTTCACGGAGTGTTAATGCTGTGCTCCGGTGTTTTATTAACTGGAACACCTTAATTACCAGTAGTTCCCTTGAGGCCACGCTAAAAACGGGCTGGTAGGATAAAAGATGTTGTGCAAGTTCTCATTGCGAGCACGTACGACTATTTACGGAACACATGTCTATGGTTACTTAGTGCTTGGATGCTTTATCTTATTTATATGCAATGCCCATGTCTTGATTATTATATGAACTATCTTATCCATGCAATGCCCGTTCATCTATCCCTATGCCTACGGTATTTAATCCCGTTGTTTACTTGAAACACTACTGCTGCTTTTTTCATTCCACTCCTGCTATTATTTCACTACTGCTGCTGCTATAAAACTGTTACTAGCAATAAACCACTGCAAACAAAAGTACTTTCAGGTGTAGGTGAATTGAAAACTCACTTGTTAAGTCTCACAAATATTCTTTGTCCCCCCTTGTGTCGAATCAATAAATTTGGGTTTTACTTCCCTCGAAGACTGTTGCGATCCCCTATACTTGTGGGTCATCAAGACTATTTTCTAGCGCCATTGCCGCGGAGCATAGCTTTATTTGCGAGCTCACCGGAGAGTACTGTTATCTACTGCCAATTATTCATCATGGGTAAGACTCGTGATGGAAAGTTTCTTATTTTGCCATCCACTACAAGAAGAGGTACAACTTTGAACACCTCTGTTGCTCTTGATTTACCGTCTGTTATGAGTAAGCTTCTTACACCACTAGATGCTACATTGCTACACATGCTATTTCTGCTGAATCTGAAAATACTTCTGATACTTTTGATGATGCTTCTACTGTGCTTGATGAGATTGGTTTTCTCGGTCCTTTCTTAGATGCTACTATTGCTAAAGCTAAAAATATTGCAAACACTGAAACTCCTGATAAAAATCTTGTTACTCCTGCTGTTTCACCTGAGGCTTAGAGAGAATCCTAGTGATGATTTTGATGATTCATATATTGAACTTAATGATGATCTTATTGATGAAATACATGCTATGAAGGATAAAGATGCTGCTATAAGTCTTATTGAAAGTCGTGTTGTTAAATATAAATTATCTCCTGATGCTAAGTTTGCCACTTCTCCCATTAATATTAGGGATAAGGATTATGATTTTTCTCTTGATTTATCTTATATATATCTATTGTTGAGAAAGAACCTTTTTGTGGTACTGAAAATGAAAGTGCTATGAAACATATGAATGAGCTCTCCTCTTTGAGTAGTTTATTCTCTAACGATCTTAAGAAACGTAGCTACTTTGTTGCTAAAATATTCCCTTTCTCATTGAAACATGAAGCTGAAACTTGGTTTAATATTTTTTCTCCGGGATCTATTGATAGTACTGTTGGTTTGGTTAATGTTTCTTTCAGAAATATTTTCCTGCTAGTGCTCAACATGCTGCTTTACAAAATATATTTAATTTCAAGCAATTGGAAGGAGAGAAATTGCTTGTATCTTGGGCAAGGTTCTGTTCTTTAGTTAGGGCTACACCTAGGCATAAGCTAGAAAATAATGAACTTCTTGATGTATTCTATAATGGACTAACTTTTGAATCTAGGACATACCTAGATAGTTGTGATGGTTGTGTTTTCAGGCAAAGAACTCCAGATGAAGCTGAGGAATTAATGGCTAAAATAAGCTAAAATCATGATGATTGGACTATGGTTGAGCCTGAGTCGACCCCTACTACAGTGTCAACACCAACACCAACACCCAATAAGAGGGGAATGATGAATTAAATGATGATGTGATGAGAGAAGCTAAGAAATCTTTTAAAGACAGGGGTATTAAATCTGAAGATGTGAAGAATCTTCCACCTATAGAAGAATCATGTAAGCCAATCCCTCACTCACCCACCATTGAGGTACACTCTCTCCAATATTTTGATAGTAAAGATATTCCCTATAATAAACCTCCTGATCAATGTTTAGATGAATTTGATAATTATGTTATTAAGAAAGATAATTTTAATATGAGAGTGCAGAATCACCTAATGGAAAACTCTAGAGCTATTGATAATTTGCATGGTATTATAGAAAGGACCTCTAATGATGTTAAAATGCTTGTTAAACACTTTCAAAAGGTTCAAACTCAAATTGATCAACTTGCTAAAGGGCAAAAAGATTTGCTAGTTAATGCTTCTAAAGAAAAACATGCTTATGAAATAAGAACTAGAAGTGGTATTGCTACACAAGATCCTTTATATCCTGAGGTACATCCAAAAAGA
Source organism: Alopecurus myosuroides (assembly GCA_028641055.1). NCBI lineage: Eukaryota > Viridiplantae > Streptophyta > Magnoliopsida > Poales > Poaceae > Alopecurus > Alopecurus myosuroides. The sequence continues at coordinate 223,098,714 of CM054058.1, read as the reverse complement.
TTGAACAAGATTCTCAGCAAACTAATAATAATGTTATTTATACTAAGAAGAAAAAGAAGAAGAAACATAAAAAAATGTTGTAGAATCTCTAAACTTGCTAAAGATCCTAATAGTATATCTATCTCTGATGTTGAAACTGAAAGTGGTAATGATAAAACTAAAGCTTCTGATAAAGAAGAACCTGTAGCTGAACCTGAAAAGCAAACTAAAACTGCAAAGTATACTAAGGAGAATTTCATTGCTAATAAACAGGTAATGAGAGAGAACCTTGGGTACAAAAACCAATGCCTTTTCCTAATAAGAAACACAAATCTAAGGAAGAAAACATTATAATAAGTTTTGTGAATGGATGAAACCTTTGTTCTTGCAAATTCCTTTAACTGATGCTACTAAATTTCCTCCTTATGCAAAATATATGAAAGATATTGTCTCTAACAAAAGGAAGATTCCTAATAAAGAAATCTCCACTATGCTTGATAATTACTCTTTTAGTGGCAAGGTTCCTGAGAAGCTTAGAGATCCTGGTATACCAACTATTCCCTGTTCTATTAAAAATAATTATGTTAGAACTTCTTTGTGTGATTTGGTAGCTGGAGTTAGTGTCATGCCTTCTACTCTCTATAAAAGACTCCTCCTAGAAAAATTGATACCAACTGATATATCTTTGCAAATGGCTGATAAGTCTACTGTTATTCCTGTGGGTATATGTGAGGATGTTCTTGTTCAAGTTGCTAATAATTTTCTGATATTAACTGACTTTGTTGTGTTGGAAATGCCTGAAGATGATAATATGTCTATTATTCTTGGAAGACCTTTTCTTAATACTGCAGGGTATGTTATTTATTACAATCAAGGAAAAGTAACTTTTAATGTTAATGGTAAAGAGCACACTGTTTATTTTCCCAAGAAGGTTGATAGAAAATATGGTCTAAATTCAATTGAAAATATTGAGACCATCAAGATTGGAGAATTTTATTGTCCTATTCCAAAGCCATCTTAATAATATGAAATAATTATGATTAAGACTATGTCCACCAAGGTTGAGGTAATATAATTATTTAGTGATTAGCAAAGTTTTGCTTCATATAAAAATTGTGCTGGTAACAAGACTTGATCACCCTTATTAACAAAACGTTTTTAAATGAAGTGGGCAATATTTTCACCTTCCCCATTATGTTTTCACCATGTTTACTTCTTTTATCACATTGCTACTTGATTACAATCATGTTTTCCACCATCCTTATGCATGTTTTTCTCATGTTTTCACCCTGATTACTAAGGTTATGCATGTTTTCACCACCCATACTTTTGTTTTCACCACTACCACCTTTGTTTTCTTTGGATATTCTTCCATTAGAGTGTCATAGAACCTCTGTAGTGTTGGTTTTGGTTTTTTTACCACCTTGTCACTTTCGTTTTCCTGGTTTTTATTAATTATTAAAATTCTAGAAATACCTCAAAAATAAAGTTTCTCGAAAAATTCCAGAAAAATTATAATAAATTTTTACATCAAAAATGAGGCAGAGAGCCACCTGGGAGACCCTAGGGGGACCCACCAGTCAGGCACACCATGGGGTGGCGCGGCCAGCCCCTAGTGGCGCCAGCACATGGTGTGGGGCCCCTGGCCCTTCACTTACTCTCTCCACTGCCAAAGTCTTCTCTCTCACCTCCCAAACTGAAACACATTTCCTGGAACCCGTGTTATTGTTGTTCTTCCTCTGGATTTTCTATCTCCTTCTTCAGCCCATCATGTGTGCTGAGATTTGGTGTCTTGGATCTCTGGTATGTGACTCCTCTGATGATCCAAGTAGAATTTTTTTTAGTGAAGTATTTCTTGATTATTTTGGTACTGTAGGTGACAGCTTATGTGAGTTTGCATGCTTGATTTGAGTAGAAATAATGTTGTTTTGATGTATGTTTAGCTCTCATATAAGTCCCTATGGTAGTTTCCACCTTATAGTTGCTTGAAATTAATTTTTGTTATGATTGTTGAAAAATTTCAAAGATGGAGCACAATGTTCATCAACTAAACCAGCATGAGTTGGAGTTGCATGAGGTCATGCTCGTGCACCGTAAAGAGAGAGTTTTCCCATCAATTTATCCGTGTCAGGAATTCATGAGGATTACGGAAATTTCGCAGGATTTCAACACTCTTGTGCATAATGCAGGCTTGGACCGTTTCATTGAGGATGAACCTATCCAACATGTGAAACTAACTATGTCTTGGTGCAGGATTTTCGTTTTAAATGGTCCTCAACTAACCCTATTGTCCACTATAAATTTTACAATAAAGTTGTAAACCTGTCTTTCGGTGATTTTTGTTCAGCTATCAAGGTACCAGAGTGGGGTTCTTGTGAGAAGATAAAAGGGCAGCCTAAACCAGTGCTGGAATTATATGAGGAGATTTGCCAAGGAAGAAGCTTCACAGGGAGAGTGGTAAAATTCGAGAAATTCAACTCCCTAGCATTCGATACTTTGCCTATTTTATTTCTAAATGCGTGTTAGCTAGAAAAACTGCCAACAAGCTATCTGTCTATGATTTGGCATTTATTGCAGTTGCCTTAAGATGTGATAGGGCTTATAACTTTGGTGCTTTGCTTGCTTACCGTCTCTCACATAACCATGAGAAGGGCGGAGTTTGTGGAGGTCTTATTGCCTCGCGCTTGCTAGCTTTGCATGGTTTGGAGCCACACCCTCTAGACCTGCAGTTTCCTATAGAGAGGCTTGATCTTATTTCCATGGTTCAACATAAGTTTCTTTCTACCCATGCTCACTTACATAATCTATGTTTTGAATTAACTTTCTCCAAACGATCCAGGTGAAGAGTTATTAAAACTGTTAGGGAAATACTTTTGCCTGCACCTCTTTTGTTTAATCTTAATAGCAGGCAAGGATGGGGCTTTCTGAGAGTGAGCTGGACACATACCTTGAGCATCACCCCCAGCAAGGGGAGGATGCCGATGAGGGGGACGATGGTGATTTCGTCCAGCCCTATGACACCACGGGTGTGACGCCCCGAGATCGGGCACTATGCAGATTTCAGCATTTCCGCCAAAATCCACATAATAACCGATTCCAGGTTGCCACTTGTGATACCATTACAACAGTTCACGAATAATCCACAACAACAATAGAAAAGATATATACAAGATGACTCAAACGAGTCAGGGATACAACTGATACAATACAAAGATCCAAATAACAGCGGAAGAAACAGCATAGCGTCCGACTACGGACAGATACAAATTGGACTAAGAGTCCTGAAGATAACCGAGAGCGTCCAATCCCTGCCCAGGCCAAGCCGGAGGGATTCCCAAGCTAACGTCGTCAGACATCAAACCTGTTGACTGCAATGTTGAATATGCAGCCACGAAAAAGGATTCGTGGGTCAGTACGGTTAAGTACTGGCAAGTGGACAAACCATACTCACAAGATACCGGCGTAGCCAGTCATCACAAGATACAAATATTTTGGGTTCAACGGAAAGGAAGGGATTATTGCGAATAAGCGGCAGCGGGCTACACTAACTAACTACAGAGACTCGAAACAACTTCCGGCTAAAAGAGGGGGATAAGATAGCGTATCGAAAACCAACTACATCTACTCACCAAACAAACCCATCCAATGTTACCCCCTACTAAGGAAGCAACCCAAGGATAACTCACACTGTTGGATTAAGGATGGATCAAGTTATTGTGTCAATAAGACTATTACTAGTCAAGTTATCATTAGTTAGGTGTAAGTTGTTCTGAGTACTTGTTAGCCAGTACTTTCACCAAGTCAACCATAACCGCGGAAAACACGGCTTCTCGAGAAGATTTACCCTGCAGGGGTGCACCAATTTGGCCGTACACGTAAGAATATCCCGCCAGATGGGATGCCTCCCACCAAGCGGGGCACTCAACACAACTCAACTCTTCTTTGCATCAAGCCCAAAGCACCTTGAGCGCACGGCTAATCGAGCCCCGAAGAAAAGGGACCCTCATAGCACTCTAAGACCGTGTCTCCCTATATGCCGACTACAAAAGTTCCACCCGGGTACCAAGGGCTCGCAAGATCATGCATGCAGCAAATGGAAAACCCGAACTAAATGAGGCGATTTGGACGAGATGCGAATCGAATCAAATTGAGGGGGGCGCCCATACTCGCTTCCCACATGCGGTTAGTGCGCTCATCATGGATCAGTAGACAAGACCCTTTTCCTATTAGGGTCGACACTAGCAGGCTTCAAAACCACGCCGGGCCTCCTGCCGGTGCCTTATAATCAAATTATTGTTACCCAAAACATTAACAGGTGGTTGATTGAGTTGAAACCCAACTATCAAACTAAACAGGTGATAAGACGGACAATAGAACTAGAGCGCAAACAAGCTATTGATAATTTGCATGGTATTATAGAAAGAACCTCTAATGATGTTAAAATGCTTGTTAAACACTTTCAAAAGGTTCAAACTCAAATTGATCAACTTGCTAAAGGGCAAAAAGATTTGCTAGTTAATGCTTCTAAAGAAAAACATGCTTATGAAATAAGAACTAGAAGTGGTATTGCTACACAAGATCCTTTATATTCTGAGGGACATCCAAAAAGATTGAACAAGATTCTCAGCAAACTAATAATAATGTTATTTATACTAAGAAGAAAAAGAAGAAGAAACATAAAAAAAATGATGTAGAATCCTCTGAACTTGCTAAAGATCCTAATAGTATATGTATCTCTGATGCTGAAACTGAAAGTTGTAATGATAAAAGTGAAGCTTCTGATAAAGAAGAACCTGTAGCTGAACCTAAAAAGCAAACTAATGCAAAGTATACTAAGGAGGATTTCATTGCTAATAAACAGGTAATGAGAGAGAACCTTGGGTACAAAAACCAATGCCTTTTCCTAATAAGAAACACAAATCTAAGGAAGAAGAACATTATAATAAGTTTTGTGAATGGATGAAACCTTTGTTCTTACAAATTCCTTTAACTGCTGCTATTAAATTGCCTCCTTATGCAAAATATATGAAAGATATTATCTCTAACAAAAGGAAGATTCCTAATGAGGAAATCTCCACTATGCTTGCTAATTACTCTTTTAATGGCAAGGTTCCTGAGAAGCTTAGAGATCCTGGTATACCAACTATTCCATGTTCTATTAAAAATAATTATGTTAGAACTTCTTTGTGTGATTTGGGAGCTGGAGTTAGTGTCATGCCTTTTACTCTCTATAAAAGACTCCTCCTGGAAAAATTGATACCAACTGATATATCTTTGCAAATGGCTGATAAGTCTACTGCTATTCCTGTGGGTATATGTGAGGATGTTCATGTTCAAGTTGCTAATAATTTTCTGATATTAACTGACTTTGTTGTGTTGGAAATGCCTGAAGATGATAATATGTCTATTATTCTTGGAAGACCCTTTCTTAATACTACAGGGGATGTTATTTATTGCCATCAAGGAAAAGTAACTTTTAATGTTAATGATAAAGAGCACACTGTTTATTTTCCCAAGAATGTTGATAGAAAATATGGTCTAAATTCAATTGAAAATATTGAGACCATCAAGATTGGAGAATTTTATATTCCTATTCCAAAGCCATCTAAATAATATGAAATAATTATGATTGGGACTATGTCCACCAAGGTTGAGGTAACATAATTATTTAGTGATTAGCAAAGTTTTGCTTCATATAAAAATTGTGCTGGTAACAAGACTTGATCACCCTTGTTAACAAAATGATTTTAAATGAAGTGGGAAATGTTTTCACCTTCCCCATTATGTTTTGACCATGTTTACTTCTTTTATCACATTGCTACTTGAGTACAATCATGTTTTCCACCATCCTTATGCATGTTTTTCTCATGTTTTCACCCTGATTACTGAGGTTATGCATGTTTTCACCACCCATACTTTTGTTTTCACCACTACCACCTTTGTTTTCTTTGGATATTATTCCATTAGAGTGTCATAGAACCTCTGTAGTGTTGGTTTTGGTTTTTTTTACCACCTTTTCACTTTCGTTTTCCTGTTTTTTATTAATTATTAAAATTCTAGAAATACCTCAAAAATAAAGTTTCTCGAAAAATTCCAGAAAAATTGTAATAAATTTTTACATAAAAAATGAGGTAGAGAGCCACCTGGGAGACCCTAGGGGGACCACTAGTCAGGCACACTATGGGGTGGCGCGGCCAGCCCCTAGTGGCGCCAGCACATGGTGTGGGGCCCCGTGGCCCTTCACTTACTCTCTCCACTGCCAAAGTCTTCTCTCTCACCTCCAAAACTGAAACACATTTCCTGGAACCCGTGTTCTTGTTGTTCTTCCTCTGGATTTTCGATCTCCTTCTTCAGCCCATCATGTGTGCTGAGATTTGGTGTCTTGGATCTCTGGTATGTGACTCCTCTGATGATCCAAGTAGAATTTTTTTAGTGAAGTATTTCTTGAGTATTTTGGTACTGTAGGTGACAGCTTATGTGAGTTTGCATGCTTGATTTGAGTAGAAATAATGTAGTTTTGATGTATGTTTAGCTCTCATATAAGTCCCTATGGTAGTTTCCACCTTATAGTTGCTTGAAATTAATTTTTGTTACGATTGTTGAAAAATTTCAAAGATGGAGCACAATGTTCATCAACTAAACCAGCATGAGTTGGAGTTGCATGAGGTCATGCTCGTGCACCGTGAAGAGAGAATGATCCCATCAATTTATCCGTGTCAGGAATTCATGAGGATTACGGAAATTTCGCAGGATTTCAACACTCTTGTGCATAATGCAGGCTTGGACCATTTCATTGAGGATGAACCTATCCAACATGTGAAACTAACTATGTATTGGTGCAGGATTTTTGTTTTAAATGGTCCTCAACTAACCCTATGGTCCACTATAAAATTTACAATAAAGTTGTAAACCTGCCTTTCGGTGATTTTTGTGCAGCTATCAAGGTACCAGAGTGGGGTTCTTGTGAGAAGATAAGGGCAGCCTAAACCAGTACTGGAATTATATGAGGAGATTTGCCAAGGAAGAAGCTTCACAGGGGAGAGTGGTAAAATTCGAGAAATTTAACTCCCTAGCATTCGATACTTTGCCTATTTTATTTCTAAATGTGTGTTAGCTAGAAAAACTGCCAACAAGCTATATGTC